>CM077598.1:88972040-89615984 GCA_039654915.1 Aquilaria yunnanensis | reverse complement strand
TTCGGAAGTTGATGCACATTTGGAGTTTATCACTCCTTTTTTTTGTAGTAATGACAACATTACTAAGCCATTCGGGGTACTTGACCTCTTTTATTACGCCTGCTTCGATTAGACGTTGAACTTCAATTTTGACGAAGTTGTTCTTATGTGCCGAGAGGCTTCACTTTTTTGTCAAACGGGCTTTACCTCCGGGTGCACTTTAAGGCTATGTTGTATTATACGAGGGTCTACCCCAGGCATGTCCTTCGGAGAGTAGGCAAACAGATCTTTGTTCATTAACAGAAAAGCTACAAGCTTTTCCTTGTCACCTTCAGCCAGTTGTTTCTCTACTCGGGTACTTCGGCCTGGGACAAGTTCTACATCTTCTGTTTTTATTTTTTCAAGATCTCCAGTTCCTTCCCCCTTTGCTTCTTCTCCAAGCATGATCTTTCTTTCCGAAGTTTGTGTATGGATCTTCGTTGACCCTTGTCTTGCTTTCACAAAGACCTTCCTCACTTCGGCTTGGTCAATAAATATCTCAGCGTCTCCGTCCTTCATCGCGAAGGTGATAGCCAGGTACTTCACGTCTAGACGGATGTGGAGATTCCCCTGCGTCTGCCTCCCGAGGATGGCATTATATGACGAAGGGACGTTTATGACGATGAACCTTGTTATTGTGGAAGCGAAGAGCTCTTTCTTGCTCTGAACCGAAGTTCCTTTTAACATTAGAGGTAGCTCGATCCACCCGAGGACAGGGAGTTCGTACGGACCTACCTTGAAGGTAGGGGAGGTGATAGGTTTGAGATCGCCTTTTAAGATGCCTAAGTTTGGCAGGAGGTGTGAGAACAACACGTTGGCATTGGAGCCATCATCGATGAGTACCCTTTTGACATCCTAACTCCCTATCTTTGCCATGATTAGGAGGGGATTGTCATAAAGGAATTTCACGGTATACCCATCTTTCCAAACAAGCTTGTTCGATGGGTTGCCGAACTCCATCATTAAGATTTCATGAACTTTCCTTTTCCTTTCGGCTGAGTGTATCCCAGTAGTGATTGTTTGGATCACTCCAGCTGGAGGTGGTGGGTGCTTTCTAGGACTTTGGTTCCGACGTCGGTTAGAATCATAGTCCTCTTTTTCTGGTTTTCTTTCCTCCTCTCTCCTCCCCTTTGGAGAAGGCATGCGCAGGTAACGCCAAAGTTGGCCTTGCTTTATTAGAGATTCAATGTACTTCCTCAGCTGGAAGCAATCCTCCGTGTCATGTCCATGGTCCCGATGGAACTGGCAGAACTTCTTCATGTTTTCCTTGTTTTCCGAGGTCATGGCCTTTGAACATTGAATAGGGCTCCCTTGCCTTTCCATGGCCAGTAGTGATAGCCAAAGGCTATTGCCTCCTCGGTAGTAACTCCCTGCCAGAATATTGGCCGAGGAGTCTGACGTCACCCAAGAGAGGATCTTTTCATTGACCTCGGAAGGTGCGAAGTCAAACACTATGAGCTCGAGACTTTGGTTAGCTCGTCAGGAATTCCGAGGACAACACCGTCTCCATCGAGGGGCCAAACTGACCGTCTTCGGGTAAGAGAGCCATCTTTCTGAAGCAAGGGAGAATCTCCCCGAAGGCAGAGGCCCCGAAGAGGTCTTCCCCGAACAAGAAACACCTGAACAAGGGAATCCCCGAACTATGGGTGTGAGTCCCGAAGAAGGTGTTCATCAAGGGAACTCCCAGAACTATGGGATAGATCCCGAAGGAGGTGCTTGCACGGAAGGACAGATAGAATCCGAAGAGGGTGCACGCACCGAAGGGCGACCTCGCCCAGGGGACCTCGGGAGTACGGTATGAGCATTTAAGGAGCCTCTGACATGCCGCCCACAAGCCCTACACGTCACATCAGAACGGCGAACTGACACGCCGTAGCCGCTCCAGTCCTGACACAACCTGTCCGGGTCTGGGGCTAAAGGAGGCTGCAAACGGCTGCCTGTCCCCTAGGTCCAAAAGTACAGATCAAATCCAACCGAACACGTGTCATGATCTGAACGGACCAGCTACTCCTATAAATACTAGGAAATGGGACTGGGCAAAGGATGGGCATTTTCCTCCCTCTGAGAAAACACAAAACAGGCAAGACACTTGATCCCTTAGTGTTCTTCCTCCACTTTCACTCAGAAAACTGACTTGGGCGTCGGAGGGTCCTCCCCGGAAAAGCAAACCGGGGACCTCCTAACCTCTTCTTTGAGCTTTTCAGGCACACTCAGCTGGGAAACCAGAGCTCCAGGCGCCCGCCTCCTCAGGAAGTCTCTCCACCTGTCAACATGACAGCAAACGAAGATGCCTTGGGGCATCATTTGGCGCCGTCTGTGGGAAACTACTCCCAGGTAGCTGTTGTCGAAACTCGGCGTTCGAAGGACAAAGGACTCCCGAAGTCCCCGTCCGCGCCTGAGACCCAACCAGCTACCGAACAAAGTCCCCCAGAGACTTCCTTGCCTGAAGAGGAACGCCCTCTTGTCATCACCATGGGTTTTTTACGAGACTTTCAGAGGTCTGTTGTGGCTGAAATGACACAACAGATAGACCGAAGGTGGCCACAACCAGCCCAGGTGCAAAAACCCACTTCGCCAGCACGACCTCGGTAGAAAAGCCCAAGGGCAACCCATCATAGCTCGGGAAGTGGGGAGCCACGGGAAGAGTCCTTGACAGATAACTTGCCCCTCGGAGCACGGCTGGCGGAAAGAGCGAGGTCTGAACGACCCGAAGTCCCGTCTAGAAGAAGTTTGTTGCTAGAGGCAAGGTCCCCCTCACCTCGGAACCGAAGTCGCTCCCCGAAGAGACGGCAACAGCCCTTTTACCGAAGAACCTCCAAGCACTAGGAAGAGGAGCCCAGTGCTACGCTCCTCCTGGAGAAAGTCTTGGCAAGACTGGAGAGAGTGGAACAGCAGGTGGCACGCAAGCCTGTTTGGGCCAGGCTAACTGAAACCGTCTCTGGAGATGAAACTCCTTTCGCCCGAACAGTGGTCGAGGCGGCCATGCCAAGTGACTTCAGGCTACCTCGGCTAGAGACCTATGAGGGTCGGACTGATCCCCAGGCCCACCTAACAAAGTACAAACGGAGCATGGTACTACACGGGGCTGATGATGCTACACTCTGCAAGTGCTTTGAAGTCACCTTCGCAGGACCAGCAACTGCCTGGTACAATTCCCTGCCTCCCGGAAACATCAGGGGGTTCCAGGAGCTGTCCACAGCGTTCACCCAACAGTTCATTGGGAGCAAGCCGACGGCGAAGATGCCCGTCCAGATGTTTGACATAGCACAAAGAAATGGGGAGACCATCCGTGACTATGTCGAGAGGTTCAACAGAGAGGCCCTCAGTGTTCCGGATTTTCGTCCCGAAATCTGCATCCTCGCCATGACGAGGGGCCTCCGGAGGGATTCGCACTTGTTTTAGGAATTCTCCAAAGATCCCCCGGACACGCTGGGAGAATTCTACCGAAGGGCTGAACAACATATGACAGCCGAAGAGCTGAGAATGACCGGACCGAAGGCTGACCATATTCACGCTCGTGGCGAAGGGTCCAGCCAGCAAGCCCGGTGTCCAACGGAACAGTTAGGCCGACCTCGGAGAATGCGAGTAGGAGGAAGGAAGCCCCAAAACTTTACACCTCTGAGCACCACGAGGGCTAACGTCCTCATGGCGTTGGAAAAACAGGGGGCTCAAATCCAACGACCGAGGGGCATGACTGCTGACAACAGAAGGAACATGAAGAAGTTCTGTCAGTTCCACCGTGATCACGGTCATGACACCGAAGACTGCTTTCAGTTGAAAAAGTACATTGAATCACTGATAAAGCAGGGCCAGCTTCGGCGTTATTTGAGAATGCCTTCCCCGAAGGGGAAAAAAGAGGAAGAAGGAAAGCCCGATGACGAGGATTACGATTCAGACAGGCGAAGGAACCGAAGTCCGAGAAGGCGTCCTCCACCTTCGGCAGGAGTAATACAGACGATCACAACCGGACTTCCATCCTCGGAAAGAAAAAGAAGGGCCAGAGAGATAGCGGTGATGGAATATCAGAGCCCAACGAAAAAATTGGCCCACGAGGATGGCTCCACCATCGTATTTCCCCATGACGATCCATTGCTGATAATGGCGAGGATAGGAAACTGGGACGTCAAGAGGGTACTGCTGGATGATGGGTCAAACGCAGACGTCTTGTTCTCACATTTGCTGCCAAGCTTGGGCGTATCCAGTAGTGACCTCAAGGCTGTTACTTCACCCACGTTCGGCGTAGGACCATCTGAGCTACCTGTCCTCGGATGGATCGACCTCCCCTTGATGATGAAAGGAACTTCGGAGAAAGGAACTGCTGAGTTGTTCGCCTCTACCATGGCAAGATTCATAGTCATGGACGTTCCTTCGTCATACAACGCCATCCTCGGCAGACAGACACAGGGAAATCTGCACATTCGCCCAGATGTAAAGTACTTGACCGTCACCTTCGCCACCAAGGAAGGAAACGCAAAGATCTTCATTGATCAAGGCGAGGTGAGAAAGGTGTTCATCAGAGCACGAAAGGCTCCAGCAAGCAACTTAGCACATGCTGTAGAAGCAAAAGAGCTGGAAAGGGGTGAGGCAGAAGATCCCACAAAAGCGGAAACAGAAGAAGTAGAGCTTGTCCCAGGCCATAATACCCGAATAGGGAAAAGCATGGCCGAAGGAGACAAGGAAAAACTTGTATCTTTTCTACTCACAAATAAAGATCTGTTCGCCTACTCGCCGAAGGACATGCCAGGGGTAAACCCTCGCGTAATCCAGCATAGCCTCAAAGCGAGTCCGGAAGTAAAACCTGTCCGGCAAAAGAAACGGAGCATCTCAGCTCACAAAAGTGACTTCGTGAAGACCGAAGTCCAGCGTCTGATAGACGCTAGCATTATCAGGGAGGTAAACTACCCCGAATGGCTAAGCAACGTGGTAATTGCCACAAAAGAAGGAAGTAGTAAGCTCCGGATGTGCATCGACTTCAGAAATTTGAACGATGCTTGCCCGAAAGATTCATATCCCCTTCTGCCAATAGACCAACTGGTAGACTCAACTGCCGAGTACGGGCTCCTAAGTTTTCTGGACGCTTTCAGTGGGTATCATCAGATAAGGATGAACCCCGAAGATGAAGAGAAGACTGCCTTCATCACTGAGGGAGGAACATATTGCTATATCAGGATGCCCTTCGGACTCAAAAATGCAGGAGCCACCTACCAGAGGCTGATGAACAAAGTCTTCAAAGACCAAATGGGGAGGAACATGGAGGTGTATGTTGATGATATGATAGTCAAAAGCAAACTGCCTGGCTACCACGTTGCAGATTTAGAGGAAACCTTCCAAAAACTCAGAGCCTTCGGGATTCGCCTTAATCCTGAGAAATGCATCTTCGGGGTGACCTCGGGAAAGTTCCTTGGGTACATGGTATCCGAAAGAGGCATCGATGCTAACCCCGAGAAGATTAAGGCTCTGCTTGAATTCCGAACTCCTGCCACAGTCAAAGACTTGCAAAGGCTCACTGGAAGAATAACCTCTCTGAGCAGGTTTATTTCCAGGTACGGAGATAGGTGTCGACCCTTCTTCAAAGTCCTGACAAAGGCAGCAAAGATGGAAGGCGACCTCGGAAGGAATGGTCATCCTTGGGATGAAGATTGCCAAAAAGCCTGGGAAGAACTCAAAGTCTACTTGGCCAGCCTGCCGACCCTGCGGCAACCTTGGGAGGGAGAGCCCCTCGTATTATACCTCGCCGTCACAGAAAAAGCTGTGAGCTCGGTCCTCGTGAAAGAAGAAGGGACAAAGCAATGGCCGGTCTACTATGTCAGCAAGTCCCTGCATGGCGCCGAAGTCAGGTACCCTTTGCTTCAAAAAGCTATATATGCCTTAGTGCTTGCAGGGAGAAGGCTGCGGCCATACTTTCAGGCTCACCCCATTATCGTCTGAAGTACCCTGCCTCTACGGGATGTTATGAGGAAAGTGGATCATTCGGGAAGGCTTTCCAAGTGGTGTATAGAGCTTGGCGAACACGACATCACGTATGAACCCCAGAAAGCTATAAAAGCTCAAGCTTTGGCAGATTTCATCGCCAAAGTACCAAACACCGAGGAGGGACATTCGTTTTCAGGCGAAGACGAGCCAGAATGGACGTTATATGTTGACGGGGCCTCAGGATCCGAACACCAGGGAGCTGGAGTGATTATCAGAGGCCCCGAAGGCCTAGAACTAATGAAGGCCATCAAATTCAGTTTCAACGCCACCAACAATATGGCCGAGTATGAGGCCCTCATAGCAGGATTACGCCTGGCCAGAAAAATTGGCGTGAAAAACTTGAAAGCCCATAGTGATTCCCAGCTGGTGGTCCGGCAAATGGCAGGGGACTATGGCGCGAAAGACCCGACCTTGGCGAAATACCATGAGTTGGTAACAAAGCTTATTCGGGAGTTCGACGCCGTGAAAATCGAGAACGTACCCCGACGAGAAAATGCTGAGGCAGACTGTTTGGCGAAGTCCAAAACTTGCACCGAAGTGCTAAGCCACCCCAGCATCGCGGTGTTAAGCATAGAGACCTCGGGGAAAGGATGGAAAGAACCAATCAAAACGTATCTCGCAACCAACACACTCCCCGAAGACCCCAGCGAAGCCGCAAAAGTGCGAAGGCGCTCGGGACGTTTCTTCTTAATTGGAGAAGAACTATATCGGCAAGGATATGCAAATCCACTACAGAGGTGTGTTAGTGAAGAGGATACTGAAATGATCCTTGAAGAAGTTCACGAAGGTGCCTGTGGTTCGCACATCGGAACCGACGCCCTGGCAGCAGTGATACTTCGCCAAGGATACTTCTGGCCTACCCTGAGAAAGGACGCCAAGCAGTTCGTCCGGAAATGTGGTAGTTGCCAGAGACATGCGAACATCCAAAGAACACCCTCGGAGTTCGTGACTTCGGCAGACTATCCTTGGCCCTTCGCAGTTTGGGGCATAGATCTCATTGGGCCACTTCCAACGGCGCCTGGAGGCGTAAAGTTCTGCGTAGTAGCAGTAGACTATTTCTCTAAGTGGGTCGAGGCAGAACCTCTGACAACTATCTCGGCAAAAGAAGTGCAGAAGTTCGTATGGAAAAACATCGTATGCAGATTTGGCATACCGAGGGTACTCGTAGCGGACAATGGATCCCAGTTCACAGACAAAGGATTCCAAGAGTTCATTAGCGACCTGGGGACAAAAATACACTTCGCCCCAGTAGCTCACCCCCAAAGTAATGGGCAGGTGGAAGTATCTAACAGGACCATAAAAGATGGTCTGAAAAAGAGACTGAGGGAAGCAAAAGGGAAATGGCCAGGAGAACTCCAGAGCGTGTTATGGAGTTACCGAACAACACCCCGAAGAGCCACAGGGGAAACGCCCTTTTCACTCGTCTTCGGCACAGAGGCCATCATCCCTGTCGAGGTAGTACAACCGTCAATACGAGTCCAAGTGTTCGATGAAAATGGAAATGACCTCGGCCTGAGAACCAAGCTCGACCTCGTCGGCGAACACAGAGAAGTAGCCGAGCTGAGAAGAAAAGATTTCCAGCAAAGAGTAGCAGCAGCCATAAACCTACGCGTCAGGCCAAAGGGAATAAAACAGGGAGACCTCGTTCTCTGAAAGGCTGAATTTGCACCCCGAAAGCCATCCCACGGGGTACTTCGCGCAAATTGGGAAGGACCGTACCTGGTACTTGCCGAAGTACGAAAAGGAGTTTATAAGCTCGGTGATGCCGAAGGCATAGAATTAAAAAACACTTGGCACTCAGAGGCCTTGAAAAAATTCTATGCCTAAAAGTTTGGTGGGAAGGTTGTATTGCACAAGTTGGACAAATTTGTCTAAGTAAAAAGTTCTGAAGAAGTACAAAACAAGAGTCTCACGAAAGCAATCGCCGAAGAAAGCAAAAGTAAGTTTTCCGAAGTCTCTTGAGCGAATATGTTTGGGACAAAGGAAAGCAAAAGTAAGTTTTCCGAAGTCTCTTGAACGAATATGTTCGGGACAAAGGAAAGCAAAAGTGTAGTTTTCTGAAGTCTCTTGAGCGAATATGTTCGGGACAAAGGAAAGCAAGAGTATGGTTTTCTGAAGTCCCTTGAGCGAATATGTTCGGGACAAAGGAAAGCAAAAGTATGGTTTCCGAAGTATCTCGAGCGAATTATGTTCGGGACGAAGGGAAACAAAGGGATCTGGCAAAAAATACTTAGCCAAATTTTTATCTATTGAGCCAAAGAGTGCTTACAGAGAAGAAAGTTGCTGAAAGACTACAAAAAAGAAGAAGAAAATGAAGACAAAAGGCCCTAGTACAAACTAAGGAACCTCGGCGTCTTGAGAACTGCCAGCCTCTGTGCTTTTGTCAGCAGCCTTCGGCGCCGGGAAAGAAGGAGGCAGTTTCAAGTGCTCGATCTTGGACCAAGTCCACCGAGGCTCCTTCGGGATGTTCATGCCTTCCAGGAAGGAGAGGTCAAAATCTGGGAATTTCTGCAGAATTTGGTGCCAAGCAAGACAGAAGCCGTCTTGAAAGCCCAACTTCGTCATATCATCGGACTCCCGCTTCTTGACCGCCAAATCTGCATAGTCCTTCTCCAGATCCACGTAATCCTTCTCCAGATCCTTAAGCTTTCTCTTCAATGCCTTCATCTTCTTCTTCTCTTCTGAAGGCTTCTTCAGAGATGCGACCTCGGCTTGGAGCTCGGCCTTTTCCTCGAGCGTCTTCGCAAGGATTGCGTCACTTTCTGACTTATCCTTTTGAATCGCTTCTATGATCGAAGTCAGCTCCGCCATCCGAGAGCCGATGTCAGAAAGTTTCTGGGAGGTGCCTTTCTCAAGTTCCTCTTTCTCTTTTATGAACCCCTCCTGAAGTTCAGCAATTTCCTTCTCCGAAGACTGCTTCAGCTGAGCATTATCGGCAGCCAACGCCGAACACTGGGCCTTCATCTTAGTGTAAAGGTCCCAGAGTGATGCCCTCCTTTCTGTCTCTCGCACCACCCGAACCCGGAGCAGCCCGGCATACCCCATCAGCTGCAAAAAAAAAATAAAAAAATAAAAAAATAAAAAAAAAAAGCAAACAAAGGGAAAATGATGCTAAGTAAAAAGCAAGGGCGAAAATGGCACTAAGGAAACAGTGAAGCCTACCTGGCCGGCATGTTCAGTAAGTTTGGCGGCCAAAGAGATGTCGCCTGGGTAAGCCTCCATAAGGGCCTTGTAAGAGGCCTCAGTAAAAACCCCTTTGCACATCTGCCTGGCCATCTCGGGACAGTCCTCGGAGTACATATTCATGTCCTCCGTGAACGTCCAGAAGGGCTCCTTCGGAACTTTTCCTGCTGGGACTTGGGCATCCCGAAGGGCCCTCTTGTGGGCGTGTTCGGCAACCCAGTCAGGAGCGGCCACCTCCGCTGCACAACAAGGCAGGAAAATTGGTTAAGGCCAGAAAACCCTTAAGGATTTACAAGAGCGTGCACAACAAGGTCCTTTGACAAAGTACAAACCTGCTGGCACCTCGGTAACGTCGTCATCAAGAATCGACGTCACCTCAGTAGAGATCCCCTTGCCTTTTATTTGGCGCCGTTCCTCAGCAGAAGGGGTCTCCTCCCCACCGCCCTCCAGAAGAGCATGCGAAGGCGTGGGGCTTTGAGGAAGGACGTCGGAAGAAGGGACGTCGACAGAAGGAACCTCGGGCAAAAGGGCAGCAGGGTCTTCGGGCCCCTCGCCTACCTCCTCCGGAATTTGCGGAAGAGAGGAAGGAGCAGCTTTCTTGCCCCGTTTGGAAGGAGGGCCGCCCGAAGTCTGCTTCCGCCTCCGAGAGGCAGCCTTCTTTGTCTGTTCGCCCCTCTCGGCCTGCCCCGTAAAAAGAGCCTTGTAAAAGGCAGCCGTGTCGTCGCCCATCTCTGAAAAAAGAAAAAGAAGATCAGTGTAAGTCCAAGATGAAGTTATGAAGGAAAAAATGAGAAAGTAACTTACTCTCGTAAAAAGACTCATAAGTCTCTTTCCCCCGAAGGAGTTTTACGAGCCAGGAGTCCTTCCCCGAAGAAGCCGGTTTCGGCATATTGAGGTCTGTCACATGCTCCTTTACCACCTTGAGTTCCCGAAGGACCTCTTCGGTCATGAGCCTCCAGTTGATCGGAAAGGGGTAAAGGGCACGAGGAGAGACCTCGGCAGCCCAGTCAGAGACGGCCCGGATGCGCCTGTCGAAGTCCTCAAAGATAGGTGCTACGTCGGCGTCTAGCAATATCTTCGGGTCAACAACATCCATCTTGAGCCTCCCCTGAGCCCACTTGGTCGGGACGTGCGACCAAGCCTCCGACTTCTTCAGGAAAAATAATTTTTGTTGCCACCCTCACCAGCTGTCTTTGGTGGCGAAGGTGAACGTATACTTTTTGCTCCCGGATCCCCGAGGTAGCATAAAGTAGAAGCCACCCTTCGGGACCACGAAGAGCTTGTAGTACTGAAGAAAAACTACAAAGTGAGGTTTTATTTTGAAAACGCCGCACATACAGAGGAAGGCGTTGAAATAGCAGTACGAGTTCGGTGGTAGTTGGTTAACGGCAATGCCATGGAAGTTGCAGAACGCGCTAACCATCTCCGGGGGGGATACCGAAGTTCGGCCTTCAGTTGGGCTCCGAAAATGGTGATTTCATCACTTCGGTTGGAGAAAGCAAATTGGTCAGGACGGGGCAACCTCGTCACAGAGTAAGAGGGTAAGAAAAACTTTTTCTTCCACTTCGCTAGTTTTGCCGGAGTAGTGCAGCAGGGGTGAGAACGAAGAGGTTGCCAACTCTCGGGAACAGGCATGATGAAAACGAGTTCGGAAAAAAACAAGGAAAACGAGTTCGGGAAAAACAAAGAAGAAGCTTTGAAAAAAGCAAAAGGACTAAAACCCACCAAAGGTCTTGCCGGAATCTGGATTTCTGGAAGCCATCGTGAAAAGTGGTCGGAAAAATGCCTGAAAAAGGAGAACCGCCGCGGAAAATCGGGAGAGAATTAGAAGGCAAAAGAAAGCAAAAGCAGAAGAAGAAAGAAGGTTATGACAGGACTGATATATATAGGCCGAGAAGGCCAGGAGAACCGTCGTCATTAGTACCCCTCGGAAGGCGAAGCGTCGCCATAACTGCTAAGAGCGCCTGAAAAGTCGCGCCAGCCGTACTCAGTGCATTCTTACCCAATAAAAGTGTGCCATGTGTCGGTCATCGCGCAGCAAACGTGCCACGTGTCGTCCATCACGTCGAGCACGCCCTCTGACACCATTTGGTCTAGAGGCGCTGCCCTAGACTGACTCTGCTGGATACAGGACGCGACGCATGAGCAGACATATAAAGGCAAAAAAGTAGGTTACCTCGAAGACACCAAAAGACAACCTGTGACTTCGGGCAAAAGGTCTATCTTCGGTACAAGGTTATCCTATTTTCCCTCGCCACGAGGACACCAAGAGACAGCCTGTGACTTCGGGCAGAAGGTGTATCTTCGGCACAGGGACAGCCTATCTTCTCGCGCCTCGAGGACGCAAAAATGCTGCCCATCGCTACAGGCAGAAGAAGGCGTCTTCGGCACAGATGTCACAACCACAGGACCCGAAAACCGATGAACCGAAGTTTCTCACTTCGGCTTTTCGGAGGGGGGCCTGTGATAGCCAAAGGCTATTGCCTCCTCGGTAGTAACTCCCTGCCAGAATATTGGCCTAGGAGTCTGACGTCACCCAAGAGAGGATCTTTTCATTGACCTCGGAAGGTGCGAAGTCAAACACTATGAGCTCGAGACTTTGGTTAGCTCGTCAGGAATTCCGAGGACAACACCGTCTCCATCGAGGGGCCAAACTGACCGTCTTCGGGTAAGAGAGCCATCTCTCTGAAGCAAGGGAGAATCTCCCCGAAGGCAGAGGCCCCGAAGAGGTCTTCCCCGAACAAGAAACACCTGAACAAGGGAATCCCCGAACTATGGGTGTGAGTCCCGAAAAAGGTGTTCATCAAGGGAACTCCCAGAACTATGGGATAGATCCTGAAGGAGGTGCTTGCACGGAAGGACGGATAGAATCCGAAGAGGGTGCACGCACCGAAGGGCGACCTCGCCCAGGGGACCTCGGGAGTACAGTATGAGCATTTAAGGAGCCTCTGACATGCCGCCCACAAGCCCTACACGTCACATCAGAACGGCGAACTGACACGCCGTAGCCGCTCCAGTCCTGACACAACCTGTCCGGGTCTGGGGCTAAAGGAGGCTGCAAACGGCTGCCTGTCCCCTAGGTCCAAAAGTACAGATCAAATCCGACCGAACACGTGTCATGATCTGAACGGACCAGCTACTCCTATAAATACTAGGAAATGGGACTGGGCAAAGGATGGGCATTTTCCTCCCTCTGAGAAAACACAAAACAGGCAAGACACTTGATCCCTTAGTGTTCTTCCTCCACTTTCACTCAGAAAACTGACTTGGGCGTCGGAGGGTCCTCCCCGGAAAAGCAAACCGGGGACCTCCTAATCTCTTCTTTGAGCTTTTCAGGCACACTCAGCTGGGAAACCAGAGCTCCAGGCGCCCGCCTCCTCAGGAAGTCTCTCCACCTGTCAACATGACAGCAAACGAAGATGCCTTGGGGCATCAAGTAGTATGTTTGTTCTGGTGGTGTTCAGGGTGGTGAACATCATTGGCTTCTTGCCCCTTTGCTTCTGAGGTCTACCTCTAGCCTCGGCTGGATAGCAAGGTTGATGGCTTGGACCCTCCGAGCGAATATGGTCAGACTTCAGCCCTCCCATCCTTAGTTCCTCAGCTGTCATGTGTTGTTCTGCCCTTTGGTAGAATTCTCCGAGAGTGTCCGAAAGGTCTTTGGAGAACTTGTAGAAAAGTTACGAGTCCTTCCGAAGTCCCCTAATCATTGCGAGGATACGGATTCCAAGGCTAAAGTTCGGAACACTCAGGGCTTCCTGATTAAACCTCTCAACATAGTCATGAATGGTTTCCCCATTCCTTTGTACTATGTCGAACATCTAGATAGGCATCTTCGCCGTCGGCCTACTTCTGATGAACTGCTGAGTGAATGCGGTGGACAACTCCTGGAAACCCGCTATGGTTCCGGGGGCCAGGGAGTTATACCACGCAGTCATCGGCCCTAAGAGGATGACCTCGAAGCACTTGCAGAGGGTTGCGTCATCAGCACCATGCTACGTCTATACTTCGTAAGGTGGGCTTAAGGATCACTACGCCCATCATAGGTTTTCAAGCGTGGTACCCAGAAGTCACTTGGCATGGGTGCCTCTACTACTGCGCGGATGAAGGGTGACTCTTCTCCGGTGAAGGTCTCCGACAACCTTGACCAAACAAGCTTCTGGGCGATCTGCTTCTCTACCTTTTCCAACCTTTCCAGGATCTTCTCCATAAGAGCGGTCGTACTGGTTTATTCTCATTGCTTGGTGACACCCAACAATGGAGAGCGATGTCTTCTTTTTGGGGAGTAACTTCACCGGTGTAGGGATTGTGACCTCTCATCCAGTGATGAACTCCGCCAGCGGGAAGTTTTTGGTGCTTTTCACCTCATTTCTCTAGCATGACGACCTCTAAGGTGTACGTCCTCTGTTGAGGACTCGTCGTGGAAGTCCCCACTTCTTGAACTCCGGTGAGTAGATTTAGGACTTCTCTCTCAGTGAGCAGCTGGCGAAGGTGGTTGAGACCACTTTTGGTCAAGCTGTTGTGTCATCTCAGCTACAAGAGAGCTAGAAATCACGCAGGAAGCTCATCGTGACAATTAGAGGACGCTTGTCCTCAGGCAAAGAAGTCCCTGCGGTGGGTTGTTCAGTCGTCGGTTGAGTTTTCGGCGCGGACGGGGACTTCAGGAGTCCCTTGTCCTTAGAACGTCAGGTCTTAATGACGGCGACCTGGGAGTGAGTTCCCATAGACGGCACCAAATGATGCCCGTTAGCATCATTGTTGTACAACATAGTAGGCCTAAGAGGGACTTCTGGTATAAAGATGCCTATAGGAGAGACTTCTGGCGTGAAAGTGCCTAAAACGCTCAAAAGAATAAGGGTTAGGAGTTCCCTAGAATGTGTTTCCAGGGGAGGAGCCTCTGACGCCCAAGTCAGTATTTTTCAAGTAAGGGGCAGTGTGAAGAGTAAAGAGTAGAGAAAGTTCTCTTTGGAGTTCTGCCTATGTTCTTACCAAGGTTGTTCCCTAAGTATTTATAGGAGAGCGTAGGGACGAGTCCATTTAACACAGCCTGCTTAGACCATGACACGTGTTTGGTCGAATGCGGTCCGTACCTTCGGAGATGGGGATCTCCAACAGGCCATAGGCCGTTCTGGCCATAAGTTAGGGCCGTGTGGAAGGCCTGTGTGCCAGGGGCGTGTGCGAGGTCTCTGTGATAGAAGCTCCTTAACCGTTTTTGTCTTGTCCACAAGACCCCTTTGGTGAAAGAGACCCTTTCGGGATAGAAAGACCACTTCGGGATAAGAGACACCTTCTCGCCGAGGTTACCCAAGTCATTGGGAAGACCCCTCAGCATAGAGGATTTCCTTCGGAGGATCTACCTTTTCCAAGGTTGGTGCTCATCTCCTCTGAGGGTAATAGCCCTTTGGCTATCAACAACCCAATGGAAAAGAACCACCCACACGAACAAGAGCATGGGCCACTTCATATTTATATGAGAAAAAGCATAAGAAACAAAAGAAGATGTAATCTATTGTTAATATCGTCTACAATGAGAATGAAATAAAGGGTTAATTACAATTTGTCCCCTGAGGTTTAGGTGAAATTACTCTTTACCCTATATCTTTTTAATACAGTCAAATAGCAACTTTTGAAATCTTAATTTAAACATTATGGTAGCCATTTTTTGGTCATTTCAATCTATATGATATTTTTTAAAAGTTAATGGATATTTTAAATTATCAAGTTTTCTTCTAATAAATGAAAAACAATATTTTTTGAATGTCAATTAACTATGAAAAAGTACCATACATATTGAAATTACTTGAAGATGAGTATCATATAGTCAACTGACTTATTTTTATTTTTACATTTTTTTGCCCGAAACCAATTTTATTTGAAAACCAATATTATGTTAATGTAATAATCCATTTGAAAGTAAATTTTCATAATGTTGTTAAATTTTTATGAATTTTTATTTTTTAATGCCTTAAACTAGAAAATTTCATAAAAATTTAAAAGATTACAAAAATTATATTTTCAATAGATTATTACAACTACATAAATATTGGCTTTTAATTAAATTTAGTTTCAGGTAAAAAAGATGTAAGAATAAAAATAAGTCATTTTGTAGTCAATTGACTATTAAGTTAAAATGAACTGGGTGAAGATTTCAAACGTTGCTATCATATTGTAATTAAAAGGCTGATGGCAAAGTGTATTTTTTTAAATAGGAGGGGTAAAGTGTAATTTCACGTAAACCTCAGGGGCCAAATTGTAAATATCCCATGAAATGAATAAAAGGTGGAACTTACAATGATCGCAATTCATTTCTAACTTTAAGGAGCTAAGACTCAACTTGAATTGCCTCGATACCCATGGATTTTTAGCTTTGTAAATAGCTTTCAAATCTGCCAAAGCTGATGGGATTTGTGACTCAAATTAAAGTACTAGAGTGTTGTCAGTAAAATTGAACAATTGGAGGATAAACAATAACCATGGTGAAAATAGTAAACGCATTGAATGGTAAATTACAGTGTCCTTTACTAGTGAAGGTATGTATATTCTGTATATACCAACAAGAGTCAAACTAAAACATACTTGCTTTAAAGAAAATATTGTGAGTCATAAAGATTTAATTTGGGAGTGACAACACACAGAGATATTTATTTGAGATATTTAGAAAACACTTGAGTGTCACTATTATGAGTCTTTCTTAGTTAGTATTTCACCTCTAGAATTTTTATTTAGAAAAGTCTCTTTCTTTATAAGCTTGTCATTTTTAATAATGAAGCAAAATCTAGTTGTTTGTCTCATGGACATAACCTAAAAATTAAGAGTGAACCATGTCTCTAGTGCCACTTTTATTGATCATCTTTCATGGGAAGTACTCTTCCACTATGTCCAATAACTAGTATCAAAGCCAAAGGTAGATCCTGGTGGGTGTAGCCAATGGTGGTTCTTGGAGGTAGATGCGGCATAGTGGATGGTCATTCCTGTTGAGGCGGATCAATTTCATCCAAGTGGTTCCTTGGTTAGGTGGAACGTGGAGTTGAGATCCCTTGTCAACATGAAGTATGGATACGAGACAAGGCATATGAGGCAATCAATTGTGATGAGGCCAACAATGCATAAAGGTGGTGTGATCAGTGAGATCATTTTTCACGAATCAAAAGATAGACCAAAGGATCTATGAGCTTTGATTCGAGATGGAGTCAACTACATGGAGAGATATGAGCAATGTGGCTATTGATAGCTTGAACATTGTGTGCTTCACGAATGTGGTAGGTAACACTCTTCATGATGTTGCAACCATGCTCATATGTGAAAGATGAATTTGAGCCAAGGTGGAGATGTAAACAATCTGTGGCTCAAATTAAAGAATTCGAGAGTTGTGGCTAAAATTAAAGAGTTGGAGGATGAATAGTAAATATGGTAGATAGTAAATGCGATGATTGATAACCAGTAAACACAATGAATAGTAAAATGAGGTGAAATCCTTATAAATAACCATCCTTACTCATTTGGTTAGTATGCTTGCCCTTGAGTATCACCACGCACAGAAGATGTCTATATTGTGCGAGAATGTGCAATAGCAAGAGCCAAAGTAAAACAAACTTACTTTAAAGAAAATATTGTGGGTGAGGAGATTTATTTTGGGGAGTGAAAAATTAGTGAGATATCTATTCAAGGTATTCGGAATGCTTGAGTGCTACTATTTTGGGTTTATCTTATTTAATACCTCACCTATAGAATTCTTTTCTAGTTAAGTTTTTAATTACAAGGCAAATTTCATCAAGACCAACCTTAGAACAAAAAGAAAAATCCCAAGCATACTCAAGTAATATAATAAGAAAATTAGTCTTTCTGGAAAAGTTTTTATCTGTTTGTAAGTCTCTTATCCTAATAATGGAGAAAGTTCTCATAATTTGTCCCGTAGCCCAAGATTAAGGGTGAACCATGTATGTTTTTTTGGTCAGTTTTGTTGATCATCTTATACTAGAAGTTCTCATTCATTGTGCCTAGCAATAACGTCAAACAATGTCAGATCTTCATGTTCTAAAATTTAATATTATCAACCTGCGCTGCCCGAAAGAGAGGCAAAAGTGCTAGGGACACAACCCCACCTTGTCAAGTTTGAACTCTCTCCCCTCCCCCTTTACAACAACAATGCCTTTGGTGCAAGTTTTGTTATATGTCAGAGTACTAAAAATATGGATATTCCTCTTAATTTCAATACCTCATCATATCCTAATACTTTTGTTTAAAGAAGTCGGTGAACAATAATGGAAGGTAAAAATTCCGGAATATTGATAATGTTTAAAGAAAAATTCATTATTTCCATTTTTGTTGATTTTTTGTCTTCAACTAATGCCAATTGAAAGTTGATACTATCTAATCAATAATCAATTGAATAAATTTTAGCTAAATTATACGATCTACCCTTAACTATATCTTATTTCACATATCTACCCCTGAAGTTTTCAATGCTACAAAAGTAGGATTCACGTAACATTTTATAGCAAAATTGCCCTTGTGATCTATAATTCTCCATTAGTGTTGATGGAAATTCAAGGCTAAACCCCTGAACATAAACGCATGACACATAACTCCAAAACATAAACCCATGACACATAACCCCTCAAACAAGCCCAAAAAAGTACCCCAAAATAGCAAAAAAAAATGAAAAATAGAAACACCACCAATTTTACATGCCTATCCCAGATTAAAGCATCTAATACATTCAAATACTTGTAAAGAATATTATAGATGAAAAAAAAAGAATCCAATCTCCTTATCTATTTTTTTTCAACTTGAATCCTGAAATAGGCAAAAGAAACAAAAAAAAAAAAGGAAGGAAAAAAATGAAAATTCTACAAATTCAACATGCTTATTTTAAAGCATCTAATCCTTTAAAATAATTATGGATAATATTATAGATGCTAAAAAAATAGAATTTGATGCCTTTATTTACTTTCTTTCAACTTAAATCCCAAAATAACAAAAAAGGCAAAAATAAAAATGAAAATGAAAAAAAACATCACTAATTTTACATTCTCGACCAAAATTAAAGCATTCAATCCCTTCAAATAATCATGGAAAATATTTTAAATGACAAAAAAAAATAATGCTCTTATCTATTTGTTTTTCAACTTAAAACCTAAAATAGCAAAAAAAAAACTGAAAAATAGAAGGAGAAAATGAGAAAACCTACCAATTCAACACACTTGTCCAAATTAAAGCATTAAATAGCTTAAAATAATTATCAATAATATTTTAAATCCCACAAAAATATAATTTGATGTGCCCTTGTTTGTTTTTTTTTTTTCTAACTTAAACCTAAAAAGCAAAAAAACCTAAAAAAATAGAATGAAAAAATAAAAAAAAATTACCAATCTTACATGCCCATCTAAAATTAGAGCATCTAATTCCTTCAAAATATTACAGATGCCAACAAAAAAAAAATCGGTAGAGTTATTCATTTTTTCATTCTATTTTTAGGTTTGTTTTGATATTGTTATGTTTAAGTTGAAAAAAATAAATAAGAGAGTAAAAATCTGTCTTTTTACATCTAAAACGTTATCCATTATTATTTTAAAGGATTGGATGCATTAATTTGAGATGGGCATGTAAAATTGGTGGTATTTTCATTTTTCATTCTATTTTTCAGTCTTTTTGCTATTTTAGAGTTTTTTTTTTGCTATTTGGGGGGTTATGTATCCCGAGTTTATATTTGTGGGGTTTTGTGTCTATTTTGCTCCAGTTTAGGGCTCATTTTAGGTTTGGCATCAAATTTTTATCAACACTAAATGAGAATCACAAATGGGGCAGTTTTGCTGCAAAATGTTAAATTAATCCTACTTTTGCAACATTTTATAGTTTAGGGGCAGATATTCAAAGTAGGTGTAATTTAAGGGTAGATCGCATACTAAAGTTTATATAAAGGAATTAATTTTTATGAATTTTTCCATTCCAAACCAAGAAAAGGAAAAATTAACAAAAAAATGCCTAACCTTTTCCAAAAAATGTTTAAAAAATTATTTTAAACTTCGAAAATAAAATTTCAATTGTTATAAAAGTTGAGGAAATAACCATCATATATTAGAATAATCACTAATAATTCATTTTTAAAAATCACACCTAACAAAACAAAAAGCCCTAAAGGTTTATGAAAATTATGATATTACTATGTGACTTGCATTTCTCCATTATCAGTTGCTTCTCAGAAAAATGAGGAAGATGTACAAAACACTACTAAAAAAACTCATTTTTCCAATTGCCAAAATTTCCACGGCTTGGTTCTTGGAAATTTCCAATGTGAAGACCCGCTAGAAACAACAAAGACTATTTTCCAATGGCCAAAGTGTTGGAAATTTTAAAAACAACAAACTATTAGAAACTTTCCAATGCAAAGGCCATTAGAAAATTTTCAATGCAAAAGTTGATTTCTCAATGCACTACAAGAGAACAAGGCATTTGAGATGGGAAAAAATGTAGGGAAACCATAAGAAATGATTATTTCCTATAATTAAAACCGTCGGATAAAATTGCAGGAAAAAATAGCGTCGGATAAGCGTAGATCAATCCTACACTTTTGTCATGGCTGTGGACCCCAGCGTGTCCGATGGTTTTGAGGTGCATTAAATCCTACAGTTTTCTAACAAAACTATTTCCTATGATTTTGTGACCCCACCTATCCTACGGTTTTGGAACCCCACTTTTCCTATGGTTTTATGACTAAATCTGTCCTACGATATTTTGACTTTCAATGTACGACACTTTTGTGACAATTTTGGTCCTACGCTTTTCTAATTAACTTATATCCTACGGTTTTCTGACATTAATGTAATTCCTACGATTTTGTGACAAATTAAAGATTTTTGTAAATTAATTTATACACAAATTGAAAATATATTATATAGCATTATATATATGCATATTATATATATGTATTGATCAAAGTAGTCAATAATTTACTATACATAAAAGTAATCAAATTTTACAGAAAATGTCAATTACAAATAATTGAAGATCTAATATAAAATCAATGGGATGCAGTGCCAGGCTGATCATCACCATCTCGCTGGCTACCATCATCATCATGATGCTGAGCGGAGGATATGGTCCATAGGTCATCTAAGAGAGCTGATGTAGGTATAATCCGTTGTTGGATCAACCTGTTAAGTATGGCACTCATTGTAGCCTTGGTCTCTCGCTGGGCCTAAATGCGAACCTCTGACTTTGACTGAGTAAAATCACTCTGTAGCTGGGTATTCTTAGTGCTCAGTTGAGCAATTTTTGCCGAATCAGCATATGGAGCCTAAAAAATTTAGTAAGTAGCAACTAACAATATAAAAGTGATAGAATTAATTAATTAAGTTAAATAGAACTGAAAAATACTCGATTTGGTCCAAAAGTGTAGGGATTAGCGAGTCTGAGCGGAAAACTCGATAGTCAACCCTTTTTTGGCGGGCCTCATACCTCGCGCCAAACATCTGCATTGAATTGCAAGTGGTCATTCGGATTTTGGTATTTTTCTTGAATCCACTGGATGTATCCAACCTAGAAGAAAGAGAAATTAGAGTTAGGAAGACAGGTAATATATTTTTAAAAAATTGTTAGTAATGGTAAATGAAAATTTATTACCTATAACTGCTGTGAAATCGAATCGACAAGCTGACCGTCTTCTTGCGTCTATGAGTATGAGACCACCACTCATGAAATGATGGCTCAACTTCGTCCCATGCTTTTGTCTGCACATTTTTAGATATCATTAAACATGTAAGTAATTAACAAATCATATAAAAAATTGTAATGTATGGAAGGGAGAAGTTGCTACCGTATGATCCTAGTGCATCTCGTCTGGGATAGAGCCTATTGTGTGCTTCGGAACAAGGCCTAAGTTATCCATTGTGTGCTTGGCATGGGAACCAACCACCGATAACTTCTTCCATCCTTCCTACTGCCACTGGTCACACAACTGGTTCCATACCTGCTAATTGTAGCAGGATGGAACGTGTGGCCATAGTAAATTGTAGTCGGGGTTGGTGAAGAAGTTGGGGATCTTTTACATGGCAACATTCCTCTAATGATAAACACGGTTTTGTATGGACTGCGAGCAGTAGTCGAACATGAGCCGGAGGATGGGGCCAAAGTCTCTGAGGTCACATCTATAGTAGTTTTGCAATATGAAAAAAGAGAAATATGAATTAGTCCATATACAAAGTATTATTTAAAAATATACAGAAACTAATTATCTTTAACTTGGTGATGTGCTCCTCTCATAAAGCTCAAGATGCATGTGACCAAGCTATACAACTTTCGTCCCACAACCTCCCATGAAAAGAGGCTATGATGGAACGAACGGACTCATTAGAAAGGAAGCTGTAACAAATTTAAATTATAGTAAGGTTTATATATATATAAAGTGATGTAATTAAAGTGATGTAATTAAAAACAGCAGCTAATTATACCAACAATTAAATTTGTAGGAGTCAATAACACTTACTCTCGATGGACAATCATCAGACAGTCCTGCAGAGGTGGAGGTGGAGGTAAGTCAGCTACTTGCGGGGCTCACCTTCCAGGGAGTAGGGCATCATCAACTCCACACGTATCATGTGCGATGGCTAGGCCACCATCATCTGGTTGCTACTAAGGCGGCAGCTGCGGCTAAGGTGGCTGCTGCTGCTGAGTTTGGTGTAGGGCAGCTAGATGAGAGGCTATGTGAATCTCATTTGGATCAAGGAACGAGTTAGGATCGAGCTCTCATAGGGTCTACCTGATGCCCGTATGCTAGTAATGAGATAACCCAAATATTCCACTTATATTTGGGTAATCCCAACACATGCAATTAAGGATTTTTATGCTTCTTTATCCGTGAGTTCCTTTCCCGCATTTATCAACGAATCGAACTCTCATAGGGTCTACCTGATGCCCGTATGCTAGTAATGAGATAACCCAAATATTCCACTTATATTTGGGTAATCCCAACACATGCAATTAAGGATTTTTATGCTTCTTTATCCGTGAGTTCCTTTCCCGCATTTATCAACGAATTACATCCCTAATTAGTGTTATTAGTGGGATTCTTCCTTTTTTAAATTTGCTGCATATCGGGCCTCCTGGCCCAAATAAATTAATCATTAAAGAATTATTTTTTTTAATCGTATTTCCTTCTTTTAATGTTATTTAAAATTTTATATTCTATTTACTAAATCAATCACTTGAATAATTAATTTTTATGAATTTCTTTCCATAAAGATTAGGGAAAAAAAAATTGCATCCCGCAAATAAATGTGGTTTTTGAGCTTACTAAACACGTTCGCACAAATATATGTCAAACAACTAATTCAGAATGAAATGCAGCTATGTGTCTCAAAATTGATGAAATGCGAAGCTCGATGCGTCAAATGTCTAGGGCACATAAGGTCTACAAATTGGAGTATATGGCACCTAGGTCTGTGGCTGGGTCTATGCCACCAGGTGTTTGAAACTGGGTATATGGCACTAGGGTCTATGGCACCTGGGTCTGAGTCTGGGCCTGTGACACCTGGGTAGGTGTTACAACAAGCCATCGTGGACCTAGACGCAAGTCCTTAGTTGGGCCTTTGCCCGAGCTTAGGTGTCTGGGGCGAACCATCCTAAAATTAAAGGGTAACATATTTATAAGTTTTTTAATTAATGCAGAACCGTTTATTATATAAATATTTATTTATAAATTTTCATTACATTATAGTCATTTATTTATAAATTATGACCGTTTCTACATTAACATTTACTTATTAAATTTTATTATTGCAGTAAGATCATTAATTTGTAAATTACCATTATTGCAAAACATTTATTACACTAAAATTATTGAAGTAACATTATTGTACTAACTTTAACTACTTACACTCACATTATTGAACTAACAACAATATTGCACTAACATTCTTGAAGTAACAATTTTTATAACTTACCACATACATATTACATGCATTTCTAGATATATAACTTACCATGATTACACTAAAAATTATTTATAACTAACCACATACGGATTACTAACAACATACATAAAATTACTATGAAATATAATATAAAAATTGTCATTAAAAAATATAACATGCAATACATGCATTATGTAAACTACCACGATAATAGTAAACATTAATTATATAAGAACAAAACTACTTAAAAAAATTTACTAGGATTAGGGAGCTCTGGAGGGGATTTAGAAAGAGAGTTAAGGAGAGCATCATAGAAGAGACGGAAAAGAGTTGTGAGAGACTAAGAAATCTCTCACGAATTTAAAGGGAAGAAACGGCGATTCAGCTACCTTTTGGTCCAACTATTTTACTGCAGTTTTTTAAATTCTAGGAAAATTGTAACAACATTTCCTACGGTTTTGTTACAAAAATTTAGAGATGTCTCAAAAGTGTAGGAAATGAAAAAATTTAAGAACCCCGCCATAAATTGGTGTCCCGCTTTTTGTCCCACAAATTTTTGACATTATCCTACACCTTTCCTACAGTTTTCAAAAATGTGTTAAAACCCTCGGATAGCGTACTGCCCTAAGTGACGTGTCCTACATCTTTCCTACGATTCTTAAAAATGTGTTAAAACCATTGGACAGTGCACTACCCTAGATGACATGTCCTGTACATTTCTTACAATTTCTAAATATGTGTTAAAACCATCGGACAGAGCGCTTTCCTAGGTTACTTTTTCCTACACTTTTCCTACGTTTTCTAATATTAACTCAAAATCGTCAGATAGTGCAATATCCTATCATTTTTGTATGATATTTATATTTAAATACACACACATACACACACACACACATATATGTATGTATGTATGTATGTATAGGAATAGTTATATTTTGTAATAAATTTATATATATATATATATATATATATACATATATAATTTCTAATGTGTATGAACTAATTATTATGTTTAGAAAGTCAATTGGTTTGCTTTTTTTAGTTGAAGAATTAATCATAATATTTATATATTGAAATTTAAAGTTATGGTTCCCAACTATATATATATGATCAGATTAAATCCCCAAAATTTATTAACATTATTATCATTATTATATTTTAAGACCAAAAAAACAATATATTCATTTCAACATAGCTAGGTAATTATATACGTGATCATTAAATTTAATAAATTTAATATCATTTTAGTCTAAAACGCACATGCATTCAAAGTTATTACGCCTTTAAATAAAACATGCAGATGTTTTGACCAATTACACTTAATCAAACATCCTCGACTTCATCTGACTCTAAACTAACTAATGATGCCTCATCATCTAATGTATCACCATTGTCTTCTGTGACCTCAATATTCTGATCCATGTCTTGAACAATTTCAGGATAACATGTGAAATTGACAAGTACGTTAATCACATCAAGGGCAGTCCCATCAATTGTTACCATAAGTACTTCACTTAAAATCGCTTCTTGTAATGGCTCGTTTGTGGTTTCTAACACACGTGTTTGCTCATCAAACATTTCCTCATTGCCTTTAAACTGATCACTAACATTATTCGATGAACAATCGATGAAAGCTCTTTGCTTCGTCTTAACAACCGCCCACCACTGATGAAGATTCCTGTTAGGGTACTCACAATAGTAAACTTGTTGAGCCTGTGTCGCAAAGATAAATGGTTTAGGTGGTGATAATCTAGAGATTCTAGACTTCCATTTAATGTCAACAACATCGGCATATGCGAAACTTCAAACACCATGTGTCGAATTGAACTAAGTACATTTGAATAGCATCATCACTTTATGCTGACTCCCATGGTACTCAATGCGTATAATCTCATCAATAACTCTATAAAAATCATACCCATTAGATCCCAATGTCTCACCCTTTATGTAAACACCATAATTCTGTGTCACTTTGTCTTTGCCGTAGGATTGTCTGTGGAAACGAAAGCCATTCACAATACATCTATTGTATTAATTGCAAACTCGAATAGGACCATGGGCTAATTACACAATTCGAGGATATAATTTATCCTTGAAACAGTCAACCTAAAAATAGATAGTTAATATAATAACATAACTATTCAAAAAATACAAACACAACAAATTTAGGTACATAAAAATTATCACCCCATGATACTCACGTATGATGGGAACCATTGGGTGAAAAGTTTGTCTCGATAACTTTATAATTGACTTTTATTGAATTAGGGAAATCTTGTCGATATATAAGACTCAAAGTGCCTGAAATTATATTTATCCATAAATGAATTAAAGCAATCCGATTCAAAGAAAAAACCTTAACACTTGTTTACATATATGGCACTTGACAATCGGTATAATCTCACTGCAGTTCCGCAAAGTGTAGATGTGCATTTGATGTCTCTCAGTGGGATCCAGTAATCGTTGTTACCCGTGGTTAAGTATATTACGACATCTTGTATTGAAGATAGATAAAAATTGACCCTCAACATGAGCCACAGGTCAATCGATGTCATCATTTCGTGGCACCCTAATTAGCCGTGTAGGAATATTTGGTTCAAAGTAGTGGCTACAGAATATAGATATTTCTTGGACCAAGTATGCTTTGATAATTGAACATTCAATTGCACCTTTTATTTCAGGCATTTCGCTTCAACGACGGCATAAGTCTGCCAAGTTAAAAAATATAACAATTGTTGACATATAATATGCAAAATTATTGACATATAATATATGCAAAATTATTGACAGAAATATGAATGTAAAATCAAAATTAAATTGGACCATACAACTTTGCCTCATAAGGAAGGTGGATGACAAGATGTTCCATCAAATCAAAAAAAGCAAGAGGGAATATCTTCTCTAGCTTACATATGGTAACCACTATATTTTGTTGCAATTGTTGTATGCCATCAAATCGAATCCTACTTGTGCATAATGTTCTGAAAAATGAACAAAATTTAGAAATTGTCTCCTATATAGGACCTGGCATGTACCCACGTAATGTCATAGAAAGCAACCTCTGTATGAACACATGACAATTGTGGCTCTTGAAGTTATAGAATGTACCGTCACTCAAGTTAACGGTACAACCCAAGTTTGAGGCATACCTATCAGGCATCTTTATCATTCTCAGCCACAGAGTAACTTCTCGCCATAGAGTAAATTCTCTTACGTGTCCCAACTCAATGTATAATATGCTTTTGGTTTCACACAATTCCCCCTAACATTTTGTAAATGTAGTTCACGTTGCATATTTTTTAACTCCTTAAGTGAAAGGCGAAAATTCAAGTTATCTTTTGTTTTCCTCCATATATCCATAACAATGTTGAAACTATTCTCGAAACAATTTTTTTCAATATGCATAACATCCAAATTATGGCAGACTAGTAAGTGCTTCCAATACGATAACTCTCAGAATATATACCGCTTTAACCACTTATGCCAGTCTCAAATCCCGCAACTCGGTGCTTATCATATAAATAGCCAAATGGAGGAAAACAATACTCAGCCAACATATCATGAATTTTTTCACCTGACTTATATAAACTAGCGACAGCACTAACCTTTTTCCCTAAAATGAACGATGTTACATTTGAACGGAATATGTGATTATGCAGTAAAAAAACCCTGTGATAATCAAACCAACATGGCTTTCTGCATTTCTTCAACATAAATGTGTCAATTTCATCCATGCAATATGGGCATGCAAGCTTATTATGTGTACTCCAACCCAAAAGGTTTCGTAGTGCAAGAAAATCATTAATTATCCATAATAAATATACCTTCATAACAAAATTTTGTTGTCGAACTGTCCCATGTAACAACCTCTACCGACCATAAAGTTTTAAAATCCTTAATTAATGTTCGTAAAAATACATCTTAATGTTGCATCCTGGTGCTCTAGGACTAAGAATTTTGAGAGTCATAAAAATAAAGGGTTCCTTCATACGCAATTATAGTGGAAGATTGTAAATAACTATAAAGATCAGTCATATCGTGTATGTTCTACCAATAACATTATTCAGGTTAAATCCATTGGTACACAATCCGAGGCTAACATTTCTATTTTCATCAACGAATGATGAGAATGTTCAGTCTACGTGCCAACATGCTTTAGACTGACATGGATGACCTATACTTCCATCATTGCTTGATCTATTATAAGCATGCCAAGTCATGTGAGTCACTGTTTTTGATGATATATACAAGCGCTTTAACCTGTTGGTTATTGGTACATACCGTAACAATTTCTTGGGAATCAACTTCCTTCTTCTAGAGGTTACTCTTTCTTTATATCTACTACTCCCACATTCACGACAATGTGTTAATTTCTCACCTTCTTAATAGAATAACATACAGTTATTCTCACAAGCATGAATTTATATATATGGTAATCCAAGTCCTTTTGTGAGTTGTTTTGCATCATATAGTGTGTCTGGGAGTCTATTAGTTTTAGACAACATTTCTTTCATAGGCTCTAACACTCGATCGAAACAACGAACTGTCGTATTAAACTTGCATTTGCAACTTAACAATTAGGTCATTGCAGACAATCATGTATGTTTAGTGCACCCATCCCACAACAGTGCATTTGCATCATCCAACAAATTATAAAATTGTTGGGCAGTCAGATTAGGTAACCCCTCTCTCATTTCAGACACATCGAACACATTATCATTATTATCACTAACATTATCATCTTCTTCGACATCAGCATCAATAAACTCTTCATCCACCAACATTCTTTGATTATTTTCAAATCCTACATTTGATAATAATGGACCAATTGATTCACGTACCATCTATTCATACGTATTTACACTACTTGATTTCCACTTATTGCAACATATGAGTGTGATGGAAAATAGGTACGGGCCATATTGAAATTGTGCAAACTGCTATCATGTTGTTCATTGTGAGAATGCCATATGTAATAGTTCGGTGTAAACTCATATCAATATAAATTCTCTCTCACTTTCGCTTCTATTCTATAAAATCTGTTATTACATTTGTGACAAGGGCATTTAATCATTTCTGACTCCATCCCACTATAAGCAAACTGTAAAAAATCATTAACACTAGCCATAAATCCAGGATTCATATACCCATCTGCATCTGTCCTCTGTTACATCCACTCATGTCCATTACTAGCCATTTGGTTCCCTTGTAAAACAAATAGTAAAAACCCTCAACATAAATACGTAATAAATATATCATATTTCACATAATATAAATATAGTGATAATGTAAAAGAATTGCTTATATATGTCATGTATGCATGTCAACTTTCCATGACTAAACCACATACTGTGACGGCTCTCCTAGTTGACTAATCAAGTAAGTATTTATTTTACTTTGTTTAAGTGTTTTATTAAATTAAGTACCCCAAGTTAGCACCTCGTTAAGCAAGTAAGGTAAGCTTAATTAAGTAAGTGAGTTCCTAAGTGTGATTTGGCATAGTTGAATCAAGACCATTAGTTATCCTAGCTATTAGAACCATCTTTGAAAGTTTTGAGTATTTGTGGCACTAAGTGTTCGCTTAAGCCATTTAAATCTTAAGTGGCTAAAGTGTCCAAGAAAATCAAGTGTGAGAAGATTTTAGCATCCTTTAGAGCAAAGGAAAGTTGGTTTTGAGTGAGAGTTGGTGACCCATTTAAAAAAATTGAGAGTTTGTGGAGCAAAAGAGGAAGAAGTTTGCCAAGTGGGGGGGATTTAGTATAAGTTAGTTTAAGTTGTTAAGTCTTCTTCTTCCTTAGTCATTTGCATTCAACTCCAAATTCGTAGCTCCACTTTCCCTCTCCAAAATCCCAACCCAAAGCTTCTTTTCCTGCAATTCTTCATCAAATTGAGGAAGCCCAAGGTGTTAGTAGGAATCATCAAGCTTCTTTGTTGGTGTTCTAGCTCCAATTTGCTTTTTGGTGCTAGTTTGGACTCAAAATTCGTGGGTAAGCTTGTTGGGTTCATTTGGATTGGTTCTAAGTTGTTTCCATAGCTAGAAATGGTCTTGGTTTGAAGTGTTTGGTGCCATATTACATTGGTTTTAGGTGAGGAACTCAAAGGGAGCTTGATTGAGCTAAGGTCGTTATGTTTCAATGCTTGCTTTGCAGCTAAATTGAGATAAGGGTTCAAGTTAATTAAGCTCAAATAATGCATAGAAATGTAGTCTTTTGTGTGGGAATGAGTTAGAAACAAGACCCAAGTGATTTGAGTTTAGGATGAGAAAGTTTGAGCAGTTTTCGTGCAAGGTCGCACGCTGTCGCGCAACGCTGGAAAGCGTTGGCGACGCGTCGCCAGTGGCAACGCGAGTTGGCGACGCGTCACCAAGAAACGAAAAAGTTCTCCGAACATTGATGCCTTGCCCCAAGCTCCAGGCATCCTAAGAATGTCTCAAACTCTCGGTTTTCATCCCTAGGCTAAGTTAAGACATTCCGTAGCCTCGGTTGGGTCTAGAACTCCTTCCTAAGCTGGGAATTATGCATTATGTAAGTGGTAGTTAAGTTGTGTGGTTAAGAAAGAGTATGAATTGGTGGCTAAGAAAATCAAAGTGCTTAAGCTTCTAAATGAGCACTAAGGGGATTAAGTGGGTTTTTAGACTCTTTGTTGGCCGAGTAGAACGTCATTTACCTATGGTCAATGAGGAGGAAAACCTAAGTCGATCCCGACCAAACCATTTGGTTTGGTAAGTAAGCCACTATGAGTGCTCTAAGTTAAACCTTAAGGGTTTGGATAGTTAAACCACATAGGATGACTACCTTGCACAATAAGCTAAGGGTAAAAACGGGTAAGTTTCAGAGGAGTGACGACCTACTCTAGAACCCATAGGTGGGACTTAAGGGAGGTAAAGTACTCTGGATACGAGGGCCAGTATCTCAAGTGCCTCCGCCGTTTGAGCTCACGGCAAGTTTTGTGGCACCTAGAGTGCAAAAAGTCCCAAGTGCATGCATTATGTGCATTTCATATCATACATTCATGCATTGCATATCTTATATATATGTTTGTTGATTGTTTGAGTTGTTTGTTGGTTGATCCACTTGTTTGGTTGCTTGTTTGCCATGGTTGCATCTTGGTTGCTGCTATCTTCTTGCAGGTATTCAAGGGACCCTTACTGAGTACTTTTAAGTACTCACTCCCTTAAGTTTATTGTGCAGGTTCTAACTCCGGGCCTAGTCACTAGTTGACAATTGAGGCCTAAGCTTTCTATTTTGCAGGTATTTTTCTTGAGAATCCTTGTGATTCTAGGTTACTTGTGGTGTAAGTTATGTGCTAACCAAGTTGTGCCTTTATAGTGTAGAGGCTAAGAGTGCACAAGAACAAGAATTAAGGAAGGGCTTGCACTTGGAGCTTGGATAGCTCAAGGTGGGGCTCAAGTAGATGATCTTAGTTAGTTAGTTTTTGTCTCTTGTATATAGTACCTTGTGTACTAAGAAAGTTGCCTCTAGTAGGATACATTGTGATGTAAATCCATCTTGTTACTTTTGGGTGCATGCTAGAAGTATATTGTATGCACAAACTATTACTTGTAGTCAAAGTAACTAGTATTTCAATGTCTTGGCACGTTTTAAGTATGTTTTAATAGAAATGCTCGAGCAACGTTTTTAACCAACGATCTATTTATTCTTTTGCATTGCCAAGACAAAAGCATGCATATCTCTTGAACTAAGTAGGCTAAGAAACTAGTTGCATATAAATTGTTTAAATTTATATTGATGAGTAATAGTTAGCCAATAGTAACTTAGAGGGATTCATAATCCCTAAGAGCCTACAAGATTATGGGGCACTGGGGCCCCGTTCCATAACACATACTCCATTAAGGTAAGGGCCCTACTTTATTAAAAGTTGAATAAACAGTAAAGTAATTTAACTATTTTATTTTAGTAGCATTTTACGTAAAATTTGGCACTATTTCCCTTCAGTTCCCGTTCACAGCATTTCTCAACAATACCAACTTATTAAGAAACACACAATAAGAACAAGTTGGGAAATAGTCTACCAAAATTCACAAACTGTTACTACGAAAGGAGCACATTAATTGCAATACTGCTTATGCAATTTTCAACTATCCAACTTGGACAATCCATGATTATGTTAATCACAAATATAACTTAATCCTATACATTTTGTTTATCCACAATCTAAATTGGACTAATATTATATTTTTCATCAAACTAATTATGAATGGAGAACTAAGGTTTAATGAATATATACTTATTATGCAACAACATGCTATCTTATAAGTCAGCTACCTAGAATAACATAACTGTATCTTCTAAAAAACAAGTAATTACTATCTAAATCATTAACCTCTAAATTACTTTGAGACACCTCAATTAAGCTGAAGAACAAGTTGAAACAGAAGCCAAAATAGATGCCGAATGAGTAGCTAATTAAAACAAATAGGAGAAGAGGAAGGGAGAAGATATTTATTAGCAAAATCTATAGTAAAATCATAGGATATATATGAAAAGCCAAACTACATGACTGGTGTAGCAAATATGTAGTAATTTACTTCACAAAAATGTAGGAAAAATAAACTATAAGAAAATCAAAGGAATAAAACTTCTACAATTTTAAGACACCTATATCCTCGTTTGTTGCAAAAGCGTAGGAAAAGATATTTACAGGAAAAGCGTCGAATAACATGTCTGATGCTTTTCCTATGGTTGTGGTCCCTACCCATTTAATTTGCATGAAAAGTGTCAGACTCTTTGGCGCCACAATTTCTCGCCATCTTATTTTGATATTATGCTACGGTTTTATCTGTCACAATTTTATTGCAGGAAAACTGTCGAATAGATTCCATATTGACTAGTTAATGCCTTCTTGTTTGATAGTTTTCATGCAAAACTTGTTCCTACGCTTTCTTTCGTAGGAATTTGCTGTAGCAAATACTCCTCATCCTTGTAGTGACGCAAGGTTGTTGAAAAATTTCTAATGCGAAGGTTGAGTTTTCCAACATAAAGCCATTGGAAACTAATAAATTTTACAATTTTAGAAAGTAAAGTAGTATTTTAAAAACATGATACATTACATATAGTACACTAAATATATACAATACATTATGATATATTAGAATGTGTCATATAATAATATATTGCCATGTTCATACATATCATAATATATCATATATATATATATAGTAGTAATTCTCTATATATATAGTACTAATTAAATTAATAGTATATAGTAATAATATATATTACAATGTATGTATTATATATTAGAATATAAATATTATATATTATAGTGTACGTATCATAATGTATTGTTAGTAGTAATATAAATTTAAAATATATTATTACCATATAGTATAATGTATCATATGTATCACAACGTATCATATATAATAATATATATTTAAAATATATCATATATACATCTATATAAACATAACGTATAATAATAATAATAATTATTATTAGTATTATTATTATTATTATTATTATTATATTCATGTCATTTGGCCAACCTAGCTCAACCCATATATATATATATTCATTAGGCCAAAATAACCCAGCCCAATTTAAACCCTAGGTCTATATGCCCTCTCATCTCTTCCGCCAGCCTCCTACCATCTCTCTCGTTCTCTTCTCCTCTCATCTCTTCCTTTGTCTCTCTCATTCTCTTCTCCTCTCATTTTTGCCATAGGATTATATGACCCTTTGCCTCCTTCGGTTACGCTTCCGCCGTACGCATCTCCTCTTCAATGGCCCATTCACCACATCCTCCAATCGCCCTTCACCTCGTCCTCCAATCGCCCTCTACCGTTCGCATTGTCCTCCGATTGCCCTTCGCCTTATCCTTTGATCTCCATTCGTCTTTGCCATTCACGTCATCCTTCGATCGTCCTTTGCCCTTCACCTTGTTGTTCCTCTGTTGATCCGCCTCTGATTGCCTTTCACCTTGTTCTCCTGCTACCGTTCTCCTCACCCTTCTTGCTCTCCAGCTGCCATTCTCCTCGCACGTCTCACTTTTGGCCGCCGTCCTATATAGGTTATTTCCAATTAGATCTAACTTTTACGATCTTGGATTTGTGTTTTTTATTTGATTTTGGATTGTTGGATTTGATTTTGAATCAGATCTGATTGTTGGATTAGATCGAGTTGTTGGATGTAACAGATCGAATAAGTCTGAGTTGTTTTATTTTGTGTTTGTTTGTTGTGATCGAGGATTGATTTTATTTTGTGTTTCTTATGATTTTGTGATTGAGATTGATTTTTTCATTTTTTGAATTTTTGTGATTTTGAATTTTTTGAATTTTATAATTTTCTATAAATAGAAATATAATGTTGTGAACTTTTTTATTTTGTAGATTTTGTGAATTTTAAGTATATGGAAAACATAATTTTAGTATACATATTTTTGTAATAATATAAATTATAAGTTATTTAAAATATTTTTTAGTAAATAATATAAACCATAATTTTGGTAATAATATAAAAAACTTTATCATGTTTTTTTTATTGAATTTTAGTTAATTTAATTTTCATGAATATAAAGCATTAAATATGGTTTTAGTAAATATAAAATATAAATATTTTTTTCAATCGTTTTATTTTTTTAATTTTTTTAAAACAAATTTCCAACGGCCTAGCCGTTGGAAATTTTGATCGGATTGAGCTGTTGGAAAAGTTCCATCAGCCTAAGCCATTAACAAATTTCCAACAGACAAGCCGTTAGAAAATAGTTCAATTGTTGGAAAAACTTTAGTGAGGATGAGCCGTTAGAAAATTTTAATTGCTCATTTTCCAATGCAAAGGCTGTTGGTATTTCCAATGGCCAATCCTTGTGCCATTGCAAAAAAATTTTACACCGCATGAATTGCCAATAGCCCTATTTCTAACAATTGGTCATTAGAAAATTGAATTTTTCAACACCGGGCCGTTGGAAAGCATTAAAAAATAATATTTTTTTAACAGTGAAATAAGACTAGATAAATTAAGAAAGAGAAGCCATGAGGCAAGGCGCCCAGCATTTCTCAAATATGTTAGGAAGATCCTTATGCAACGGATGATAAACGCAATAGATCCGTTCACACCATTTATTGTTATAAGACCCGCGACAGTAGCATCCTATACATCCACTGCAATGGGCCCCTGCGTTCATTGTCCATCTCATAATCATGGTCCATTGTGTCATGTTCCTCACACGCTAGAGTGGTAGGGAAAATCCCAATGGTCATAGGTAACATGTTATTGTCCTAGGTTCGCCGCCAACTTTTACTTTGTTCACGTGATTATTTGGATTATTCGGGGTGGACAAAATGATTCACACAATTATTTGGTTATTCTATTTAGGTTGGATGAAAATTAAATTTTTTATTTGATTATTAGATCCGTTATTGGTTTCTAAGTTTAAAATTAAAAAAATTGAATAAATCAAAATGTAATACATATTTTGTAATCATACTTGTCAACCCTATATATCTAAGGTTATTTTGTTTAATTTTAGACTATATGAGATGAATAAACCCTTAACTTTAGGTATAAAATGACATATTATTGATTTTTACTATTTTTTTAAAGTTATATATTTTTTCAATTATCATGTATTTAATTCTAATAAAAAAATTAAATTATAAAAATTGGATAAATTGAATCATAATTTGGATGGTTTGGATAAAAAATTATAATTTGGCCGATTCAGTTCGATTTTAATATATACTTCAGATGCTTTAAATCAAATTTACAAAAGTTAAAAGCAAATTAGATTATTCTATTAAAATCGATCCAACCAGACAAACACCTTAACCGAGCTGGTTTTAAGGCTATTAAGCAGAATAGGAGGACAATTAGCAAGCGAGAGGGACAAGGGTGCAATTACCTACCAAAAAATTATAACAGAAATTTTGCCTCTTCTGTGTTCAATGCCTAAGGTTTGTCGTTTTCTTCCTTTTAGGTGGGAGTCTCCACCTCCCGGGCACCCTCTCGCCGCCGGTGATCGATCTTCTTTAGTGCCTAAGAAGTGGGATGGATAGAAAATGAGAAATCTACCACTTTATACTTAAACTTGGCCATTGAAGTCAAGAACAGGGCCAAAAATACCTCACCATGGCCTTGGTCATGGACCATAAATCGGTGCCATCAAGACAGCCTCCGGAGATGCCAGGTTCCTTGAAGCCACCCGACACGAGCTGGAATCCAACTTCCCAGGCCTTGCGGATCGAGCTTACTTGGCAGCCGATCAGGAACTTGAAAGGCTTTTCGATGGTACCAAAACTCATTTTGCCCGGAAGATAGAGTAGCGGAAAAATGAGTTGCTGCCGAAGATAGTCGAGGGTGTAGAGCAGCACCACCACGTGGAGCTCAATCTTGGTGTTCGACAAGCGGCTGAGAGTCAAGTGTCCAACGGTGGTTCACTTGCGAGAAAATTCAAGTGAAGGACAATCTTTCGTACTAAATTCCAGGATGTCCCGGGGACTTTAGGAAAACAATTTCAAAGTGGGGGCAACATTAGGCCGAGTAACCAAGGTTGGGGATAAATGGTGAGTTTTACCATAGTTATAATGAAATCTTACTATTTTTTTGTTTTTTTTTTAATAATCAAAAGCCAAAAGATTTGTCATGTTTTTGTTTATCAAAATATCTTGGGTACCTATGATGGCGACCAAGTGTTAATTCTCTAGTGGCCCTTATAGCGTGATGAGTGATGGACGCGTCCATGCGGTTTGATGCAATGAGACCCACTACATTGAACAATATGGACGCATCCGCGACATCTGTCATCTGTTACTATCGCATTTTCCATCTCTAATCGATTTTTACTTTCCCCATTGTCCAGGAATGCTACAAAATATCATGATATTCAACTAACAATGAATATATCATCCAAAAAGTGAATCAATTTTTTTTTACATAAAATTTAATACAATCTATTATAAGAGTAAAGATCGATGAGAGTGAATGATTCTAAACCTATGGGTGAAGGGGTATGATACACAAATCCAAGAGGACCTCGTAGCCCACTTTTGGATACTTGTTTTTGTGTAAAGTGTAGTGTCACTCCACAAACCTTGACATTGCCCGTGAGTATCCCTTTGCATTGCCATTTTACTAGCCAATACAAAATAAAATGAATCAATTTGAAGTACTGCATAAGTCTTAACAACTTCTACATAAGTGAACTTGCAATAGTGCATTTAAGTTTAAACCCTCTCACCAATTGGCATTAAATTTGACACTATCTTGAAGTATTAAACATTTTCACATTTTTAAACCCACTTTGTGTTATCTTATTATATACTTTATTAAATTTTATTATGTTGGAAAATTCACATGAGCAAGAAAAAGGATTAGTGAACTTATAATTATAAGGCATGTCTACTCTTTGCTTTAAGAAATTTGAGCTGTCCGCTCACTGCTCTTGACATGTATCTTTGTATACTTTTTTGAGATATCTAATATTTTCACAATTTTTTGTTAACCCACTTTGTCTTGTCTTATTATATCACTTCTTTGAAGCTCTTTGGATCCGCAGCGGCCAGTTTTTCGCCGTTATAGATCATTTGCGAGTGGCTACCATATGTTCACTGACGAGCCAATCAGACCTCACCAGGTAACAGATTGATTACTTCAGATAACCCCAACAAAACGAAACTTATTACGTAATGGATTGTGTTTCATCTTGTGAACATCGAATGTCCCAATAAGTCAGCAATTTGAATATTCCAATGTGCATGTCACATAAATAGCTGATCACTTGCTACTGGACTTCCTAGGCATAGTCATCCCCCATGGACACTTATCTCCAATTCCTTGTTCTCATCATTTCCGGCTTAATTGCCCTTTTGATCGCCGTCTATCTTCTCCCCCTTGGTAAGCAAAATGCACAAAGAAAAAGGGGCTGCACCGCCCCTGAAGCTGGTGGCTCTTGGCCGGTCATCGGCCACATGCACCTCCTTGGAGGCAAGCAACTGGCTCATAAAACTCTAGGGGCCATGGCAGATAAATACGGCCCTGTGTTCACCATAAGGCTAGGGTCACAAAGGGCACTGGTTTTAAGTAGTTCTCAACTTGTCAAGGAGTGTTCCACTACCCATGACAGATTTTTCTCTGACAGACCATGCATTGCTGCCTCAAAGCTTCTTGGTTATGACTGCGCCATGTTTGGTGTTGCACCTTATGGTCCGTATTGGCGTGAAATCCGCAAGATCACTACGATCGAGCTCCTTTCAAACCACAGAATCGATATGCTGAGGCATATAAGAGTTTCAGAGGTGAAAACTGCAATAAGAGAATTGTGGAGTTCATGTTTGGGGAAAGATGGTGAGGAGAGGAGAGTTTTGGTTGACATGAAGCCGTGGTTTGGGGACTTAACTCTTAACATTGCTTTGAGGATGGTGGGAGGGAAGAGATACTTTTGGCCAAATGCAGATTGTGAAGAAGGGGAAGGAAGAAGGTGCATCAAAGTGATAAGGGAGTTCATGTATCTTTTCGGGGTTTTTGTGTTGTCCGATGCCATTCCATTTCTTGGATGGTTGGATTTTCAGGGGTACGAGAAGGCCATGAAAAGGACAGCAAGAGAACTGGACAGGTTAGTGGAAGGTTGGCTAGAGGAGCATAAGCAGAGAAGCGGTTGTGGTGGTGGACAGGTTAAGGAAGAGAGAGATTTCATGGATGTGATGCTGAATATCCTACAAACTTCAGATATTGCTGGTTTTCCTGCAGACACCGTAAATAAGGCTACTTGCTTGGTGAGTCCCAAAACTGAACCCACATAGCTTTTGCATCCAAATTAAACAAGTTGGACTCTTCTCATAGTTCAAATATAGCACATATTCATTGGATTAGATTCTTTCATGTAGTTCATTTTAGAAGAGATTCCACATTGAAATTTAGGACCCATTTGATATTGCTGTTAAGATTTTTTTAAAAATTATTTAAGGGTAACTTTTAACTTTTAACTTCAATAATTTGATCTCTAACATTAATAAATTATTCAAATCTCCAACACTAATCACAAATGTTGTTTCTAAACGGGCTTAGCTTACCTTTATTTTTCTTGTGTGCAAGGCCTGCAGCCTCACAATATGCAAGAAAAATCTCCAACAAGGCTACAAGAGTTCAGAAGAAAAATAAAACAACAATCGTCTCAATTTTTTTTTCTGTGGTTGCCGTCCCCCAGCATATATCCTTATGATTTAGATACTTTCCCACTTAATAGCATAATTTATTTTTCATCCACACACAAATGAAATCCACTGTTTCAGCCAATTATATATGCCCCACAAACCTGCATTGCCTGAAAATTCAAAGCTTATAGGAATATTATATGTAAATAATGGAGAAGGCAACTTTGTAAAATACTTAGTCCGTCTCACAAAATTTGTCTTTTTTACTATTCATATCAACTAATTTATAATCTTATTTCTTTAAAAATTTTTCACAAAAATCTGAATTTTTATATGAGAATGGAACCTTAAAGATCATAGTTTCTAAATAGATTTTCATATTTTTTTTTTCAACACACATTAATATGAATATATTCAAATCAAACTTAGTCAAAAAAGGCAGAAGGCCAACTAAAGCAAGACGTAGTGGGTATTCATTTACATATTGTATGAATGCGACTTAGCGAAGCTCAAATTAAAATGAAGGGAGTTTGATGTAATCTGATGCATGTCTGATAAATTTTAATTCTCCTTTGGCAGAACTTAATCTTAGCAGGAAGTGACACGACCATGGTAACTCTCACATGGGCACTGTCTTTGTTAATGAACAACCCCAATGCATTGAGAATTGCTCAGGATGAGCTGGATACACATGTTGGCAAGAACAGGCTCATGGAAGAATCTGACATCAAGGACCTTATCTACCTCCAAGCCATTGTGAAGGAGACATTGCGGCTATATCCACCGGCTCCCATTAGCGGGCTAAGGTGTTCAACTAAGGATTGCATGCTCTCATCTGGTTACCACATTCCGGCTGGGACACGATTGATGGTGAACATTTGGAAGATACATCGTGACGAGCAGGTGTGGGCAGATCCTCATGAGTTCCGGCCTGAGAGGTTTCTTGTTACTGATCACCAGGATAGAGAAGTCAAAGACCACAACTATGAATTGATTCCTTTTGGCTCAGGGAGAAGAGCGTGCCCTGGTGCCTCTCTGGCACTTGTGGTAGTAAGTTTTGCACTAGCTAGCTTCTTGCAGGGCTTTGAAGTGGCCAAGCCAAAGGGGATTGGAGAAGTGGATATGAGTGAGAGTGCTAGTTTGACAAATCTGAAAGCCACCCCATTGGAAGTTCTACTCTCCCCACGCCTTGCTTCCCAAGTTTATGACCAATAAATTTAACCGAATAATGATGATATAGTATGAAATAGGAAAGTCCTAAGGGTAATCTTAGGTGCATCGTGAACATAGTTTGTATAATACATTAGCATCCTAAGAATTAACTAAATTATGTATGCATGTTCTGAAGCGTCAGCCCAAGTGGTTGAGACCTAGGATTTCAAGGTGGAGATTAGGACTTTGAAACCTATCTCTGCCAAACTTCCAATAAAATGTCAGTTGTACTAATTTGGTGGCTTTCCTAGTCCTTAAAAAGCAGATATTTCACTCTTTTCTTAGCTATAATGAACCTCCCATCTTAATACTTGTACAGATGCATGAGCCACTTTTACCTGATATTGTTCATATCCCATATTCTTAATCATAGTTTATTAAGGCACCCAAAAATATTCGTAGTGTTTCACGAAAAAAAATTTTAAATTGTTTTTACTTAAGAAAAAAAAGTATAAAAAATTAATGCATTCCACTGTAAAAAAAAAAAAAATAGAGAATGACTACTTGAAAAGAAAGTTTTTCTAATGAATTTCAAATAAGGTAGTACAAGTTTTGACTCACTTCATTTAACTTAAATAATGGGTTGTAAAATTGCTTATTTTAAGTTTGGAGGCTTTTTTGTTTGATCTAACTAAAGTAACTAGTTTTTTGTGAAGTTTTTCGTATTTAGAAATAATTTTCAGACTTTTCTAAATATAATGTTTCAAGAAATATATAATTTGAATAAACAATCCTATATATTAAAATAAACACTTTTGTTAGTCATGTTTTAATTCGAAAGTGAGACTTTGTGTATATTGGAAGTTTGGAACTACATATAATTGCTGACTTAAGTTATTGTTGATGAACAACATTGTCACTTTTTTTTTGTTTGATGGTCTAGCCTCGCTTCCATCCCATATAGATTTTCTTTCTTTCATTTTGGCCCTAAATTGTTCCGTCTGATGATCTACAACTCAAGAGACAATATGAGGGTAGTGATGGGGTTCACAAGTCTACAAGTTTGGGGACCGTAGTTAGGAGTGAAAGTCAGGCTGAAATTTTGGGCCCAGGTCGGAGTCCGACTCAAAATATGCATACTTTTCTCCATTTTATAGTAAACTGAACCTAACTTGATTAACCTTCCAACCTAAATTGACCTGAACCAAGTTGATTAAAATTGACTCAACCCAATTTCTTAGTTTGCTGCAATTGGTGGTGTGCCTAAGAAGCAAAATAAAGAGAAAAAAAAAAGGAAGAAAAGAAAGCATAAGCAGCAACATAAATCCAGAAAAACATATATCCAACAGAATTCAATCATTTTGAACTTTTGTAACTATTCACTTCACAAAACCATCCAACTAGAGTAGAGAATGAACAAAACCTTTAAAGTAAAAAAAGAACCAAGAGGCTATGTGGATAGAATGATTTGAAGAGACTGAGAGGCAAGAGTAATTCACAAGATAGACAATGGGGCGATGGGTGAGGGTAAGGGTGAGGACGGGGAGAAGGATGGCAACAACGAGGCAAGTTTGCTCTGATGTAGTGATGGTGAAGACGAAGAAGGCAACAAGCAGGAAGCGAAGCTAATGAAAGGAAAATGGGCAATTGCAAAGCTTTAGGCAGTTAGAGTGAGACAACTTATTTAAGTTAAGGAGGGTTAACAGATTGGGCCTGAGGAGTGGGGAGTGTGATGGGTGGGCTAGGCTTAAAGTTGGGTTAAGCGGATTAGTTAGGATGAGGCCCTAACCAAATAGAGTTTTTAGCAACATAGGCAAGTTGGGTCATTTTACACTAACTCAACTATTAAACCTAACAGGAACATGACATTTTAGCCATGGCTTAGACTCTCATCAAATTTTGCATGGAATTTTTGGTTTAAACTCCTAATTAGTACTATTTTATTACTGTGCTATTTTTTGTGTCAATGGTAAAACACCACTTTTAGTTTCTAAAATCCTTCTCTTTACCTATTAATCTCAAAACTTTATTCTATAGAGATTATGCCTTGATTTAAGGTCAACACGTAATCTTAGTTTTTTTATTTTTATGGAAAAGTCTTTTGCATCAATGGTTGAACCCATTTCTAATTGTTAAATATCTAATCTTTCCTCTCTTCATCCCTAAGTTTTATTATTTAATGATTATTTTGCTTTATTTACACTAAATGCTATAATAGATTGAGTTGACGTAATGTGTGGGACAAGTAAACTTCATAGCCAATAAATTATGAAGGAAGGAAGCTAGTGTACAAGTTGTACATATAGACATTTCAACTAGTAATCAACCTGTACTTCATTACAAATTGATCAATAAAGATCAAATGTTTCATATTGATTGCATTTATAGAAAAAACAAAAAAAAAAACAATTCTGATGGTGATTAATTGAAGCGTTTCAATAAGTTAGAATGTTTGAAAGTTATTGGTAACCAAAATTTCAAATATAAATCTCGTGGCACAAACACCAAGGTACTGGATTTTGGGATTTCAATACAAACCAAGGCTTTCACTGTAACTTATGAAAGTTCTAGGACTTAAAACAATAAAACCAAAAGTTTAGAAGACCTTCTGTGTCTATCAGGATATAGTGGAAAAAATACATGTTTCTGGAGTTTGAGGACCAAATGATACCATCATATACAAATAGAGGATATGTACTACAATTTACTCATTTTGTTTGGTTTTTAATGCCTCATGCGCCAAATGCCCAAAACAGGTGTAGCAAAAAAGAAAAAACAATGCAGCAAGAAGTACACTATTCATATTGTCCATGAAGAGCTTTGCTCTTTAGTTATCATAATGGTGTTGTCATAAGATACAATGGAAGTTTCAAGAAAGCAATTGTATGCATTATGTTATACCCACAAAAAGGATCCCACTTTGCTCATGGGCAACGATACTTATGTGTGTGAGATCTATAAATCTACTTATATTTGATCAATGATTGTTGGAGATTCATGGTCATCTTTAATCTAGTGCTCAAGATGTTCCACATAATCTTTTGATGGATTGTTTCTTGATAGCAAATTTATCAAATTTAATGATGTAAAAACTTTCTAGATGATGTTTGTAGTATGAAGGTGTTGAAGTGAGAATGAAGGACTTCCAATGCTAACATGTGAAGAACACAAAGTTAAAATTGCTTCAATTTTTTAGGTTTTAGAGAAGAGCATTGATAAGAGAAAGTTGGAAGAAGTTGTTTAATGATCAACATAATTTGATTCGCATCGAAGTGAGGTTTGCTTTCGTTGAAAGATATTTAGAGATGGAGTCTGATCTATTTTTAGTTTTCATTTTCTTCTATTGTGTTTTCTTTATTGGATGATGGGCTAAATTTATACTCATGCTTAAAGTAGATAAACCCTAGAATGATCTTGTTTTCATGAGTATTTTGGTTTAATCAAATATATTTTCTTGCGATTTACTCATATATACTTCATGGTATGTTGAATTGATAATGACTAGGCTATTGATTTGATTTTTGGTTTTAAACAAGTTAAGCTAATTGCTTGTATGTTTGATTTGATCACTGTATAGATATAAAGAATTGCATGCAAGTCTAAAGATAGGCTGGCATATGACCTCTAGACTAGGGTCAAACCTAGTAATGAGATTTATGGAGTGTTAATGCATTTTTAAGGGGTTTCGATTAGGAGGAGATTTTGATTGATAGACCTGAGTATAAGGTTTAATTGCCTCAAAAGAGAAATTAGACTCACCTAAGAATTTTTTACTGTCCAAGCGTACTATATTTTGATTGAACTAAATCAAGAGTATTTCACAAAGGGAATTCTAGAGAGATTCGTATCTAAGCATGATATTTTTTTATTGTTGGTTTATTTGATCTATTTCTTTTTTTTTTTTTTTGATTATTTATTCACTGCAATGGTTTAATTTTTCCTTAGTTGTTAATTATTGCAATTTTCTCTAGTTATTTCCAGTTAGATAACTAAAAGAAGAAAAAGTGGGGCAGCCATTTTTATACACGCAGAATATGACTTTGACGCTCACTAATGATATGCTATGAAGCGGTAGATGCACTTGCCTTTAGTTCCCATTAGTTTGGCTTCAGACTTTATAGGCTAGATTTGGGAGCATCAAAGCTGGCCTCTAGTTCGTCATTGCCCTCAAACCAGATGTTCTTCATCTTACTTAGAGAAACCTTCCTAGTAATGTGTTAGCTCAACAGGTCTTGAGCACTAAAATCTATACTGCTATGAACTTTGTAAGATTCAACAAAATATGAGATCATATTTTCTTGGATGCTGTCGATATTAGTTATTCTTTGACCTTAATCATTCTACAAGAAGGATATTTTATTGACATGTCTTTTTTGTCTAGTCATAACATGGAAGAATTTTATGTTTTTATCCCCTATATATAACCAATTGATCCATGGCTTTTGTGCCCAAAGCTTCTCTTGATTAAATAATAGTTTGCAAACTTCTGCTCTTTTTTTAGAAATATCCAAACATAAAGAAGCCAAATTAGGATTCAATTGCAAATCTTGACGGTTTTCTCCAGCTTAGTAACCTGTTTCTTTAGATGACCAATATTATGTTTATTCCAATCTCTAAGTTGGAGTAAAGCTAATTTCACTCTCAAAGAAAATTTGTACAGGCTTGAGAAAGCAAGCTTATAGTCCCCGCAAACCTTAGATTCCAATTACACTAAGGATACCTAAGCCAAAATGATTAAACTGAAGAGGTCTATAAAAAAATTCCCGAACAAGTCTACATGTATTATGGAGAAAAGGAGCATGGTCCTAGAACTTGTTGACCAATTAAATAATTCCTCATTCGGATAGACATCTAGCAAATATGCACAAAATGACTTATTAAGAATTTCAAGCACCCCTGTTGTCCATTAGTCCATGTGAATCGCAAGCCTTTGCATTAAATTAGAATCAATTGGTGTCTTTTAATGAAATCAATCAAATATCCAATTACTAGGCAATTATTTGCATTCTTTCTTGTCTTTTCTTCAAAACTGATTACTTGGTTAAAATCGCCAATCAAGCATAGGAAAAACTGATACTGCAATGGAAATGTTCTAATGTCATTCCATGTTGCTTCTTGCATTGAGACCACGATATTGTTGTATATAGGGCCCATAACCATACTAATTAAAGTTCATCCTTAATTTGTAGCAAAATGAAATGTTTCTCCGGTGACAATATATTGCAATCAAAAAAGGATTTCCAACCTACCCAAAGCCCACCTCTTTTTTTAGAAGCACATCCATTTAACAATTACTAGAAAAACCTAAATTGTGAAAATTTTTATGTGATTCTATATCCAGTAACTTGGTTTCCATAACAAACAAAGAATCGGGATAATATTTACGAACCAGGCCTTCAATTTGGTGAGTTGTCATTGGCTAGCCAAGGCCATAACAGTTAAAGCTTAATTTCATCATGGTAACTGTAGAGGTTGATGTAGATCAACAAAAAATAATAATGTGTAAATTTTGTGAATTGCTCCTGATCTTTAATTATTGTTTCATTTTAGTTCCTAGCCTGTTGAATATTCTATTTTATTCATAAACTTATTAAAAAAATTTCATTTTAGTTCTATATTAAAAACTTTTCTTTTTTTTGTTCATATTGGATGAAATTTGTTAACTCAAAGTATTTATCTTAATTTATCTTATAACAATTTTTTAGATCATAATTTAAATTATCTAGTAACTATCTTTATAATAAATTTAATTTGTAGAATAATTCTCTTAGGGTAAAATTCACCATGGGTCATCTAGATTATTTTCGTCTCCTCAATAGGTATCTGAACTTCATATTGCCCTACAGAGGTACCTTTACTATTATTGTGCGCCCTATTTAACTACTTTCTGTCAATTACAGTGTTAAGTCTAATGGAAAATGTTAATGTGGAATAAAACAATACTAAAATAAAATGTAAAATAACACTTGTAATCCTCCAATTTTTTCTATCAATAATTTTAAACCTAAAATTTTAAATCTGTTACTTATGCACCTAAAATTATAAATTTTTTTTAACTTATCAATTCAGAGTATCCTGCCTTCTCGCTTCCTTGCTTCTCCAATTAGCCAACAATCCATCAACAAAATGCTTCTGCCATTGCCGTCTAGGATTTGGAGCAGTGGAAGGATGACCCGGGAGAATCATTAAGCTTTTTCTCCCAGCCGACAAGCCTACCACCGGGCTTTTTCTCCGCCAATGAGCTCTTTAATTAGACCTTCAATGCGAAAATCAAGCATTTTCTCCGCCAACTAGTAGGCCACGAGGCCTTCTCTCCACCAGTTCTAGATGGTCCAATGCAATCCAGATCTCCGATTGAACCTTCAATGTGAACATCACCGCCAAGAGAATCAAAGGCCCCTTTTCACAACCTATCAAACCATCGCATCCCAGAAACCTGATTCTCATCGTACCAATCTAACAACGGTTCTTAGATCTAGTCCACCATTGAAGTTCCCACTAAACAAAGGAGGAACTCAGTCCGCCATCTTGGTGGCTACCGACTTGTTGTGCCGCCAGAATAGTGGGTTTTAGTTATCTCGGTGGCGGATATTATGGACGCCAAATTAATTTCAATTGTTCCAAGGTAGCAGCACCTTGATTACGGAGGTGATAGCAAAACGGGAGCAATTTTTAGAGTTTGAATCGGATCTGGTTTGATTTCAGGAATAGGCTCAGTCTTCTAATTTGATTTGGGGCCAAAATTGATGTCGCTCAAGAAGCCGCTGAAGCCTTTGCGTCGAGCTATCGCCTACTTTCGTCCTCAGCCACTAGTGCTAGTTCGTACCACCATGGCAGCCCTTCCTTTGGGGTATTTGAAGCTTCCAGGACTTTTTATGTGCATATATGGGTTGTTTGATTTTGTGGGTTTTTGTTAGATCTCACAACAAGGTTTTTAAATCTGGATTTTCTTCTAGTTTTTCTTTGGTTTTTGGTCCGTATCCTGTGTCAATTTTATTGGTGATTTTGGTTAAATAAGAAATATGAGCAATTGTTAATGGTTTATATATTTACATGGGTTAGAATTAGATATTGGAAAAGTTTGATGACTAAATTTGATATTTTAAATTTATTTTAGCATTATTTAAAGTCGTGTCAGAATTTTCCATCCAGTTTAACGGTCAAATTAATGAAAAGTAGTTGAATATGACTCATAATGGCAATAAGGTACCTCAGTAGGATAACATGAAGTTCAGGTATCCATTTATGACACGGAAATAAGCTTGATAACCCTGGTGAATTTTACCCAATTTTCTTATGATTAATAGCAAATTCAATTCACTTTTTTTTTTCTCTTTGTAAATTGAACTTACTTCATTCAACTAGAAAAAATATTAATTTAAATTCTTTAATTATTGCGAAAAATGGAGGCTAACCACAGCACCAATCTTGGTAGTGTCAGACCAAGGCAAAACCTATGCTATCTATACAGATACATCCGGATCGGGCTTGGGTTGTGTACTGATGCAAGATGGGAAAGTAGTTACCAATGGTTCAAGGCAATTAAGATCAAATGAGCTAAATTGGCCGATACACGATCTGGAACTAGCAGTCATAGTCTTTGCCTTAAAACTCTAGACACACGATCTGTTAGGACGATCCTTTCAGATATATACTAATCATAAAAGCCTTAAGTACCTATTTACCTAGAAGGATTTGAACATTAGGCAAAGGAGGTGGATAGACTAAATTAAAGATTTTGATTGTGCTATTAACTACATAGCTGAGAAAGGCAATGTTATGGTTGGTGCCCTTAGCCGGAAGTATGTTGGGGTAGTAGTCTTCAAGGATCAAATGAGAGATCCTAAGGCTGAGAATTATATGGCCTATATGGTAATTGGTCCAGATGGGAAAATGACCAAGTCTTCAAGGTGCAAATTTAGTCAGGATTGATAGATAGGGTCTGAGAAACCCAGAGGCTGGACCCTGATATGTGTGAGTTTTAAGGGAAGACCAAGCATGGAACCCTCCAAGAAGGGTATGAGTATCAAGATGGTTTACTTTTCCTTATGAAAAGACTCTATGTGCCCAATGTCAAGGGATTGAGGGAGCAGGTGCTCAAAGAGGCATATAGTAGTCTTTTTAGTATCCACCTTGAGGCATTAAAATGTACCATGACTTGAGAACTCATTTTTGGTGGCTTAGGTTCAAGGTTAATATTAAGAATCATGTAGCTAAATGCCTTTCCTATCAGATGGTAAAAGCAGAACACCAAAAGTCGGGTGGTACCTTGCAAAGCCTACACATTCCAAAGAGGAAGTGGGGGGCAATCACTATGAATTTCTTGGTAAATTTGCCAAGCACAAGGAAACAACTTGGTGCCATATGGACCATAATGGATTGGCTGACTAAGAGTGCCCATTTCCTGCCAATTAAGATCACTTATCCATTAGAAAGGTTGGCAAACCTGTATATCAGAAATATTGTTCGACTTCATGATGTGCCAGATTTGATAATATTTGATTGAGATCCACTATTTGTCTCTAGGTTTTGGAACGCCTTTCAATAGGCAATGGGGTCAAAGGTAAACTTGAGTGCTGCTTATCACCCCTAAATAGATGGACAGTCAAATAGGACTATCTAGACCCTAGAGGACATGATGCGGAGTTGTGCTTAGGATTTCAGAAGAGATTGGGATGACCATCTTCCACTCATTGAATTTGCCTATAGTAATAGTTATCAGGCATCGATTTAGATGACTCCATATGAGGCTTTGTATAGCCAACAATGCATGACACCGCATTGCTGGGCTGATAGGGCAAGTGTGGACCAAGTGGGACTACAAGTTATGTAGGAGATCATAGCCAAGATTAGGCAGATTCAAGCCCAATTAAGGGTAGCTATTGATAGGCAGCAGGCAAATGCTAGTGTCAAGTGTAATGACGTGAACCTTGAAGTAGGGGACAAGGTATTCCTCAAGGTCTCACTAATGAAATGAGTGGTACAATTCGACCAAAGGGACAAGTTGGCTCCTAGGTACATTAACCATTGGGCTCTTAATGTAGTTGAGTTGTAAACAAAACTGTGACTGGGCAAGTGACTTGACATTGAAATTGGTCACATGCTGACTGAGTGGTGATTTTAAGGAGATTAGGAGCTTGGGTCACTAAGGGGATGGGCGCAGCTATCTACTAATGAATATAGGGCATGCAGGGGTGGCAGTAGCTGGTCGAATTCGCCAATTGCACCAAATTTGGGAGTTGTGGCTAAAATTGAAGAGTTGGAGGATGAACAATAAACATAATAAACAATAAATGCGATGAGCAATAACCACGATGAATAGTAAACACATCGAATGGTAAAATGTTATGGAATCCTTATAAATACCCATCCTCACTCATTTGGCTAATGTGCTTGCCCCAAGCATCACTAAGTAGAGATGACATGTAGATTGTGCGAGAATATGCAACAATAAGAGTCAAAGCAAAACATACTTGCTTTAAAGAAAACATTGTGGGTAGGGAGATTTATTTTGGAGAGTGAGAAAATAATGAGATATCTATTTAGAGTGTTCAAAAAACACTTTAGCGCTACTATTTTTTATTTAGGATAATTCTTGTGTGCACCAGGACAAACAAAAAATCCAAATAAATAAATTAAATCCTCAACATATCGACATAAATGAAGTGTTGGCTCAGGTGGATAAATTACATTGGCCCATGGAGAGCTAGAGTTCAAGACACTGTAGCCCCTTAGTTTATTGACCTCTGCCATTTTTTACTTTTTTTTTCCTTTTTTTCTTCTTTCCTTGTTTTCTGTTATTTTTTCGAGACTATCCTACTATTTTATTTTTATTTTTTTCCAGATTCACATTAATTAATCAATAAGATCATCCTCTTTTTCATTACTTTTAATTTTTTTTCATTTTACTAACTTCATGTTAATTAATCAATAAGATTAGTCCAAGTAACTTCGGGGCATGTTTTGTTTCGACTTGTTAAGAACATATTCATTGGTTTTTTTTTTTGTAACTCATGCTTTAAATTTATTCTTGACTTTTTATAATTTATTTTTTTTTATTTTTTAACTTTATCAATTGATAAAAGAACAAAAATTTCTCTAAAGAACACAATAAGCTTATAAAAAAAACACACATCTGCTAATAAAAGAATAAATAACTATATATAAAAGAACAAGTAGGAAGTTTCTTTAAAACAACAAGAAAAAATTGCTAAAAGAACATACAAAAACTAATAAAAGAACAAATAATTACCTATAAAAGAACAAGAAGCTAGTTTCTGTAAAAGGACAAACAAGAACTTATAAAAAATAAATAACTTCTAATAAAAGAACAAAGAACTATCTATAAAAGGACAATGAACTAGTTTCTCTAAAAGAATACCATAAACTTATCGAAGAACAAACAATTATTAATAAAAGAACATACAACTATCTAGAAAAGAACAAGTTGCTAATTTCTCTAAAAGAACAAGCAAAAATTGATAAAAGAAAAAACATTTACTTATAAAAGAACAAACAACTACCTATAAAAAGAAAAATAGACCAACTAGTTTTAAAAAAAAAACAAACAGAAACTTATAAAAGAACAAGTAGAAATTTATAAAAGAACAAACAACTACTAATAAAAGAATGAAGAACTACTAATAAAAGAACAAACAACTATCTATAAAAGAATAAAGAACTACTTTATATAAAAGAACACCAGAAACTTATAAAAGAACATGCAACTATCTACAGAGAACAAATAGCCAGTTTCTTTAAAAAAATAAGTAAGAACTTGTAAAAGAACAAACAACTATTGATAAAATAACAAACACATACTACTAAAAAAATAAACAACTATCTATAAAGGAACATACATCTAGTTTTTCTAAAAGAACAAATCACTATTTATAAAAGAACACATAACATATAAGAAAAATAAAAAATAATAAAAAAGAACTATAATTAGATGTTCTTTATTTTTCTTTAATTTTTTTGGTTTCAAGAATATACTTGAAAAAAAATTGAAAAAAAAATTATTAAAGAACAACATAGAAGACAAAAGTAAACAAACATAAAATAAGCCAATAAAGTGATAGAATTTGAGTGAAGTGGAGAAAAAAAGAGTAGTAGTAAACAAACAGAAAAAACAAAAAAGGGTGAAGAAAAATAAAAAAATGAAGAAGAGAAAGAGTTGGACATTTGAAATCATCTCGAACATGAGCAGTTTTAAGACAGTTGGAAACAACTCAGATTTCACACATCTGACAGTGGTATAATGACGTAATTCAAACAAGGACTATGTTGTGAGAACCCTCAATTTATTAGGTAAATTATTTTATTTTATTTACATAATCCTTGATTATATTACACTTGAAAGCTAGGTTTAAGTCAAGTCAATGAGTCAAATAGTCTTTGGAGTTCATAAGATAAAAAATCTAAGGTAAATTAACCATAAAGGCAACTAGGGGAAAATTGTTAATTTGGTAATTCAAAAGGCCAAAATGTGACCAAGTAGATAAAATTGAGGTTTTAGAGGTGAAATGAGCATCTCGATGAAATTTGGACTCAATTTAACCAAAGATTGACCTTTTCTTGCTAAGGAAGTAAAGAAGGGAGAAATGGTAATTTTCTGGTCAAATATGGTCAAAATCGATTTGGGAAGGAGAGAAATGGTGTTTGAAACCATTTGATAAAATTTGATGAAGGTCAGAGTTAAATTGACCAAGTTTGAGACTTTTCTTCCAAAAGAAGCTAAGAAGGGCATTTTGGTATTTTTGGTTTCTCAAATTTGGCCAAACTTGAGTCAAACTAGGTAAACCATATTAAAATCTAGTCAAGGGTAGGAAAATGCATGGTTGGAAGTCAAGGCAAGAAAATCTAAGATTTAAAGTTCATTTGGAAGCATAGTTAAGAAGTTTATGGAGGTGGTATCCTTTTATCCAACGGTTTAAGCTTCTTTTCACCCATCCAACCTTTGTGCACTTGTGGGAGGGAAGCAACCTGTTAATAAGGTAAAAAATCAGCTAAAAAATCATGGGTGAGCTCCCTTTTTTAAGTAGCCTAAACCTCTACTAACCCTACAAAAAGTTTAACCTTTTACCATTTTAACTCATTCACCTATTTTCCATCTTTATTTATCCCTAAACCGACAAACTCACTTTCTTCTCTTCCTATGCTCATTCATCACATCCTAAACCCTTAAACACATAGAAAATCACCAAATAAATGAAATAAAAATAAGAGAATGAGAGCTTGTAAGTAAGAAATTAAGGGGACAGTGTACATGTTGCAAGGGAGGGCTTAAAAGTTCATTTTCTCCATGAGATGGCTATAGTTTTGGTATGTTTTTTAGGTGAGAATGTGTTTTGATTTAATCTTAGTTCATCCTTATTTAGATTGGATTTTGTGCTAATAAAAAACCTATGATTTTATGTGAGGTTAAGCTTGGGGAAAACAAAGAAAACTGATGAGCTTCTAGGAAAAGAGTTACGATTCTAAGTGTTTGTTTTCTTAAGGTAAAGAGTGTATCGATTTTGGTTCTCGTTCCTGAATAATGATACTGACCTTAGGCATAAAAATATGTTAGTAATATGGCTAATTTACTATGGTTAAACAAGGAACTCCAAAAGACTAGGACCAGGCTTGTAGGAGTTGGATATTTGAGCTTGTAAGTGCAAAATCTACATAAGGGTAAGGTGTTCTAGCCCTTATCTCTTTAAGAACCTCTAGCCACATTTTAGCTTGGTGCAAGCTAAGGCAAATGGTAGGGAAAAAAGGGCACAGGGTGACTAATAGAGCTACAGAGGACTTAAGTGACACTAAGGCTGGACGTAGCTCTTAGGTTGGGAAATATGTGGTGTCCTTAGTGCATGGGCTATAAAATGGTGTGTGGACCAAGCCTTGTATGCTTGGTAGATGAGTGTGGCTAAGCTTTCAAGGTTTGGCATGCACAAGAAAGGTGTGCCTTGGTTTCGGTGTGTATGTGTTGTGACCAAGTTCAAGGGCTTAGTATGTGTGTGTTCGTGTTTAACATGGGATCCTAGTTACATGAATATTTTGGGGTACCTAGGAGCATGGTGAGTTCGGTGTGCTGAGGTCCACATGGATGTGCCCAAGTGGGCACACAACCATGTATACCCAAAAGAGCATCCGCATCCGGGCTCATGGCCATGTTCACCTAAGGGGCTGCATGGGCACATCCCAGGGGCTTTGGTTTCTTGTGGGCCTTGGGTGGTTCTTTGGGCATGACCTACAAGGGGGAGTCCAAGGCAAAGCCCGAAGACCCAAATGAAACTTAGGCCCAATAAACAACTTGGGCCATAAGTAAGCATACACATGGGCCTATCAGGCCAAAGGGTCCTAGAAAAGGCAAGGCACATCCATGGCACTATAACCCATACAAAATATGGCCAAACCTTGTTGCATACAATAAGGAATTTTTTTAGCTAGCAAAAGCTGGCAAGCTTAAGGGCAAATGCAAGGATGCATGCCCAAGGAAAAAAATAAACCAATGAGTATTTTGTTTGTTTGTTTGTTTGCTTGCGTGTGAGCTATGGGGAGTCACCGAAAAGGGAATGATATGATGATCATTATATAATACTTCACACCATAAGAGCTCATGGCATGCTCATGTAGTTTATGTGCAAGGTTCATGCATGCATGACAATGTGTTCATACGGTCCATTATGTGTGATATTGTTATGTATTGTTTGTTTTAGAATGCCTTACTAAGTATTTTATATACTTACCCTTATTGTTATGTGTAGATAACATTTTGCAAGAGCCAAATAATCCACAGTGATTATTTGATACTTCTTTGTTAGTTTTTCATAGGTACATTTTGCATACACTACATGTTTATTTTTCATATGTTACATGCACTTATGGTCAGAGTTTAACTCCAAACTTATTTTCCTTATACAACAAGGTAGTCAGGCAATGACTTTTTGGGTCACCTCTTGTTTGGGTTTCTCTCACCGGGGTAAATGTGGACCTACTGACCATTTTGGATCATAAATATTTTGTAGCATGATGGTAGTAGCCAATAGAATGTCTACTGGTATTGACTTTGACTTAGCATAACTGTGACATGTATTATTATTAATTCGGGTTAGGCTTATCAACCCATGACATTACTTGTTTACGTTGATAGGCAAAACACTTAGATATTGTGTTGCTGTAGTATTTACTTGCTATAAGTGTAGTTTTCATCCATGGTTTGGCATGATATATTACTTGTGTATGCATGAGCATTAAAATGTTTTCTTATGCGGCCGCACATATTTTATTCATTTTTTCTTTAAATCCTACCAAACCACTATCTTAGTTTAATAAACTTATGTGTTTTACTACAACTAAGTAAATGTTTTTTTTAACTCTCAAGTAAATACTAAATACTAGGCAAGTAGGATTTACATAGTAAATCTCAACAAAAGATCCTAGAAATAAGGAACGATTTTGGCCTAATTAAGAGTTTGAATTAGGTAACAGAATGATCTAGCCTAATAAAGGTACTAAATAGGCATTTATTGGGACGGTTCCTCACATATGTTATGTGTTGGGTTCATGTAATACATGTTGTTTGATTTATCTTAGTTAGTTGTTTAACTGCAGATTTTTTTCAAAGACAAAATTACCAAAACCCCCCTAAGGTTTAGTTGAACCTATACCTTTTGTGCCCACTATTTTAAATACCTGAACTTATCCCTGCAAAATTAGCACCATGAGTCACTGTTAGACTAAAAAGGGGGAAAATCTGACTTTGTGCCCTCTTAACCTTCTTCCATAAAAACTTTGCCCCATAAATTTTTGCATCTAATGACCTAACCATTGTCCGTAACTACACCCATCCTATAAAATTTTTGGCTCTCTCTTCCAAACCTTCATCCCTCATCTTACTTGTCTTCATCTTTTTCCTTGTTCCACTTTGCTCACTCTATAGCCGAAGTCATCACTAGTGCTAGCTTTGTTTGTTGTGTGTAGCACTTCAAAAGGCAAATCCCACATGGCTTGGACAAAGCAGATTTCTAGGCTTTATAAGTTACCATGCCGAAGTAGGCTAGGTAAGGAAACAAAGAAGTAATGGGCTTGCATGCATGAGATAGGCCAAAACAATTCAAAAAGCTCGATCTGCCCCCTTACGTGAGAAGTACCACGATGCCCAATGCAAGTTAGTTTTTACATTTTTCCAACTTTACTTTTTTACCCTTATTCGAAAAAACTTGTTTTTCATATGTTGAAAATCCAAATAGATTCAACATAAAAAAAAATCCTAACCGAGATTTTTTGTATCTACCAGATTCACCCTAATGTTCAAATTTAGTCATCCTGCTCCTTATAAATACCCAGTCTTACTCCACTCTTAAATTGTCCCAAAGCTTTCAAGCGCTCTGTTTCTCCCTTTGAACGCTTCTGCTCTCACCTGGTTTCTGCTGATTCCTAAAGTATCCCAGGTGTGAGAACACATTTCTCAAAAAACTCATTGCATCCTGGTGGATTCTAGTAGACCTATTCTCCTGCACACTTTGGAGAGTCGTAAGCTATAATCCTTGAGGACAGTGTTTACATGCCTTGGGTTTCTATTTGGTTGGTTTGTGATTGTTCAAAGGCTATATTGGCAACAATTTCAAGGATTATAACATGGATCCAACCCACGTTAAAGGTACTCCTACCATCGATCCTCTGCACATTGTCCAAGAAGAGCTTGCTAATATTGAGGCTGCAGTTGCCAGCTGTGAAAAAGCTCTGGCAACCACAATTGTAGGGAGAAAAATCCTAACCTTGATGTTGCTTGTAATAGGGCACCTGTTGATGCTTAATTCTACATGAAAGCTGCATCTACACCGCCACTGCCACCATCAACATTGGAGAAACCATTTCCTGACATTTTGAAGATAGAAGTGTTTGGTGGAGAAAACTACAAAAGATGGGAAGAACGTATCAACATGGTGTTGGATGTGCATGGAGTTTCCTTCGCATTGAGTGAATCCAAACTGACTAATCCTAAGCTGCAGGAGTCCTGGACCTATGCTGATAAGGTATGCCATCACACAATTATTTCAACCTTATCTAATGAGTTGTTCAATGTCTACATTAAATACAAGGAAATGAAGGAGTATAAGAATCCATGCTGCTCAAGTACAAAGCGAAAGATGCGGGCAAGTAGAAGTTCATGATCCACAAATTCTATCGGTAGGAGATGGAAGATGAAAAGGACATTAAGTCACAAATCAATGAATACCATAAGCTCTTGGAGGACTTGAAAGGAGAAAAGATCACATTACAAGAAGAGTTTGTAGCCAGCTTGTTGATTGAGAAGCTGCCACCATCATGGAGAGACTACAAGAAACAACTAAAGCACAAGCAAAAGCAGCTATCTCTAACAAACCTAATCACTTACTGTTAGTGTTGTGCCTAAAAAGCCAATCATGAGATGATTTTATTTTTGCACATTGAGTCATGATATTTTATTGAGGCATTAATCCAGCAATTTTGTTTGTTGTTTTGTTTCTGCGTAACGTAATAAACATAATTGTAACCCTAGAATAATGATATTCTTAAACGTCCCTAGTCTAGTATTATTGTGGAGCAGGTTGCAATAATACACAATGACTAGCATATGTGGAGACTAATATGAAATATGTAGTCTACATATGGGTACAAGTTGGAGAACTTGTGTACTGGACCGACCCACCATGAGAACACTTCATGGATCGTTATATGAGTGTCATAAGTGATTCTCATAGTGATCATGGTATATGTAGTCCTTCGACCTAAGATCATCAAGGTTCCCTACATGTGAGTCACATACTTTGATACTTTCCTTTGTTGCTCGTAACTGAGTGAACTTGAAGGAGGTCATTGGGTATGTCACATATCATGCGGAGGGATTTGTATGATCAAGATGGGATTTATCCCTCCTATGTAACGGGAGTGATATCTTTGGGCCCCTTGATAGAGTGAGACTTAGAAAATGCATGGCCATGCTCCGATGAGTTGATATATGATATCAATGTCGTCAGTTTAATTTGGTCTACTCGGTAATCAAGAAACCAAAGATTGGGCTATACGAGAGTGACACATTCCATGTCTCGTGCTTAGTCTTGATATCTTGGACAAAGGGATAATGGCATATATCGGTGATGATCATAAAGGTTTAGTCGATTCACCGACAATCTTGTCACTTGGGTAGCAATGATGTGTTGCTAGACACCGCTCATTGCTTATGATCATAAATGTGATTTATGATCATTGCCAACATGGCAAGAGCCTATTGGGTCGCACACATAGAGCTATTTGGATCATTAGAGTGCATGGGCTAATTATTTGGGTTATGGTTTCACTTTAATTTCGTATTAATAATGGGCCAAGGAGTTGAGCCATTATTAAGCCCGAAATTAAATCCTAATTGGATTAGGGCTTTGAAACCCATTAGGCCTGGAAGTTGAGTCTCACTATAAATACAACTTTTAAGTGAGAAATTCGCAGGTCTCCTTGCCCTAGCCTCCCAAAAGGACACCCGCACTCTTCTCTTGCAATTCCTTGGAGGACGCAAGCTAGCACTGCGAGCGCAAGAGAAACGCATCTGCCGGGACGTGGTGGAAACGTGGTGATCCTGAGAGGCTCGTGTGGATACCATAGAGAGCCTGAACACGTCAACTGTTCAGGTTTTGTGATTCGACTCTACAGTTGAGTGAGAGATCTCAACCGAAAATTAGGTATGAAATTTTTGAACACCCGGTTTACCCCGTTTCACTTGGATCCTGGAGGGTTTCGGTTAAATTCCGCTACGCTATTTGGCTCCCGAAACCCAACACTTACATAATCATTGAAGACACTAATAGGAAGGAGCAGCGCATAGCCAAAGGGAAGCAATTAACCTCCAATTCCAATCTTGTCAACTCCAAAGGGTATAATCCAAAACAGAAACCCAACAATAACTTCAAGCCTAGACCTAAACTAGCTAATAATGATGACAAAGAAGCACCGCCTTGCTTCATTTGTGAAAAAAAAAAAAGGCATTTTGCTTGACATTGCTGAAAAAGGAAACAATTTGAAAAACCTTGTAGGCCAAAGGCAAACTTGGCTCATGGGGATGATGATGATGATGACATCATTGCTGCAGTGGTTCCAGAAGCATGCCTAGCTGCCAATTAAAAATAGTGGATGATAGATTTTGGTGTCACCAGGCATATCTGTGGAAATAGAAATGCATTTTTTTCCTTTACTTCAATAGAGGAAAGTGTTGAAATAGTGTACCTTGGTGACTCCTACAGTACACCAATTCTAGGCAAGGGAAAGGCACTTCTGAAATTAACCTCTGGAAAGACTGGCTCTTAGTGATATGCTGCATGTTCATACAATAAAAGGCAACTAGGTCTCTGTGTCTTTGATGATGAAGGTAGGCACTAAGGTCACGTTTGATTGTGATAAAATAGTGCTAACTAGAAATAGTAATTATGTGGGCAAAGGTTATTGTAACCAAAGTCTCTTTGTACTAAGTGTTTCTAATGTCATCAATAATGATAATGCATTTTTTTCCCTTACTTGGTTGACTCTCTTGATTTATGGCATGCTACATTAGGACATTTGAGTTTATCTTATTTGAAAAAGATGCAATCGCTAGGTATAATCACACCCCGTACTAACACAAGTTTTTATAAATGTGAAATTTGCGTTGAAATAAAATCAACAAAGAAATCTTGTGTTTCAATTGAAAAAGAATCAAACTACTAAGTTTAATTCACATTCATCTTGGTGATTTGAAACAAACTATGACTAAAGGAGGTCAAAGATATTATGTGAGTTTCATAAACGATTGCTCTAGATTCACTAAGGTTTATTTGTTAAGAAACAAAGATGAAGCTTTTGATATGTTTTTATTGTATAAGTCTGAAGTAGAAAACCAATTGAAGAAAAAAGATTAAAAGAGTTAGATTAGATAGAGGAGGTGAGTTTTTATTGTTTAATGACTTCTGTAAAAAAAAAAGGAATAATTGATTAGTTAACTCCATAATATTTTCTCAAATCAAATGGCGTTGCCGAAAGGGAAAATATAAGTTTGAAAGAAATCATGAATGCCATGATTGTTAGTTCTTCTGCTTCTAATAATCTTTAGGGTGAAGCTATTCTGTCTACTTGTCATTTATAAAATTGAATTCCTTACAAAAGGATTGGTGTAAAATCATATAAAATATGGAAGGGTTATCCGCCAAACTTAAAGTACTTGAAAGTTTGGGGATGTCTTGCAAAGGAATCCTTCCTGAGCCAAAACAGCATAAATTGGATCAAAGACGTTCAATTACATGTTTATTGGATATCTTGAGCAGTGTTGTATATAGATTTTTTGTGTTTAAAAATGATGTGCTAGATTGCAACACTATAATCAAAACAAAAAATGCTGAGTTTTTTTTAGCATATATTTACTTTAAGGAAAGAAAAAATTTCTCATGCCCCCACTGATAAAAATGTTTCTGAACATCAAGTGGAAGAATTGAGAAGGAGTAAAAGCAAAGAAAAAAGAGTTCCTTTGGAAATGACTTTTACACCTACCTTGTAGATGATCTCATAACTTTTGAACAAGCATTTTTTTCAAAAGAATTTGTTTTCTGTAAAAAAGTCATTCAAAATGAAATTGACTCTACTTTACAAAACCAAACATGGGACTTAGTAGATTTACCTCCTGGTGCTAAACCCATTGGTTGTAAATGGATTTTCAAAAAAAAACTTAAGCCTAATGGCTCTATTGAGAAATATAAAGTAAGGTTAGTAGCAAAAGATTTTACTCAAAAAGAAAATGTTGATTATTTTGACACTTTTACACTAGTTTCTAGGATTTCTTCAATAAGAGTTTTATTTGACCTAGCTATTGTACATAAACTTTTTATACATCAAATGAATGTTAAAACTACTTTCCTAAATGGGGATTGATAAGAAGAAATATATATGGTTTAGCCAGAAAGGCCATGTTGTTTCTAAATAATAAACAAAAGTGTGTAAGTTGCAAGAATGCTTATATGGATTAAAGCAAGCACCTAAACAGTGGAAGAAAAATTTGATCAAGTTTTGTTAAGTAACTATTTTTCAACTACTTGAGTTGATAAATATGTTTACACAAAACTTGAAGCTGGTGAATATGTAATAATCAACCTTTATGTTGATGATATGGCCATTTTTTGAACTACTCTTGAAATAGTTGAACACATCAAAAGCTTCCTATCTTCACAGTTTAACATGAAAGACCTAGGGGAAACTGTTGTGATTTTGGGTGTTAAAATCATAAGGAAAGAAAGTGGCTTAATGTTGCTAGAAGAGCACAATGTTGAAAAACTTCTAAAGAAGTTCAACTATTTTGAGGTGACACTTGTGAGTACTCCTTACGATGCAAACACACAATGAAAGACAAATAAAGGAAAAAGTGTTTCTCAACAAGAGTATGCATAAATTATTGAGAGCCTGATGCACCTAATAAACTTCACTCGACTTAACATAGCTTATACTGTATGTAAATTGAGTAAATATACTCAAAATATAAATGAAGAATATTGGAATGCACAGGTACTAATTATGAAATATTTAAAAGGTACTATTAAATATAGTACCATGTATAGTGGATTTCCCACTGTGCTAGAAAGGTACAATGATGCTAATTGGATTCTTTACTCTAATGAAACCAATTCCACTAATGGGTACATTTTCACTCTTGGCAGTGGTGATATGTCTTGGAGATCTTCCAAGCAAACCATCATTTCTTGATCCATTATGGAGTCAGAATTTATAACCTTAGAAATGGCTAGAAATGAAGCCGAGAGATTGAAAAACTTCTTAGTAGATATACCATTAGGCATAAAATCAATGCCTTCCGTGTCTATGCACTAGGATTGCCAAGCTACAATAGTAATTGTGAAAACTAAAACTTACAATGGCAAAAATAAACACATTCATTTAAGACATGATATTGTAAAGTAGCTGCTTAATGATGGTGTTATATCAATCGATTATGTAAAGTTAGAAGTGAACTTGGCTGATCTTTTAATTAAACCTCTGAGAAGAAAAATTATTTATGAAACATCGAAAGGAATGGGACTGTTGTCAATTTGAGTCAACAGTGATGGTAATCCAAGCTATGTGAGTGGAGATTCCATAAATTAGGTTTATATGCGTAATAATACGCCATTGTTAGACCTGGAAGCATTATTGAAATTTTTCCTTAAAGTCCCTCTTATGGTGTAAATAATGCAAAACTTCATTTATTAGAGGATGAGTAAAAGCTCTTAATGATTCACATAAGCCCTATTGGGTGGTGTATTTATGCAGTATACACTTGATGGAATCACCTATATGGGTGTAGGAGTAGAGCCACTTCCATGAGATTTGTGGAACTTCCATGAGATTTGTATAGAAATCTCTAAAGCACTCATAAAAACCAAGACACGTGCATGGCCGATAAGCGCAACACCCTGATGAACAGCAGAAATTGTGGGGGTGCAATGTGATCAATGAATCACTTAATTTACAAAAGGGTATTTGGTTAATAGAAGCTATAAGTTTCACTACATACTCTGTAAGTTGTCTGTCATTGGCTCTAGGATAGGTTCATAGCCTAATAGGCACCAACCACGATACATTGCATTCTTGAGTTTGAAACTAGCAAGAGACCTTGAAGTTTGCCTTCTGAAATATGTGGGGGATTGTTGTAAGTAGTATTTCAAAAGGCAAATCCCACATGGCTTCGACAAAGGAGATTTCTAGGCTTTATAAGCTACCATGCCCAAGTGGGCTAGGTAAGGAAAGAAAGAAGTAATGGGCTCGCGTGCATGGGATGAGCCAAAACAGTTAGGAACCTGATTTGCCCCCATCGCGATAGTTAGTTTTTACATTTTTTTGGCTTTTGCTTTTTTACCCTTACCTAGAAAAGCTTGTTTTTCACATGTTGAAAATTTAAACAAACTCAACATACAAAAAAAATACAAAATTCAGCCATTTTTCTCTCTATAAATACCCAGTCCCACTCTACTCTCAAATCATTCCAAAGCTTTTGAGCTCTCTCTTTCTCCCTTTAAACACTTCTACTCCCGCTTGGTTTTTTTCTTTTTGCTGATTCCTAGAGTATTCCGAGTGCGAGTGCATGTTTCCTGGAAGACCCGTTAAATCCTGGGGGATTCTTGCAGACTTGTTATCCTATATTCTTTGGAGAGTTGCAAACTATAATCCTTGAGGTTTACATGCCTTGGGTTTCTATTGGTTGGTTCATGATTATTCAAAGGCTACATTGCCAACACTGTCAACCACTGGCAATCTCATTGAAACTAGAGAATTTTGGGGAAAAGAATGATTCACTAGGAAAACACCAAGAGGGCTACGCTTGGAACAAATGTTCTGAGATGGGAATAAAAGCAAAATATGCGATGGAGAAGTAGAGAGGGAGAAAATTGTGGAGGACGAAGGGAGGAAATAAAAAACTGTGGCATTCACCAAGACATCATTGGCTTGTCTGTCCAAAATTTGATTCAGTGGCATTCAATGGATTTGTGTATATTTAGGGAAAACATAGAGATTATAAAAAATAAAGGCATTGGTTAGTGAATGGCTTCTGCATGAATTTGGGTAGCTTTTCTCATCTCAGCCTGGTCCTTCGCCACTAGGTACCTCACATGCCATCGATTCTTAGCCGCCAAGCAAGGGCACTCTACTAAAGAAGAAGGAAAAGAGGGGATTAGGCATCCCCAAAAATTGGTTCACATGGATTTTTCCTTGATCGCTTGATTGTTGCCTTAGCAGCTTCACACAAAGAATCTGTAACTTTTGTTGATCCCCTTCACTTTCATTGCTTTAGTACATTGGATTCTACATATTGTAATTGATATTTTGTTTGATTTTTTAAATTCCATACTCCTTTGAACATCAAAGTGGAAAAGGAAGGCAAGGAAGAAGCTTCTTAAATGGTGAAATCAATTGAAGCCTCAAGTCAAAAGCGGCAGGATTGAAATTGACTAATGCCAATTGAAAGCTGATAATGTTTTTCTATCTAATTAATACTCAGTTGAATAATTTTTTTATAAAGTAATTAATGTTTGATTAACTTTTTTTCGTACTAAACCAAGAAAAAGAAAAATCAATGAAAAATATGTAAGTTTTCCACAAAAATGTTCAAAAGGTAATTTTTGAAATTTTTTTTATAAAGTTTAAATTGTTATAGAAGTTGAGGAAATAACCATTATATATCATAATAACCATTAATAATTTATTTTTTAAAATGACTAAAGGTTTATGAAATTACAATTTTACCATGCAACTTGATCTCCAAGTTACCAGTTGCTTTTCAAAACATAGACAACTTTTGTCAATAAATAGAGAGATCCTAGATGCCATAATCTAGGAGCAGGAATAGGAAAACGACTTGTTAAAATTATCCTATACTTAAGAGCACCTTAAGGATAGCATGTATAATTTTCATGTTATGATAATTTGTTATAGAAATACATGAAACAAGTATATAAAGTTAATATATAAATCTATTCAAAATAATTATTTGAAAATTAAATATTTACAAATTGTCTCATTTAACCTTGCTTTAAATGATTACTTGTTTAAAATATTATATGGGGGACTGAATTGAAAAGGCGGCAAGACTTTGATACCATTGCTATCTTGAAATTGATAAACCATAGAAGCATTAGAGTCAAATGATTCAATAGGAGTCTATAGAGGAATTTTAAGTTCCCAAATCATAGATAAATCTACTCGGGTTGAAAAGACATCAACATCATTGGATCACTCTGCTTCTTTTTGAAAGAAGATTTCAACCTAACCATCTCATCTATCAAGGAAAAAAGGCTTTTTAGATATAATGCATCATTATTCATATTTAGCAAGGCAAAATCCAAGGCATGATTTTGGACTCTATATGTCATCTGGTAGTGGAGGGTTGCTGCTAAAGTGTAAGAGATCTATTTTGCACCAGTTATCTGTAACTGAATCTTCAAGGCTGAAACTAGATGTGAATCTTAAATAGCCATATAGAAATTTGGAAAGAATGTGATCAGTATAGTACCAGCGTTGAGAGTAGCCTCAACTGTACCAATACAAACGTACTTGTATTTCTTGTATCTGGTATCAAGAAGAGCTAATCAGGCAATTACTGGTTGACCTTTTTGATGCCCTCCGGCATATCTGTCCAGTGACATCGTGAATTCCGAGGGAGCTTCCGGGGGGAAGGACGTCTTGCTGAGATATTCCCCAGGTAGGAAAATGCCTGAAAAGCTCAGAAAAAAGGGTTAGGAGGTCCCCGGGATGGTTTTCCGGGGAGGAGCCTCCGACGCCCAAGTCAGTACTCTGATAATGAATAAAGTAGGCATGCTAGAAAGGTGCGAGAGCTAGCCTGCATATATTTTCAGCTATGGGCGAGGCCTGATCAGGGAGAGGGGATCAATCCCTTGCCAAGTCCTTTTTCCCAGTATTTATAGAAATGCCTGGCCCGTTCAGATCCTGACACGTGTCCGGCTGGATCCTTTCTGGGCGTAGGGAACAGGCAGCCGTCTTCAGGCTCCTGGTTTTGTGGCTGAGATGGGACTTGGACGGCGTCAGTGTGTCAAGTCGCCGTTTCAGGCGGCGTGTGGGTTTCCTGTCAGAGGCTCCTTAAATGCTCATTAAATGCTCATGCCGTACTCCCGAGGCCCTTTGGCCGAGGTCGCCCCCTTGGCACGAACGCCCTTCCTCGGGAATCGTGTTGGTGGCTCGGGGAGTTATGCCTTCGGGGGAATCTCTCCTGCTTTCAGTAGTTGGCTCTTTGCTTCCCGAAGACGATATGTTCGATTTCCCGAGGTAGCTGGCAACACATTTAAATAATTCTGGCGTTTTAGTCAAAGTGCTTACTTTATCGTGCTCGACTCCACTTCTGCCGAGGTCGTTGGCAATGATTATTTCCGAGCTACATCAGGCTCCCCAGACGGCCCTTCGGGGAAGCGCGTACTGGAAGAGGCGAAAGGCCTTCGGCTATCACAAGCCCCCCTCGAAAAAGCCGAAGTGGAAACTTCGGTTTGTTCGTTCTCTGAGGGTTCCTCTTTGAGGCTTAAGCGTAGCGCTTTTTTCGAAGACAGACCTTTAGTCCGAGGATGCAAGCTTTTCTTTCACAGCCTGTCTGTTGGCGTCTCCGAAGTGACCTGCTTTCCAGCTTTTTAGGTCTGCGCCACGTCATGTGCCAAGAATAGGTGTGTCAGTCTGGAACAACGCGCCTGAGGTTGAGGGGTGTCAGGACACGCATCCCCTTTTTGGCTCAATGGCTGACATGTGGCACTCAGTCATTGGTGGGGATTGTGCTGTAATGTCAAGCGCGCCTTTTTAGGAGCGAAGGAGCAGTTATGGCAACATTTCGCCTTCGCCTAGCACTTAAGACGCTGGTTCGCCTACCTCCCTCGGCCTATATATATGCTCACTCTATCACTTTTTCTCTTTTTGCTTTTACTTTTTCTCTGGTTTTCCTTCTGCTTTTTGCGGCGGTTCTTTCACCTGAGCTTTTTTCCGACCACCTTTCACGACGGCGTCTTTACATACAAATTTCAGCAAGCGTTTTGGTGGGTTTTGATTTCCAGAACTTTTTTGTTCTTCTCAAAGTTTTTCCAAAGTTCACTGTTGCCTTTTTCTGAACTTGCTTTTCAGGCCAAGATGCCTATTCCTGAGAGTTGGCAACCTCTCTTGTCCCACCCTTGCTGCACCACTCCTAAAAAGTTAGCAAGGTGGAAGAAGAAAATTTTCCTTCCCTCGTACGCTGTTACGAGGTTGCCATGTCCCGACCACTATAGCTTTTCAAACCATAGCAACGAGGTTACTGTTTTCCGAGCTCAGTTTAAAGCCGGTCTTCAATACCCCCCTCCGGAGTTGATTTGCGAGTTTTGCAGATTTCATGGCATTGCCGTAAATCAACTACCTCCGAACTCGTACTGCTATTTCAACGCCTTTCTCTGTATGTGTGGCGTTTTCAAAATAAAGCCCCACTACGTTATTTTTATGCAGTACTACAAGCTCTATGTGGTCCCGAAGGGTGGTTTCTACTTTATGCTACCCTGGGGATCCGGGAGCAAAAAGTACATGTTCACCTTCGCCACCAAGGACAGCTAGCGAGGGTGGCAAAAAAAGTTTTTCTTTTTGAAGATGAAGGAGGCCTGGTCGCATGTTCCGACCAAGTGGGCTCAGGGAAGGCTGGAGGACGACATCGTAGATCCGAAGATGTGGCTGACCCCAGAGTTGGCTCCTATATTCGCGGATTTCGACCGTCGTATTTGGGCCGTCGCTGACTGGGGTCCCGAGGTCTCTTCGCGCTCTCTTTACCCCTTCCCCATTAACTGGAGGTTGATGACCGAGGAGGTCCTTCGGGAGCTCAAGGTGGTAAAGGAGGACGAGACGGACCTCGAGATGCCAACTCCTGCCATTGCTGGGAAGGATTCCTGGCTTGTGCAACTCCTTCGGGAGGAAGTTTCTTTCGAGAACTTTTTTGAGCGTGAGTTATTTTCTAGTCTCTTTGTTATAACTTCATTTTGCACTCACACTGATGTCTTCCTTCTTTCTCAGAAATGGGCGAGGACACGGCTGCCTTCTACAAAGCCCTTTTCACCGGCCAAGCCGAGAAGGGTGATCCGACGAAGAAAGCCATCTCCCAAAGGCGTAAAACAACCGGGGCCGGTCCTTCGACGGCCAAATGGGCGAGGAAGGCCACTCCTGAGGAGGCTATCGAGGAGCCGGGAGTTGTTGTTATTCCTCAGCCCGAGGTTACTGCCGAGGTTCCTCCTCGCAGCCCTACTTCGTCGCAGGCTCTTCTGGATGCCGTGGTGGAGTCCCCTTCTGCTGAAGAACGGCGCAGAATCAAAGGCAAGGGGATCCCTACCGAGGAGGTTCTGGCTGCCGAGGACGACGTGGTCGAAGTGCCTTCAGGTTCGGTTTGTGGTGCCTTTTTCCTTTTTCGGATTCGTTGGCATCCAGCTGCCTTAATCCAGCTTCATGTCTCATTGTAGAGGAGTTACTCACTCCAGGCTGGGTGGCCGATCATGCCCAAAGGAGAGCCCTTCGGGACGCCATCATCCCGAAGGGGAAGGTCCCAAAGGAGCCTTTTTGGACATTCCCGGAGGACATGAACATGTACTCCGGCGATTGCCCACAAATGGCTAAAGAGATCTCTAAAGGGATCCTTACTGAGGCCTCCTTTAGAGCCATCGCCGAGGCCCATCCGGGCGATGACTCTCTTGCTGCAAAGCTTTCCGAGCACGCCGCCCAGGTATACTTCGCACTCCCTTTTTTTGAATTTTTTCTAAGTGCTTGGTTTTCTCTTTGTTTTAGCGACCTTGCCTTTGCCCTTTTACAGCTACTGGGATTTGCCGGCTTTCTCAGAGTTCGGGTGGTGAGGCAGACGGCGTTCCCAGGTCTTAGGTTCTTTAGAGAAAACTAGGGCCATGTGTTCGGATCTAGCTATCAAGAATTTGGAGCTGGCCAATTTTGCGGAGAAGGAAGTTTCTGCTATTCGGGAGGAGTTAAAAGAGAAAGAGAAACTATCAAACGACTCCTCCTAGAAAATTTCTGACCTCGGCTCCCAGATAGCGGAGCTGATCTCGGCAAATGAGGCGTACCAAAAAGAAAAATCCGAGGCTGAAGACCGCCTGACAAAGGCGCTTGCTGAGAAGGCTGCGCTTCAAGCCGAGGTTGATGCCTTGAAGAAGAAGCCGAAGAAAAACAAGATGAAGGCATTGAAGGAGGAGGTTGCTGAGCTTAAAAAAGACCTTGAGGACCTTGGGGTTGAGAAAGACAAATCTGACCAAATGACCAAAGTTGGTTTTCAGGACGGATTTTGTCTTGTTCGTCACCAGGTTCTTCAAAGGTTCCCTAATCTGGACCTTTCTTTCCTGGAGGCCCTAAATATTCCCGAGGGGCCTCGGTGGTCCTGGTCCAAAATTGAACATCTGAACCTGCCATCTTCTCTCCCTGCGCCGAAGATAGTAGAGAAGAACGCGGGAGCTGGCGGTTCTAAGGATGTCGAGAATCCTTAGTTTTGTTTAGGGTCCTTTGCCTTTTGCTTCTTCTTTTTTGGTCTTTTTCTTTTGGCACTCCTTTTTTGTAAGCAGTTTCATTTTCAATGAAGAAAACTTGGCTAAGTCTTTTTGGTGAGGTCTCGAACTAGTTCGCCCCACAGTTTTCGGAAAAATTCGTCTGCGCTTAATATGATGACCTTTTTCGCGAAGTTCAGCCTTTCGAGGGCTTGAACTCAAGGATTTTGTCCAAGTCTTTTTGCGAGACTTCGGAAGATGACGCCTTCGCTTGTCTGGTCACCTTTGAGAAATTTGCGCCATTTATGCTTAAGGCAATTTTTTGTACTCAGAGAGAATTTTGCTAACTTGTGTAGTACAATTTTCTTTGCCGAAATCCTAAGCATAGTATTTTCTCAAGGCGTCCGAATGCCAAGTATTTTTCAACTCTACTCCTTCAAAATCGCCGAGCTTATAGACCCCTTTTCGTACTTCGGCCAGAACTAGGCAAGGGCCTTCCCAGTTCGCACGAAATACCCCGTGGGATGGCTTTCGTGGTGCAAATTCAGCCATTCGGAGAACGAGGTCTCCTTCTTTTATTCCTTTCAGCCTAGCACGCAGGTTTGCAGCCGCGGCCACTCTTTGCTGAAAAGCTTTTCTTCTCAGCTCAGCTATTTCTCTATGTTCGTTGACGATGTCTAGCTTGGTTCTTAGGCCAAGATCATTTCGTCTTTCATCAAACACTTGTACCCGCACCGAGGGTCGTATTATCTCTATCGGGATGATGGCCTCTATTCCGAAAATGAGTGAAAAAGGTGTTTCCCCCGTGGCTCTTCGGGGTGTCGTTCGGTAACTCCACAATACACTTTGGAGTTCTCCTGGCCACTTTCCCTTTGCTTCCCCTAGCCTCTTTTTCATACCATCTTTTATGGTCCTATTAGATACCTCTACTTGGCCATTGCTTTGAGGATGGGCTACTGGGGCGAAGTGCATCTTTATTCCGAGGTCGTTGACAAAGTTCTGGAATCCTCTGTCTGTAAACTGGGATCCGTTGTCGGCTACCAGTATCCTCGGTATGCCAAATCTGCATACAATGTTTTTCCATACGAACTTTTGCACTTCTTTGGCCGAGATGGTTGTTAATGGTTCTGCCTCGACCCACTTAGAGAAGTAGTCAACTGCGACTACGCAAAACTTTACACCTCCAGGTGCTGTTGGGAGTGGCCCGATGAGGTCTATGCCCCAAACTGCGAAGGGCCAGGGATAGTCAGCTGAAGTCACCATCTCCGAGGGTACCCTCTGGATTTTAGCATGTCTTTCGAAAGTGTCACATTTTCGGACGAACTGCAGGGCATCCTTTCTCCAGGTGGGCCAAAAATATCCTTGGCGAAGTACTACTGCGGCAAGGGAGTCTGTTCCGACGTGTGAGCCACAAGTGCCTTCGTGGACCTCTTCGAGGATCATTTCAGTGTCCTCTTCATCAACACACCTCTGTAACGGATTGGCGTATCCCTGCCGGTATAACTCTTCTCCTATCAGGAAGTATCTTCCGGCACGCCTTCGGACTTTTGCCGCATCCTTTGGATCTTCGGGAAGGGCATTGGTTGCGAGGTACCTTTTTATCGAGTTCTTCCAGCCTTTTTCCGAAGTCACTATGTTTAGTACTTCGATGCTCGGGTGGTTTAGTACCTCGGTATGCGTTTTTTACTTCACCAAGCAGTCTGCCTCGGCGTTATGCCGCCGAGGCACATTTTTGATTTGAACGCTGTCGAATTCCCGAATGAGCTTGGCCACTAGCTCGTGGTACTTTGCCAAGGTTGGGTCTTTTGCACCGTAGTCCCCTGCTGTTTGCCGAACTACCAGCTGGGAGTCACTATGGGCCTTCAAGTTTCTTATGACAATTTTCCTGGCCAGGCGCAACCCTGCTACGAGAGCTTCATACTCAGCCATATTGTTGGTGGCGTTAAAGCTGAACTTGATGGCCTTTATTACTTCTAGACCTTCGGGTCCTCTGATAATTACCCCGGCTCCCTGGTGTTCGGAACCTGAGGCTCCATCTACATGCAGCGTCTATTCTGGCTCATCTTCACCGAGATTTTGATGGCTGTCTTCGATTATGGGTACTTCGGCGATAAAGTCCGCCAATGCTTGAGCTTTAATGGTTTTTCTGGGCTCGTAGGTAATGTCATGTTCACCCAGCTCTATGCACCATTTGGAAAGTCTTCCCGAATGATCAACCTTTTTCATGACGTCCCGTAGAGGCAAACTACTTCGGACGATAATGGGGTGAGCCTGAAAGTATAGGCGCAATCTTCTTCGTGCCAGTATCAAGGCATATATGGCCTTTTGTAGCAATGGATACCTGACCTCGGCGCCATGCAGGGATTTGCTTACGTAGTAAACTGGCGATTGCTTTGACCCTTCCTCTTTCACAAGCATCGAGCTTACTGCTTTTTCCGAAACGGTGAGGTACAGGATGAGGGGTTCTCCTTCGCGAGGTTGCCGCAGAGTAGGCAGTTGGGACAAATAGATTTTGAGTTCTTCCCAAGCTCTTTGGCAGTCCCCATTCCAAGGATGATCATTACTCTCGAGGTCGTCCTCCTTTTTTGCTGCCTTAGTGAGGACTTTGAAGAATGCTCGACACCGGTCTCCATATCTGGAAATAAATCTGCTAAGGGAGGTTATTCTTCCGGTAAGTCTCTGCACATCTTTTATTGTGGCAGGAGTTCGGAATTCCAACAGAGCCTTAATTTTTTCTGGGTTAGCATCAATGCCCCTTTCTGATACCATGTACCCAAGGAACTTTCCCGAACTTACCCCGAAGGTGCACTTCTCGGGGTTAAGGCAAATTCCGAAGGTCCTGAGCTGGTGAAAAGTCTCCCTTAGGTCTGTGACATGGTCAACAGGCAGCTTGCTTTTGACTATCATGTCATCTACGTAGACTTCCATGTTCCTCCCTATTTGGTCATTAAAGACCTTGCTCATCAACCTCTGGTAGGTGGCTCCTGCATTTTTGACCCCGAAGGGCATCCTGGTGTAACAGTATGTCCCTCCCTCGGTAATGAAGGCTGTTTTTTCTTCGTCTTCGGGGTCCATCTTTATTTGATGGTAGCCGCTGAAGGCGTCCAGGAAACTTAGGAGCCCGTATTCGGCAGTTGAATCTACCAGTTGATCTATTGGCGGGAGAGGATATGAATCTTTTGGGCAAGCATCGTTCAGGTTTCTGAAGTCGATGCACATTCGAAGTTTGTTGCTTCCTTCTTTTGTGGCGATCACCACATTGCTTAGCCATTCGGGATACTTGACCTCCCTGATTACATCTGCCTCCAATAAACGTTGGACCTCGGTTTTGACGAAGTCATTTTTGTGGGTTGAAATGCCCCGTTTCTTTTGCCGGACAGGTTTTGCTTCCGGACTTACTTTGAGGCTATGTTGTACTACACGCGGATTTACCCCCGGCATGTCTTTCGGCGAGTAGGCGAACAGGTCTTTATTCATTATCAGAAAGGATACAAGTTTTTTCTTATCTCCTTCGGACAAGTTTTTCCCAATTCGGGTACTTCGTCCTGGGATAAGTTTCACTTCTTCCATTTCTACCTTGCCAGAATCTTCTTTCTCGCCGTTCTTTGGCTTCGAAGCCCCTGCTTCTACAGCTTGTAAGGAATTGTTTGCCGGAGCTTTTCGGGTTTTGACGAACACCTTTCTTACTTCGCCCTGATTTATGAAGATTTCTGCGTCTCTTTCCTTGGTGGTGAAAGTGACAGTCAAATATCTCACGTCAGGGCGAATGTGCAGATTTCCCTGCGTCTGCCTTCCGAGGATGGCGTTGTATGGTGAGGGGACATCCATGACGATGAACCTCACCATTGTCGAGACAAACAACTCAGCTGGTCCTTTGACCGAAGTCCCTCTCATCATTAATGGAAGGTCAATCCATCCGAGGACGGGTAACTCGGACGGTCCTACCCCGAAGGTTGGTGAAGTGACCGGCTTGAGATCGCTGATGGATATGCCCAAGCTCGGCAGCAATTGTGAAAATAGGACGTCAGCGTTTGATCCGTCATCAAGTAATACCCTTTTGACATCCCAGTTTCCAATTCTTGCCATGATCAGGAGTGGGTCGTCGTGAGGAAAGACGACTGTGGAACCATCTTTTCGGGATAGCTTCGTCGCCGGACTTTGATAGTCCATCACAGCTATTTCCCTGGCCTTCCTTTTCCTTTTCGAGGATGGAAGCCCCGTTGTGATTGTTTGTATGACTCCCGCAGGGGGTGGAGGACGCCTCTTCGGACTTCGGTTCCTCTGCCTATCGGAGTCGTAGTCCTCATCTTCTTCCTTTCCTTCCACCTCTTTCCTCCCCTTCGGGGAAGGCAACCGTAGGTACCGCCGAAGTTGGCCTTGTTTTATCAGCGATTCAATATACTTCTTCAGCTGGAAGCAATCCTCGGTGTCGTGGCCATGATCACGATGAAATTGGCAGAACTTCTTCATGTTTTTTCTATTTTTGGCGGTCATGGCCCTTGGCCTCTGAACTTGTGTTCCCTGCCTCTCTAGAGTCATGAGGATGTTGGTCCTCGTGGTGTTCAGCGCTGTGAAGTTCGGGGGTTTCGTTCCTCGCATTCTCCGAGGTCGGGATGGCTGGTCGGTCGGATAGCGTGCCTGCTAGCTGGACCCCTTCGCCACGGGTGTGCTCGGGCCTGGGTCCGCCCATTCTTAGTTCTTTGGCCGTCATGTGCTGTTCGGCCCGTCGGTAGAATTCGCCCAGTGTGTCTGGAGGGTCCTTGGAGAATTCATAGAAGAGTTAGGAATCCCTCCGAAGGCCCCTTGTCATGGCGAGGATGCGTATTTCGGGCCGAAAGTCTAGAACACTTAAGGCCTCTCTGTTGAACCTCTCGACATAGTCGTGTATAGTTTCTCCGCTTCTTTGCGCTATGTCGAACATTTGAACGGGCATCTTCACCGTCGGGCGACTCCCGATGAACTGTTGGGTGAAGGCTGTTGATAACTGCTGGAACTTTCCGATGATTCCTAGAGCCAAGGAGTTATACGACGCGGTTGCTGGCCCAGAGAGGGTGACCTCGAAGCACTTGCACAAGGTGGCGTCGTCCGCACCGTGCATCATCATGCTACGTCTGTACTTCGTCAGGTAGGCCTGTGGGTCGGTCCGACTATCGTACGTCTCTAGCCGAGGTACCCTGAAGTCACCCGGCATAGCTGCCTCGACCACAGCTCGGGTAAAAGGAGACTGATCCCCACAAAAAGACTCAGAAAGTCTGGCCTAAACTGGCTTGCAAGCCACCTGCTTCTCGACTCTGTCCAGCCTTGCCAATATTTTCTCCATGAGGGCGGTGGCGCTAGGTTCTTCCACAGGTGGAGGAGATTGACGACGTCTCTTCGGAGAATGGCTCCGTCGTCGGGGAGAGGGTGACCTCGTCTCAGGCAAAGGGCTCCTTCGGTGTGGAATTTTGGGTTGGTTGGGCCCCGTTTGCCCTGGAAGGCGTGCCCCAAGGGGCATATTTTCTGTTGAAGACTCCTCACGTGGGTCTTCACTCCCCGAACTGCGGCGGACTGCTTTGGGGCTCTTCTCCCGATGGCGTACCGGTGAAGGAGACCTTTGGGTTTGAGCTTGTTGTGGCCATCTTCTGTCTATCTGTTGTGTCATCTCAGCCACAACAGAGCGTTGGAAGTCACGGAGGAAGCTCATGGTTATGACCAGACGACGTTCTTCCTCGGGCGTGGAAGTCCCTGGAAGAGTTTGCTCAGCAGCCGGTTGGACTTCAGGCGCGGACAGGGACTTCGGGAGTGCTTTGTCCTTAGAACGTCGAGTCTCAACGACGGCAACCTGAGGGTGGTTTCCCACAGACGGCGCCAAATGATGCCCTCCAGCATCTCTGTCCAGTGAGATGGTGAATTCCGAGGGAGCTTCCGGGGGGGAAGGACGTCTTGCTGAGATATTCCCCAGGTGGGAAAATACCTGAAAAGCTCAGAAAAAAGGGTTAGGAGGTCCCCGGGATGGTTTTCCGGGGAGGAGCCTCCGACGCCCAAGTCAGTACTCTGATAATGAATAAAGTAGGCACGCTAGAAAGGTGCGAGAGCTAGCCTACATATATTTTCAGCTATGGGCGAGGCCTGATCAGGGAGAGGGGATCGATCCCTTGCCAAGTCCTTTTTCCCAGTATTTATAGAAATGCCTGGCCCGTTCAGATCCTGACACGTGTCCGGCTGGATCCTTTCTGGGCGTAGGGAACAGGCAGCCGTCTTCAGGCTCCTGGTTTTGTGGCTGAGATGGGACTTGGACGGCGTCAGTGTGTCAAGTCGCCGTTTCAGGCGGCGTGTGGGTTTCCTGTCAGAGGCTCCTTAAATGCTCATTAAATGCTCATGCCGTACTCCCGAGGCCCTTTGGCCGAGGTCGCCCCCTTGGCACGAACGCCCTTCCTCGGGAATCGTGTTGGTGGCTCGGGGAGTTATGCCTTCGGGGGAATCTCTCCTACTTTCAGTAGCTGGCTCTTTGCTTCCCGAAGACGATATGTTCGGTTTCCCGAGGTAGCCGGCAACACATTTAAATAATTCTGGCGTTTTAGTCAAAGTGCTTACTTTGTCGTGCTCGACTCCACTTCTGCCGAGGTCGTTGGCAATGCTTATTTCCGAGCTACATCAGGCTCCCCAGACGGCCCTTCGGGGAAGCGCGTACTAGAAGAGGCGAAAGGCCTTCGGCTATCACTTTTCTTCCATGGTATGTGAGAGCAAGACAAACAGCACCAAAATTGAGGTGTGTATAACCTTCTGTAGTCCATTTGTCACAGAAAGTGAAAAGGTATCTCGATGGTAACATACTGGTCTTTGGTGGTGGCAAAAAAAGCATGTTGATCAAACTTGGTTGCTTGAACATACTCCTTAATAGACTTGCATAATGAAGAAACTAAATTCTTCATAGTCTTCGTGAGTGAGTGGGAAGGCTTTACAAATGCTATGTACAAATTGATGAAAGGAAGATTAGTCAGTGGTACTTTATGTTCTTTTGAGAGATACTTGAATTCATAGAAAGAATCAAGATGAGAGGCTGTAGAAGAACAGAAGGATGTTGTAGGAGTAAAAGTGGAGGCAGTAGAGTTTCTTGACATATTAAGAGTGGAGGGAGTCGAGTTTCCTAAGATATTGTGAAAGATCTAAGTCAAGGGATCAGCAAGAAATCCTTAATAATACAGCTTCTTAATAAGCATGAAAATACACATAGGCTCCGATACCAAATGGGTTCCGAGGTAGCCTAGTGATTATGATTTTGAAAATAAATGGTGTGAATCATACGACGGCGCTATTATACTTAGCGGTTTTCATCACAGAAAGGTGCCAAATTTTCGGCCTAATATACTTATCCCAAAACAACTCTAAAGTCTTAGAGATGATACAGTCCAAAAGCACACAACAACCATAGCCCTCATAATCCTCAAAGGGGATCTAGGCAACCTGGCTAATAGGCATTCTTTAGGCTATAACCACACCTTTTAAGACTTTGGTTTATGCCATGAAAAACATCATTGAACTATCTAGACATATCATCGAGGATAGAAGCCAATATCTTTACAAATATTAGGATTGAAGGCAAATGAAGAATTTCAGAGAGTAAATCTCATAAGTCATCATTTATCTTTAAGCTTAATAATTATAAACTTGAAGATCTTGATTATGAGAGGATCCATAAAGTGGCAGAATATCAATGAAGTTGTAACACTAAGAAACTCTGCTTCACCCTTTTACCAGAAAGATTTAGATATATAAAAGAAATATAGGAGAGATATTTTTTGGATTTATTTTTTTATTTCGAACTTCCTTGATTACAAGCTGAAGCAAAGCTTCCTTATATAGACAGAAGCTGGGGAATGCAAACAAACATGATTACATAAGGGCTTACATCACACATCATAAACAGAAAAAGTGACAAGTCACTAATTCTGCCACTAAAGTAAAAGATGCTAAAGCAGAAATTATTAAAGCTACAGAGGCATGTTTTGTCGGATAGATAGGGATGTCTATGATAGAGACTTCCAACGAAATAGATAATTATAGAGAATTTCCTTGGTGGAGGTTTACGTGTTCATCTTCTGAATTATACCTTGATGGAGTCTTTTCTACATCACAGGGGAGATTGGTTTCCTTATTGAAAATTAGAGGATAAAAGGAGGAAGAAGCCATGTTAGTTTTTAGGCTTTTGAGGCTTGGGAGGTTTTTGGAAGGATTTAGGAGGTTTGCTTAGGATGTCTTCCAAGGCATTGTGCTTATCCCTTATATGCTTAACGTCAAAAGAGAATCTAACAAACCATTGCTACCAACGGAGGAGTTGAGCAGTCAGCAATTGCTTCTAACGGAAGTTCATCATATTTGAAAAAGCCGTCATGTCCATTTTAACTAAGAAATGATGATGGATAAATGGAATTAGAACTTTTCAATGCCATACTTAACAGCTAAGATTTCTTTCTAGGTTGAGTAGTAGTGTTTTTTTAAGCTTTTGAATTCACCATTGTTATATCCGCACATGTGCTTGATACCACTGATATCCTCGAGGACGATCGCACCCCAGAATTCATCTGATGCATTTGTCTGGAGGATTCTTTGTCCTTTGTCTGTAATCACAGTGGAGAGAGGACCAAGGTAGTGATTCCTTCTTAAGATACGCATGTAAAGGCTGTAATAAACTTGGGGACAAATTCTCTGATGTAATTAACTAAACTTAATATCTTATGGACTTGTTTTCTTGTGAGATTATCTTTAGAAAAATCCATAATTTTGGCAGCCACATGTGGCTATCGATGATACTTGCTATTAGTAATCTAGACACCAAGAAATTCAATTAAGGTCTGGGCAACTTTCATCTTGCTTTGAGAAAGCAGAACTCCATGGTCATGAACTATTTGGGCAAATTGTTGTAAAAGCTTTAAATGAGAACATGTACTAGGAGAAAATAATAAAATATCATCAATATAAATAAAGGCTGATGGGAGGATTGGTTCAAAATCTATATCATGGCTTTTCAGAAGAAAGATGGAGCGATTTTGAGGCCAAAGGGTAAGACTATCCACTAGTAATGATAAGTCTAGGATATAAAAAGTTGTTTTGTATTTGTCTGGTGGGTTAATGGATAGTTGCCAGAAACCAGATTTAAGGTCAAATTTGGAAAATATTTTGGCATTGGTGAGGTTGGTGAAGAGGGTGTTTTTTAGGTAGGGGGAATTTTATGTTAGCCAAGAATTCATTGAGGGGTTTGTAGTCAATGACTAAACAAGGCTTCTTACTGACTTGCTCAAAATGTTTGTTGACATAAAAGGCTTGGTAAGCCTATGAAGATGTTGTGGGCTTAATTAGTCCTTGGGCCTTGAGGTCCTAAAGTTTAGAGATCGCCATTTTCTTTTTTTCAGGGATTATACCTAATTGGGTAGCCTTTGTTGGGTTGACATCTTCATTCTTTTTAAAGGGATGTTCAGTGAAGAACTTTGGATTCTTCCAAAGTGGTAAAGGATGCTTCTTTTTGAAGTTAGCATGAGATCCAACACATGATTGTTCAATGATCATCTTTATTACTGAACCAAATACTGGATCACTTTCAGTTTGGAGCTGACTTGCAGTCAAAGTTTCACTTTTAGAGGAACATAATCTAGGAGTTGTAGTCCATGGAAGGAAAAACTTGTTGAGGCAGAATCCCTTATTAGTCCATTGAACTAATTAATTACTGATAATGTCAAACCTGAGGATCATGTCTTTTCGATGGTCATATCCATAGACTGGAGTAATGACATATTTGGAAGGAGAAAGGCAAATTCTAATGGGTTTACTAACTTTATTCACATAGAAAACTCCATTTGCTGCTTTGAATCTTTTATTACATGAGAGCCATAGTTGATCTGGAAGGAGTTTAGGGTTGATGATTATGATGGTTGCTCCAGTGTCAAACAATGCAACCACTGGAATGGGCTTTGCATACTTGTCTGTCATAATGCTGAATTTTGCTTGTGATATAATTTGAACAGCAAAAGTGGATGGATTGAGTGGAGCAATCTGCATTATGTATATTGAAGCATTGTCTAGGTCTGTTTCAAAATCTGAAGAATATGCTTCAATAGCAAAGAGTGCAGATAATTCTTTATCTGTTTCAGAGAAGATAGATTCTCATCTCTGGACAAATTTGTTCCTGTTGCTTGAGTGATGGTGTGAACCATTTTTTATTTAGACTTGGAGTTCTTCTGAGGGCACTTCTTTGCAAAGTGTCCTCTTTGTCGACTATGAAAGATCTCTTGAATTTTCCAGTATTCCTCTTATACTGGAAAAATCTTTTATTCTTTCTTCGAAATATTTTCGATTTTTCTATGAAGAAAGACTTTCTTCGATGGTGTTTCTTCTTTGGAGCACAATAACATGAATTTCTATCATTACACCTAATGGAAAGTTCTGCGCACTTGCACAACTTATCGAATAATCCTTAGGATTGGTTGAACTCATTGAAGCATTTGTGTGTACTACACAATTTCTGCAACGTTGCCATTAAAGTCTAATGAAGTCTTCCGAATGTGAAATCATTTAAAGTTTTTCCATTTTGTTGAATGATCTAGAGTGTTTCTTGACCTATTGTCTCAAGGACTGAGTTTCAATAGTCTTGCTTGAGATTGTTGTCACTTTCATATTTGGTATTGATAAGATAGTAACATTTCATCATCCTTTCAAAGTGTTTATCTAGATCTTTTCTATTGTAAGAACAACATTTCATCTTAAGGAACTCTTCTCTGGAAATATTAGTGAGAGAAGACTGATCTCCAACAAACTCTGCATAGAAAGTAAGAATGAAAATATCCATGGTTGGCAATTTGTTGGAGTTGTGCTTGTTTATATTGACCAAGATGCAGAAACCATTGTTTTATGGATCTTGTCATCGCAGCAACAAATGCCAAGATAACTTTTACATATATGGCTCCTTCTTTTTCTAACTGAGTATGGCACCAAGCATGCATTTCTAAAAATTTATCATGCCATTGACTGGTTGGAATTCCATCAATAGTAAGGCTTATTTTAGATTATGAGGGATTCTAGGAAAAAGCGATATTGACAAATGGAATGTCTTCTTCAACTACTTGTGGTTGAGAAGCTACAGCTTGAGGAGGCTGTGCTTGTGGAGGAGGAGGTTGCTATGGAATTGGACCAGAATGAGCTTTTGATGTTCCTGATTCCTCTGGTTGAGCTTGTTGGGTTTGATGAGTCTGAGCCATATAAGTTTGCAAATCAGGAAAGAAGGATAAGGAGAGAGATTCCTAATCAAAATCATTGTCTTCTTCTAAATAGATAGAAGTAGTGACTTCTGCTAAAGCAACAAAATGATTGGGTTGGGTTATTTGTAGTTGGTTATCAAGGAATGAGGTAATTGGATTGGCTTGGATGGTCATGGTTTCATGAAAAGGTTCATGGATTCTAAATGATGGATTAAAACTTCAAGGCTTAAGGTGTTCTGTAGTCACTGGGCTTTTAGGTTTATAGTCTTCAGGAGGCATAGGTTTGGGCTCTGGATAAAGAGGTAGAGGTTGTATGGGCCTAGGTTTGGGCTTTGGTTGTGGTCTAGAATTTTGGTAAAGAGATGGTGATGTGACAAATATATTGTTAACCGGATAAGTGGGAGTAATAAAGGATGGGTTTGGGTTAGAGTATATTGGGCTTAATGGTTGGAGAAATGGTTGGGAAGATATTATGGGTGTAGTATATGTGTCTCGGAGTTTTGGTGTTTGACTGTCTTAAAGGTATTTGAGCTATTGCTTCATATGCATGATTTCTCTTTCTTGGGCCTAGAAGTTCTTCTACTGGGAGATGAAATTAAATTTTCATTATGAAAGTAATCAATCCTTTGTTGACACCGGGTTAAAAGATCAATAATCATTTGATCAATCTTCTGTTCGAAGCGAGATTGATTGTACTCAATTTTGCTAAGAACACGGTTCTAGGACACCATATTCTTATATTGCCAATTGAGGACCCGTTCAATAGTAAGGTATCTTGTTTACGACCTTCAGAATCCACAGTCATAAATTGAGTAATCTTCTAGTGATGTTTGGTTGAAGTGGAATGATCCTCAAACTTTAAAGGAGGAAATTCTTCTTTCTTCACTTCAAACATATGGACTTCATAAGTAGAAATATGAATTTGCCCCTTTTTGAGTTGCTTGAGAGCCTTCTTGTAATATGGATAAGTAGTCATCTTTACTTCTAGAGAAAGTGGAGGAAGATTAAATGGCTTCTCAGTAGAATTGGATGGAGGTTAATCATCTTTCCAAAATATAGGACATAACAATCAAATTTTCCAGAAGGTTTACCAAGTAATCCAACTGTGGGATCACCATCTTTATAACATTGACGAAGAAGTTCTTGAGAGGATTTCTTCTTTTTTTATTTCTTCTTCTTCTTTGAACTTTCATCATTGTTAAGAGGCTTTAAACAATAAGAACAATCACAAACATCAAAGTATTTGTGACCATTGCTATCTTAAAACTAATAAACCGAAGAACCATTAGAGTCCAATGATTCAATAGGAATCTGTAAAGGAATTTTAGGTTCCCAAATCATAAATAAACTACTAGTGTTGAAAAGACATCATTATCATTGGATGACTCTACTTCTTTTTGAAATAAGATTTTAGTCTAACCATCTTTTCTATCAAGGAAAAAAGGCTTTTTAAATTGAACTCGTTCTGTTTGTTAGTGGAGAGGCTCATAACTTGTAATCTATGAAGCAGGTATAAGCCATTGAAGTTCTTTTCTTAGGATCTGTCATGGAACATAAGTCTGATTTGTAACATGAGTTGTATCCACAGATAGATACAACACATCATTGTTCATATTTGGCATCGTAAAATCCAAGGCATGATTTTGGACTCTGTATGCCATCTGGTAATGAAGGGTTATTGCTAGAGTAGAAGAGTAGAAGAGCTCTATTCTACATTAATTATCTGTAACTGAATCTTTAAGGCTGAAAGTAGGTATGGACCTTGAAGAGCCATACAGAAATTTGGAAAGAACGTGATCAGTATAGTACCAGCATTGAGAATAGTCTCAACTGTACCAATACAAGCGTGCTTGTGCTTCTTGTATTTGGTATCAAGAAGAGCTAATCGGGAAGTGACTAGTAGACCTTTTCTTCCATGGTATGTAGGAGCAAGATGAATAGAACCAAAATAAAGGTGTGTATAACCTTCTACAGTCCATTGTTGAAAAAAGTGAGAAGGTATCTCCAAGGTAACATACTGCTTTTTGGTGGTGGCAGGAAGAATATGTGGATCAAACTTGGTTGCTTGAACATACTCCTTAATAGACATGTGTGATGTAGAAGCTAAATTCTTCATAGTCTTCGTGAGCAAGTGGGAAGGCTTTGCAAATGCTTTGTACAGATTAATTAGAGGAAGATCAGTCAGTGGAACTTTATCTTCTTCTCAGAGATACTTGAATTCACAGAGAGAATCAAGATGAGAGGCTATAGAAGACTGGAAGGATGTTGTAGGAATAAAAGTGGAGGGAATAAGGTTTCCTAACATATTGTGAAAGATCTGGGTCAAGAGATCCTTAATAATACAATTTCTTAATAAGCTTGAAAATATGCATAGGCTCTGATACCAAATGGGTTCTGAGTTAGCCTAGTGATTATGAGTTTAAAAATAAATGGTGTGAATCATATGGCGGTGCTGTTATACCTATTAGTTCTCATCACATAGAGGTGCCAAGTTTCCGGCTTGATATACTTTTCCTAAAACAAACTCTTAAGTCTTAGAGATAATACAGCCTGGAAACACACAACAGCCATAAGCCATAGCCCTCATAATCCTCAACAGGGCTCTAGGCAACCAAGCTAATAAGCATTCTCCAGGGCATACCACACCTTTTCAGTCTTTGGTTTGTGCCATGAAAAAACATCACTGAACTATTTGGACATATCATTGGGGATCGAAGCCGATATGTTTAGAAATATTAGGATTGAAGGAAAATGAAGACTTTCAGAGAGTAAATCTCATAAGTCACCATTTGTCTTCAAGCTTAATAATCATAAACTTGAAGATCTTGATTTTGAGAGGATCCATAGAATGACAACTCAGAATATCAATGAAGTTATAAGACTAAGAAACTCTACATCACCTTTTCACCAGAAAGATTTAGAGATATAGAGGAAAGACATAGAGCATGGGCAGGTCGCAGGGAGCTTGATGCACAGAATATAGAAACAGGAGAGATGAAGCTTAAGAAGCACTTGATTTTCACTTCCCATTACAATTGACTTCAACAGGGAGACTCCATGCTACGCCAAATGGAGCACTTTGTTATCGTCACACTCATTCGCCACCAAATCAGATTAACCAGAATCCTTCTAAGTTAATGAAAATCAGTATTTTCATGGGAAAAATGCATTAACATGAATCGGCATGCAAAATGTGAGAGTAATGGCTGAATTAGGGCAGTTAGGAGAGAACGCAAAAAACTGCATGAAAGAAGATACCTAGCATCCTTTAATTATGTTACGAAAACGATTATGTGATGAGAACAACGGTAAAAATAGTCCAATATGTTGTGTTGCTTGCGCACATAAGGCGTAAAATCCATATATGATCCTCTACTATAAAGATCATCCTAATGTGGTCTTTTACTTCAACTAGTGCAATATGAAAGTCTTTTATCTCATATATTGTATACTATCTTAGTTCCTTCCATTAATTTCTCCATTATTTTGGATGGAAATTGCTTTTGTAGAACCCACACTACCACTTGACATCATCTGTTATAACAATAAGTGACTATACTGGATGAATAAGAAACTTCAGGATAAAATTAACACAAACACATAATTTAGAGACTTAAAATGTAGCAGCCCAAATTTCATCTTCTTCCCCCAAATTTTCTTTACATTATAGCAACTTACCGAACATCACAACTACTTTTCATTAGAAAAACCCAGTGCCTCGCCAAGCCAAGACTCAAAGTATTTGAAAACAACTATAAATTCATCACTCTCCACTGTTGGAATTTAGTTGGCAAGAGTGATTAGTGAATTCCATGGACGCGCTAAGATATACTTATTTTACAATTGCTTCCTGTGGTCACACCATATGTTGGTGTTGTCACATTAACTCACGTTGCTGCTTCTAACATTAACTAAAAGTAGTTAAGTGGTTAGGATGATGTAGCATATATGCGTGACACATCATCACATTGGAACCAATAGGAAGTTGACATATGGTGGTTATGCGACATGTATATGTACACCTTAACACATGGGATAATTGTTTAATAACCACCCTATAACTACTCTTATTATGAAGGGATATGATCTTTAGATGAAAGAATATATCTCAATATATATGACCTTTGGGGAGGTAGTTATACACCATAACTACCCTGGTTAGTGAAATAATATGGCTTTTAGTGAAAGGCCATATTTTAGGCGAATTTAATAACCTTTAGAATGTGGTTATGGTTTGATTTAAGGGGACACAACTCTTAAAAGAGTTGTGACTTTATAAACAAACCAACACATCTTTTCTAATGGTAGTTATTACCTTATTTTAAAGGAAAAAATTATGTGTGGATAAGGGCACCTATAGGTTAAGTAGTATTACTTTTTATGAAGAATTGTGACTCTATTATGAAAGGTTATGACCCTTCATAAGTAAAATTCATACCCTATAAATAAAGGGTAATAGAATTGTGCATATAGAAGTGACGGACATAACTTCTAATCATTCTACTTATTCTATTTCGCCCCACACACTTCTCTATCACTATAAAGAGAACTCTGGCCAAGTAATGGGTGTGAACTAGCATATTTAGTTACTTATATTTCCCAGTTAATTAAACATCTGATCTTGGGTGTTTACAACAAGTCACGTCTTTCACAATATGTTCAAAGAGACATATTTCATCAAGAACACAACCAAATGGGCGACTCTTCTTTCTCTCTGGCTTTCAATGCCTTCGCTGATCTCACCCACCATGAATTTAAAGCTTCTCGGTTTGGCCTTTAAGCTACTAGCTTATTTTTACTTTTACATCTTTTTTCACTACTAAAAAAACTTGTTTTTCCAATGGGAAAAATTACCAATGGCCAAATCGTTGGTAAAAAAATTTAAAATTTACCAACGGTCAAATGCATTAATAATTTACGTATTTTCTAACGGGCAAATTACCAATAGCCAAACCGTTGGTAATTATCAACATGTTAGACCGTTGGTAAATTTTGTATTTTTTTACCAACAGTCCGGCCATTGGTAATTTGTCCGTTGGAAATACTATTATTAATATATTATTATTATTATTATTGTAACATATCATATATTATAATGTTTCACAATATATAATATATCATCTAACATAGTATAGCATCTACTATAAACATATACAGACATACATACATACATTCGTATGTATATATATATATATATTATCTAATATAATGTATTATAAATTAGTATCATATTGTACCATAAAATGTATCATGTGTTATATATATGTGTATGTATGTATGTATAATATTTATCATACTTATTTTACAATTTTAGAATGATATATAATACTTATTATTATTAAAATATAACACTTATTACTATTATTATTAAAAATATGATAATGTATATTTAAAATATATCATATGTATTATAATGTATAATAATAATCATATATAAAATTATATATTTAAGAAAGTAAATATATATTTATTCATTGAGTCAAAACCCAGCCCATACACATTTATTTATTGGGTCAAAACCCAACCCAACCTAATCCTACCAACAAATACCTATCCCTAACTAGAGCTGGGAGGTGGGCGGGGTTGGCCCGGACCGAACTGGGACCGCCCCGCGGTCAAAACCGCCCCGCCCCGGCCCGCAAGAGGCCCGCAATTTTATGGGCCGAATATGGGCCCAATAGGAGGAGGGGGATGCAAAAAAGACCGGCCCGGACCAGGCAAACCCGGCAGCCCGAACCGCCCCGCCCCGCCCCGCGCGCAATGGCTCCTTGCATAACGTAAACCTGCAAAAAAAATTTAAAAAAAATGGCTAATTACACAGCAGGCCCTCCAACGGTTATCTGCTCCAATTCAGCCCCCAAAATTTCATTTTTGCCCCTCCCAACAACTAAATTTCAAGGACTTTTTGGTCAAACTAATTTTTCCCCTCCCCCTATAAATACCAATGCCATTTTCACTCAATCCTCACACAATCACTCAACCTTTCTTCTTCATCTACTATATTCTCTTAACCATTCTCCTTATTTTCTTAATTTCTTCCAAATTTCTTACTAATCTCTCTCTAATATCTTCATAATCCTCTCTTGATTTTGCATTAATCACTACTATTAGTACGTGAGTCATGGCTTCAAAAGGAAAGGGCAAGTCAACAGATAGTTCATCTTCCCGCAACACCGGCCTCCGAGCCTTGTTCCGTCGTCGATTTCGGCGCGCCGATAAAGGCATTTCAATTCAAGAGTTTCACGACGATGATGCCGGAATCGATATGACGAATTACGATTTGGGTCTCGACGATCAATTATCCGATGATGAAGTGGAAGAGTTGGATGCGATGGCGTCTGGGAATCCGTCAACAGAACCAACGCCTACAAGTCATAAACCCGGCGTGGAAGGAACTCAAGCACAAGGTAAATCCACGAGACTAACTGCTTGGGTTTGGGAGCATTATGAGCTCATAAACGAAGGGGAGTCGAGGTACGGAAAATGCAAACATTGCGGGAAAAATTTTGTGCATAGAAAGAATTCCGGCACTGGAACGCTGAAGAGGCATCTTGAAAATCAACATGCTAACGTCCTCCCTAGTACCGGGACTAGTTCTGGAGGACAAACACAACTTGGGTCTACAACCGGCGCCGGCGGACCAGGTATATTTCGTTTTAACCAACAATCTTGTAGAGAAGGTATGGTAAATTGGATGATGCTTACCGAAAAACCTTTTTCACAAGCTGAAGATGTCCACCTAGAATCTTGGATAAAATCACAATTAAATCCTGCATTTAGAAAAGTATCTAGGAAAACTGCTAGGAAAGAAAGCTTTAGACAATTTGAAACCGGAAAATCAAATTTGCAAGCATATTTTTCTGCTCTTGATCATTGTGTAGCATTTACTTCTGATATGTGGACATCACCTATAGGTCAATCATTCTATTGTGTTACTTCTCATTGGATTGATTCTGATTGGATAATGCAAAAACGAATTTTGTCATTTAAGGTTATTGAAACAGATCATACTGGTTTTCAAATATTTAATTGTATCTTAAAAACTTTACGTGATTATTTTTGTACTGATAAAGTTTTGTGCATTTCATTTGATAATGTTTCAAATAATGATGTTGCCGCTCGCCTTTTGAGTCAAAACTTAAAACCACTGCTCAACGGTGCATTTTTTCACGTTAGATGCATGTGCCATATTTTAAACATTTGTGTACAAAAAGGTTTAAAAGTTCTCCAAAATGAGATTTTGCCTATTCGAAACTCATTAAAATATTTGATGTCCAGACCTGCTATTTTTCGTGAATTTAAAAGCTTTTGTATTGAAAATCAAAAACCATTTTCTTGGAAACGGTTTAAATTGGATTGCCCAACCCGCTGGAACTCCACATTTTTTATGTTGCAAGATGCATTACCGTATGCAAATTTGTTGTCACATTTCATGAATTTACAAATGGGTTCTGAATTTCTTACGACTGAAATTTGGGAGAAATGTTCCAAAACCGGTGAATTGCTTAAGTTTTTTTATGAGGCAACTGAATTTTTCTCTAGTGTTTACTACCCAACAAGTCATCAAGTTTTGTTTCATTTAGTAAACATCACATATGCTTTACATCAATTTAAAAATGATGAGTTGTTAAAACCGACTGTCGAAGCCATGCAGGCTAAGTGGCTTCAATATTTCTCAAACATTCCACCTATCTTTTTAGTCGCTTCTTTACTTGACCCGTATGTAAAATTAACGGGCACAACAACACTGCTTGAAGGAATTTTTCATACTTATTTAGAAATGTCTCATATAAATGTTTTGGCTATGTCTGCTTCTGCTTCCGAGTACTTGCATTCTTTGTACAAGTTATATTGTGAGCGGCATTCGGATAAGGTAAGATCTGAAGCTTCTCAAACTGAGCCTCCAAGGAGATCAATCTCCTCAAGATTCAACTCGGTGCTCCAAATGCTCAAACGACCTCGACCGATGACATCGGGATTAGCTGAGGTCGATGACTATCTTAACACATCATTCGAGACAAGCGACCTCGACATCTTGGAGTGGTGGAAACAAAAGAGATCAAGATTTCCGATCTTGTCGATAATCGCACAAGAAATTCTTGCCGTTCCAGTATCGACCGTCTCATCTGAGGCAGCGTTTAGTGCCAGAAAACGGGTGATAACAGAAAAACGGTCAAGATTGACACCCGACGCGGTAGAAGTATGCGTGTGCAACCGAGATTGGGGCCTCGCAGCACTCCGGCATCAAGACCAAAAGAGTTCGGATGATGAGGTAATATCCGATACCGAGAGTTGAATTTTTTTCTTTCAATCATACATGTAGTTTATATTTGATCTGATTATGCTGTTCAACACAGATCATAGGTTTCTATTATTTATCATTTTCGGAACGTTTTTGCCATTTCAAAATGTAAGGCACGTTCCGATTATTTGTAAGTGCCGTTTGGCTTTTTAACTTAATAAAACTTACACCGGAGGTGGTGTTTTTTCTTAAAAATATTTATGACTTATATAATTAATAATTGTTCCATTTTATATATACATATATTTTAACAAAAAAAAATGAAACCCGCCCTGCCCCGCCCCGCCCCGGGACCGGCATCGCCCTGCCCCGGGACCGCCCCGCCTAGAGCCGGTCCGTGCCCGGGCCTCAGGACCCAGGCCTAGGACCGGCCGGGCGCGGGCCGGTCCAGCCCGGTTCCCACCTCTATCCCTAACCCTCTCCCTCTCAGCCTCCCTCCCATCTACCTCTCTCATCTGCTCTCCCTCGCCTGCACTCACCATTTATTCGCCGTCCCTCATTCTCTCTCCGTCGCGGGGCCATTCCTCCACTCTCCGTCATGTGGCCATCCGTCGACTCTCTGTCGTGTTGCCATTCGCATCACCTCTTTGCCTGGCCGTCCTCCTCACTCGCTTGCCTTCCTTCTTGCCTGGCCGTCACCCTTTCACCTTGCCTTGCGGTTTTCTTTTCTCCTCCCTCAGTCATTCGCCTCCTTCGCCCATCTCGCTACTGTTAACATCCCCCTCTGCCATTCGCCAGCCACCTCATCGTGAGATCTGCTATCGGCCGTTTCGGTGTTGGTGAAGATCTGATTTTTAAATTTTTTGAATATTTGTGCAGATCTGATGAATTTTTTAATTTCTAATGTATGTTTTGATGGATTTGGATTGTTTTGTGGTTTTGATGAATATTTTGATTATATGTAGAATTTTGTGAATTTTTGAAATTTTGAAATTTTGTGAAATTTTGTGATTTTATGTATCTTGTGAATATTGTGATATGCGGGTTAATTTTGTATTTTTTTTTATTTTCAATTTTTGTCAATTTTTTAATTTTCAATAAATAGAAAATATATTTTTAGTGAATATATTTTTGTAATAATATAAATATAATTTTGTCACTCTATATTTCGTAATACTATAAAATATAATTTTTGTAAATATAAAGTAATAAATATATTTTTAGTAAATATAAAATATAATTTTGGTAATATATAAAATATATTTTCAAGTTATATTTATTATTATTATTATTTTAAGAATAATTTCCAACGACCCAATCCGTTGGTAATTTACCAACGGCTTAATACATTGGTAATTACTAATGGCTTAACCCGTTGGAAGTTACAAATGGCCTAGACTGTTAGTAATTACCAGCTCTTACATGTTTGAAAAATATCAAGCCGTTGAAAGACCCATCTGGTCTACGACCGTTGGTAATTATCAGCGGCCAACTTACCAACGTTCTTACTTAGGAAATTACCAACCGTTTATATTTTGACCATTGGTAATATCGTTTCCAACGATTGATTTACTAATGGGCTGTTTCCAATGGATACGCGATAATTTTGAACTTTCCAACACATACGGGTTGGTAAGGGTCGTTGGAAAATCTAGTTTTTTCAGTTATGTTTGCCTAAAACAAATTTTATTTGAAAGTTAATATTATATAGATTCAATAATCCATTTAAAAGTAAATTTTCATGATGTTGTTAAACTTTTATGAAATTTTATTTTTTAATGCCTTAAGAAAAATTTATAAAAATTTAGTAAGATTATAAAAATTGTATCTTCAATAGATTATTACAACTACATAATATTAACTTTTAAAATAAAAAGACGTAAGAATAAAAATAAGCAATTTCAAAGTCAATTTACCTTGGGTATGGAAACCCCAGGATGTGTGGATCCGGGTAGGTCGATGACTTGTCCATGCTCAAGAAGTGCCTCCATCACTCTGGACACATTCCCAACCTTCCCAGATCTACCCAAAGCTTGCCTAGTTCGTTCAGCCCAGATGCGGCCTCACCGATATTGTTAATTAGACTACAACTCTGATTTCTTAAAATTTGGAGAAAATTTGGCGATAAAGGAAAAATAAAATTTTGGTCTATTCATTTTAAGTCCTTAAGCTTATTTGTTTGTATAAGTTTTAATTTGAAATTTCTTGTTTTTCTAGTATAATTGTCCACGTGACAGTTAGGGACCTACCATAAGGGTAGAAAGTGTCACATAAGCAATTTCCATCAAAACTAATAGAGAAAATGATAGAAGACTTATATAGATACCATATATGAGTTAGGGGACTTTAAGATGATACTAGATAAGGTAAGAGACCACATTAAGATAACCCTTATAGTAAAACGACCACATATGGATTTTTATAGGTTATTTGCATCATTGGCCCCTAGCTTTTTATTATTATATCATTTTGGATCCTAACCTTGATTTTTTGCATAGATAGTCCCTGGCCTCATTTAAAAATTCTGTTTTGAACATTCCGTTACTTTAATGTGTTAAGTTGGATGGAAAAAAGTAAGAAACAAGTTTTAACTCCCGAAGATTTTATCTTCAGTTTAGAAACCTTGAAACTTTTCCATCTAACAATTTAATTACTATCTCTATGACCGCTACACCCTTGTCCGTTTCTGGCCACCACCTCCGCTTTCACTTCTTGCTTGTTTTCTTACTGATAAACAAACAACACCCACCAAAAATTGAACTCCGAAAGATAGAAAGCCCATAATTTTCCCGGAACAAAGTAGGAAAGTTCCATTTTTTCGCCGAAGGAAGCATAAAACATCCACGAGGAACTTGGTGTGTTGCTCGGGGCTCTTGAGTCTAGCCGTAATCTGGTACTTGTCTCTCATATCAGACGCTGAACCAGGAGCCTGTTGTCGTCGTCGTCCAATGATGCAGGCCTCTGGGAGTGTTAGAATACAGAGGCTAGAAATAAAAGCGATCAACACAAATAATTGAATCGAATTAATTGAGAAATACAAGCTAGAAAGAACACTGAAACTAAAGAGAAGTGATGAGAAATATCACCATTGCAAGTTTCTTGTAAGTGACTCTGAGCTCTGCTGTGGTGCATTCTTTGTCCAGCCCCATAATCGCATAAAGATCGTTACTCTGTCTTCCCCATTCGCCGTTTTCAGAACCCGAAATAATACATAAGACCGACCTGTCTCCAAGCTCTCCCACCTCTACTCTATCCTCCACCACTTCCAACTCCCGTCTAATCTTGCTACTGCCACCAAATCAGAAAAATCCCAAAGTCCTCTTCTATATCTAAACATCTGAAACAAATGAATTGGAACCGTGTCGACTTGTTGTGTGCAGTTTTTGAAGCAGAATTTATTTGATTGTGTCGGGTTCGTTTCGAACATCTTCTCCAGCCATAAATCACCATCTAGAATGCAATGTTGCCCCTGTTGCTGCGATTAAGGTAGCACAGGGTGAAGTTGACATGGCTCAGGAGTCGTTGTTGGTAAGGGTGAGCAAAATTTATGTTATATCCAAAATAAGCGAATAATAAAAAAAGTTCGATTTTCAGTTATCATATGTAGGTATAAATTCAGTTTTTGGTTAGTTATAACCGAAAATTGATATATAATTTTGGTTTAATTTTTGGTTTGCTTTAATTGAAATTCAGCCAACCGAAATAATCAAATTTTTACTTTATTAGTATTTAAGTTTGAGATTTGGAAAGGATCACATATGTGTTGGATGTTTGTTATGTGTATGAATGTGATGTTTGGATTTGAAATTGATTCTAGATATTTGTTATATGATTAGAATGTATGTATAGATTGAAATATGTGATGGATGTTTAAGGTTTAGAATATGTATAGATGTAAAAACTTTCAAACTTTAAGATTCCAACATAAAACTAAAATGGCCTAAAACATAAAAAATAGCCCAGTAAGCAAGCCCAATCTCAAAATTGTTTAACTGAGAAAAACGGTGTCTTTATATAGCCCAAGGACCCCGTCTCTCTCTCAATCCTTCATCCATGTGGGATCACAAGCCAGATTACCAGAAACGATGAACAACAGTCTCCCCCCTTTTCTCGTCTTTCCACCATATTTCTTTATCTCTTTCCACCATAACTATGGACAAAACATGTTGTTAGATGATATTCTTGCTTCTTAATTTCTTGATGAAATTGGTTCGTTAACCATCATTCTTCCTTGTTCTGTTTTGCATTCAACCTTCAACGGGTAAACCTTTTAAATGCCATTCAACTTGTTTCTTATTGTTACTTAAGCCGCCAACATTTTTTAATGTTTCAAAAGGACTACCCATACATAATATCTACAAAGATATTTCAACTTTCATTTGAATTGACAGCTAAATTCTATATTGTTTGTTTATGTCATGATATGGTATTTCAACTTAATAAGTGAAACTTTTGTGAAATATAAACTTGCTAATATAATTTGGATTATTCTATTTTTTTAATCTTTATTAAGAGTTTTTTAGTAGAATCTTACGGCTTTACGACTTTAGAAAAATCAAAACAACTCTAGGTAGAATTCCGAATTTGATAACCTTACTCAGAGATACTAGTGGAACCACGTTGGGGCAGGGGGTGTTGCTCCCCTAAGAATTTTGAATTTTTTAAATATAAGGTATTAAATTGGCTATTTAGTGAGAAGTTAAGGACCAGATGTGACATGGCCATCCTTGGCCTCTGCCCAGGAAGCTTGTGAGAATTGGTTTCACGGTGGTTGCAATTGGCTAGCTGTAAAAGTGCACGGATTAAAACTCAATGAAACTAATTGATTAACCTAGAATATGCAGGATGCATGCTCTTATGCTTTGACTTGGATTAAAATAAATTATCAAAAGCATTCACTTGGCCAAGATACTTCCATAGAAAACAAACTCAAAAAGCCAAAGCATATAAAATCAACATTTATATGATTATTACTACATATAACAATCGTGTGAGAGCATTCAACATAAAGTAGGCTAATGGTCCTCACCCAAGAGCAACCCTAGAGTCTAGGACTCCATCATAGACAAAGGAGGCAACTAGGAGTACTATATATACAAGTCTCGACCGAGATCTTCTCAAACTAGCTCCCAACTTGGAGGTAAGTCCTAGTGGCAAGTCACAAAAGTCCCATTCAGGTGCTACTAGCCTCTACAACAACAAGCTACCACAACAACCCTCAACGGCTATCTGGCCCAACAGTGTCAGAATCTACACAACATAACTAAGGAGTGAGAATTCAAGAATTTTGAGTAAGGGTCTTCACTTCACTTGCAAGAAAAGTTACTAAGGACCACACATATGTGAATATATATAACCTACTGTGAGCTCATACATCCTGAGGCTAGACTTATGTGCATATGTCTCAATCTCCTGAGACTTCTCCTCAACCTAATCCTTCAACTACAAGGCAAAACCTTGCCTACTAGCAAGCATAGCTTACTAGCCTAATCAGTGATAAATCACTAATTGAAGCTCCCATATGTTGTACAGGGTCTTTATGGTGGGACGACTGTCGACTAGGCCATCAAGACCACTAGGTGCACTAAGGTTTCACATTGTAACCTTGTGGCTAATTACACGGCTAGGTCGTCGATGGTACTAAACCTTTTACCCCAAGCTAGTGATATTTAGTTGTAGCCCTTTGTTACCTAGTTTTCTTGCTTATGGTGAAAGTAACCATAAAACCTAAGAAAACCCCTAGGTTTTGGAAAAGTTTTGGAAGCCTCAGAATACCCTCGAAATACTTAGAACCCTAGGAACCCTAAGAACCCCCGTCGGCCTCCCCTTGAACCTCCTAGCAAAATTGAGAAATTTGAGCCATCATAACTGTGGTGATGCGTTGTGGCTAATGGCAATGTGTTGTGATAGTACAAATGCTCTAGTGTTTTTGAGCTGGACTAGCGAAGCGTCGCAGGTATTGGCCACACGTCGCCAATACTTGTGATTTCTAAAATTTCTCAGTTTTGCTGCTATAACTTTTGGAGACTCACCAAACATGTTAAACATGCTTAGATGGCCTTCAAACTTCACATACCTATAAAACATGTTGCAAAGACCACAACCAACTTTCACAAGCATTCCTATGGTGCATTATAACATCATTTCAATTTCCCCAAAGCTAGTAGTCCACCATGATCAAACTAGCTCACTAACTAATGCTATTGTCAAAACTACTTGATTTCATCAAGCATTCACACTTCAATAGCATTAATCAAGCTTGAAAACATAACTCTCTTACCTCAACTTCAACTCACAAGAAAGAAACAATCAACCCTTCCTAAAAAATCCAAGTTCCACAAAGTTCTTCTTAGTTTCCAAGCAAACAAAGGCACAAAACACATAATTGCTAACTTTTAACCAAAACCCAACCTCTCAACCAACTAATAAACAAGAATTCACCAATAAATCATAAGTTAGCTCGCATAAAAAATAAGGGATGGTGGAAAACATGGTTCCAAGATCCAAAAATATGAAATCTCACTTAAAACAAGCTTCCTTATGTATATACTCCCTTGGTAGCTTTAATTTCCATAAAAAAAAACTCTTGGTTTTGGGCATGAATTGATGAAGAGATGGTAGAAAGAAGGATGAGCTCGATTTTGGAGTGGAAATGGTAGCCATCCCTCACCTTTACCATGTTTTATAAGACACAAAACCATCATGCCTCCAAAGTATTTAAAAAGTTACAAATAAGTCCCCTTCCTTAGGTAATCATAGTTAAACTTGGTTAAATGTTCTTTATTTAAACAAAGTTTGGGTTAACATTAAAAGTTAGTTTTTCAAAGCTAATTTTTAACACTCGGGATTCGGGCCAGACTATTTGGGATACAAAATTACCATTTTACCTTCGAACCTCATTCTATTTCTTAACCTTCTCAGAACTTAGTGAACTTTGCTAAATTCACCTATTCTTGCTATGTGAACTTGAAATAAGATTCTAACCAAAGTTTCAAATACTTTACCTTCCTCAAATGAGCTTCCAACTAGGAGAGCCATAATATTCCCCTCATTTTGGAATTTGGTCCCCCAAATTCCGTTGTAACTAAGGAAAAACACTAGGATATCTTTTCATCATATCCTGGTCTACCTCCCAAGTAACTTCCTCTTCATTATGGTTTGACCAAAGGATCTTAACCATGGGAATCCACTTGGTCCGAAATTTCTTGGCTTGCCTATCAAGTATCTAAACGGGTTTATCATTGTAGGTCAAGTCTTCTTGGATTGGTACCACTAAAAGGTTAACTACTTGTCCCAGATCCACTATGCATTTCCTTATAAGATTAACGTGAAACACGTTATGCACTTGGTACAAGTTAGGTGGTAATGCCAACTGATATGCAACCTTCCCTATTTTCTTTAAAACTTCATAGGGACCGATGTACCTAGGGGCTAACTTACACCTTTGCCCAAATCGGGTAACTCCTTTCATGGGAGACACTTTAAGAAGCACTTTGTCCTCAACTTCAAAACTCAAATCCCTTCTCCTCAAATTCGCATACTTAGTCTGTCGATCATTAGCTGCATTAATTTTTTTTTTTGGATCAACTTGATCTTAGCTATAGTGTCAACTATAATCTCAGGACCGACAGCTACCCTATTTGAAGGGTCTGCCCAACAATGGGGCGTCATGCTCTGCCTACCATACAAAGCCTCATATGGCGCCATACCTATAACAGTTTGGTGCTTGTTATTATAAGCAAACTTAATGAATGGTAGGTGCTGATCGTAATCACCTCTGAAGTCAATAACACACATGCACAACATATCTTCCAAAGTCTGAATTACTCTCTCAGACTGTCCATCAGTCTGAGGATGGAAGGCAGTACTAAGATTAACCTTACTTCCCAACGCCTCCTGGAAAGCATCCCAAAACCTTGATACAAATCGAGGATCTCTATCAGATATGATCTGGTCCAATATGTCATGCAACCTCACGAGCTCCTTGACGTACAACTGAGCCAACCTCTCCAAAGTATAAGTGATCTTTATGGGTATAAAGTGTGTTGATTTAGTTAGCCTATCGATCACTACCCATATGGCATCATGCTAACTCCAGGAATTCAGTAACCCTACTAGGAAATCCATGGTAATGGACCCCCACTTTCTCACCGGAAGAAGTAAACTCTAAAATGTGCCTGCTGGTTTCAGATGTTCAGTTTTAACCATTTGGCATGTCAACCATTTAGCCACATGTCTTGCAACATCCTTCTTAAGTCCTAGTCACCAGAAATGTGTTTTCAGGTCATGATACATCTTACTAACACCAAGGTGGACACTCAACTTACCACTATGTGCTTTATGTAGGACTTGCCATCTAAGCCCCTCCACATTCGGCACATAGAGTTGATCTCTATGGTATAGCATTCCATCCTTGTACTGGAACGCCTTCCTCACAGTACTAAGTCTCTCTTCTCCAGAAATTTTCTTCAACAATGGATCTTTACTCTGAGCATTCCTGACCTCATCCAACCAGGTTTACTGTATCTCTAAAGCCAAAAGTCATGCAAAGTTGAGAAATAATCCCCCATTATTCTTCCTAAAGAACCTGCAGCCTGATCCTTAGATAGAATCACTCCTGTGTACTTCCAACTCATTGCATTTGCCACCGCATTTCCTTTACCTGCACAATACTCAATTGAGCAATCATAATCCTTTATGTGCTCAATCCATCACGGTTGCCTCATATTCAAATCTTTCTGTGTGAACAAATATTTCAAACTCTTGCAATCCATGAAAATCCAAAACGTCCTCCCCATCAAATAATGTCTCCAAAGCCTAAGAGTGAAGACTACCGCTATTAGCTCAAGGTCTTGAACTGGATAGTTCAGCTCATTAGGCTTCAACTGCCTTAGACCAAAGACGATCACCTGACTTTCCTGCATCAATATGCACCCCATACCAGAACTTGATGCATCAATATATACCATAAAGGCTTTGTTTGGATTTAGCAAAATGAGTATTGGTACACTTGTCAACCTTTTCTTCAGTTCTAAATAAGCTTCCTCACACTTTAGTGTCCAATCAAACTTTTGAGTTTTCTTGGTCAAAGTTGTCAACGGTGTAGCTATCACAGAGAACCTCTCTATGAACCTTTTATAGTAGCCTACCAAGCCCAAGAAACTCCTGACTTCTGTAACTGTAGTTAGTCTCTTCCACTCAACCACTGTTCGAACCTTTTCGAGATCAACTGAAAAACCTTGAGCACTGATAATATGTCCTATAAACTATATTCTTTCGAACCAAAACTCATACTTAGATAGCTTTGCATAGTACTGATTATCCTTTAGTACGTGCGAAACTATTCTAAGGTGTTCCTCGTGCTCATGTGTAGGCTGTGAGTATACCAAAATGTCATCAATGAAGACTTCAACAAACTGATCTAATAACGGCTTGAAGATTCTATTCATGGAAGCCATAAACACTGTCGGGGCATTTGTCACACCAAATGGCATAACAGAATACTTGTAGTGCCCATACCTCGTCCTAAAAGCAGTTTTTGGGATATCTTCCTCCTTAACTATAATCTGGAAGTATCCAGGCCGAAGGTCAATCCTGGAAAACACTTTCACTCCCTTGAGCCTATCAAACAGATCATCAATTATAGGAAATGGATACTTGTTCTTGACTGTCATTGCATTCAACCTTTTACAGTTAACGCACAGTCTCAAAGTTGCCTCCTTCTTTTTCACAAAGAACACCGGGGCTCCCTACAATGATACACTAGGCCTTTTAAAGCCTTTCTCTAAAAGTTCCTCCAACTGTTTTTTTGACTCATCCATCTCAGGGACTGACATTTGGTAAGGTAGTATCAAAATAGGCTTTGCTCCAGGTTGAGGACCAAATGATACCATCATATACAAATAGAGGACATGTATTGCAATTTACTCATGTTGTTTGGTTTCTAATGCCTCATGTGCCAAAAGCCTAAAACATGTGCAGCAGGAAAAAAATATATATACTCTGCAGTAAGAGGGACACTATTCATATTGTCCATGAAAAGCTTTGCTCTTTGGTTATCATAATGGTGCTGTCACAAGATAGGGTGGAAGTTTTGAGAAAGCTATTGTATGTATTATGCTATACCCACAAAAGATCCCACTTAGCTCATGGGCAACGATGCTGGGAGCTACACGGTCCCAGAAATCTAGGAGTCAGTAGCATTGTGTTTCCCTGCATGTTGGGAAGAGCCGAGAGAGAGAAGATTTTTTTGCTGCAGGGAGCAGAGGCTGCTCTCAGTGGCTACTGTTTGCTGCTGCTGTTGGTCACCTTTTTCCTTTTTTTTTTGTTTGTTTGCTTTTTTTTCGGCTGTCAATTTTCTCATCTTCTTTCCTCTTCAAATATCCTCTCATTTTTCCCTCCCAAGTCTGCCCTCCTCCCCAGCACATCTGCTTTCTGCTTCTACCTCTCCTTCGTTTTGCGAGAATCTCTGACACTCCAAGGTTTGATTTTCCATCCAATGCTTGAATTTCAACATTGGAAATTCAGCCGCATAATTTGTTCTCGCTTTTTGGGAAACAAAAATATACACTTATGTGGTTGAAAAATTTGTAAAAACTTATATGATTGAAAGATTAGTAGCCGCATTATAGAGAGTGGAGACTTAAGCTTTTTGTCCTTTATATTGAAACTAAGAAATTCATTCATTAATCATTAAGAGAAAGTGTTTGGAATAGGAAAATTCAAAACCAAACAACACAACCCAATGGAAAATGCCCACACACGTGAACAAGAGCATGAGCCGCTTCATTATTTATATGAGAAAAAGCACAAGAAACAAAAGAAGAGTAATCTATCGTTAATATCCTCTAAAATGAGAATGAAATAAAAGGTTAATTACAATTTGTCTCCTGAGGTTTAGGTAAAATTACACTTTACCCCGTATCTTTTTAATACAGTCAAATAACAACTTTTAAAATCTTAATTTAAACATTATGGTAACTATTTTTTGGTCATTTCAATCTATATGGTATTTTTTTAAAGTTAATGGATATTTTAAATTATCAAGTTTTCTTCGTATAAATGAAAAAAAATATTTTTTGAATGTCAATTAACTATGAAAATGTACCATACATATTGAAATTACTTGAAGATGAGTATCATATAGTCAACTGACTTATTTTTATTTTTACATTTTTTTTGCCTGAAATCAATTTCATTTGAAAACCAATATTATGTTGATGTAATAGTCCATTTGAAAATAAATTTTTATAATGTTGTTAAATTTTTATGTATTTTTCTTTTTTAATGCCTTACACTAGAAAATTTCATAAAAAATTAGAAGATTACAAAAATTGTATTTTCAATAGATTATTACAACTACCTAAATATTGGCTTTTAACTAAATTTAGTTTCCAGTAAAAAAACGTAAGAATAAAAATAAGTCATTTTGTAGTCAATTGACTATTAAGTTAAAACGAACTGGATGAAGATTACAAAGTTGCTATAAGATTGTAATTAAAAGGTTGAGGGGAAAGTGTATATTTTTTTTAAATATGAGGGACAAAGTGTAATTTCATGTAAACCTTAGGGGCCAAATTGTAAATATCCCATGAAATGAATAAAAGGTGGAACTTACAATGATCGCAATTCATTTTTGACTTTAAGGAGCCAAGACTCAACTTGAATTGCCTCGATACCCATGGATTTTTAGCTTCGTGAATAGCTTTCAAAATTACCATAGCTGATGGGATTTGTGACTCAAATTAAAGTACTAGAGTGTTGTCACTAAAATTGAACAGTTGGAGGATAAACAATAACCACGGTGAAAACAGTAAATGCATTAAATGGTAAATTATAGTGTCTTTTAATAGTGAAGGTATGTATATTCTGTATATACCAACAAGAGTCAAAGTAAAACATACTTGATTTAAAGAAAATATTGTGAGTCATAAAGATTTAATTTGGGAGTGACAACATACAGAGATATCTATTTGTGATATTCAGAAAACACATGAGTGTCACTATTATGAGTCTTTCTCAATTAGTATTTTACCTATAAAATTTTTATCTAGAAAAGTCTCTTTCTTTATAAGCTTGTCATTTTTAATAATGAAGCAAAATCTAGTAGTTTGTCTCATGGACATAACCTCAAAATTAAGAGCAAACCATGTAAATTTTCTAGTGCCATTTTTATTGATCATTTTTCATTGGAAGTTCTCTTCCACTATGTACAATAACTGGTATCAGAGCCGAAGGTAGATCTTGGTGGGAGTAGCCAATGGTAGTTTTTAGAGGTAGATGCGGCATAGTGGATGGCCATTCCTGTGGATGTGGAGTATAAAGGAAGGAGAATCCAACCTGTGTCATTCCTGTTGAGGCAGATCAATTTCATCCAAGTGGTTCCCTGGTTAGGTGGAATGTGGAGTGGAGATCCTTTGTCAACATAAAGTATGGATATGGGACAAGGCATGTGAGGCAATCAATTGTGATGAGGCCAATAATGCATAGAGGTGGTGTGACTGGTGAGATCGTTTTTCACGAATCAAAAGATGGACTAGCAGATCTGTGAGCTTTGATTCAAGATGGAGTCAACTACATGGAGAGATATGAACAATGTGGTTATTGATAGCTTGAACGTTGTGTGCTTCACGAATGTGGTGGGTAACACTCTTCATGATGTTGAAGCCATGCTCATATGTGAAAGATGAATTTGAGCCAAGGTGGAGACGTTGACAATTTATGGCTCAAATTAAAGAATTCGAGAGTTGCGGCGAAAATTGAAGAGTTGGAGGATGAACAGTAAGTGTGGTAGATAGTAAATGCAATGATCGATAACCAGTAAACACAATGAATAGTAAAATGAGGGGAAATCCTTATAAATAACCATCCTCACTCATTTGGTTAGTTTGCTTGCCCTTGAGTATCACCAAGCAGAGAACATGTCTATATTGTGCGAGAATGTGCAACAACAAGAGCCAAAGCAAAACATACTTACTTTAAAAAAAATATTGTGGGTGAGGAGATTTATTTTGGGGAGTGACAAATTAGTGAGATATCCATTTAAGGTATTTGAAATGCTTGAGTGCTACTATTTTTGGTTCATCTTATTTAATACCTCACCTATAGAATTCTTTTATAGATAAGTTTTTAAGGACAAGGCAAATTTCATTAAGACAAACGTCAGAACAAAAAGAAAAATCCCAGGCATACACAAGTAATATAGCAAGAAAATTAGTCTTTCTGGAAAATTTTTTATCTCTTTGTAAGTCTCTTATCCTAATAATGGAGAAAGTTCTCATAATTTGTCTCGTAGCCCAAGATTAAGGGTGAACCATGTATGTTTTTTTGGTCATTTTTATTTATCATCTTATACTAGAAGTTCCCATTCATTGTGCCTAACAATAGCGTCAAACAATGTCAGATCTTCATGTTCTAAAATTTAATATTATCAACCTGCGTTGCCCGAAAGAGAGGCAAAAGTGCTAGGGACACAACCCCACCTTGTCGAGTTTGAAATCTCTCCCCTCCCCCTTACAACAACAATGCCTTTGGTGCAGGTTTTGTTATATGTCAGAGTACCAAAAATATGGATATTCCTCTTACTTTCAATACATCATCATATCCTAATACTTTTGTATTAGGCTCAAAGGATGGTAGCAAACATGGAGGAAGAAGTCGGTGAACAGTAATGGAAGGTAAAAAATCTGGAATATTGATAATGTTTAAAGAAAAATTCACTATTTCCATCTTTGTTGATTTTTTGTCTTCAACTAATGCCAATTGAAAGTTGATACTATCTAATCAGTAATCAATTGAATATATTTTAGCTAAATTATACGATCTACCCTTAAACTATGTCTTATTTCACATATCTACCCTTGAACTTTTGAACACTGCAAAAAGAGGATTAACGTAACATTTTATAGCAAAATTGCCCTTGTGATCTACAATTCTTCGTTAATCTTGATGGAAATTCAAGGCTAAACCCCTGAACATAAACTCATGACACATAACTCCCAAACATAAACCCATGACACATAACCCCTCAAATAAGCCCAAAAAAGTACCCCAAAATAGCAAAACAAAAAAAGAAAAATATAATGAAAAATAGAAACACCACCAATTTTACATGTCTATCCCAGATTAAAGCATCTAATACCTTCAAATAATTGTAAAGAATATTATAGATGGAAAAAAAAATAGAATCCGATCTCCCTATCTATTTTTTTCAACTTGAATCCTAAAATAGGCAAAAGAAACAAAAAAAAAAAAAAAGGAAGGACAAAACAAAAAGTCTACAAGTTCAACATGCTTATTCAAAATTTAAAGCATCCAATCCTTTAAAATAATTATGGATAATATTATAGATGCTAAAAAAATAGAATTTGATGCCTTTATTTACTTTCTTTCAACTTAAACCCCAAAATAACGAAAAAGCCAAAAATAAAAATAAAAGTGAAAAAAAAACATCACCAATTTTACATTCTCAACCAAAATTAAAGCATTCAATCCCTTCAAATAATCATGGATAATATTATAGATGACAAAAAAAAAAAAGATTTTGATGTTCTTATCTATTTTTTTTCAACTTAAAACCAAAAATAGAAAAAACAAAACTGAAAAATAGAAGGAGAAAATGAGAAAACCTACCAATTCAACACACCTGTCCAAATTAAAGCATTAAATAACTTAAAATAATTATCAATAATATTGTAAATTCCAAAAAAATATAATTTGATGTGCCCTTGTTTTATTTTTTTTTTTTCCAACTTAAACCTAAATAGCAAAAAAACCCAAAAAAATAGAATGAAAAAATAAAAAAAATTACCAATCTTACATGCCCATCTAAAATTAGAGCATCTAATTCCTTCAAAATATTATAGATGCCAACAAAAAAAAAAAGAATCGGTAGAGTTATTCATTTTTTCATTCTATTTTGTGGTTTGTTTTGCTATTTTTAGCTTTAAGTTGAAAAAAATAAATAAGAGAATAAAAATCTGTCATTTTTACATCTAAGACGTTATCCATTATTATTTGGAAGGATTGGATGCATTAATTTGAGATGGGCATGTAAAATTGGTGGTATTTTTATTTTTCATTCTATTTTTCAGTCTTTTTGCTATTTTAGGGTTGTTTTTTTTGCTATTTGGGAGGTTATGTAACTCTAGTTTCTGTTTGTGGGGTTTTGTGTCTATTTTGCTCCAGTTTAGGGCTCATTTTAGGTTTGGCATCAAATTTTTGTCAACACTAAATGAGAATCACAAATTGGGCAGTTTTGCTACAAAATGTTACGTTAATCCTACTTTTGCAACATTTTATAATTTAGGGGTAGATATTCAAAGTAGGTGTAATTTAAGGGTAGATCGTATACTAATGTTTATATAAAGGAATTAATTTTTATGAATTTTTCCATTCCAAACCAAGAAAAGGAAAATTAACAAAAAAATGGCTAACTTTTTCCAGAAAATGTTTAAAAAATTACTTTTAAACTTCTAAAATAAAATTTCACAAAGAACACCGCGGCACCCCACGATGATACACTAGGCCTTTTAAAGCCTTTCTCCAATAGTTCCTCCAACTACTTCTTTAACTCATCCATCTCAGGAACTGTCATTTGGTAAGGTGGTATCAAAATAGGTTCTACTCCAGGTTGAAGATGGATAGAAAACTCAGTGTTCTTTTTGGGTGGTAACCCAGGCTACTCCACCAGAAACACTTCAGGAAATTGATTGGCTATAGGAATCTCCTTAAGTTCTCCCTTTGTGGCCACCCCATTCAAAGAATAATATTCATCCTAGTTGACTATGGGGATGGTATCCATAAGTCTAAGACAGTTAATTTGCACCTTATGCTTGCTTAGCCAACCCATTCCCAACACTAGGTCATAAGACCTCAGTTGTATCACCCATTTACTCACAAGAAAAATCACGGTTGCCTAACTACAAGGGATACCTAGTAACCAATTCTTTGGTCACATTAAAACTCCTCCCTATAGTCCTGATAAGCCTTAACTCATATGAGATTTCTCGCTAAAATTTAAGTTTATCTACCAAGGCAAAAGATATCATAGAAAGAGTAGCTCCAGTATCAAAAAGTACTCTCACACTACCATTCTAAAAACTTAAATTACCTCGAACGGTGGCTAGCTATTTGGTCACTTGACCAGTAAGGGTGAAGACCCTCGGCTCAGTTGCTGCTGCGGCCATGCCAGGTTGATTTCCTATAGCAAGGGGTGTAGGGGGTGGATTTCTAGGCGGACCTGGCAAAGGTTGAGCCCATGGGCATTCCTTCGCCCAATGACCACTTCTACCACAAATATTGTAAATATCAGTTCCCAACGTACATGGCCTCGTGCTGTGAAACTGTTTACACTTGGGGCATAAACCCACTTCCTTTTTCTTAAAGGGACCTTGACCCGTGGTAGTCCCTCCTACCATCAATCGCTTCTAGGAACTTTTTCCTAGGTTGGCTGGTCCAACCTTCACCTTTTTACTAGGTGCCCTCAATTCCTCAATTTCCCTTTCTAAGGCCAATCCCTTCTGGACCACTTAGTAATAACTTCGGTTGTCCACCATTGCAATGAACCTCCTCAACATGGGCTTAAGGCCTTGAAAGAACTTCTTGGCCTTCAACTCATCATTGCTGGCCATATAAAGAGCATACCGTATAAGCGAATTGTAGCACTACTTATACTTTCTGATTGACATCTCTCCTTGAACCAAATTCTCAAACTAGATCCTTATCTGATCCAAATGTGAACAACCTGTTCATCCTGGATAACCAATCTTTTGTTTGATCAGGGTCACTTATTCCATCAAAACTAGAGGGATCCACAGTCTTAAACTTGTTTGATCAGGGTCATTGGCACTTATGGTAGTGAATTTTGCATTGGCTAGCTTCTTGTAGGGCTTTGAGGTGGCCAAGCTAGATGGGACTATAGAAATGGATATGAGTGAGAGTGCTGGTTTGACAAGTCTAAAAGCCACCCTGTTGGAAGTTCTGCTCTCCCCACACCTTGCTTCTCATGTTTATGACTAATAAATTTAACCAAAATAATGATGACATAGTATGAAATAGGAAAGTCCTAAGGGTAATCTTAGGTGCACCATGAACATAGTTTGTTTAATACATTAGCATCCTTATAATTAACTAAAACGTGCATGCATGTTTTGAAGCATCAGCCCAAGTGGCTGAGTCCTAGGATATCAAGGTGGAGATCAAGAGTTTGAAACCTATCTTTGACAAACTTCTCATAAAATGTCAGTTGTACTGGTTCGGTTACCTTTCTGATCCTTAAAAAGTAGATATTTCTTCCTTTTCTTAGCTATAATGTGCCTTCTATCTTAATACTTATACAAATGCATTAGCCACTTTTACCTGATACTGTTCATATCCCATATTTTCAATCACAGTTTATTGGGGCACCCAAAAATATTCATTGTGTTTCACAAAAAAAATGTTTTAAATTGTGTTTACTTAAGAAAAAAAATGTATAAAAAATTATCGCATTCCTCTATAATAAAAAAAAACAGAGAATGACTACTTGAAAAGAAAGTTTTTCTAATGAATTTTGGACAAGGTAGTACAAGTTTTGACTTACTTCGTTAACTAAAATAATGGGTTGTAAAATTGCTTATTTTAAGTTTGGAGGCTTTTTTTTTAATCTAACTAAAGTAACTAGTTTGTTCTGAAGTTTTTCTTATTTAAAAATAATTTTCAGACTTTTCTAAATATAATGTTTCAAGAAATATATAATTTGAATAAACAATCCTATATATTAAAATAGATATTTTTCTAAGTCATTTTTTAATTTGAAAGTGGACTTTGTGTGTATTGGAAGTTTGGAACTACATATAATTGCTGACTTAAGTTATTGTTGATGAACAATAGTGTTCCTTTTTTTGTGTTTCATGGTCTAACCCGGCTTCCAGCCCATATAGATTTTCTTTTTTCCATTTGATGATCTACAACTCAAGAGACCATATGAGGGTAGTGATGGGGTCAACAACTCTACAAGTTTAGGGACCACAATTAGGGGTGAAAGTCAGGCCCAAATGTTAGGCCTAGGTCAAAACCCGATTCAAAATATGCATACTTTTCTTCATTTCTAGTAAGTTGAACCTAACTTGATTAACCTTCCAACCTAAATCAACTCGATCCAAGTTGATTAAAATCGAGTCAACCCAATTTCTCAATTTGCTACAATTGGTGGTGTGCCTAAAAAGCAAAGTAGAAAAACAAAAAGAAGAAAAGAAAGCATAAGCAGCAACATAAATCCTGCAAAACATATATCCAACACTAACACATTGTATCCAATAGAATTCAATCATTTTGAACTTCAGTAACTATTCACTACATGGAGTCGTCTAACTAAATTAAAGAATGAACAAAACTTTTAAAGGCAAAGAAGAAATGAGAGGCTATGTGGATAGGAGGATTTGTAGAGACTGAGAAACAAGAGTAATTCACGAGATAGATAGTCGGACGATGGGCGAGGGTGAGGACGGGAAGAAGGATAGTGACAAAAGGCAAGTCTACTATGATGTAATGGTGGCAAAGATGAAGAAGGCACCAGGCAGGGAAAGAAACAAATGAAAGGAAAGGGGGCAATTGCAAAGCTTTAGGGCAATTAGAGTGAGATGACTTAGTCAAGTTAGGGAGGGTTAATAGAGTGTGGCTTGGGTTGAGCCTAAGGAGTAGGGAGAATAAAGGGTAGGATGGGCTTAAAGTTGGGTTAGGTGGGTTAGTCAGGTTGAGGCCTGAACCAAATAGATATTTGAGCAACGTAGGCAAGTTAGGTTATTTTACAATAACTCAACTACTAAACCCGACAGGAACATGACATTTTAGCCATGGCTTGGACTCTTCTTAGATTTTGCATGGACATTTTAGTTTAAACTCCTAATTAGTACCACTATATTACTTTGCTATTTTTTGTGTCAATGGTTAAACACCACTTTTTGTTGCTAAAATCCTACTCTTTACCTGTTAATCCCAAAACTTTATTATATACAGATTATGCCTTGATTTTAGACCAACACCAAATCTCAGTTTTTTTAATTTTTATGGAAAAGTCTTGTGCATCAATGGTTGAACCCACTTTTAATTGTTAAAAGTCTAATCTTTCCTCTTTTCATCCCTAAGTTTTATTAGTTAATGATTATTTTGCTATATTTACATTAAATGCTATAATAGATTAAACCGATGCAACATATAGGACAAGTAAACTTTGTCGCCAATAAATTACGAAGGAAGCAAGCTATTATACAAGTTGTATATATAGACATTTCAACTAGTAATCAACTCGCACTTATTTACAAATTGATCAATAAAGATTCAAATTTTTCTTACTAATTACATCTATAGAAAAAAAAACATAAAAAACAATTCTGATGTGATTACTTCAAGGGTTTCAGTAAGTTGGAATGTTTGAAAGTTTTTGGTAATCAAAATTTCAAATAGAAAACTGATGGTACAAAGACCAAGGTAGTGGATTTTGGGATTTTAGTACAAACCAAGGCTTTTATTGTAACGTACGAAAGTTCTAGGTCTTAAAACAATAAAATCAAAAGTTTAAAATATCTTCTATATCTATTGGGATGTAGTGGAAAAAATACATGTTTCAAGAGTTTGAGGACCAAATGATACCATCATATACAAATACATGACATGTACTACAATTTACTCATTTTGATTGGTTTCTAGTGCCTCAAGTGCCAAAAGCCCAAAACATGTGCAGCTCCAAAAAAAAAAAATATACTCTGCAGCAAGAGGGACACTATTCATATTGTCCATGGAGAGCTTTGCCCTTTGATTATTATAATGGTGCTGTCACAAGATACGGTGGAAGTTTCGAGAAAGCAATTGTATGTATTGTGCTATACCCACAAAAGATCCCACTTAGCTCATGGGCAACGATGCTGGGAGCTATACGGTCCCAGAAATCTGGGAGTCAATAGCATTGTGTTGCCCGCATGTTGGGAAGAGCCGAGAGAGAGAAGATTTTTCTGATGCAGGGAGCAGAGGCTGCTCTCAGTGGCTACTGTTTGCTGCTGCTGTTGGTCACCTTTTTCCATTTTTTTTTTGTTTGTTTGCTTTTTTTTCGGTTGTCAATTTTCTCATCTTCTTTCCTCCTCAAATATCCTCTCATTTTTCCCTCCCAAGTCTGCCCTCCTCCCCACCACATCCACTTTCTGCTTCTACCTCTCCTTCGTTTTTCGAGAATGTCTGCCACTCCAAGGTTTGATTTTCCATCCATTGGTTTTCAACATTGGAAATTCAGCCGCATAATTTTTTCTCGCTTTTTGGGAAACAAAAATATACACTTACGTGGTTGAAAAATTTGTAGAAACTTATATGATGGAAAGATTAGTAGCCGCATTATAGAGAGTGGAGACTTGAGCTTTTTGTCCTTTTTTATTGAAAGTAAGAAATTCATTCATTAATCATTAAGAGGAAGTAGGAAAATTCAAAACCAAACAACACAACCCAAAGGAAAAGACCAACCCACGTGAACAAGAGCATGAGCCGCTCCATTATTTATATGAGAAAAAGCACAAGAAACAAAAGAAGATGTAATCTATCGTTAATATCGTCTAAAATGAGAATGAAATAAAGGGTTAATTGCGATTTGTCTCTTGAGATTTAGATAAAATTACACTTTACCTCGTACCTTTTTAAGACAGTCAAATAGCAACATTTGAAATCTTAATTTAAACATTATGGTAGCCATTTTTTGGTCATTTCAATCTATATGGTATTTTTGAAAAGTTAATGGATATTTTAAATTATCAAGTTTTCTTCTTATAAATGAAAAACAATATTTTTTGAAGTCAATTAACTATGAAAAAGTACCATACATATTGAAATTACTTCAATATGAGTATCATATAGTCAACTAACTTATTTTTTATTTTTACATTTCTTTTGCCTGAAACCAAGTTCATTTGAAAACCAATATTATGTTGATAAAATAATCCATTTGAAAGTAAATTTTCATAATACGGTTAAATTTTTATGAATTTTTTTAATGCCTTAAACTAGAAAATTTCATAAAAATTTAGAAGATTACAAAAATTGTATTTTCAATATATTATTATAGGTACGTAAATATTGGCATTTAATTAAATTTAGTTTCAGGTAAAAAAATGTAAGAATAAAAATAAGTCATTTTGTAGTAAATTGACTATTAAGTTAAAACGAACTGCGTCAAGATTTCAAAAGTTGCTATCGGATTATAATTAAAAGGCTGAGGGCAAAATGTATATTTTTTAAATAGGAGGGATAAAGTGTAATTTTACGTAAACCTCAAGGGCCAAATTGTAAATATCCCATGAAATGAATAAAAGGTGGAACTTACAATGATCGCAATTCATTTTTGACTTTAAGGAGCCAAGACTCAACTTGAATTGTCTCAATACCCATGGGTTTTTAGCTTTGTGAATAGCTTTCAAAATTGCCATAGCTGATGGGATTTGTGACTCAAATTAAAGTTCTAGAGTGTTGTCACTAAAATTGAACAGTTGGAGAATAAACAATAACCACGGTGAAAACAGTAAACGCATTAAATGGTAAATTACAGTGCCCTTTAATAATGAAGATATGTATATTCTGTATATACCAAGAAGAGTCAAAGTAAAACATACTTGCTTTAAAGAAAATATTGTGAGTCATAAAGATTTAATTTGGGAGTGACAACATACTGAGATATCTATTTGTGATATTTAGAAAACACTTGAGCATCACTATTATGAGTCTTTCTCAGTTAGTATTTTACCGCTAGAATTTTTGTCTAGAAAAGTCTCTCTCTTTATAAGCTTGTTATTTTTAATAATGAAGCAAAATCTAGTAGTTTGTCTTGTGGACATAACCTAAAAATTAAGAGTAAACCATGTAAATTTTCTAGTGCCACTTTTATTGATCATCTTTAACTGGAAGTTCTCATCTACTATGTCCAATAACTGGTATTAGAGCCAAAGGTAGATCCTGGTGGGTGTAGCCAATGGTGGTTCTTGGAGGTAGATGTGGCATACTGGATGGTCATTCCTGTGGATGTGGAGGGTAAAGCAAGGAGAATCCAACCTGTGTCATTCTTGTTAAGGCAGATCAATTTCGTCCAAGTGGTTCCTTGGTTAGGTGGAACATGGAGTGGAGATCCCTTGTCAACATGAAGTATGGATATGAGCAAGGCATGTGAGGCAATCAATTGTATGAGGCAAACAATGCATAGAGGTGGTGTGACCAGTGAGATCGTTTTTCACGGCTCAAAAGATAGACTAGTGGATCTATGAGCTTTGATTCGAGATGACGTCAACTACACGGAGAGATATGAGCAATGTGGTTATTAATAGCTTGAACATTGTGTGCTTCACGAATCTGATGGGTAACACTCTTCATGATGTTGCAGGCATGCTCATATGTGAAAGATGAATTTGAGGCAAGGTGAAGACGTCGACAATTTGTGGCTCAAATTAAAGAATTCGAGAGTTGTGGCTAAAATTGAAGAGTTGGAGGATAAACAGTAAATGTGGTAGATAGTAAATGCGATGATTGATAACCACTAAACACAATGAATAGTAAAATGAGGTGAAATCCTTATAAATAACCATCTTCACTCATTTGGTTAGATTGCTTGCCCTTGAGTATCACCAAGCAGAGAACATGTCTATATTGTGCGAGAATGTGCAACAGCAAGAGCCAAAGCAAAACATACTTACTTTAAAGAAAATATTGTGGGTGAGGAGATTTATTTTGGGGAGTGATAAATTAGTAAGATATCCATTTAAGGTATTTGGAACATTTGAGTGCTACTATTTTGGGTTTATGTTATTTAAAACCTCACCTAGAGAATTCTTTTCTAGATAAGTTTTTAAGGACAAGGCAAATTTCATTAAGACCAACCTCAGAACAAAAAGAAAAATCCCAGGCATACTCAAGTAATATAGGAAGAAAATTAGTCTTTCTGGAAAAGGTTTTATCTCTTTGTAAGTCTCTTATCCTAATGATGGAGAAAGTTCTCATAATTTGTCCCATAGCTCAAAATTAAGGGTGAACCATGTATGTTTTTTTGGTCATTTTTATTGATCATCTTATACTAGAAGTTCTCATTCATTGTGCCTAACAATAGCGTCAAACAATGTCAGATCTTCATGTTCTAAAATTTAATATTATCAACTTGCACTACCCAGAAGAGAGGCAAAAGTGCTAAGGACACAACCCCACCCTATCGAGTTTGAACTCTCTCCCTGTCCTTCCCCCCTTACAACAACAATGCCTTTGGTGCAAGTTTTGTTATATGTCAGAGTACTGAAAATATGGATATACCTCTCACTTTCAATACCTCATCATATCCTAATACTTTTGTATTAGGTTTGGAGGATGGCTGAAAACATGGAGGAAGAAATCGGTGAACAGTAATGGAAGGTAAAAAATCTGGAATATTGATAATGTTTAAAGAAAAATTCATTATTTCCATTTTTGTTGATTTCTTGTCTTCAACTAATGCCAATTGAAAGTTGATACTATCTAATCAATAATCAATTGAATAAATTTTAGCTAAATTATATGATCTACCCTTAAACTATGCCTTATTTCACATATCTACCCTTGAACTTTTGAACGCTGTAAAAGTAGGATTAACGTAACATTTTATAGCAAAATTGCTTTTGTGATCTACAATTCCCCATTAGTGTTGATGGAAATTCAAGGCTAAACCCCTGAACATAAACTCATGACACATAACTCCCGAACATAAACCCATGACACATAACCCCTCAAATAAGCCCAAAAAAGTACCCCAAAATAGCAAAACAAAGAAAGAAAAATAGAATAAAAAATAGAAACACCACCAATTTTACATGCCTATCCGAGATTAAAGCATCTAATACCTTCAAATAATTGTAAAGAATATTATAGATGAAAAAAAAAAAAAGATTCTGATTTCCTTACCTATTTTTTTTCAACTTGAATCCTAAAATAGCCAAAAGAAACAAAAAAAAAACGGACAAAATGAAAAGTCTACAAATTCAACATGCTTATTCAAAATTTAAAGCATCCAATCCTTTAAAATAATTATGGATAATAATATAGATGCTAAAAAAACAGAATTTGATGCCTTTATTTACTTTCTTTCAACTTAAACCCCAAAATAATAAAAAAGCCAAAAATAAAAATAAAAATGAAAAAAAATCACCAATTTTACATTCTCGACCAAAATTAAAGCATTCAATCCCATCAAATAATCATGGACAATATTATAGATGACAAAAAAAATAGAATTTGATGTTCTTATCAATTTGTTTTTCAATTAAAACCTAAAATAGCAAAAACAAAACTGAAAAATGGAAGGAGAAAATGAGAAAACCTACCAATTCAACACACCTGTCCAAATTAAATCATTAAATACCTTAAAATAATTATCTATAATATTATAAATTCCAGAAAAATATAATTTGATGCGCCCATGTTTGTTTTTTTTTTCCAACTTAAACCTAAATAGCAAAAAAACCCCAAAAAAAAAAATAGGATTAAAAAATAAAAAAAATTACCAATCTTACATGCCCATCTAAAATTATAGCATCTAATTCCTTCAAAATATTATAGATGCCAACAAAAAAAAAAAGAATCAGTAGAGTTATTCATTTTTTCATTCTATTTTTTGGTTTGTTTTGCTATTTTTAGGATTAAGTCGAAAAAAATAAATAAGAGAGTAAAAATCTATCTTTTTTACATCTATAACATTATCCATTATTATTTGAAAGGATTGGATGCATTAATTTGAGATGGGCATGTAAAATTTGTGATATTTTCATTTTTCATTCTATTTTTCAATCTTTCTGCTATTTTAGGGTTTTTTTTTTTTTGCTATTTGAGGTGTTATGTATCCTGAGTTTCTGTTTGTGGGGTTTTGTGTCTATTTTGCTCCAGTGTAAGGCTCATTTTATGTTTGGCATCAAATATTTGTCAACACTAAATGAGAATCACAAATGGGGTAGTTTTGCTACAAAATGTTACATTGATCCTACTTTTGCAACATTTTATAGTTCAGGGGGAGATATTCAAAGTAGGTGTAATTTAAGGGTAGATCGTTTACTAATGTTTATATGAAGGAATTAATTTTTATGAATTTTTCCATTCCAAACCAATAAAAGGAAAAAGTAACAAAAAAATACATAACTTTTTCCAGAAAATGTTTAAAAAATTACTTTTAAACTTCTAAAATAAAATTTCAATTGTTATAAAAGTTGAGGAAATAACCATCATATATTAGAATAATCACTAATAATTCATTTTTAAAAATCACACCTAACAAAACAAAAAGTCCTAAACGTTTATGAAAATTATGATATTACTATGTGACTTGCATCTCTCCGTTATCAATTGCTTCTCAGAAAAATAAGCAAGATGTGTAAAACACTACTAAAAAAAACTCATTTTTCCAATTGCCAAAATTTTCACATCTTGGTTATTTGAAATTTCTAATGTGAAGACCCGCTAAAAACAACAGAGACTATTTTCCAACGGCCACGCCGTTGGAAATTTTAAAAACAATAGGCTGTTAGAAACTTTCCAACATGAAGGCCGTTAGAAAATTTCCAAGGCAAAAGTTGATTTCACAATGCACTACAAGAGAACAAGGTATTTGAGATGGGAAAAAATGTAGGAAAACCATAGGAAATGATCATTTCCTATAATTAAAACCATCAGACAAAACTGTAGGAAAAAGTAGCATCGGCGATAAAAATCATCAGATAAGTGTAGATCCCACCTGTCCTACAATTTTGGGACCCCACTTTTCCTATGGTTTTATGACCAAATCTCTCCTATAGTATTTTGACTTCCAATGTGCGACACTTTTGTGACAATTTTCATCCTATGCTTTTCTAATTAACTTATATCCTATGGTTTTCTGACATTAATGTAATTCCTACGATTTTGTGACAAATTAAAGATTTTTGTAAATTAATTATACACAAATTGAAAATATATTATATAGCATTATATATATATATATATATATATATATATATATATATATATATATATATATATATATATATTATAACAATTGAGCAAACTAGTCAATAATTCACTATACATAAAATTAATCAAATTTTATAGAAAAAGTCAATTACAAATAACTAAAGGTCTAATATAAAATCAATAAGATGCAGTGCCAGGCTGATCATCACCATTTCGTTGGCTACCATAGTCGTCATGATTCTGAGTGGAGGATCCAGTCCATAGGTCATCTGAGAGAGTTGATGCAGGTATAATCCCATGCTGGATCAACCTGTTAAGCATGGCGGTCATTGGAGCCTCGGTCTCTCACTGGGCCTGAATGCGAACCTCTGATTGTAACTGAGTAAAATCACTCCGTAGCTAGGTATTCTCAGCCCTCAGTTGAGCAATCTCTACCGAATCAGCACGTGGAACCTAGAAAATTTAGTAAGTAGCAATTAGCAATATAAAAGTGGTAGAATTAATTAATTAAGTTAAATAGAAATGAAAAATACCCGATTTGGTCCAAAAGTGTAGGGATCAGCAAGTCGGAGCAGAAAACCTGATAGTCAACCCTTTTTTGGCGGGCCTCATACCTCGCTCCATACATCTGCATTAAACTGCGGGCGGTCATTTGGATTCGAATATTTTTCTTGAATCCGCTGGACGCATCCATCCTAGAAGAAAGAAAAATTAGAGTTAGCAAGACAGTTAATATATTCTTAAAACATTGTTAGTAGTGGTAAATGAAAATTTATTACCTATAACTACTATGAAATCGAATCGATAGGCTGACCTTCTTCTTGTATCTATGAGTATGAGACCACCACTCATCGAATGATGGCTCAACTCTGTCGCATGCTTTTGTCTACACTTTTTTAGATATCATTAAAAATGTAAGTAATTAACAAATCATACAAACAATTGTAATGTATGGAAGGGAGAAGTTGGTACCATACGATCCCAGTGTATCTCGCTTAGGATGGAGCCCATTGTGTGCTTCAAAACAAGGCCTAAGTTATTCGTTGTGTGCTTGGCATGGGAACCAACCACCAATAACTTCTTTCATCCTTCCTACTGCCACTGGTCACACAATTGGTTCTATACCTGCTGACTATAGTAGGATGGAATGTGTGGTTGTAGTAAATTATAGTCGAGGTTGGCGAAGAACTTATGGATCTTTTGAATGGCAACGTTCCTTTAATGATAGACGCGGTTTCGTATGGACTGCGAGTAGTAGTCAAACACGAGCCGACGGATGCGGCCAAGGTATCTGGGGCCCCATTTATAATAGTTTTGCAATGTGAAAAAAGAGAAATATGAATTAATCCATATACAAAGTATTATTTAAAAGTATATAGAAACTAATTACCTTTAACTTGGTGACGTGCTCCTCTCATAAAGCTCGAGATGCATGTGACCAAGCTATACAACTTTCGACCCACAACCTCCCATGAAAGGGGGCTACGATGGAACGAACGAACTCATTATATATATCTTACTATAATTTAAATTTGTTACAGCCTCCTCACTAATGATATATATATATATATATGTATGTATGTATGTATGTATAAAGTGATGTAATTAAAAACAGCAACTAATTGTACCAACAATTAAATTTGTAAGAGTCAGTAACACTTACTCTCAATGGAGGATCATCGGACAGTCTTGCAGAGATGGAGGTGCAGGTAAGTCAGCTACTTGCAGGCCTCACCCTCCAGGGATAAGGAGCCATCAGCTCTTTACATGTCATGTGCGACGGCTGGGCCACCATCATCTAGTTGCTACTAAGGTAGCAGCTGAGGCTGAGGCGACTGTTGCTGCTAAGTCTGGTGTAGGCCAGCTAGATGAGGGGCTATGCCAATCTTATCTGGATCAAGGAATTAGTTGGGATAGAGCTCTTATAGGGTCTACCCGATGCCCATATGCTAGTAATGAGATAACCCAGATATTGTACTTATATTTGGGTAATAGGCATCAGGCTGTTGTCTCGAAACTAATGAAATGCGGAGCTCGATGCATCAAATGTCTAGGGCACATAAGGTCTAGGAATCGGAGTATATGGCACCTAGGTCTGTGGTTGGGTCTGTGCTACCAGGTGTCTGAAACTGGGTATATGGAACCGAGGTCTGTGGCACATGGGTTTGAGTCTGGGCCTATGACACCTGGGTAGGTGTCACAACGGGCCGTCGTGGACCCAGACTACGTCACGGGTCCTATAAGTCCTTAGCTGGGCCTTTGCCCGAGCCTGGGTGTCTGGGGCAAACCATCCTAAAATTAAAAAGTAACATGTTTATAACTTTTTTAATTACTGTAGAACCATTTATTATATAAATATTTATTTATAAATTACCATTACATCATAGTCATTTATTTATAAATTATGACCATTACCACACTAACATTTACTTATTAAATTTTATTATTGTAGTAAAATCATTAATTTGTAAATTACCATTCTCGCAATAACATTTATTACACTAAAATTATTGAAGTAACATTATTGTACTAACTTTAACTACTTACACTCACATTGTTGAACTAACAACAATATTGCACTAACATTCCTGAAGTAACAGTTTTTTATAACTTACCACATACATATTACATGCACTCCTATATATATAACTTACCATGATTACACTAAAAATTATTTATAACTAACCACATATAGATTAGTAACAACATACATAAAATTACTATGAAATATAAAACAAAAATTGTCATTAAAAAATATAACATGCAATACATGCATTATGTAAACTACCACGATAATAGCAAACGTTAATTATATAAGAACAAAACTACTTAAAAAATAAAAATTATTAGGATTAGGGAGCTCTGGACAGGATTTAGAGAGAGAGAGAGAGAGTTAAGGAGAGCGTCATAGAGGAGAAGGAAAAGAGTTGTGAGTAACTAAGAAATCTCTCACGAATTTAATGGGAAGAAACGGCAATTCAGCTATCTTTTGGTCCAACTATTTTATTGCAGTTTTTTAAATTATAGGGAAACTATAGCAATATTTCCTACGGTTTTGTTACAAAAATTTAGAAATGTCTAAAAAGTGTAGGAAACGAAAAATTTTAAGAACCCTGCCATAAATTGGTTTCCCGCTTTTTGTCCTACAAATTTTTGACATTATCCTACACCTTTCCTACAATTTTAAAAAATGTGTTAAAACCGTCGGATAATGTACTGTCCGAAGTGACGTGTCCTACATCTTTCCTATAATTCTTAAAAATGTGTTAAAATCGTTGGACAACACACTGCCCTAGGTGACGTGTCTTGCACATTTCCTACAATTTCTAAATATGTGTTAAAATTGTCAAACAGAGCGCTTTCCTAGGTTACTTTTTCCTACACTTTTCCTACATTTCTAATATTAACTCAAAACCCTCGAATAGCACACTACCTTATCATTTTTGTATGATATTTATATTTAAATATATACATATACATATATATATACATATACAATTTCTAATGTGCATGGACAAATTATTATGTTTAGAAAGTCAATTGGTTCCCTTTTTTTAGTTGAAGAATTATTGATAATATTTATATAGTGAAATTTAAAGTTATGGTTCTCAACTGTATATATATAGTCAAATTGAATCCCCCAAATTTACTAACATTATTATCATTATTATATTTTTAGACAAAAAAAATGATATATTCATTTCAACATAGCTAGGTAATTATATATATGATGATTAAATTTAATAAATTTAAAATCATTTCAGTCTAAAACGGACATGCATTCAAAGTTATTACACCTTTAAATAAAACATGCAGATGTTTTGACTAATTACACTTAATCAAACATCCTCGACTTCATTTGACTCTAAACTAACTAACGATGCCTCATCATTTGATGTATCACCATTGTCTTGTGTGACCTCAATATTCTGATCCATGTCTTCAACAATTTCAGGATAACATGTGAAATCAACAAGTATGTTAATCTTATCAAAGGCAGTCCCATCAGTTGTTACCATAGGTACTTCACTTAAAATCGTTTCTTGTTATGGATCATCTGTGGTTTCTAATACACGTGTTTGCTCATTAGACATTTCCTCATTGCCTTTAGACTGATCACTAACATTATTTAATGAACAATTGATGAAAGCTCTTGGCTTCGTCTTAACAACCGCCCACCACTGATGAAGATTCTTATTAGGGTACTCACAATAGTAAACTTGTTGAGCCTGTGTCGTAAAGATAAATGGCTTAGGTGGTGATAATCTAGAGATTCTAGACTTCCATTTAATGTCAGCAACACCAGTATATGCGCAATTTCAAACACCACATTTCAAATTAAACTAAGTACATTTGAACAATGTCATGACTTCATGCTTACTTCCATGGTACTCAATGCATATAATCTTATCAATAAATCCATAAAAATTATACCCACTAGATCCTAATGTCTCACTCTGCACGCAAACACCATAATTCTGTGTCACTTTGTCTTTGCTATAGGATTGTGTGTGGAAACCAAAGCCATTCACAAATACATCCATTGTATGAACTGTAAACTCAAATATGACCATTGGCTAATTACATAATTTGAGGATCTAATTTATCCTTGAAACAGTTAACCTGAAAATAGATAGTTAATATAATAATATAACTGCTTAGTAAATACAAACAAAACACATTTAGGTACATAAAAATTATCACGCCATGATACTCACGTATGATGAAAACCATTAGGTGAAAAGTTTGTGTCGATAACTTTGTAATTTACTTTCATTGAAATGGGGAAATCTTGTCAATATATAAGAGTTAAAGTGCCTGAAATTATATTTATCCATAAATGAATTAAAGCAATCTGATTGAGACAAAAAAAACCCAAACACTTGTCTACATATATGGCACCTGACAATTGGTATAATCTCATTGTAGTTCCGTAAAAGTGTAGATGTGCATTTGGTGTCTCTCAGTGGGACCCAGTAATTGTTGTTGCCTTGTGGTTAAGTATATTATGACATATTGTATTGAAGATATATAACAATTGACCCTCAACATGAGCCACAGGTAACTCAATGTCATCGTTTCGTGGCACCCTATTTAGTTGTGTAGGAATCTTTGGTTCAAAGTAATGGCTACAGAATGTAGACATTTCCTAAACCAAGTATGCTTTGATAATTGAGCATTCAATTACAGCTTTATTTCAGGGCTTTCGCTTCAACGACCACATAAGTCTGCCAAGTTAAAAAAATATAACAATTGTTGACATATAATATGCAAAATTATTGAAAGAAATATGAATGTAAAATCAAAATTGAACTGGACCACACAACTTTGCCTCATAAGGGAGGTGAATGATATGATGTTCCATTGAATAAAAAAAAGCAAGAGGTAATATCTTCTCTAGCTTACATATGGTAACTACTATATTCTGCTTCAATTGTTATATGTCATCAAATTGAATCCTACTTGTGCATAATGTTCTGAAAAATGAACAAAATTCAAAAATCGTCTCCTATATAGGACCTGGCATGTACCCATGTAATGCAATAGGAAGCAACCTCTACATGAACACATGAAAATTGTGGCTCTTGAAGATAGAGAATGTACCGTCACTCAAGTTAACCATACGACCCAAGTTTGAGGCATACTCATCAAGCATCTTTATCATTCCTAGCCACACAGTAACTTCTCTTACGTGTTCCCAACTCAATATATAAAATGCTTTTGGTTTCACATAATTCCCACTAACATTTTGTAAATGTAGTTCACGATGCATGTTTCTTAACTCCTTAAGCGAAAGGCGAGAATTCGAGTTATTTTTTGTTTTCTCCCATATATCCATAACAATGTTGAAAATATTCTCGAAACAATTTTTTTCAATATGCATAATATCCAAATTATTGTAGACTAGTAAGTGCTTCCAATACAATAACTCCTAGAATATATACTGCTTTAACCAATTATGTCACTTTCCAAATCCCGCAACTCAGTGCTTATCATATAAATAGCCAAACGGAAGAAAACAATACCTAATCAACATATCATGAATTTCTTCACTTGACTTATATGTACTAGCGACAGCACTAACCTTCTTCCCTAGGATGAATGATGTTACATTCGAACGAAATGTGTGATTATGCAGTAAAAAAACTTGTGAACCAACATGGCTTTCTACATTACTTCAATATAATTGTGTCAATTTCATCCATGCAATATGGGCATGCAAGCTTACTATGTGTACTCCAACCGGAAAGGTTTCCTAGTGCAAGAAAATCATTAATAATCCATAATAAACATGCCTTCATAAAAAAATTTTGTTATCGAGAACTGTCCTATGTAACAACCTCTTCCGACCATAAAGTTTTAAGCTCCTCAATAGAATAGCATACAGTTATTCTCACAAGTATGAATTTTTATATGTGGTAACCCAAGTCCTTTTGTGAGTTGTTTTGCATCATATAGCGTGTCTAGGAGTCTATTTATTTCAGACAACATTTCTTTTATAAGCTCTAACACTTGATCGAAACAACGATTCGTCATATTAAATTCGCATTTGCAATTTAACAATTGGGTCATTGTAGACAATTGTGTATGTTTAGTGCACCCATCCCACAACAGTGCATTTGCATCATCCAACAAATTATAAAATTATTGTATAATCAGATTAGGTAACCCCTCTCTTATTTCAAACACATCGAACACATTATCATTATTATCACTGACGTTATCATCTTCTTCAACATCAACATCAATAAACTATTAATCCACCAACATTCTTTCATTATTTCCAAATCTTACATTCGATGATAATGGACCAATTGAATCACGTATCATCTATTCATACGCATTTATACTACTTGATTCTCCACTTATTGTTGCATATGAGTGTGATGGAAAATAGGTATGAGCCATATTAAAATTGTGCAAACTGCTATCATGTTGTTCATTGTGAGAATGTCATATGTAATAGTTCGGCGTAAATCCATATCGATATAAATGCTTTCTCACTTTCGCTTATATTCTATAAAATCTGTTATTACATTTATCACAAAGGCATTTAATCATTTCTGACTCCAACCCACCATAAGCAAACTGTAAAAACTAATTAACACTAGCCATAAATCCAGGATTCATATACCCATTTGCATCTGTCCTCTGGTACATTCACTCACGTCCATTACCAACCATTTGGTTCCCTTGTAAAACAAATAGTAAAAACCCTCAACATAAATACATAATAAATATATCATATTTCATATAATATAAATATAGTGATAATGTAAATGAATTGCTTATATATGTCATGTATGCATGTTGACTTTCCATGACTACATACTCCATTAAGATAAGGCCGCTACTCTATTGAAAGTTGCATAAGCAGTAAAGCATTTTAACTATTCTATTTTAGTAGCATTTTATGTAAATTTTGGCACCATTTCCCTTTAGTTCCCATTCATAGCATTTCTCAAAAATATCAACTTATTGAGAAACACACAACGGGAATAATTTGGGAAATAGTCTACTAAAATTCAGAAACTGTTACTACGAAAGGAGCACATTAACTGCAATGTTGCTTATGCAATTTTCAATTGTCCAACTTGGACAATCCATAATTATATGTTAATCACAAATATAACTTAATCCAATACATTTTTTTTACCCACAATCTGAATCAGACTAATATTGTATTTGTCATCAACCTAATCATGAATAGAGAATCTAAGGTTTAATGAATAAATACTTATTATGCAACAACATGCTATCTTATAAGTCAGCTACCTAAAATAACATAATTGTATCTTCTAAAAAACAAGAAATTACTATCTAAATCACTAACCTCTAAATTAATTTGAAATACCTCGATTGAGCTGAAGAACAAGTTGAAACAAAAGCTAAAATGGATGCCAAAGGAGTAGCTAATCAAGATGAACCGGAAAAAAAGGAGGGAGAAGATATCTATTAGCAATATCTGCAGCAAAATCATAGGACATATATGAAAAGTCAAACTGCATGACTAATGTACCAAATATGTAGTAATTCACTTCACAAAAATGTAGGAAAAATAAACTGTAGGAAAATCAAAGAAATAAAACTCCTACATTTTTAAGACACCCATATCCTCATTTGTTGCAAAAGTGTAGGAAAAGATATTTACAGGAAAAGCATCGAATAACATGTCCGACGTTTTTCCTACAGTTATGGTCCTTACCCATTTAATTCGCATGAAAAGCGTTAAACTCTTTGGTGCCACAATTTCCCACAATCTTATTCTAACATTATGCTACAGTTTTATCTGTCACAATTTTATTTGAGGAAAACTGTCGGATAGATTCCATATTGACCAGTTAATGCCTTTTTGTTCGACAGTTTTCTTATGAAACTTGTTCCTGCGCTTTTTTCTGTAGGAATTTGTTGTAGCAAATACTCCTCATCCTTGTAGTGACTCAAGGTCATTGAAAAATTTCTAATGCAAAGGTTGAGTTTTCCAACACAAAGCCGTTGGAAACCGATAAATTTTACAATTTTAGAAAGTAAAGTAGTATTTTAAAAACATGATACATTACATATAATACATTAAATATATATGATACATTATGATATATTATAATGTGTCATATAATAATATATTACCATGTATCATACGTATCATAATATATCATATATATATATATATATATATATATATATATATATATATATTTATATTACTACTAACAATACATTATGATACGTACACTATAATATATAATATTTATATTCTAATATATAATACATACATTGTAATATATATTATTACTATATACAATTAATTTAATTATTACTATATATATATATATATATATATATATATATATATATATATATATATATATATATTACCATATAGTATAATGTATCGTATGTATCACAATGTATCATATATAATAATATATATATTTAAAATATATCATATATCATACATCTATATAAACATAATGTATAATAATAATAATAATAATAATAAATATATTATTATTATTATTATTATTATACAAAAATTTTGATTAATTTAATTAAACATCCTAGAGCGTTGGTAAGCTGGTGGTCCCACTTAATGTTCCCAATCTAGATGTTTAAATCAATAAGTCTAGTAAAGTAATTTAATAAAGATACACATAATCATTGGAATATCTAATCCTATTCTAATTTCTCTACTTTCTTAAAATCTTCTACAATCTTGTGATCCTGTAAGATATTTGGTATCAAGGCCAATTATTATTATTATTATTATTATTATTATTATTATATTCATGTCATTTGGCCAAGCTAGCTCAACCCATATATATATATATATATATATATATATATATATAGATATATATATTCATTGGGCCAAAATAACCCAACCCAATTTAAACCCTAGGTCTATATGCCCTCTCATCTCTTCCTCTGTCTCTCTCATTCTTTTTTCCTCTAATTTTTGCCATAAGATTATATGACCCTTTGCCTCCCTTGGTTGCGCTTCAGCCGTATGCATCTCCTTTCCAATCGTCCATTTGCCACATCCTCTAATCGCCCTTCACCTCGTCCTCCAATTGCCCTCTGCCGTTCGCATCGTCCTCCGATCGCCTTTCGCCTCATCCTTTGATCTCCCTTCATCTCTGCTGTTCACATCATCCTCCGACCGCCCTTCGCACTTCACCTCGCCGTTCCTCTATTGGTACGCCTCCAATTGCCTTTCACCTCATTCTCCTGCTACCGTTTTCCTCACCCTCCTTGTTCTCTAGCCGCCATTCTCCTCTCACGTCTCACTTTCGGCCACCGTCCGATATAGGTTATTTCCAATTAGATCTAATTTTTACGATCTTGGATTTGTGTTTTTTATTTTATTTTGGATTGTTGGATTTCATTTCGAATCAAATCTGATTGCTGGATTAGATCGAGTTGTTGGATGTAACAGATCGAATTGGTCTTAGTTGTTTTATTTTGTGTTTGTTTGTTGTGATTGAGGATTGATTTTACTTTGTGTTTCTTGTAATTTTGTGATTGAGATTGATTTTTTCATTTTGTGAATTTTTGTGATTTTGAATTTTTTGAATTTTATAATTTTCTATAAATAGAAATATAATGTTGTGAACTTTTTGATTTTGTAGATTTTTTGAAGTTTAAGTATATGGAAAACATAATTTTAGTTTACGTATTTTTGGAATAATATAAATTATAAGTTTTTTAAAATATTTTTTAGAAAATAATATAAACCATAATTTTAGTAATAATATAAAAAATTTATCAGGGTTTTTTTTATTGAATTTTAGTTAATTTAACTTTCATGAATATAAAGTATTAAATATGGTTTTAGTAAATATAAAATATAAATATATTTTTCAATTGTTTTATTTTTTTTTAAAACAAGTTTCCAACGGCCTAGCTGTTGGAAATTTTCATTGGATTGAGTTGTTGGAAAAGTTCCATCAGCCTGAGCAGTTAACAAATTTCCAACAGACAAGCTATTAAAAAACAGTTCAATTGTGCTAATAGCCCTATTTCCAACAATTGGTCATTGGAAAATTGAAAGCCATTAAAAAATAGTATTTTCTTAATAGTGAAATAAAATTAGGTAAATTAAGAAAGAGAAACCATGAGATAAGGCGCCCAGCATTCCTCAAATATGTTAGGAAGATCCTTATGCAATGGATGACAAATGCAATAGATCCATTCACACCATTTATTGCTATAGGACTACGCGACAGTAGCATCCGATACATCCATTGCAATGGGCCCCTGCGTTCATTGTCCATCACATAATCATGGTCCAATATGTCATGTTCCTCACACGCTAGAGTAGTAGGGAAAATCCCAATGGTCATAGGTATCATGTTATTGTCCTAGGTTCGCCACCCGCTTTTACTTTGTTCACATGGTTATTTGGATTATTTGAAAATATAATACATATTTTATAAGTATACTTGTCAACCCTATATATCTAAGGTTATTTATATTTAATTTTAGACTATGTGTGATGAATCAGCCCTCAACTTTAGGTATAAAATGAAATATTATTGATTTTTACCATTTTTTTTCAAGTTATATATTTTTTTTCAATTATTATGTATTTAATTCTAATAAAAAATTAAATTATAAAAATTGGATAAATTGAATCATAATTTGAATGGTTTGGATAAAAAAATGTATAATTTGGACGGTTCGATTTTAATATATACTTCAAATGATTTAGATCAAATTTATAAAAGGTAAAAACAAATTAGATTATTCTATTAAAATCGATCCAACCACAAACACCTTAACCGAGCTGGTTTTAAGGCTATTAGGCAGAATTGAAGGACAATCAGCAAGCGAGAGGGACAAGGGTGCAATTACCTACCAAAAAATTATACCAGAAATTTCGCCTCTTCTGCGTTCAATGCCTAAGGCTTGTCGTTTTCTTCCTTTTAGGTGGGAGTCTCTACCTCCCGGGCACCCTCTCGCCGCCGGTGATTGATCTTCTTCAGTGCCTAAAAATTGGGATGGATAGAAAATGAGAAATCTACCACTTTATACTTAAACTTGGCCATTGAAGTCAAGAACAGGGCCAAAAATACCTCACCATGGCCTTGGTCATGGAGCATAAATCGGTGCCATCAAGACAGCCTCCGGAGATGCCCGGTTCCTTGAAGCCACCCGACAAGAGCTGAAATCCAACTTCCCAGGCCTTGCGGATCGAACTTACTCGGCAGCCGATCAGGAACTTGAATGGCTTTTCGATGGCACCAAAACTCATTTTGCCCGGAAGATAGAGTAGCGGAAAAATGAGTTGCTGCCGGAGATAGTCGAGGGTGTAGAGCAGCACCACCTCGTGGAGCTCGATCTTGGTGTTCGACAAGCGGCTGAGAGTCATGTGTCCAACGATGGTTCACTTGCAAAATTCAAGTGAAGGACAATCTTTCGTACTAAATTCCAGGATGTCCCGGGGACTTTAGGAAAACAATGTCAAAGTGGGGGCAACATTAGGCCGAGTAAGCAAGGTTGGGGATAAATGGTGAGTTTTACCATACTTGTCATGAAATCTTACTATTTTTTTGTTTTTGTTTTTTTAATAATCACAAGCCAAATGATCTTGTCATGTTTTTGTTTATCAAAATATCTTGGGTACCTATGATGGTGACCAAGTGTTAATTCTCTAATGGGCCCCTATAACATCACTGCATCAAACGGTGCGGCCGAATCCATTACATCTATCATCTGTCATAATTACATTTTTCATCTCTAATCCATATTTACTTTCCCCATTATGTCCAAGAGTGCTACAAAATATCATGATATTCAACTAACAATGAATCATCCAAAAAGTGAATCAATTTTTTTTTTACACAAAATTTAATACAATCTATTATAAGAGTAAAGATCGATGAGAGTGAATGATTCTAAACCTATGGGTGAAGGGGTATGATACACAAATCCTAGAGGACCTCGTAGCCCACTTTTGGATACCTGTTTTTGTGTAAAGTGTAGCACCACTCCTTAAACCCTGACATCGCCCGTGAGTGTCCATTTGCGTTACCATTTTACTAGCCAATACAAAATAAAATGAATCAATTTGAAGTACTGCATAAGTCTTAACAACTTCTACATAAGTGAATTTACAACAACGCATTTAAGTTTAAACCGTCTCACCAATTGGCATTAAATTTGTGCACTATCTTGAAGTATTAAACATTTTCACATTTTTTAAACCCACAATGTGTTATCATATTATATACTTTATTAAATTTTATTAAGTTTGAAAATTCACATGAGCAAGGAAAGGGATTAGTCAATATATATAATTATAAGGCATGTCTACTCTTTGCTTTAAGAAATTTGAGCTGTCCGCTCACTGCTCTTGACATGTATCTTTGTAGACTTTTTGAGATATCTAATATTTTCACAATTTTTTGTTAACCCACTTTGTCTTGTCTTATTATATCACTTCTTTGAAGCTCTTTGGATCGGCAGCAGCAGCAGCGGCCAGTTTTCGTCGTTATAGATCATTTGCGAGTGGCTACCATATGTTCACTGACGAGCCAATCAGACTTCACCAGGTAACAGATTGATTACGTAATGGATTGCGTTTCATCTTGTGTACATCGAATGTCCCAATAATTCATCAATTCGAATATTCCAATGTGCGTGTCACATAAATAGCTGATCACTTGCTACTGGACTTCCTAGGCATAGTCATCTCCCATGGACACTTATCTCCAATTCCCTGTTCTCATCATTCCCGGCTTAATTGCCCTTTTGATCGCCGTCTATCTTCTCCCCCTTGGTAAGCAAAATGCACACAGAAAAAGGGGCTGCACCGCCCCTGAAGCTGGTGGCTCTTGGCCTGTCATCGGCCACATGCACCTCCTTGGAGGCAAGCAACTGGCTCATAAAACTCTAGGGGCCATGGCAGATAAATACGGCCCTGTGTTCACCATAAGGCTAGGGTCACAAAGGGCACTGGTTTTAAGTAGTTCTCAACTTGTCAAGGAGTATTCCACTATCCATGACAGAGTTTTCTCTGACAGGCCACGTATTGCTGCCTTAAAGCTTCTTGGTTATGACGGCGCCATGTTTGGTTTTGCACCTTATGATCCGTATTGGCGTGAAATCCGCAAGATCACTACGATCGAGCTCCTTTCGAACCACAGAATCGATATGCTGAGGCATATAAGAGTTTCAGAGGTGGAAACTGCAATAAGAGAATTGTGGAGTTCATGTTTGGGGGACGATGGTGAGGGGAGGAGAGCTTTGGTTGACATGAAGCAGTGGTTTGGGGACTTAACTCTTAAAATTGCTTTGAGGATGGTGGGAGGGAAGAGATACCTTGGGCCAAATGCAGATTGTGAAGAAGGGGAAGCAAGAAGGTGCATGAAAGTGATAAGGGATTTCATGTATCTTTTTGGGGTTTTTGTGTTGTCCGATGCCATTCCATTTCTTGGATGGTTGGATTTTCAGGGGTACGAGAAGGCCATGAAAAGGACAGCAAGAGAACTGGACAGGTTAGTGGAAGGTTGGCTGGAGGAGCATAAGCAGAGAAGAGGTTGTGGTGGTGGACAGGTTAAGGAAGGGAGAGATTTCATGGATGTGATGCTGAATATCCTACAAACTTCAGATATTGCTGGTTTTCCTGCAGACACCGTAACTAAGGCTACTTGCTTGGTGAGTCCCAAAACTAAACCCACATAGCTTTTGCATCCAAATTAAACAAGTTGGAATCTTCTCATAGTTCAAATATAGCACATATTCATTGGATTAGATTCTTTCATGTAGTTCATTTTAGAAGAGATTCCACATTGAAATTTAGGCCCTATTTGATATTACCGTTAAAATTTTAAAAAAAATTATTTAAGGGTAATTTTTAACTTTTAACTTCAAAAATTTGATATCTAACATTAATAAATTATTCAAATCTCCAAACACTAGTCATAAATACTTTTTCTAAACGGGCTTAGCTTACCTTTATTTTTCTTGTGTGCACGGCATGCAGCCTCACAATATGCAAGAAAAGTCTCCAACAAGGCTACAAGAGTTTAGAAGAAAAATAAAGCAACAATCGTCTCAATTTTTTTTTTAAATCTACTGTTTCAATCAACTATATATGCCCCACAAGCTTGCGTCGCCTGAAAATTCAAAGCTCATAGGAATATTATATCTAGATAATGGAGAAGGCAACTTTGCAAAATATTTTGTCCGTCTCACAAAAGTTGTCTTTTTTAATGTTCATATCAACTAATTTATAATTTTATTTCTTTAAAATTTTATTATAAAAATATGAATTTTTATATGAGAATGGATCCTTAAAGATCATAATTTCTAAATAGATTAAAAAAAAAATTTCAACACATATTAATATGAATATATTAAAGTCAAACTTAATCAAAAGAGGCAAAATGGCAACTAAAGCAAGACGTAGCGGGTATTCATTTACATATTGTATGAATGCGACTTAGCATAGCTCAAGTTAAAATGAAGGGCCATTGATGTAATCTGATGCATGTCTGATAAATTTTAATTCTCCTTTGGCAGAACTTAATCTTAGCAGGAAGCGACACGACCATGGTAACTCTCACATGGGCACTATCTTTGTTAATGAACAACCGCAATGCATTGAGAAATGCTCAGGATGAGCTGGATACACACGTTGGCAAGAGCAGGCTCGTGGAAGAATCCGACATCAAGGACCTTATCTACCTCCAAGCCATTGTGAAGGAGACGTTGCGGCTATATCCACCAACTCCCATTAGCGGCCTAAGGTGTTCAACTAAGGATTGTGTGCTCTCATCTGGTTACCACATTCCGGCTGGGACACGATTGATGGTGAACATCTGGAAAATACATCGTGACGAGCAAGTGTGGGCCGATCCTCATGAGTTTCGACCTGAGAGGTTTCTTGTTGCTGAGCACTGGGATAAAGACGTCAAAGACCACAACTGTGAATTGATTCCTTTTGGTTCAGGGAGAAGAGCGTGCCCTGGTTCCTCTCTAGCACTTGTGGTAGTGAGTTTTGCATTGGCTAGCCTCTTGCAAGGCTTTGAAGTGGCCAACCCAGAGGGGATTGGAGAAGTGGATATGAGTGAGAGTGCTGGTTTGAACAATTTGAAAGCCACCCCATTGGAAGTTTTGCTCTCCCCACGCCTTGCTTCTCATGTTTATGACCAATAAATTTTACTCTAATAATGATGATTTAGTATGAAATAGGAAACAATTTGAAAGCCACCCCATTGGAAGTTTTGCTCTCCCCACGCCTTGCTTCTCATGTTTATGACCAATAAATTTTACTCTAATAATGATGATTTAGTATGAAATAGGAAAGTCCTAAGGGTAATCTTAGGTGCACCGAGAACATAGTTTGTATAATACATTAGCATCCTTAGAATTAACTAAAATATGTATGAATGTTCTGAAGCCTCAACCCAAGTGATTGAGACAAAGGATATCAAGGTGGAGATCAGGAGTTTGAAACCTGTCTTTAACAAACTTCTCATAAAATGTTAGTTATACTAGTTCGGTGGCTTTCCCAATCCTTAAAAAACATATATTTCTTCCTTTTCTTAGCTATAACGTACCTCATATCTTAATACTTATACAGATGCATGAGCCATTTTTACCTAATGTTGTTCATATCCCATATTCTTAATAATTGTTTATTAGGGCACCCAAAAATATTCAATGTTTCACGAAAAAAATGTTTTAGATTGTTTTTACTTAAGAAAAAAATGTATAAAAAATTAACGCGTTCCACTGTAAATTAAAAAAAAATATAAAATGACTTCTTGCAAAGAAAGTTTTTTTAATGAATTTTCAACAAGGTAGTACAAATTTTGACTAACTTCATTTAAATAAAATAATGGTGTAAAATTGTTTATTTTAAGTTTGGAGCCTTTTTGTTTAATCTAACTGAAGTAACTAGTTTTTTTATGAAGGTTTTCTTTTAAAAATAGTTTTCAGACTTTTCTGAATATAATGTTTTAAGAAATATATAGTTTGAATAAACAATCCTATATATTAAAATAGACACTTTTGTAAGTCATTTTTTAATTCGAAAGTGAGACTGTGTGTATTGGAAGTTTGGAACTGCATATAATTGCCTACTTAAGTTATTGTTAATGATCAATAGTGTGGCTTTTTTTTTCATTTCATGGTCTAACCTCACTTTCATCCCATATAGATTATTTGAGTGCATGGGCTAATTTATTTGGGTTATGATTTTATGATAATTTCATATTAATAATTGACCCAAAAGTTGAGTCATTATTAAGCCCGAAATTAAACTTAATTGGATTAGGGCTTTGGAACCCATTACGCTTGAGAGATGAGTATCACTATAAATACAGCATATAGTGAGAATTTCACAACTCTTACCCTAGCCTCCCAAAAGGACAAAATCAGAAGAGTTCTGAAAACCAGCCGCACTCTTCTCTTACCATTCCTTGGAGGACACAAGCTAGCACTGTGGCTGTACGCATTTGCCGGGACATGGTGGAGGAGTGGTAATCCCAAGAGGCTCGTGTGGATACCACAGAAAGCTTGAACATGTCAATTGTTCAGGTTTTATGATTCGACTCAACAGTTGGGTAAAAGACCTCAACCAAATTAAGTACGAAAATTTCGAACACCCAGTTTACCTTGTTTCGCTTGGATCTTGGAAGGTTTCAGTTATATTCCGCTGCGCTTGTTTGGCTCTCAAAACCCTACATCTAACATGAAACCTACATCAACTACCAAGACTACTATCACTATGTCGACAACACCGCCGCCACCATCAACATTGGTGAAACCATTTCTTGACATTTTGAAGATAGAAGTGTTTGGTGAAGAAAACTACAAAAGATGGTAAGCACGTATCTACATGCTATTGGATGTACATGGAGTCACCTTCGCATTGAATGAATCTAAACGAACTGATCCTAACCTGCAGGAATCTTGGACCTATGCTGATAAGGTATGCCATCACACAATTATTTCAACTTTATCTAATGAGTTGTAATAATGATCATAGAAGTTTAGTCGAATCACCGACTATCTTATCACTTGGGTAGCAATGATGTGTTGCTAGACACCGCTCATTGCTTATAATCATAAATGTGATTTATAATCATTACCAACGTAGTAAGAGCTTATTGCACACACATAAAGCCTATTTGGATTATTTGAGTGCATGTGCTAATTTATTTGGGTTATGGTTTCATGATAATTTCGTATTAATAATTGGCCCAAAAGTTGAACCAATACTAAGCCTAAAATTAAACCTAATTGAATTAAGGCTTTAAAACCCATTAGGCTTGGGAGTTGAGTCTCACCATAAATACATCATATAGTGAGAATTTCACAGCTCTTGCCCTAGCCTACCAAAATGATGAAATCAGAAGAGTTCTGAAAACTAGCAGTACTCTTCTCTTGCCATTCCTTGGAGAACGCAGGCTAGCACTGTAGGTGTAAGATAAACACATTTGCTAGGACGTGGTGGAGGCGTGGTGATCCTGAAAGCCTCGTGTGGATACCGTAGAGAGCTTGAACACATCAACTGTCCAGGTTTTGTGATTCGACTCAACAATTGGGTGAAAGATCTCAACTGAATTAGGTATGAAAATTTCAAATACCCAGTTTACCCCATTTCACTTGGATTCTGGAGAGTTTCGGTTATATTCCGCTGCACTTGTTTAGCTCCCGAAACCCTATAGTGGTATCAGAGCTACTTGTGAAACCCTAAATTGGGATTGAATGTCAAATCGCATGACATGTTGTGTGTTCAAATGTTTTGATCATGATTAATTAGATTGATTCATGATGCATAAAACCAAAAATCGTAATATCTGTACATGATATAAAAAGAAATGACACAAATTGGTTAATAAAATTAACCCTAAATTGATTGGTATGAGATACCTATACGAATTAGGATTCTTGAGATAGTTGTAAACCTTAGCATGGATCGGATTAGGGCTGTTCGGCCACTAAGAGTATGGTACTTTTGGTGGCTCGAATGGAGGTGGTATCGGGTGTTTAGTTGCTCAAAATAAAATATCTCGGGCAACATAATTGTAAAATATTTTTTTGCGCCCGGGTGGTCGGTGCGGGCAAAGCAACCCCTTGAAAGGGCGACTCTCCTTGACCCCACCCACTGACCGGTTAGCAGGACCACCACCTGCTAACCGGCCAGCTGGACCGCCGTATGCGAAGTGCCATATTAATAAAAACTAGTTAATCAACGCACGTTAATTGGCATGCAAATTGTAGAATGAGATTTGACATGATATGCTAATTGGTGGTTGAAGCATGGTGCGTGGTTATAGCCCATGTTGGTTATACTTGTAAATACGGCCTGCAAGTCGTGCCTTATTCTTGTAATTCTCATTGTACATTCTATTCTCACCTTACTCCCCTCGAATGTAACTCAAGGTTTATATTATTGATGTAATTGTACAATATGGGATCATCTAAGGTGGTGTGTCCAATGAGATGACAACAAAAGGGCCAAGGAGGTGACAACAAAAGGGCAACCAATCAAGGAGGAGAAAGAGCTTGTGAAGACCATTTTCTTTTCTTAGGCTTTTATGATATTTTCATTGGCTTGAGAATATCGCATAGTTTGGGCTATAACCATGTCACGTTTACTTTGTTGTTAGCATGAGATGCATGTTTTATATTTGTATCTGATACATGTATAAGACAACCGGAGATAATAATTGGTGAGATCAAAAGGAAAATTTCCTCAAACAAAATATTAAGTCATTAAATATGATGTCTTCCAAATGTTGGCACTCATCAAGACTTTAATCAACATTGGGTGGGTTTGCCAAAGCAAAGCACCTATGTTCATCTTGATAAGGCGTGAAGAGATAATAATGATATCCAAATTGCTAACTTTAGGTTCAACTTAACTGAGTTATCCCAATAGGATTAAGGACTTAGAAACATATGGTTGGGCCTAAGTTCATGAGATGAGCTTGGACAAGTGTTGTTCACCCAACTATCCAAGAGTTGCATGAGAAGCAATTGGCAGAGAGTTGCCTACCTAAGTAACTACAACTTGAGAGAAAAGCCAAAGTTGACTCAGGTTGTGGTAAAATATGGATCTTGGCCCACTAGAATACCTTAGCACCGAGGTGTTCTGAAATACTATCGAGGGTTATTATTTTAAGTAAAATAGTGGGAGTATCATTTAATAAAAGTTCTTATTAAATGAATTAAAATCCATGACTCTTACACTGCATATTTACTGTTGTACAAAATCATGGCACAAAACACATCAACACTTTAATTACGATCGAGCTTTGAGAAGGAAAAACTGAATGAGACCAATTTTCTCAAATGATACTAAAATTTAAGGATTGTCCTCAAGCAAGAAAGAAAGGCTTATATCCTAGAGTAACCTATTCTGAATAAGCCTACTACCAATGCTCTAAGAGCTTAAAGGGATGCTCACAAAAAGCATTCTGATGATGCTTTGGATGTTGCTTGGCTCATGCTGATAGCCTTGGAATCTGAGCTTCAGAAGCAGCATGAGAACATGGAGGCGTTCGATATGATCGAACATCTCAAAATGCTCTTCTAAGAGCAAGCTAGGCATAAGAGGTTTGAGACCTCTAAGACATTGTTTCAGTGTAAAATATCTTAGGCAAGTCCTGTGGGTCCTCATGTGCTCAAGATGATTTGGTACATTAAGAATCTTGGGAGTTTGGGATTTACTCTTCAAAAAGAGTTGGCTATTGATGTAGTCCTGCAATCATTGCCGAAAAGCTACAGTCAATTCATTATGAACTATAACATGAACGACCTTAACAAATCCCTCCCTAAATTGCTCAATATGTTGAGAACTACTGAGTAAAACCTTAAGAAGGCTAAGCCCATTTTGATGGTTCAAAAGGGCAAAGGAACGAAAAAGGCCAACAAGAAAAAGAAAAAAGCTAAAGGAAAGTCCATTGCTAATTCTTCTTCAACTACACTGAAACCATCTGGTGGTCTGCCTAAGGAATGGGAGTACTTCCATTGTATGCAACCTAGACATTGGAAGCACAACTACAAGTTCTATCTTCAAGAACTTGCTAAGGATAATAGAAGTAAGACTTCCACTTCAGGTATTTTTGTTATAAAGGCTAACTTTTCTACTTCATCATCTTGGGTATTAGATACTGGATGTGGATCTCACATTTGTGCAAATGTGCAGGATCTAAGTGTGAGTAGAAGATTGGCCCGAGGTAAAATGGACCTATGTGTTGGAAATTGAGCAAGAGTTACTGCCTTAGCCGTAGGGACTTATGTTCTCACTTTACCTAATGGATTAGTTTTAAAATTAGACAACTGCTACTTTGTGCCTACTATTAGTAGAAATTTGATTTCTGTTTCTTGCTTGGACAAGAAAGGTTTTTCATTTATAATAAAGGACAAATGTTGTTCTATTTATTTGAATCACATTTTTTATGGTAGTGCTCAACTTAGCAACGGGTTATATGTTCCAGAACTCAAAAATTCAATTTATAATGTGAATATCAAGATGGTCAGATTGAATGATTCGAACTCGATCTATCTCTAGCACTGTCATCTGGGCCATATAAATGAGACCCGCATATCCAAGCTCCATAAAGATGGACTTTTTCAATCATTTGATTTTGAATCATATGAGACATTTGAGTCATGTTTATTGGGCAAGATAACCAAAGCCACATTTACAGGGCAAAGTGAGAGGGCTAATGACTTACTAGGACTCATGCATAGTGATGTATGTAGCCCTATGTCTACACATGCTAGAGGAGATTTCCAATATTTCATTACCTTTATTGATGACTTCAATAGATATAGCTACATGTACCTCATGAGACATAAGTCAGAATCCTTTGAAAAGTTCAATGAATTCAAGAATGAAGTAGAAAATCAACTCGGGAAGAGTATTAAAGTATTTCAATTAGATCAAGGTGGAGAATACTTGAATCGAGAATTCCTTGACTATCTAAAGGACTATGGTATAGTATCACAACTCACTCCACCTAGTACACCTCAATGGAATGGTGTATCTAAAAGGAGAAATCAAACTTTGTTAGACATGGTTTGATCTATGATGAGTCAAGCAAACCTTCCAAACTCCTTTTGGGGACATGAACTAGATATAGCCGCTTTTACACTAAACCGAGTGCCATCTAAATCGGTTTCAAAAGACACCCTATAAGATATAGAGTAAGAAGCATCCTAGTTTGTCTTTTATGAAGATTTGAGGCCACGTTTATATGAAATGTCAATCCTTTGACAAGCTATGGCCTAAATCTCATAAATGCCTTTTTGTTAGGTACCCTAAAGAAACAAAGGGTTACTATTTTTACAATCCTTCTGAGCAAAAGGTGTTTGTTGCTCAAATTGGTGTCTTTCTAGAAAAAGGGTTTATCTCTAAAGGAACTAGTGGGAGGAAAGTAGACTTGACAAAATTCAAGAACAATAAGCAGACATCAAACTTGAAATGGAACCTGAACAGACACCACAAGAAGTTGTGATTCAGGAGTTTGTTCCTGTAACACAGAGCGCACGTATGTTTGGTAGGATTAGGCATGAGCCCAAAAGATATGGATTTTTAGTGACTCATACTGGTGTTGTCATGGTCATGGATCAGGATGAGCCCATAACCTACCAACAAGCTATGTTAAGGCCTGACTCTGAGAAGTGGCTAGAGGTCATGAAGTCCGAGATGGAATCCATGTATGAAAACCAAGTATAGACTTTAGTCGATCTACCTAAAGGGGTAAAACCTATAGGGTGCAAATGGGTTTTCAAGAAGAAAACTTATATGGATGGTAATGTGATTACTTTTAAGGGACGATTAATTGTAAAATGTTTCAAGCAAATTCATGGTATTGACTATTATGAGACTTTTTCACTAGTTGTCATGCTTAAATCCATCTGAATCTTATTGGTTATTGATGCACACTATGATTATGAGATATGGCAAATGAATGTCAAAACTATATTCCTAAATGGGAAAATACTTGAGGATGTGTACATGACACAGTCTAAGGGTTTTATCACTCTAGATAATGCCAATAAAGTGTGCAAATTACAAAGGTCCATTTATGGACTGAAGCAAGCTTCTCGGAGCTGGAATCTTTATTTTGATAAGGCAATTAAAGAGTTTGGTTTCATCAGAAATGAAGATGAACCTTGTGTCTACAAGAAGATTAGTGGGAGTGGTATTGTCTTCTTCGTGTTATATGTAGATGACATACTACTTATCCGGAATGACATTCCCGAGCTACAGTCTATGAAGACTTGGCTAGGAAAATGTTTTTCTGTTAAGGACTTAGGTGAAGCAGCCTATATCTTATGCATTAGGATTTATAGAGATGGATCTAGAAAGTTACTTGGCCTAAGTCAAAGTACATACATTGACAAGGTGCTAAAGAGGTTTAGTATGCAAGATTCCAAGAAAGGATTCTTGCCCATGTCATATAGTATAACTCTTTCTAGATCTTAGTATCTAAGTACACCCATGGAAAGAGAACGCATGAGTAAGATTCCATATGCCTCAGCAGTTAGATCTATCATGTATGCCATGATACATACTCATCCCAATGTCTCATATGCCTTAAGCATGATGAGCAGGTATCAATCGAACTCTGGTGAGAGTCATTGGACAACTGTTAAGAACATCCTTAAGTACTTACGAAAGACTAAGGATGCATTCTTGGTCTTTGTAGGTGAAGATGAGCTCGCTGTAAAGGGTTACACCGATGCTAGCTTCCAATCCGATAAGGATAATTTTAGGTCACAATCTGGTTATGTGTTTTGTATTGGTGGTGGTGCTGTGAGCTAGAAAAGTTCAGAGCAAGAAACAGTAGCCGACTCTACAATAGAATCTGAGTACATTGCCGTCTCTAATGCTGCGAATGAAGCATTTTGGATCAAGAAGTTCATCACAGAACTTGGAGTGGTTCCAAGCATTGCAGACCCAATAGAGCTCTACTGTCACAACAATGGAGCAATCAAATAGGCTAAGGAACTTCAATCTCACCAGCGATCCAAACACATACTCCGACACTATCATCTCATTAAGGAGATCATCAAAAGGGCTGATGTGAGAATATGCAGGACCTCGACAGACAGTAACATTGTTGATCCATTGATGAAACCATTCACGCAGCAAAAGCATGATAGTCATTCTAGATCCATTGGTATTAGATGCATGGATGCTTGGCTTTAGTGCAAATGGGAGATTATTAGTGTCATGCCCTAAAGCCAATCATTAGATGATTGTATTTTGCATATTGAGTCATGATATTTTATTAAGACATTAATCCAGTAATTATGTTTGTTATATGTTTTCTGTGTGACATAATCAAATGTAATTGTAACCCTATAATAATATTATTCTTAATGTTCCTGGTCTATTATTATTGTGGAGTAGGTCATAATAATACATAACGACTAGCATATATGGAGACTAATATAAGATATATAGTCTACATATAGGTACATGTTAGAGAACTTGTATACTGGACCAACCCACCATGAGAACACTACATGGATCATTATATGAGTGTCATAAGCGATTCTCGTAGTGATCATGGTATATGTAGTTCTTTGACCTAAGGTCATCAAGGTTTTCTACATGTGAGTCACATACTTTGATACTTTCTTTTGATTGCTCATAACTGAGAGAATATGAAGGTGGTCATTGGGTATGTCACATATCATGCAGAGGGTTTTGTATGATCAAGATGAGATTTGTCCCTCTTATGTAACGGGAATGATATATTCGGGCCACTTGATAAAGTGCATGGGCTAATTTAATTGGGTTATGGTTTCATGATAAAGCCTATTTGGATTATTTAAGTGCATGGGCTAATTTATTTGGGTTATGGTTTTATGATAATTTCGTATTAATAATTGGCCCAAAAGTTGAGTCATTATTAAGCTCGAAATTAAACCTAATTGGATTACCCTTGAGAGATGAGTCTCACTATAAATACATCATATAGTGAGAATTTCACAGCTCTTTCCCTAGCCTCCCAAAAGGATAAAATCAGAAGAGTTCTGAAAACCAACTGCACTCTTCTCTTATTATTCCTTGGAAGACGCAAGCTAGCACAGTAGCCTCAAGAGAAACGCATCTGTCGGGATGTGGTGGAGGAGTGTTGATCCCAAGAGGCTCGTGTGGATATCATTGAGAACTTGAACATGTTAACTGTTCGGGTTTTGTAATTTGACTCAACAGTTGGGTGAAAGATCTCAACCAAATTAGGTACAAAAATTTTAACACCCGGTTTACCCCGTTTTGCTTAGATCCTGGAAGCTTTCAGTTATATTCCGTTGCACTTGTTTGGCTCTCGAAACCTTACATCTACATGAAACCTACATCGAATACCAAGACTGCTATCACTATGTCGACAACACCACCGCCACCATCAACATTAGTGAAACCATTTCTCAACATTTCGAAGATAGAAGTGTTTGGTGGAGAAAACTACAAAAGATGGTAAGCACGTATCTACATGTTATTGGATGTACATGGAGTCATCTTCGCATTGAATGAATCCAAACGAACTGATCCCAACCTACAAGAGTCTTGGACCTATGCTGATAAGGTATGTCGTCACACAATTATTTCAACTTTATTTAATGAGTTGTTCGATGTCTACATTAAATACAAAGAAGAGAATGGGTATAAGAATCCATGTTGCTCAAGTACACAGCGGAATATGCAGGCTGATGCCCCAAGGCATCTTCGTTTGTTGTCATGTTGACAGGTGGAGAGACTTCCTGAGGAGGCGAGCGCCTGGAGCTCTGGTTTCCCAGCTGAGTGTGCCTGAAAAACTCAAAGAAGAGGTTAGGAGGTCCCCGGTTTGCTTTTCCGGGGAGGACCCTCCGACGCCCAAGTCAGTTTTCTGAGTGAAAGTGGAGGAAGAACACTAAGGGATCAAGTGTCTTGCCTGTTTTGTGTTTTCTCAGAGGGAGGAAATTGCCCATCCTTTGGCCAGTCCCATTTTCTAGTATTTATAGGAGTAGCTGGTCCGTTCAGATCATGACACGTGTTCGGTCGGATTTGATCTGTAGTTTTGGACCTAGGGGACAGGCAGCCGTTTGCAGCCTCCTTTAGCCCTGGACCCGGACGGGTTGTGTCAGGACTGGGGCGGCTGCGGCGTGTCAGTTCGCCGTTCAGATGTGACGTGTAGGGCTTATGGGCGACATGTCAGAGGCTCCTTAAATGCTCATACCGTACTCCCGAGGTCCCCTGGGCGAGGTCGCCCTTCGGTGCGTGCACCCTCTTCGGATTCTATCCGTCCTTCGGTGCGAGCACCTCCTTCGAGATCTATCCCATAGTTCTGGGAGTTCCCTTGATGAACACCTTCTTCGGGACTCACACCCATAGTTAGGGGATTCCCTTGTTCAGGTGTTTCTTGTTCGGGGAAGATCCTCTTCGGGGCCTCTGCCTTCGGGGAGATTCTTCCTTGCTTCAGAGAGATGGCTCTCTTACCCGAAGGCGGTCAGTTTGGCCCCTCGATGGAGACGGTGTTGTCCTCGGAATTCCTGACGAGCTAACCGAAGTCTCGAGCTCATAGTGTTTGACTTCGCCCCTTCCGAGGTCAGTAAAAAATCCTCTCTTGGGTGACGTCAGACTCCTCGGCCAATATTCTGGTAGGGAGTTACTACCGAGGAGGCAATAGCCTTTGGCTATCACAGGCCCCCCCTCCGAAAAGCCGAAGTGAGAAACTTCGGTTCATCGGTTTTCGGGTCCTGTGGTTGTGATATCTGTGCCGAAGACGCCTTCTTCTGCGTGTAGCGATGGGCAGCATTTTTGCGTCCTCGAGGCGCGAGAAGAGAGGCTGTCCCTGTGCCAAAGATACAACTTCTGCCCGAAGTCACAGGCTGTCTCTTGGTGTCCTCGTGGCGAGGGGAAATAGGATAACCTTGTACCGAAGATAGACCTTTTGCCCGAAGTCACAGGCTGTCTTTTGGTGTCTTCGAGGTAACCTACTTTTTTTCCTTTATAGGTCTGCTCATGCGTCGCGTCCTGTATCCAGCAGAGTCAGTCTAGGGCGGCGCCTCTAGACCAAATGGTGCCAGAGGGCGTGCTCGTCGTGATGGACGACACGTGGCACGTTTGCTGCGCGATGACCGACACATGGCACACTTTTATTGGGTAAGAATGCACTGAGTACGGCTGGCGCAACTTTTCAGGCGCTCATAGCAGTTATGGCGACGCTTCGCCTTCCAAGGGGTACTAATGACGACGGTTCTCCTGGCCTTCTCGGCCTATATATATCAGTCCTGTCATAACCCTCTTTCTTCTTCTGCTGTTGCTTTCTTTTGCCTTCTAATTCTCTCCCGATTTTCCACGGCGGTTCTCCTTTTTCAGGCGTTTTTCCGACCACTTTTCACGACGGCTTCCAAGAATCCAAATTCCGGCAAGACCTTTGGTGGGTTTTAGTCCTTCTGCTTTTTTCAAAGATTCTTATTTGCTTTTCCCGAACTCGTTTTCCTTGTTTTTCCCGAACTCGTTTTCATCATGCCTGTTCCCGAGAGTTGGCAACCTCTTCTTTCTCACCCCTGCTGCACTACTCCGGCAAAACTAGCGAAGTGGAAGAAAAAGTTTTTCTTACCCTCTTACTTTGTGACGAGGTTGCCCCGTCCTGACCAATTTGCTTTCTCCAACCGAAGTGATGAAATCACCGTTTTTCGAGCCCAACTGAAGGCCAGACTTCGGTATCCCCCCCCGGAGATGGTTAGCGCGTTCTGCAACTTCCATGGCATTGCCGTTAACCAACTCCCACCGAACTCGTACTGCTATTTCAACGCCTTCCTCTGTATGTGCGGCATTTTCAAAATAAAACCTCACTTTGTAGTTTTTCTTCAGTACTACAAGCTCTTCGTGGTCTCGAAGGGTGGCTTCTACTTTATGCTACCTCGGGGATCCGGGAGCAAAAAGTATACGTTCACCTTCGCCACCAAAGACAGCTGGCGAGGGTGGCAACAAAAATTCTTTTTCCTGAAGAAGTCGGAGGCTTGGTCGCACGTCCCGACCAAGTGGGCTCAAGGGAGGCTCAAGATGGATGTTGTTGACCCGAAGATACTGCTAGACGCCGACGTAGCACCTATCTTTGAGGACTTCGACAGGCGCATCCGGGCCGTCTCTGACTGGGCTGCCGAGGTCTCTCCTCGTGCCCTTTACCCCTTTCCGATCAACTGGAGGCTCATGACCGAAGAGGTCCTTCGGGAACTCAAGGTGGTAAAGGAGCATGTGAAAGACCTCAATATGCCGAAACCGGCTTCTTCGGGGAAGGACTCCTGGCTCGTAAAACTCCTTCGGGGGAAAGAGACTTATGAGTCTTTTTACGAAAGTAAGTTACTTTCTCATTTTTTCCTTCATAACTTCATTTTGGACTTACACTGATCTTCTTTTTCTTTTTTCAGAGATGGGCGACGACACGGCTGCCTTCAACAAGGCTCTTTTTACGGGGCAGGCCGAGAGGGGCGAACAGACAAAGAAGGCCGCCTCTCGGAGGCGGAAGCAGACTTCGGGCGGCCCTCCCTCAAAACGGGCAAAGAAAGCTGCTCCTTCCTCTCTTCCGCAAATTCCGGAGGAGGTAGGCGAGGAGCCCGAAGACCCTGCTGCCCCTTTGCTCGAGGTTCCTTCTGTCAACGTCCCTTCTTCCGACGTCCTTCCTCAAAGCCCCACGCCTTCGCATGCTCTTCTGGAGGGCGATGGGGAGGAGACCCCTTCTGCCGAGGAACGGCGCCAAATAAAAGGCAAGGGGATCTCTACTGAGGCGACGTCGATTCTTGATGACAACGTTACCGAGGTGCCAGCAGGTTTGTACTTTGTCGAAGAACCCTTTTCTTCTCTTGTAAATCCTTAAGGGGTTTCTGGCCTTAACCAATTTTCCTGCCTTGTTGTGCAACGGAGGTGGCCGCTCCTGACTGGGTTGCCGAACACGCCCGCAAGAGGGCCCTTCGGGATGCCCAAGTCCCCGCAGGGAAAGTGCCGAAGGAGCCCTTCTGGACGTTCACGGAGGACACGAATATGTACTCCGAGGACTGTCCCGAGATGGCCAGGCAGATGTGCAAAGGGGTGTTTACTAAGGCCTCTTATAAGGCCCTTACGGAGGCTTACCCAGGCGACATCTCTTTGGCCGCCAAACTCACTGAACATGCCGCCCAGGTATGCTTCACTGTTTCCTTAGTGCCAATTTCGCCTTTGCCTTTTACTTAGCGTCATTTTCCCTTTGTTTTGCCTTTTTTGCAGCTGATGGGGTATGCCGGGTTGCTCCGTGTTCGGGTGGCGCGAGAGACAGAACGGAGGGCGTCACTCTGGGACCTTTACACCAAGACGAAGGCCCAGTGTTCGGCGTTGGCTGCCGATAATGCTCAGCTGAAGCAGTCTTCGGAGAAGGAAATTGCTGAACTTCGGGAGGGGTTCATAAAAGAAAAAGAGGAACTTGAGAAAGGCACCTCCCAGAAACTTTCCGACCTCGGCTCTCGGATGGCGGAGCTAACTTCGACCGTAGAAGCGATTCAAAAGGATAAGTCAGAAAGTGACGCAATCCTTGCGAAAACGCTCGAGGAAAAGGCCCAGCTCGAAGCCGAGGTCGCATCTCTGAAGAAGCCTTCAGAAGAGAAGAAGAAGATGAAGGCATTGAAGAGAAAGCTTAAGGATCTGGAAAAGGATTACGCGGATCTGGAGAAGGACTATGCAGATTTGGCGGTCAAGAAGCGGGAGTCCGATGATATGACGAAGTTGGGCTTTCAAGACGGCTTCTGTCTTGCTCGGCACCAAATTCTGCAGAAGTTCCCAGATTTTGACCTCTCCTTCCTGGAAGGCATGAACATCCCGAAGGAGCCTCGGTGGACTTGGTCCAAGATCGAGCACTTGAAACTGCCTCCTTCTTTCTCGGCGCCGAAGGCTGCTGATAAAAGCACAGAGGCTGGCAGTTCTCAAGACGCCGAGGTTCCTTAGTTTGTACTAGGGCCTTTTGTCTTCATTTTCTTCTTCTTTTTTGTAGTCTTTCAGCAACTTTCTTCTCTGTAAGCACTCTTTGGCTCAATAGATAAAAATTTGGCTAATTATTTTTTGCCAGAACCCTTTGTTGCCCTTTGTCCCGAATATAATTCGCTCGAGAGACTTCGGAAAACCATACTTTTGCTTTCCTTTGTCCCGAACATATTCGCTCAAAGGACTTCGGAAAACCATACTCTTGCTTTCCTTTGTCCCGAACATATTCGCTCAAGGGACTTCGAAAAACCATACTTTTGCTTTCCTTTGTCCCGAACATATTCGCTCAAGGGACTTCGGAAAACCATACTCTTGCTTTCCTTTGTCCCGAACATATTCGCTCAAGGGACTTCGGAAAACCATACTTTTTGCTTTCCTCGGCGATTGCTTTCGTGAGACTCTTGTTTTGTACTTCTTCAGAACTTTTTACTTAGACAAATTTGTCCAACTTGTGCAATACAACCTTCCCACCAAACATTTTAGGCATAGAATTTTTTCAAGGCCTCTGAGTGCCAAGTGTTTTTTAATTCTATGCCTTCGGCATCACCGAGCTTATAAACTCATTTTCGTACTTCGGCAAGTACCAGGTACGGTCCTTCCCAATTTGCGTGAAGTACCCCGTGGGATGGCTTTCGGGGTACAAATTCAACCTTTCGGAGAATGAGGTCTCCCTGTTTTATTCCCTTTGGCCTGACGCGTAGGTTTATGGCTGCTGCTATTCTTTGCTGGAAAGCTTTTCTTCTCAGCTCGGCTACTTCTCCGTGTTCGTCGACGAGGTCGAGCTTGGTTCTCAGGCCGAGGTCATTTCCACTTTCATCGAACACTTGGACTCGTATTGACGGTTGTACTACCTCGACAGGGATGATGGCCTCTGTGCCGAAGACGAGTGAAAAGGTCGTTTCCCCTGTGGCTCTTCGGGGTGTTGTTCGGTAACTCCATAACACGCTCTGGAGTTCTCCTGGCCATTTCCCTTTTGCTTCCCTCAGTCTCTTTTTCAGACCATCTTTTATGGTCCTGTTAGATACTTCCACCTGCCCATTACTTTGGGGGTGAGCTACTGGGGCGAAGTGCATTTTTGTCCCGAGGTCGCTAATGAACTCTTGGAATCCTTTGTCTATGAACTGGGATCCATTGTTCGCTACGAGTACCCTCGGTATGCCGAATCTGCATATGATGTTTTTCCATACGAACTTCTGCACTTCTTTTGCCGAGATAGTTGTCAGAGGTTCTGCCTCGACCCATTTAGAGAAATAGTCAACTGCTACTACGCAGAACTTTACACCTTCAGGCGCCGTTGGGAGTGGCCCAATGAGATCTATGCCCCAAACTGCGAAGGGCCAAGGATAGTCTGGCGAAGTCACGAACTCCGAGGGTGTTCTTTGGATGTTCGCATGTCTCTGGAAACTACCACATTTCTAGACGAACTGCTTGGCGTCCTTTCTCAGGGTAGGCCAGAAGTATCCTTGGCGAAGTATCACTGCTGCCAGGGCGTCGGTTCCGATGTGCGAACCACAGGCACCTTCGTGAACTTCTTCGAGGATCATTTCAGTATCCTCTTCACTAACACACCTCTGTAGTGGATTTGCATATCCTTGCCGATATAGTTCTTCTCCAATTAAGAAGAAACGTCCCGAGCGCCTTCGCACTTTTGCGGCTTCGCTGGGGTCTTCAGGGAGTGTGTTGGTTGCGAGATACATTTTGATTGGCTCTTTCCATCCTTTCCCCGAGGTCTCTATGCTTAACACCGCGATGCTGGGGTGGCTTAGCACTTCGGTGCAAGTTTTGGACTTCGCCAAACAGTCTGCCTCAGCATTTTCTCATCGGGGTACGTTCTCGATTTTCACGGCGTCAAACTCCCGAATAAGCTTTGTTACCAACTCATGGTATTTCGCCAAGGTTGGGTCTTTCGCGCCATAGTCCCCTGCCATTTGCCGGACCACCAGCTGGGAATCACTATGGGCTTTCAAGTTTCTCACGCCAATTTTTCTGGCCGGGCGTAATCCTGCTATGAGGGCCTCATACTCGGCCATATTGTTGGTGGCGTTGAAACTGAATTTGATGGCCTTCATTACTTCTAGGCCTTCGGGGCCTCTGATAATCACTCCAGCTCCCTGGTGTTCGGATCCTGAGGCCCCGTCAACATATAACGTCCATTCTGGCTCGTCTTCGCCCGAAAACGAATGTCCCTCCTCGGTGTTTGGTACTTCGGCGATGAAATCTGCCAAAGCTTGAGCTTTTATAGCTTTCCGGGGTTCATACGTGATGTCGTGTTTGCCAAGCTCTATACACCACTTGGAAAGCCTTCCCGAATGATCCACTTTCCTCATAACATCCCGTAGAGGCAGGGTACTTTGGACGATAATGGGGTGAGCCTGAAAGTATGGCCGCAGCCTTCTCCCTGCAAGCACTAAGGCATATATAGCTTTTTGAAGCAAAGGGTACCTGACTTCGGCGCCATGCAGGGACTTGCTGACGTAGTAGACCGGCCATTGCTTTGGCCGAGCTCACAGCTTTTTCTGTGACGGCGAGGTATAATACGAGGGGCTCTCCCTCCCGAGCTTGCCGCAGGGTCGGTAGGCTGGCCAAATAGACTTTGAGTTCTTCCCAGGCTTTTTGGCAATCTTCATCCCAAGTATGACCATTGCTTCCGAGGTCGCCTTCCATCTTTGCTGCCTTTGTGAGGACTTTGAAGAAGGGTCGACACCTATCTCCATACCTGGAAATAAACCTGCTCAGAGAGGTTATTCTTCCGGTGAGCCTTTGCACGTCTTTGACTGTGACAGGAGTTCGGAATTCAAGCAAAGCCTTAATTTTCTCGGGATTAGCATCGATGCCTCTTTCGGATACCATGTACCCAAGGAACTTTCCCGAGGTCACCCCGAAGGTGCATTTCTCAAGATTAAGGCGGATCCCGAAGGCTCTGAGTTTTTGGAAGGTTTCCTCTAAATCTACAACGTGGTAGCCAGGCAGTTTGCTTTTGACTATCATATCATCAACATACACCTCCATGTTCCTCCCTATTTGGTCATTGAAGACTTTGTTCATCAGCCTCTGGTAGGTGACTCCTGCATTTTTTAGTCCGAAGGGCATCCTGATATAGCAATATGTTCCTCCCTCAGTGATGAAGGCGGTCTTCTCTTCATCTTCGGGGTTCATCCTTATCTGATGATACCCACTGAAAGCGTCCAGGAAACTTAGGAGCCCGTACTTGGCAGTTGAGTCTACCAGTCGGTCTATTGGCGGAAGAGGATATGAATCTTTCGGGCAAGCATCGTTCAAATTTCTGAAGTCGATGCACATCCGGAGCTTACTACTTCCTTCTTTTGTGGCAATTACCACGTTGCTTAGCCATTCGGGGTAGTTTACCTCCCGGATAACGCTAGCGTCTATCAGACGCTGAACTTCAGTCTTGACGAAGTCACTTTTGTGAGCTGAGATGCTCCGTTTCTTTTGCCGGACAGGTTTTATTTCAAGACTCGCTTTGCGGCTATGCTGGATTACGCGAGGGTTTACCCCTGGCATGTCCTTCGGCGAGTAGGCGAAGAGATCTTTATTTGCGAGCAGAAAAGATACAAGTTTTTCCTTGTCTCCTTCGGCCATGCTTTTCCCTATTCGGGTATTATGGCCTGGGACAAGCTCTACTTCTTCTGTTTCCGCTTTTGTGGGATCTTCTGCCTCGCCCCTTTCCAGCTCTTTTGCTTCTACAGCATGTTCTAAGTTGCTTGCTGGAGCCTTTCGTGCTCTGACGAACACCTTTCTCACCTCGCCTTGATCAATGAAGATCTTTGCGTCTCCTTCTTTGGTGGCGAAGGTGACGGTCAAGTACTTTACATCAGGGCGAATGTGCAAATTTCCCTGTGTCTGTCTGCCGAGGATGGCGTTGTATGACGAAGGAACGTCCATGACTATGAACCTTGCCATGGTAGAGGCGAACAACTCAGCAGTTCCTTTCTCCGAAGTTCCTTTCATCATCAAGAGGAGGTCGATCCACCCGAGGACAGGTAGCTCAGATGGTCCTACGCCGAACGTGGGTGAAGTAACAGCCTTGAGGTCACTCCTGGATACGCCCAAGCTTGGCAGCAAATGTGAGAACAAGACGTCTGCGTTTGACCCATCGTCCAGCAGTACCCTCTTGACGTCCCAGTTTCCTATCCTCGCCATTATCAGCAATGGATCGTCATGGGGAAATACGATGGTGGAGCCATCCTCGCTGGCCAATTTTTTCGTTGGGCTCTGATATTCCATCACCGCTATCTCTCTGGCCCTTCTTTTTCTTTCCGAGGATGGAAGTCCGGTTATGATCATCTGTATTACTCCTGCCGAGGGTGGAGGACGCCTTCTCGGACTTCGGTTCCTTCGCCTGTCTGAATCATAATCCTCGTCATCGGGCTTTCCTTCTTCCTCTTTTTTCCCCTTCGGGGAAGGCATTCTCAAATAACGCCGAAGCTGGCCCTGCTTTATCAGTGATTCAATGTACTTTTTCAACTGAAAGCAGTCTTCGGTGTCATGACCGTGATCACGGTGGAACTAACAGAACTTCTTCATGTTCCTTCTGTTGTCAGCAGTCATGCCCCTCGGTCGTTGGATTTGAGCCCCCTGTTTTTCCAACGCCATGAGGACGTTAGCCCTCGTGGTGCTCAGAGGTGTAAAGTTTTGGGGCTTCCTTCCTCCTACTCGCGTTCTCCGAGGTCGGCCTAACTGTTCCGTCGGACACCGGGCTTGCTGGCTGGACCCTTCGCCACGAGCGTGAATATGGTCAGCCTTCGGTCTAGTCATTCTCAGCTCTTCGGCTGTCATATGTTGTTCAGCCCTTCGGTAGAATTCTCCCAGGGTGTCCGGGGGATCTTTTGAGAATTCATAAAACAAGTGCGAATCCCTCCGGAGGCCCCTCGTCATGGCGAGGATGCGGATTTCGGGACGAAAGTCCGGAACACTGAGGGCCTCTCTGTTAAACCTCTCGACATAGTCACGGATGGTCTCCCCGTTTCTTTGTGCTATGTCAAACATTTGGACGGGCATCTTCGCCGTCGGCTTGCTCCCAATGAACTGTTGGGTGAACGCTGTGGAGAGCTCCTGGAACCCCCTGATGTTTCCGGGAGGCAGGGAATTGTACCAGGCAGTTGCTGGTCCTGCGAGGGTGACTTCAAAGCACTTGCAGAGTGTAGCGTCATCAGCCCCGTGTAGCACCATGCTACGTTTGTACTTTGTTAGGTGGGCCTGGGGATCAGTCCGACCCTCATAGGTCTCTAGCCGAGGTAGCCTGAAGTCATTTGGCATGGCCGCCTCGACCACTGTTCGGGCGAAAGGAGTTTTATCTCTAGAGACGGTTTCAGTTAGCCTGGCCCAAACAGGTTTGCGTGCCACCTGCTGTTCCACTCTCTCCAGTCTTGCCAAGACTTTCTCCAGGAGGAGCGTAGCACTGGGCTCCTCTTCCTGGTGCTTGGAGGTTCTTGGGTAAAAGGACGGTTGCTGTCTCTTCGGGGAGCGACTTCGGTACCGAGGTGAGGGGGACCTTGCCTCCGGCGACAAACTTCTTCTGGACGGGACTTCGGGTCGTTCAAACCTCACTCTTTCCGCCAGCCGTGCTCCGAGGGGCAAGTTATCTGTCGAGGACTCTTCCCGTGGCTCCCCACTTCCCGAGCTATGATGGGTTGCCCTTGGGCTTTTCTGCCAAGGTCGTGCTGGCGAAGTGGGTTTTTGCGCCTGGGCTGGTTGCGGCCACCTTCGGTCTATCTGTTGTGTCATTTCAGCCACAACAGACCTCTGAAAGTCTCGTAAAAAACCCATGGTGATGACAAGAGGGCGTTCCTCTTCAGGCAAGGAAGTCTCTGGGGGACTTTGTTCGGTAGCTGGTTGGGTCTCAGGCGCGGACGGGGACTTCGGGAGTCCTTTGTCCTTCGAACGCCGAGTTTCGACAACAGCTACCTGGGAATAGTTTCCCACAGACGGCGCCAAATGATGCCCCAAGGCATCTTCGTTTGCTGTCATGTTGACAGGTGGAGAGACTTCCTGAGGAGGCGAGCGCCTGGAGCTCTGGTTTCCCAGCTGAGTGTGCCTGAAAAACTCAAAGAAGAGGTTAGGAGGTCCCCGGTTTGCTTTTCCGGGGAGGACCCTCCGACGCCCAAGTCAGTTTTCTGAGTGAAAGTGGAGGAAGAACACTAAGGGATCAAGTGTCTTGCCTGTTTTGTGTTTTCTCAGAGGGAGGAAATTGCCCATCCTTTGGCCAGTCCCATTTTCTAGTATTTATAGGAGTAGCTGGTCCATTCAGATCATGACACGTGTTCGGTCGGATTTGATCTGTAGTTTTGGACCTAGGGGACAGGCAGCCGTTTGCAGCCTCCTTTAGCCCTGGACCCGGACGGGTTGTGTCAGGACTGGGGTGGCTGCGGCGTGTCAGTTCGCCGTTCAGATGTGACGTGTAGGGCTTGTGGGCGACATGTCAGAGGCTCCTTAAATGCTCATACCGTACTCCCGAGGTCCCCTGGGCGAGGTCGCCCTTCGGTGCGTGCACCCTCTTCGGATTCTATCCGTCCTTCGGTGCGAGCACCTCCTTCGGGATCTATCCCATAGTTCTGGGAGTTCCCTTGATGAACACCTTCTTCGGGACTCACACCCATAGTTAGGGGATTCCCTTGTTCAGGTGTTTCTTGTTCGGGGAAGATCCTCTTCGGGGCCTCTGCCTTCGGGGAGATTCTTCCTTGCTTCAGAGAGATGGCTCTCTTACCCGAAGGCGGTCAGTTTGGCCCCTCGATGGAGACGGTGTTGTCCTCGGAATTCCTGACGAGCTAACCGAAGTCTCGAGCTCATAGTGTTTGACTTCGCACCTTCCGAGGTCAGTAAAAAGATCCTCTCTTGGGTGACGTCAGACTCCTCGGCCAATATTCTGGCAGGGAGTTACTACCGAGGAGGCAATAGCCTTTGGCTATCACAGGCTAGCAGAAGTTCTTGATCGGTAAATTATATCGGTGTGAGATACAAGAAAAGACAAAAGTCATAAATCAATGAATTCCATAAGCTCCTGGAGGACTTGAAAGTAGAAAAGATCATGCTACAGGAAGAGTTCATAGCCAACTTGTTAATTGAAAAGCTGCCATCATCTTGGAGAGACTACAAGAAACAATTAAAGCACAAGCATAGGCAGTTGTCTCTAGCGGACCGAATCACTTACATCATCCTCGACGACACCAACAGGAAGGAAAAGCGCAAAGCTAAAGAGAAACAATTAACCTCCAATGCCAATCTTGTCAACTTCAAGGGGTATAATCCAAAACAGAAACCTAGCAATAACGTTAAACATAGACCTATGCCAGCTAATAATGATGACGAAAAAGCACTGCCTTGCTTTATTTATGTAAAAAAAAAAAAAAAAAGACATTTTGCTCGACAATGCTGAAAAATGAAGCAATTTGAAAAACCTCCTAGGCCAAGGGCAAACTTGGCTCATAGGGATGATGATGATGATGACATCATTGCTGCAGTAGTTTCAGAAGCATACCTAGCTGCCAATTCAAAAGAGTGGGTGATAGATTCTGGTGCCACTAGGTATATTTGTTGCAATAGAAATTCATTTTTCTCCTATACTCCAATAGGGGAAGGTGTTGAAACAGTGTATCTTAGTGACTCCTGAGGTACACCAAATTTGGGCAAGGGAAAGGTACTTCTGAAATTAACCTATGGAAAAACACTGACCTTTGGTGATGAGCTGCATGTTCCCACCATAAAAGCCAACTTGGTCTCTATGTTTTTGCTGATGAATGTGAGCATCAAGGTCACATTTGATTGTGATAAAATAGTGATGGCTAGAAATAATAATTATGTGGGCAAAGATTATTGTAACCAAGGTCTCATTGTACTGAGTATTCTTAATGTCATCAATAATGATAATGCATCTTTTTTTTGCTTACTTGGTTGACTCTCTTGATTTATGGCATGCTAGATTAGGGCATATGAGTCTATCTTATTTAAAAAATATGCAATCGCTTGGTTTAATCACAGCCACTAGTAACACAAGTTTTGATAAATATGAAATTGGTGCTGAAACAAAATCAACAAAGAAATCTTGTGCTTCAATTGAAATCAGAACTACTAAGTTTAATTCACACTGATCTTAATGATTTAAAATAAACTATTACTAGAACAGGTCAAAGATATTATGTGACTTTCATAGATGATTGCTCTAGATTCACTAAGGTTTATTTGTTAAGAAATAAAGATGAAGTTTTTGATATGCTTTTGTTGTATAAGTCTGAAGTAAAAAACCAATTGAATAAAAAGATTAAAAGAGTTAGATCAGATAGAAGAGGTGAGTTTTTATTGTTTAATGACTTAAAAGAAAGAATAATTCATGAGTTAACTCCACAATATTCTTCTGAATCGAATGGTGTAGTTGAAAAGAAAAATATAACTTTGAAAAAAAAATATGAATGCCATAATTGTTAGTTCTTCTGCTCCTGATAATCTTTAGGGTGAAGCTATTCTGTCTACTTGTCGTTTACAAAATCAAATTCTTTACAAAATGACTTGTGTAACTTCATATAAAATATGGAAGGATTATGCCCCAAACTTAAAGTACTTGAAAGTTTGGGGATGTCTTGCAAAAGTTACGCTTCTTGAACCAAAAAGAGCATAAAATTAGATCAAAGACATCTGATTACATGTTTATTAGATATGCTGAGCATAGTGCTGCATATAGATTTTTTTTGTTGAAAAGTGATGTGATGGAATGCAATACTATAATTGAAATAAAAAATGCTGAATTTTTTTAGCATATAAATATATAATTTCAATTTTCAATTACCATATGTATATATAATTTCAGTTCTCGGTTGATTATAACTGAAAATTGATATATAATTTTGGTTCAGTTTTCGATTTGCTTCAATTGAAATTCTATTAACCAAAATAACCAAATTTTTATTCTATTGATATTTATGTTTGAGATTTGGAAAGGATTACATATATGATGGATGTTTGTTATATGTATGAATGTGATGTTTGGATTTGGAATGGATTATAGATACTTGCTATGTAATTAGATTGGAATATGTGATGGATGCTTGAGATTCAGAATATGTATGTATAAACTTTTGTTATTTTCGTTGAAAACCAAATAATTGAAATTTTTTTTGTTATTTTGGTTTTCAGTTATTTCAATTTTCTCTTATAATTCGGTCTATTCAATTATTAGTACATAAAATTGAAAACTGAATAAATTCAATTATTCTGTTTTGGCTAAAACCAAAAAAACCAATTGAGCACCCTTAGCAATTAGGTTCAGTAGCTTGTTTATTGACTTAGAGAATGACATTAATAGCTTCTTCGTACTGGAAAAGGATATGGCACTCTTGAGCTAGGTGGGGTAGTGGAGGAGGGCGGCAATGACGGAGGAGGGGAGGAGACAACAGGAAGAAGGTTAAGAGGTGGTGGTTTAATTGTTAGAAGGAAAATTTTCAAGGTTTCTTAGACAAAAATAAAGTTTTCAAAGGTTAAAACTTGTTTTTCACTTTTTTCTGTCCAACTTCATGGCTCAAGTTTATGGATGGTCCAAAATAGAACATTTAAACAATGTTAAAGAATTTTTATGCAAGAAATTGAGGTCAAGGTCCAAAATGATACAATAATAAAAGGTTAGGGGCCACATATGCAATTAACCCAGATTTTTTCCACATGTTATAGTAGTAGGGTAAATTCTAATGGCCCTCAATATAATGTCATTGTCCTAGTTTCTCCCCCAACTTTTACTTTGTTTGCTTTAGGCCGAGCTACTTTAAAGGAATTAAGTAGAATTGAAGGGCAATTAGCAAGAGAGACTTAGAGAAGACAAGGGTGCAATTTACCAAAACATTGTACCAGATATTTTTACCTCTTCTTTGACAAATAGCTAAGGTTTGTTGTTTTCATCTCCCCTTTTATTTGGGAGTCTCTGCCTCTCCGACACCTTCTCATCGCTGTTGATTGATCTTTTTCGGTGCCTAAGAAGTGGAATGGATAGAATATGAGAAATCTACCACTTTATACTTAAACTTGGCCATTAAAGTCAAGAACAAGGCCAAAAATTGCTCGCCATGGCCTTGGTCACAAACAATTCAAATCGTGAAATTATATGACTTCACGACTCTAGAGGCCGAAATCATTCCAAGTCGTCTCAGAAATGTTTTGGGAGGTAGAATTGGATAAAAACCTAACTTTACTCGTAAAAGTATAAAAACTTTCAGACTTTAAGATTCCAACATAAAAACAAAATAGCCTAAAACACCAACAATTCAACATTGGACTATGAGCCCAGTAAGCAAGCCCAATCCCAAAATTGTTTAATTAAACAAAAACATGCATCTTTATATAGCCCAGGGATCATAAGCCAGATTACCAGAAATGATGAACAACATTCTCTTCCCCTTTCTCGTCTTTTCACCATATTTCTTCATCTCTTTCCTTCCATCTATTGATTCAAGTGAATACATAGGCTATAATTGTGGAAAAAATATGTTGTTGGATGATATTCCTACTTCTCAATTATTTGATGAAATTTGTTTGTTAACCATTGTTCTTCCTTGCTCTGTTCGCGAGTCTCTGTTTCAAATTCGACCTCCAATGGCTAAACCTCACAAACACCATTCAACTTGTTTCTCATAGTCGCTTAAGCCACTAATATTTTTTAATGTTTCAAAAAGACTACCCATACATAATATCTACAAAGATATTTCAACTTTCATTTGAATTGACAACTAATTCCTATATTGTTTGTTTATGTCATGATATGGTATTTGAAACTTAATAAGTGAACTTTTTGTGAAAAATAAACTTGCTAATATAATTTGGATGATTATATTTTTTAATCTTTTTTAAGAGTTTTTTAGTAAAATCTTTTAACTTTACGGCTTTAAAAAAATCAAAATGACTCTAAGTAAAATCCCGACTTTGATAACCTTGCTCAAAGATATTAGCGAAACCACGTTGATGTCCCCCCCCCCCCAAACAGGTTGAAGGATATAAAAAGGGTAAGTAGCGCCAGCAGTCCTAAATCTCTTCTTTTTATTGCAAATTCATCCCTAACCTCTTAAACATTGCATATCCATCCCAAACCATTCTCTCTCAACATCTCTCTGTCTGCTTCAGTGATGATTATTAAAAAAATAATTATTTTATAATTTTTGTTTAGAATATATATTATTTGAATACCATATACTCCTAATAATTATTTAAATATTTTTTTTATAAAATTTAATTTTTATAAACAATTATTTAACTAATTTTTTACTCTTATGTTTTGGCCATCATTCATCTCACCTCCACCTAACCACCTTGAGCCTAAAAACCTGGTTCCACCATTACTCGAAGATGCCCTGTTCCTTTAGGCCACCTAGCACGAACTGAAAACCGACTTCCTAAGCTCTGGGGAGCTCTCATTGCGAGCCACAAATCGAGTTTACTCGACAACCGATCAAGAACAAATTAAAAGACTTTTCAATGGCACCAAAACCCTTTTGCCCAGAAGATAGAGCAATGGAAAACTGGGTTGCTGCTGGAGATAGTCGAGGGTGTAGAGTAGCAGCACCTCATGGAGCTCGATCTTGGTGTTCGACAAGCAGTTGAGTGTTATGTGTCTGACAGTGGTTACTTGCGAGAAAATTCAAGTGAAGGACCATCTTTTGTACTAAATTCTGGGATGTCTCAGGGACTTTAAGAAAACAATTTCAAAGTGGAGGGAACATTAGGCTGAGTAAGCAAGGTTGGGGATAATTGGTGAGTTTTACCATACTCATTGTCATGCCCAACATAGGCCTAGCCCATTCATTAGCCCTTAAACTCAAGAAACATGGTTCAGGAGCTCATACAATACTATCGGGTAAAGAACTTGGTACAAAATTGCTAAGTGTCCTATAAGCACTTGGACACATGGGCATAGCATTTAGGCATTTTTAATGCACATGGGAGTTTTACCATACTCATCATGAAGTCTTACTATTTTTTTTTTTTAATAATCAAAAGCCAAAAGATCTTGCCCTGTTTTTGTGTATCACGTTTTCTGTTAAATCTCTAATTATTTTTTATTTTCCTCATTATGCCCAGGAGTGCTTCCATTTCTCAATTCATCAGTGAACTATCGTCTGTGGCCTTTTATCTAAGTCGATGAAAAAAGCTCCAAAATATCACGATATTCAATTAACAAAGAATCATCCTAAAAATGAATCAATTTTTTTTCTACAGAATTTCATATAATCTATCACAAAAGTAGGGATGAAAGTAGACAATTCTAAACCTATGGGTGAAGGGATTTACTGCATGAACCTTAAAGGATATTAGTTGCAATCAGCTCACTTTTGGATGCCTGTTTTTGAGTAGGGTGTGGCGCCACTCTCCAACCCTGACATTGCCTTAGGGTGTCCCATTGCGTTGCTATTTTACTAGCCAACATGCAACAAAATGAATCAATTTAAAGTAATGCATAAGTCTTAACAATTTCTACATAAGTGAATTTGCAACAACGTGTTTTATAAGTTCAGATCCTCTGCTCACTAATTGACATTAAATTTGTGCACTATCTTGAAATATCAAACATTTTCACATTTTTTAAACCCACTCTGTGATGTCTTATTATATACTTTATTAAATTTTATTAAGTGGGAAAATTCACATGAGCAAGAAAAAGGGTTACCGAATATATAATTATAAGGCATGTCTACTGATTATCAATTGGTGTTCAGTTAAATGCTTTAAGAAATTTGAGCTGTCCGCTCATTGCTTGACATGTATCTTTGTAGACTATTTTGAGATATCTAATACTTTCACAATTTTTTGTTAACCCACTTTGTCTTGTCTTATTATATCACTTCTTTGAAGCCCATTGGATTAGCAGCAGCAGCAGCCAGTTTTTCGTCGTTATAGATCATTTGCGAGTGGCTACCATATGTTCACTGCGGAGCCAATCAGACTTCACCAGGTAACAGATTGATTACTTCAGATAACCCCAACAAAACGAAACTTATTACGTAATGGATTGTGTTTCATCTTGTGAACATCGAATGTCCCAATAAGTCAGCAATTTGAATATTCCAATGTGCATGTCACATAAATAGCTGATCACTTGCTACTGGACTTCCTAGGCATAGTCATCTCCCATGGACACTTATCTCCAATTCCTTGTTCTCATAATTTCCGGCTTACTTGCCCTTTTGATCGCCGTCTATCTTCTCCCCCTTGGTAAGCAAAATGCACACAGAAAAAGGGCCTGCACAGCCTCTGAAGCTGGTGGCTCTTGGCCGGTCATCGGCCACATGCACCTCCTTGGAGGCAAGCAACTGGCTCATAAAACTCTAGGGGCCATGGCAGATAAACACGGCCCTGTGTTCACCATAAGGCTAGGGTCACAAAGGGCACTGGTTTTAAGTAGTTCTCAACTTGTCAAGGAGTGTTCCACCACCCATGACAGAGTTCTCTCTGACAGGCCATGTATTGCTGCCCCGAAGCTTCTTGGTTTTGACTATGCCATGTTTGGTTTTGCACCTTATGGTTCGTATTGGCGTAAAATCCGCAAGATCACTACGATCGAGCTCCTTTCGAACCACAGAATCGATATGCTGAGGCATATAAGAGTTTCAGAGGTAAAAACTGCAGTAAGAGAATTGTGAGGTTCATGTTTGGGGGAAGGTGGTGAGGAGAGGAGAGTTTTGGTTGACATGAAGCAGTGGTTTGGGGACTTAACTCTTAACATTGCTTTGAGGATGGTGGGAGGGAAGAGATACTTTGGGCCAAATGCAGATTGTGAAGAAGGGGAAGCAAGAAGGTGCATGAAAGTGATAAGGGATTCCATGTATCTTTTTGGGGTTTTTGTGTTGTCCGATGCCATTCCATTTCTTGGATGGTTGGATTTTCAGGGGTACAAGAAGGCCATGAAAAGGACAGCAAGAGAACTGGACAGGTTAGTGGAAGGTTGGCTGGAGGAGCATAAGCAGAGAAGAGGTTATGGTGGTGGACACCATAAATAAGGCTACTTGCTTGGTGAGTCCCAGAACTGAACCCACATAGCTTTTGCATCCAAATTCTACAAGTTGGATTCTTCACACAGTTCAAATAGAGCACATATTCATTGGATTAGATTCTTTCATGCAGTTCATTTCAGAAAAGATTTCACACTGGAATTTAGGCCTTATTTAGTATCACCGTTAAGATTTTAGAAAAATTATTTAAGGGTAATATTTGACTTTTAGCTTCAACAATTTAATCTCTAATGTTAATAAATTATTTAAATCTTCATCCCTAATCATAAAGACTGTTTCCAAATGGGGCCTTAACTTACTTTTATTTTTCTTGTGTGCAAATCCTGCAGCCTCACAATATGCAAGAAAAGTCTCCTACAAGAGTTCTGAAGAAAAATAAAGCAATAATCGTCTCAATTTTTTTTTCTGTGGCTGCCGTCCCCCATATATCCTTATGATTTAGATTCTACTTTCCCATTTAATGGCATAATTTATTTTTCATCCACACACAAACGAAATCCATTTTATTCATAATGAAAAGGATATAATTCATACTTATATGTTTCAGTCAACTATATATGCCCTACAACCCTGCATTGCCTGAAAATTCAAAGCTGATTGGAATATTATATGCAGATAATGGAGAAGGCAACCTTGTAAAAGTCTCAAAAAAGTTGTTCTTTTTACCGTTCATATGAACTAATTTATTCATTTCTTTAAAATTTTATCATAAAAATATGAATTTTTGTATGAAAATGGAACCTTAAAGATCATAGTTTCTAAATAGATTTTTCATTTTTTTTTTCAACACACATTAATATGAATATATTCAAGTCAAACTTAGTCAAAAAAAGCAAAAAGCCAGCCAAAGCAAGACATAGGGGTATTCATTTGCATATTGTATGAATGCGACTTAGCATAGCTTAAATTAAAATAAAGGGCTTTGATGTAATCTGATGCATGTCTGATAAATTTTAATTCTCCTTGGTAGAACTTAATCTTAGCAGAAAGCGACACGACCATGGTAACTCTCACATGGGCACTATCTTTGTTAATGAACAACCCCAACATGTTGAGAATTGCTCAGGAAGAGCTGGATACACATGTTGGCAAAGGCAAGCTTGTGGAAGAATCCAACATCAGGGACCTTCTCTACCTCCAAGCCATTGTGAAGGAGACGCTACACCTGTATCCACCGACTCCCATTAGTGGCCCAAGGTGTGCAGCTGAAGATTGCATGCTCTCATCTGGTTACCACATTCCAGCCGGGACACGACTGATTGTGAACATCTGAAAGATACATTGTGACGGGCAGGTGTCAGCCGATCCTCATGAGTTCCAGCCTGAGAGGTTTCTTGCTGTTGATCACCAAGATAGAGAAGCCAGGGACCACAACTGTGAATTGATTCCTTTTGGCTCGGGGAGAAGAGCATGCCCTGGTGCCTCACTGGCACTTATGGTAGTGAGTTTTGCACTGGCTAGCTTCTTGCAGGGCTTTCAAATGGCCAAGCCAGAGGGGATTGGAGAAGTAGATATGAGTGAAAGTGCTGGTTTGACAAATCTAAAATCCACCCCATTGGAAGTTCTACTCTCCCTACACCTTGCTTCTCATGTTTATGACCAATAAATTTAACCTGAATAATGATGATGTAGTATGAAATAGGAAAGTCCTAAGGGTAATTTTATATGCACCGTGAACATAGTTTGTGTAATACACTAGCATCCTTAGAATTAACTAAAATATGTATGCATGTTTTGAAGCCTCAGCCCAAGTGGTTGAGACTTAAGATACCAAGGTAGAGATCAAGAGTTTGAAACCTGTCTCTGGCAAACCTCCCATAAAATGCTAGTTATACTGGTTCAATGGTTTTCCTGATCTTGGAAAAGCAAATATTCCTTCCTTTTCTTGGCTATAATGTACCTCCTATTTTAATACTTATATAGATGCAGGAGCCATTTTTACCTGATACTATTCATATCCTATATTCTTAATCATAGTTTATTGGGACACCCAAAAATATTCATAATGTTTCACGAAGAAAATTTTTTTATTGTTTTTACTTTTAAAAAATTAGGTTTTGATGACCCACACATCATTGATAGGACTTAATTTAATAAATTTAGCATTAAAATAAAGTTTTATTATAGGTAATTAAAAAAATTTCACCCATAAATTTACATTGATCAACTAAATTTTTGCTTTATTTCAATTTTGAGTTGGGTTCTCTTTACATTATATTCTTATCATTAAAATGATTAGTTATGATTGAAACATAATACCGTAAAACAAAAAATTGTTTGTGCTTTGAATCTATACATATTTCCTTTGTTATTAAAAAATAATTTACTAAAATTTTTCATCTCTTATTAATTCCAACACCAATTTTTAATATCAATGAAAAAATTTATCTAGAAAATTTTACTTTAAATTTCAACAATTATGGACCAAATTATTTTATTTAATTATAAACCATAAAGTATATAATTGATACAACAAAATTCAATTATCAATAGTGAAAAAAAGACTGAAACACAATATTATATTTAACTTATGTCAATCTATTAATGGTTTAACTATTAACTTAATAAAAAGAAAAAGAAAAGAAATTAACTTAAGCCAAATCAACCAGAACCATAGTCAAAAGTAGGTAAATTATAATGATTAAAGTTTTATTTCAGAAAGCAATAATAAAGAAAGATGACAAAAAAAAGTTTGGACCAAGATAAAAATTGAAAAATTTTATGTATCAAAGGTTTAATAATTGATTTAATAAATTCAAAAAAAATGATTTAACTAAAAATAAACAAATTATGGTGACTAATGTCTTAGTTTAAAAGATAGTATATAAAAAATAACAAAAAAAAAAGTTTGGGGACCAAGGAAGCAAATAGAAAAAATACAGTTCAATATTTATTAAATTTGGGGACCAAAATGGAACACGGATGAAACTTGTGGACTAACTTCAAAAAGAGTGAAAATTCAAGGATTGAAATCGAGTTTTAACCAACACAAAACATGAAACAGACTAAAAATGAGAAGTTGCAAAACATGCTCTAAAAAAGGCAAGTGCCTTGTGAAAAGTACAATGACATTCACCATAGATGAATAGTACAAACACATGACTCTTTTAGAAATAAATGGGGTATGCGGAGATCCACGTAATAATGCAAGTCATTGAACAATATAAAAAGATAAGACATATTTTGACATTAAATAAAATTTGAGTATTGATAATTGTAAACACATAGAATAGCTAAATGAATATGTGTTTACATATTGTTAAAAAAGCATTAAAGATAATAGAAGAAAAGTGTCAAAGTAGTTTCATTAGCCAATTCAAATGAAACCATCAAGAGAAAGAAAAAGCTTCTAGTATTTATAATGTAGGATAACATTGCACAATATATATACATAAGCTTTTCCAGATTTTTACTCACTAATGAATCAGTGATAAAATGAAACCTTTTAAGAATTAATCTCCTATATGTAATACAAATTATGTATTGTTTTAACTAATCAAAACTCTGAGTCAAACCCCATGTAAAAAAACTCATTCATTATACAAATTATGCATCTATTTCAATTAATCAAAACTTTGATTCTAACCTATCTAAGTAAACCTTTAAATAAAATCATGTAAAAGAAAAATTTTTTGGTACTTAATATTGTTAATAAAAGCATGTCTCTCATTTTCATTTAAGGCTCTATTATTTTAAATTTAAATAAACTATCCAATTTTTTTTCTAAAGTTTCCAACTGATTTCAAAAGTTGGGGACAATTATGGCAAAATTGTTATATTGAGGGACCAAAAGGGGGATTTGAACATTCCCCTAGAAGTTTGCAATAAAATGGACAACTATACCTTTAGTCCCCACATCATTAGTTCTGGAAGTAGCAGTCTCTATACTTTATTATCTGCCGATCTTACCATCATCAACAAACAACCTTCACCCTATCTCATGACAGAAGGTGAAAGTGAGGGATTAGTATGGCAGACGTGAAATATTTAGGGACCAAAAGAAAGGTTTTACCACAAAATCAGAAAAAGACAAAAAAAAGAAAAAAAAAAGAAAAAAGCAGCAACAAAGGGGCTACTGTTGATGAACAGTTGAAACCCCTTCTTATTTAGAATATAGTACTCCCTATGTCCCATATTCTTTGCAATATTTTCCTTTTTGGGTCATCCCATATTCTTTGAAACATTTCCTTATTTAGCAAACTTGTCCCATCTCATTTACCATTATCCTCCCATTCTAACTTCTCTCTCTCTCTCTCTCTCTCTCTCCATCTCTATCTCTTTCTCTCTCCTTCGCTCGCTCTCTCTCACCATTTCATCTCTGCTCTCACTTTTTCTTTCATTCAGTTGTGATTCTAATGGTGATCGAAGACAATTTGATGGTGATTTGATAATGGAGATAGAAGACAATTCAATGGTGATAAGCGACAAGCCGATAGACAGCGATTCGATGGCGGAGAAAAGCAACGAGGCAACGGACGGTTATTCGACGGAAGAGATAGAAGATGATTCAATGGCAGAGATATGCAATAGCTAGAGGTGATGACTAGGGGTAGGGATGGCAATTGGGTGGGTCGGGTCAGGTTTGGGTTAGGTCATTCAGGTTCGGGTCTAGTCGGGTTAACATGAATTCGAGTCCAGGTTGGGTTCGGGTTGATTTCAGGTTGAGTTGATTTCGGGTTCGGGTTGAGTTGGGTCGAGTTTATTTGGGTTCGGGTTCACTTCAGGTCGGGTCAATTTTAGTCTCGGGTAACTTCAGGCCAACTTTCGGGTCAAATTCAGGTCAACCTTTATGTTCACGTTGGTTACTAGTGTGAAGTCAAAATATTTGAATCTATTCAATTTTTTTTTAAATTTAAATCAAATAATTTTATTTTTTGTGTGATTTAATTTAAATTAAAATTTCATTTTTTAGTATATTTAATTAAAATATTGATAAAAATCTTTTTCATTATAGTTTAGTACATATTTAAGTAATTTAACATTGTTAGTAATATTTGATTGTTTTTCTAAACCCATACCCTTTAACTATCATTATACAGATTATTCAGATCTTCACTCAGCTATCACTCAGACATACACAATGACAATTTTATTATGCTTATGTTTCAATGAATTTTCTTTGAAATTACAACGAAATGCAAATCAAGTTCATTATCAATGACTAAATTGTAAAATTTAGAAAATTTTGGGTGAAAGTGCAAAGATTTCAAAAATTTTAGGATCCATGTTGTAATTATTATGGGTGACTAAAATAAAATTTTTTAAAATTTAGGTACCTTATTACACTATACTTAAAAGTATAGAGATAAATGTTATAATTTTAATAATTGTCTATTAAGATCATTAAACTTACTAAATATAAAAATTACTTCTGTTGAAAAAATTCAAATATGGGATTCACTAAATATGGATGTTTGTCCCCAAATAATATACTTGCAATATATAGAAGTCCTAAAAAAATAGAAGTTACTAAATATGGAAATTCTTTCTCAAAATATGAAAATTATTAAACATGAATATCTTAAAAAAAGAAATGAAACTACCAAATATGAAAGTTTCATCTCCAAATATGAGACTTACTAAATATGGAAGTTCCAAAAAATAAAAGTTACTAATAACGGAAGTCACCATTCCTAAATATAAGGCATATTGAATATAAAAGTCTCAAAAAATGGAAGTTACTAAATATGGAAACCTCCATATTTAGAACTGACTTAATATAGAAAATAATGAAAAAGGAAAGTTAAGATTTAGGGTAAGAGTTAAAATTGAGTATTGTCGGGTTTAGTTATCAGGTCAAGTCAGTCTCGGGTTTGGGTCATTTCGGGTTCGGATTAATTCAGGCTCGGGTCATTTCAGGTTCGGGTATTTCGGGTTTAGGTCATTTGGGTTCAGGTTTTCTCGGGTTTCCCTTTAATCGGGTTCGGGTTCATGTCGGGTACAGGTCGTTGACTTTTTTAGTCAAGTCGGGCTTAGGTTCGGGTGAGTTCGGCCAGGTCATCGGGTCGGGTCCGATTTTGCCATCCCTAACTGGGGGCGAAGAGGAGATGACTAGAGGTGACGATATGACAGCAGATCAAGGCAAATCATTTACGATGATAGATCGAGGCGAATGGTTGTCCTCCCCTACCTCTAGTTGTTCCGATCAACCTATTCATGCCATGACAGGGACTAGGATAGGAATTAGAAGCAATGAATCGTTGGGTGCTTGATTTTTGAAGGTCTGGCTAAAGGATACCGAAATGGAGATTGAGACAGGTCTGGCCAAAAATGAAGGCTGAAATGGCAAACAAGGCAAAAGGCAAAACTAGGAACAATGGTAAAAATTAAGGTTGCCTTAGACTTTGTGCCAAATCTAAATGTTCCAAACAACTCTAGATGGAGGAAGTATAATGTATAAAAAATAACAAATTCCAATGTAAAAGAAAAAAAAAAGAATGACTACTTGAAAATAAAATTTTTCTAATGAATTTCGGACAAGGTAGTACAAGTTTTGACTCACTTCATTTAACTACAATAATGAGTTGTAAAATTGCTTATTTTAAGCTTGGAGGCTTTTTGTTTAATCTAACTATAATAACTAGTTTTTTATAAAAATTTTCTTCTTTAAAAATAATTTTCAGACTTTTCTAAATATAATGTTTCAAGATATATATAATTTGAATAAACAATCCTATATACTCCCTCTGTCCCAAGTTTTCTGCTTCATTTATCATTTTGGGTCATCCCAAATTTTTTACACCATTTCCTTTTTTAGTAAGTTTTACTAGACAACTTTACACTTATACTCTTCCCATCTACTACTGTCATTCGTTTTGTTTTTGTTCTGCTTCTTCGAACCCCCTGCTGGCCACCACCAACATGGTGACAATGGTCAATTGGGGTGATGAATGACAAGACGAGGAGGTCGGGGCGGTGAGCGATGGGGTAAGAAGTTCAAGGCGGCAGGGCGATGAGGTGAGAAGATCGAGGCGAGGAGATTAAGGTGACCAGGTCAGGGTAGTGGGCAACGGAGTAAGAAGATCTAGGCAAAGAGGTCAGGGCACTAAATGGCGGGTGACGGTTTGAGAAGATCAGGGCGAGGAGCCAAGGGTGGTCGGCGGCTGGTGGCAGGTTGAGAGATTGGACCCAAAGAAGGTGATTTTATGCGACAGATCAAATGTGAAGATGATCTGATGTCGAGGGCAAAAGGAGGCTAGAAAATGATGAGTGGGTGACCAAGGGAAGCGAGGAGATGACAAGCGGGTGACCAAGGGAAGCGAGAAGATAAGACCGGCGATGAGATGACTAGACAACGAAATCAGAGGGAGAGGTTCGAGTTTAGTGAAATTGAGTTCGAGATTCGAGATGGAGGGTGTTGTCAAGTTGGATGAGGTGACAAAAGATGCGGACAGCATGTAACGGAGATGGCATTTTGTGAGGATGGAGTAGAGGAGACAACATAACGAGTGATGGTGGCCGGCGGGGATGGCAACGAATCTAGGTTTGATGTTGGCTACTGTATGCATAGGTTTTGTGGTGTGGCAAACTAAGAAGAGAAAAAAACTAAGGACAAAATTAGAAAAATTTACATATTTTCATCATTTCTTAATCTCTGTACCAATCAAAAATGGAGTAGAAAACCTAAGATGAAGGTAATATTAAAAATAGCTACTTTTGTAAGTCATTTTTTAATTCAAAAGTGAGACTTTGTGTATATTGGAAATACATATTAATTGCTGACTTAAGTTATTATTGATGAACAGCGGTGTCACTTTTTTTTTTTTCATGGTTTAACTCCACTTCCAGCCCCTATAGATTTTGGTCCTATTTGGTATTAGCATTAGAGATTGGTGTTAGAGTTTTGAAAAATCTATCCAAGAGTAGCTTTTAACTTCAGTGTTTTCACTTCAGCTGTTGAAAAAGTTATCCGAAACTCTAATGCTAATCATAAAAGCTATTCCCAAACGGGGCCTTTCTTTCTTCCATTTTGGCCTTAATTTGTTCCATCTAATGATCTACACCTCAAGAGACAATATGAAGGTAGTGATGGGGTCAACAAATCTACAAGTTTGGGGACTGCATTTAGGGGTGAAAATCGGGCAAAAATTTCGGGTCCAAGTCTAAACCCGACTCAAAATATGCATACTTTTCTCATTTCTAGTAAACTGAACCTATCCCAATTAACCTTCCAACTTGAATCAACCTAAACCAAGTTGATTAAAATCAAGTCAACCTAATTTCACAATTTGCTATAATTGGTGGTGTGCTTATGAAGCAAAGTAGGGGAAAAAAAGAAGAAAAGAAAGCATAAGTAGCAACATAATCCAACAAAACATATATCCAACACTAACACATTCTATCCAACATAATTCAATCATTTTGAACTTCAGTAACTATTCACTACACAAAATCATCCAACGTCTAGAGTAGAGAATGAACAAAAACCTTTAAAGGCAAAGAATAATCGAGAGGTGATGTGGATAAGAGGACTTGAAGAGACCGAGAGGCAAAAGCAATTCACGGGATAGACAATGGGTCAATGGGCAAGGGCAAGGACGAGGAGAAAGATGGACAAGAAGACAAGTCTACTCTAATGTAGTGATGGCAAAGGCGCAGAAGGCAACGGGCAAATAGTGAAATGAACAAAAGGAAAAGGGGTAATTGCAAAGCTTTAGGGTAGTTAGAGTGAACGACTTAGTCAAGTTAGGGAGGGTTAACAGAGTGTGGCTTGGGTTGTGCCTGGGGAGTAGGGAAAGTGGGGGGTGGCTTGAAGCTAGGTTAGGCAGGTTAATCGGGCTAAGGGCCAAACCAAATAAATTTTTGAACAACATAGGCAAGTTGGGTCACTTTACATTAACTCAACTATTAAACTGGATAGGAACACTGCATTTTAGCCATGGCTTGGACTCTCCTCAAACTTTGCGTGGACTTTTCAATTTAAACTCCCAATTAGTACCATGTTACTACTTTTCTACTTTTTGTGTTAATGGTTAAACACCGCTTTTAGTTGTTAAAATCCCACTCTTTACTTGTTAATCCCAAAACTTTATTGTATAAAGATTATGCCTTGATTCGAGGTCAACACCAAATCTCAGTTTTTTATTTTTATGGAAAAGTCTTTTGCATCAATGGTTGAACCCACTTTTAATTTTTAAAAGTCTAATATTTTCTCTCTTCATCCCTAAAGTTTATTATTTAATAATTATTTTGCTATATTTACATTAAATTCCACAATAGATTGAATAGATGCAACATTTGGGATGAATAAACTTTTAGCCAATAAATTACAAGGGAAAAACACTAGGGTACAAGTTGTATATATAGACATTTCAACTAGTAATCAACCTGCACTTCATTACAAATTGATCAATAAAGATTCAAATTTTTCATACTGATTACATTTATAGAAAAAAAAACATAAAAAACAGTTCTGATGGTGATTAATTGAAAGGTTTCAATAAAGTAGGAATATTTGAAAGTTATTGGTAACCAAAATTTTAAATAGAAAACTCATGGCACAAAGACCAAGGTAGTGGATTTTGGGATTTCAGTACAAACCAAGGCTTTCACTATAACTTATGAAGGTTCTAGGACTTAAAACAACAAAACCAAAAGTTTAGAACATCTTCTGTGTCTATTGGGATACAGTGGAAAAAATATATGTTTTCAGAGTTTGATGACCAAATGATACCATCATATACAAATAGAGGACTTATACTGTAATTTACTCATTTTGTTTGGTTTCTAATGCCTCATGTGCCAAAAGCCCAAAACATGTGTAGCAAAAAAATATATATATACACTATAGCAAAAGGGACACTATTCATATTGTCCCATCAAGAGCTTAGCTCTTTAGTTATTATAATGGTGCTATCATAAGATACGATGGATGTTTTGAGAAAGCAATTGTATGCGTTATGCTATACCCACAAGGGATCCCATTTAGCTCATGGATAATGACGCTTGTTTCTATGAGATCTGTAAATCTACTTATATTTTATCAGTGATTGTTGGAGATTCATGGCTATTAGTGATCTAGAGCTCAAAATGTTCCACCTAATCTTCTAATGGATTGTTTCTTGATAGCAAAATTATCAAATTAATTTAATGACATAAAAACTTTCTAGATGATATGAGTAGTATGAGGATGTTAAAGTGAGAATGAGGGACTTCTGATGCTAACATGTGAAGAAGACAAAGTTAAAACTTCTTAAATTTTTAAGGTTTTAGAGTGCGCTAGAAGTAGAGGATTGATAAAAAAAAAGTTGGAAGAAGCTATTTTGAATGATCAACATAATTTGATTCACATCGAAGTGAGGTTTGCTTGCATTGAAAGATATTCAGATATGGTGTCTAACTTATTTCTAGTTTTCCTTTCCTTCTGTTGTGTTTTCTTTATCGGATGATGGGCTAAATTTGTACTGATACTTAAAGTAGATAAACTCTAGAATGATCATGTTTTTATGACTATTTTGGTTTAATCGAATATAGTTTCTTCTGATTTACTCATATGTACTTAATGGTATGTTGAATTGATAATGGCTAGCTTATTGATTTGATTTTTGATTTTGAGCAGGTTAAGCTAATTGCTTGTATGTTTGATTTGATCACTATATAGATATAAGGGATTGTATGCAAGTCTAGAGATAGACTGGCATAAGACCTCTAGACTAAGGTTAAACCTAGTAGTGAGATTTATAGACTGTTAATGCATTTTTAGGGGTTTCGGTTAGGAAAAGATCCCGATTGATCAGCCTGAGTATAAGGTTTAGCTACCGTGAAAGAGGAATTAGACTAACCTAAGAATTCTCCACGGTCAAAGGGTACTATATTTTGATTGAACTAAATCAGGAGTAGTTCACAAGGGACTTTTAGAGGGATTCATATCTAAGTATGATATTTTTTTTATTGTTGGTTTATTTGTTCTATTTCTTATTGCTTTTCATTATTTATTCACTGCAGTGGTTTAATTTTTCCTTAGTTGTTAATTTATCTCTAGTTATTACCAGTTAGATAATCGAATGAAAAAGGAGTAGGGTAGCCATTTTTAGACCTGTGGAATACGACTTTGATACTCACTAATGATATGCTATGGAGCAATAAGTGCACTTGCCTTTAGTTCCTATTAGTTTAGTTTCTGACTTTATAGGTTAGATTTGGGAGCATCAAAGCTGGCCTCTAGTTCTTCATTGCCCTCAAACTAGATGTTCTTCATCTTACTTGGAGAAAGTTTCCTAGTAATGTGTGAGCACAATAGATCTTGAGCATTAAAGTCTATAGTGCTATGAACTTTGTAAGATTCAACAAAATATGAGCTAATGTGTTCTTGGATGCCATCAATATCAGTTATTCTTTAACCTTAATCATTCTACAAGAAGGATATTTTATTGACATGTCTTTTTTGTCTAGTCATAACATGGAAGAAGTTTGTGTTTTTTATCCCCTATATATAACCAATTGATCCATGAATTTTGTGCCCAAAGCTTTTCTTGAATAGATAATAGTTTACAAAGTTCTGCTCTCTTTTTAGAAATATCCAAACATAAAGAAGCCAATTAGGATTCAATTGCAAATCCTAAAGGTTTTCTCTAGCTCAGTAATCTGTTTCTTTAGATGACCAATATTATGTTTATTCCAATCTCTAAGTTAGGGTAGAGCCAATTTCATTCTCAAAGAAAATTTGTACATACTTGAGGTAGCAAGCCTATAGTCCCATGTAGACCTTAGAATCCAATTATATTGAGGATACTTAAGCCAGAATGATTAAACCGGAGAGGTCTATGAAAAAATATCCAAACTAGTCTTGTATTAAGAAGAACAGCAGCATGATCTGAGCACTTGTTGGCCAATTAAATAATTCCTCATTTGGATAGACATGTAGCAAATATGTTGCCCAAGAGGACTTATCAAGAATTCCGAGCACTGGATCTGACCCCTGTTGTCCATTAGCTCATGTGAATCGCATGCCTTTGCATTGAATTGGAATCAATTTATGTCTTTTAAAGAAATCAATCAAATATCAAGTCGCTGAGCAATTATTTCCATTCTTTCTTGTTTTTATTCAGAACTGTGGTTAAAATCATGGATCAAGCATAGAGAAAATTGATACTGCAATGAAGATGTTCCAGTGTCATTCCATGTTGTTTTATGTAATGAGACCACGATATTGCTATATATAGGGCCATAACCATACTTATTAAAGTTCATCCTTGCTTCGTAGCAAAATGATATGTTTCTCCGGTGACAATATATTGCAATAAAAAAAGGCTTTCCAACCTACCCAAAGCCGACCGCCCTTCTCAGAAGCATTCACTTAACAGTTATTGTGACTTGGTTTCCACAACAAACAAAAAGTTGAGATAATGTTTGTGAACCGGCCATTTAATTTTTGGGAAAGTTACAAAAACCCCCCTATGGTTTGGTCAAACCTACAGTTTGCCCCCTCTATTTTGAGAAACCTACAGTTTGCCCCCTATGTTTTTTATATTGCTTGATAACAACTTCTGAAACTGTATTTAAAATATATAATAATCATCTTCCAGTAATTTCAATCTGTTTAGTATTTTTTTTATAGTTAATAGACATTTGAAATTATCAATTTTTCCGTTCTGTAAATGTACTTTCCTGCCTGTAATTATATATCAGTATTTTTTAAAGGTCAGTTTGCTATGAAAAAAATATCAAAAATATTAAAATTACTAGAACATTATTGCCATATAGTTTAAATACAGTTTCAGAAGTTGTTATCAGACACTATAAAAAATATAGGAGGTAAAATGTAAGTTTCTCAAAATAGAGAGAACAAACTGTAAGTTTGACCAAACTACAGGAAAATTTTTGTAACTTTCCCTCAATTTTACTACTGCCATTGTGAATTTATGTGTAATTAAACATACCAAATGATTTTAGTTCTTTTATTATGCACCTATGTCTAATTAGACATAGTAACCCATCCCTTAATCTTCTATATATAAGGCATAAATTATTAAAACAATTGACAAAAATACCCTTAGTTAAAATATTCTTCTCCACAAAAAAACCCTAGCTTGCTGCTGCTGCCGGTGCCGGCGCCGGTGCTGCTGCCGAACTGTCATACATCATGATCTCGCAGTATACGTCATATGTCATATTCGAAAAAATGAAAAGTGTCTGAATGGATGACGAAAAGTGTCTGAATGGATGATGAAAAGTGTCTAAAAAAATATTTAGAAGTGTCTGACCAATACGTAGATAATTTACTCTCTTTAAAAATAACTAATTAAAATAATAAAAAAGTGTCTGAATGAATGTGTAAAAGTGTCTAAAGAAATATTTAGAAGTGTCTGACCAATACGTAGACAATTTATTCTTTTCAAAAATAATTAATTGAAACAATAACAAGTGTCTAATAAAATGTGTAAAAGTGTCTAAAAAAAAGTGACAAAATGTCTAAAGCGTGTCTCTAAAAAAAGTGTCTAAAAAAAAGGGATAAAATGTCAATTTACTCCCAGCTTTGCCTCTACTCCGATTGCTCCGATCCTGGCTCATCGCATAGTCGCCGTGGCGTTGTCGTCATCGAGTCGTCGGATATCAGGCTTGTTGCGTCATTGGTGCATTCATGTCGCTCAATTGAATTGCGTCTTCGTCTTCGTCTTCGTCTTCAGGAGATCGCAAAAGCTTCATCTTCTCCGGCCATCGCTGGTGCCTCCAATGTCTGCCATCACCCTGCAGAAGCCGCCAGATCTAAGTATTTGTTACTATGGCGGAGCCGAAGGAAGGGAATCGACTGTGATCTAAGAATCGGAGGCGGCACCGAGGCGAGGCGAGGCGAGGCGAAGATAGGCAAAGTCAGGCGTGACGAGAGGCAGAGAACAGGGATCCGATCGGACGATCGGTGAAGCGAACCGCACAACGATTTGAGGAGGCGAGTCTCAGGCGAGTGTGGAGAGGAAGCGACGAGGCGAAACGGCGAGGTGCGGGGCGAGGCAAAGCCAGGCACGACGCGAGGCGGCGCTGATCCGACGCGAGGCACTGATCCGACGCGATCCGAGGCAAAGCCAGGCGGCGCTGATCCGACGCGAGGCGAAGCCAGGCGCGACGAGAGGCCAGGCGCGATTTGATCGGAGCAGAGAGTGCGGCGACGCGATTCGATCGCCGGCAATTTGTCTGGAACGAAGAGCGGCGGTGGTCGGCGCCGGCGAGGATGAGAAAGAGAAAACGACTGGTTAAGGAAGAAAAATTTTGGGGGCAAAATAGTAAAATCATCTCTATGTCTAATTAGACATATGTGCATGATATCCATGGTAAAATGATTTTCTAAATCTATCACTTACAATACTCGCTACTTTCCATCTAACCCACTACCCTCGAACTTGTTATCTTCCCAAAACCTTCTCAAATCGCCGACTGCCGTAATCCTTCGCATTCTTCCATGTGCTTCATCCATAATCGACTCCAAACGATGTTTCTGGCAATGATGAGATGCATCAGATTCAAAGAATTAATCATCAAGCCAGCGAGATGGCAAACGCAGTAGCAGTCGAGGAAGAGTGGGAGCTTCAGGCGGAGTCTCCGACTGGAAAAGATGCGCCGGAGAACGCAGGAGCAAGCGAGGAAGAGCGGGAGTTCAGGCGAAGTCTCTGTTCGGCAAGGATGAGACCAGATCTGGCTGTGCCAGGATAGGGAGAAGGAGAACACCGATTCAGGCGAGGAAAAGTAGGAGCTTCAGGCTAGCTTCAGATCGGAAAAAAGGAGAACAAGGCGGCGACGGAAAAGGAGGCGCACGGGCTTTACGAGACGGCGGTGGCTAAGATCCAACAACGATGGCGAGACACGAGGATGATGACGATGGCTGAGAGAGCTTGGCGAGATGTGTGGCCACGACAGAAAACGACTGGGCAAGTAAAATAGAGATTGGCAATAGAGGGAGAGTTTGGGCACTGCTATTTGTTGTCCCAAAAAAATAGATTTCATTTATTAATTATTGTTTTATATACTTTTGTATTTTACTTTAAACATATTTTTATTTATTAGTTTACACGCCTGTATTTTTTAGAAAAATAAATTATTTGGATATTGCTTCAAACACTTTTATATTTTTTTTAGACATTTTTATATATTTATTTGGACACTTTTTTTTATTGTTTCAAATAGTTATTTTTTAAAGATAATGAATTATTTATAAGTTTATTTAGACACTTTTACATATTTATTTAGATGCATTTATATATTCATGTAGATATTTTTTAATTATTTTAGACAAATATTTTCTAAAGATAACAAATTATTTATAAGTTAGTTTAAACACTTTTATATATTTTTTTAAACACTTTTTAATATTCACCCAGACACTTATTTTTATTGCTTCATACATTTTTAATTTCTCCTGATAATAAATTGTCTTTATATTACTTCAAATACTTCTATTTACTGTACTAAATACTTTTACACATTGTATTAGACACTTTTTCATATCTATCTTAGACAGTTCTGTAGGTTATTTCTATAAATAGTCTGATGAAGGAGGCAAGGAAGGAGTGGCTTACCAGTGGTATTGTGATGGTGGTGACTATGGAATTTGAAAGCAACGAGTGATGTGATTTGAAGCGATGAGCAGCGTGATATAGCAACGATAACACTGAGATTTAGAGGTCAATGACACTATGGGAATGATGATCGAGAGGAGAGGACGACTGTGCAATTCACAGATAAGTACTAACATTGAGATCAGAAGGCAACGACAGGCCAGAGAAGCTCTGATATGGAACATCAACCAGCAAAGTGGGAGGAATAATGGTCGGAGAAAGTCTAATGTGGAACGTCAATTAGCGGAGTGGGAGAAACGATGGTGGGAGGCAATGGCTACAAGGTAGGGTTTTTTCTTTTTCAAGAGAGGGGTAATTTGGCCAAAATATGAGCTAGGCTTATATATGAGGAATTAAGGATTGGATTAGTTGTCTAATTAGATATATGTGTATAATATAACTAGTTTACATACTTGACGTTGCAGCGAGTTTTCAAGTTATATCAAGGCTAAAAAAGTATATATATTTAAATGTTAAAAAAATATTATTATGAAAATATTACAGCAAAACCAATGATTTTAAAAGTACTAAATTCTTTCAAAATCTTATTGAGTATTGCCAACAAATTTATTCATTATGTCAAATTTTATTAATGATTAAATTTATTAATTAAAAAATTCTTCAAACAATGATTGTACAATATATATATTAAATTTATGAATTTCTCTAGCGATAATAAAGTATTATAATTTGAATTAGAATGATTATAATTACTTTCTTCTAACTTCAATTTCAAAGCATACAATTATCTTGAATATTGAATATGAAACAAATATCTAACTAATGCCCTAAAAACTCCACCAAATGAAAGTTACCGGTAGTTTCTTCCTTTTGATTTTTGTCCATGTTTTTATTGAAGTTAATAACATTGGATTGTATACACCGAAACCACTTTCTATATGCTTTTCCATCTATACTTTTTGACTTTTTGATACGACTATCTTATAACAAAATTTTATTTTTAAGAGAATGAGTGTGATTTTCTCATACTTTTTTTATTTTTTGCATATGGACATAAGTAATGTTGTAAAGTAATTGATTTAGATATAAACGGATAGTTTTTTTTTATTCAGAGCAACTATATATATTTTTGTGTATTTTTCATAGAAAATGACTAATGAATGGGTAAAAGCATGCAAGCAAAAAAAATTGAAATGTAGGAAAAAATTTTAAAACCATATATATGTTTGTACGACTATATTTATGAAACAACACCAAGAAAAAAATAAATACTCATTGGCTTCGATCATTATGTTTCAATATGTGCATAATTTCAGGCTAAGAACAACTCTAGTGCTAATTAGTCATATCAACATTTTAATCTTCCAACATTTTTTAGGAAGAAAAAAGTAGAATGAATTAAATCTAAAAAATTATAGCAAACCTAGCCAAAAGAATTATATTTAAATAGTCAGATAATTTTAGGGTGACTGAAGAAAAAAATAAAAATGTTTTAAAAATGATACCAAAATTATTATATTTAAATAGTTCTAAAAATTTTGCAATTAAAGCTAGAGCTAGTGTCCAAAAAAATTATTACGAGAATACACATGGTCAATGCTAACAATAAACAACGTAAGAACCATAGTACAATGGAGGAAGAAGTAGAGGCCAAATAGTCCATTAGTAAGGTATTAAATATTGTTACCGTCAGGTATAACATATTCATTAATTTCAATGTATATCACATGATATATTGTATCGCATATTGTTACTGTTTTCAAAAATAAAAATAAAAATATTATTTTAAGATAAATAAATTAAATAAAATTTTTTGCACCTTTTTATACGTATTCTAAATTTTCTCATTATAATTTTTCAAATTTAAATAAAATAAATATGAAAGATGATATTTTTTATACAAAAAATATAAAAAAAATTTTATAGAGAACAAAATAAATATTACTCAATAAAAAAACAAATTTATTTATACATGAGAAAAAATGAACAATAATTTAATAATAATAATATATTTTCTAATACCACATTAAATTCTTAGGTGGCTCAAATTATCTTTCTCTTCTATGACTGTCATATTTCTAAGATGAAGTTTCATGTTATAATAGCAAAAGAAAAAGTAACCAAAAAAATAAAAGTAAATATTTATGTTAAAATATGTGTATAAATTATATTTTACTATTTTACATATTTTATAAATTATATTTTACCATTTTACATATTTAAGTATGATATTTTGATATAAAATGACTAAAAAAATATGTTACACATGCCCTGCAAGAAATAAGAAACTGCAGAACGAACCTAATAATATGTTGTGGTATACTGTAGTATTTTGACAAAATGTACATAAAAGTTTATCAGTGTGTTAAATACCGTGAAATATCACGCTATACCATAGTATTTCATGTGAAAAATGACAAAATGCAAAAACATTTGTATTGCATATCACTTACCGATTTGTGTACTGTGATATATAGTAGTATTAAAAACCATGTCAATTACTTAGCCAATAGGAATACATTCCACTACTCAAGATGCTAAAATCATTACAATAATTGTAAAAATTCTTTCTTTTATTTCATACTTTGTAAGAAAAATTTAAGTTTATATGAAATTAGAACTAATCTCAAACCATATATATGTTGGTACAATTATTTTTGTTTGAAAGAACATCAAGAAAAAAAATAGATACACATTGGATTCAATCATAATGTTTTAATCTGTGGATAATGTTAAGCTAAGAGCAACTTTAGTGCTTAATCATGATGATATAATTGCTACCTATAAATGAAAAAATCCCCAAAACAATTGATCAAGCTTTCAACAATAAACATTGGTAGAGGCCAAAAACACTTTAGTATCAACAATTGAATTTTGAAGTACTAGATAAGCATAATATATTGTTTTTTCTGCAACTTATCTCATACTAAATAATATAGATGTCATTTATCCAATTAATACATACTATGGTTAGTGGAATGAAGAACTCTTTTGGTGATGGAAATGCATGCATCCCATCCATCTTTACTAAAGTACTCATATACCGTGCTATCAATTTTTACCTATAGCTAATCATTGGCACACAATTGATATATATATATATATATATATATATATATATATATATATATATATATATATATATATATATATATATAATCACTAATTAGTTGGTGAAGAAACTAAGAATAATGTGTTTTTATCAACAATTTGTACTTTCATTGACAAGAATTTTCTATTTACATATTATGATTGTGATCTCTCATGCCAAAAGTGAATCAACAAAAGTCAGCTAACTTTACACTACTTGATATTCTCTTTTTTTTTTTAAATCTATAACGTGTGTGTAATCCAAGTAAGTTATATGATTTAAAATTTTCGCACTTTGGGTTTATATAATCTATATGATTATTGGTTCTTAAAAAAATAAGTTATCAGATAATTGTTCTATTATTTCTTGGTGAGAGCAAATCAGTTTAGATGAGATTATATCATTTTTAAATTGTATTTATCTTAATCATGAATTGATTCAAATTTAATCCTAATTTTTAATTTGTAATTCAAATTTACAGGTAAGTCAATAATTACTGCTTTGACTGACATTTGTTACTACGTTATTACTTTATAGGGGTAAGGGTATATTTGGTAGCCTACATGCAAACTATTGTAGTTAACCTACTAAACAGGGAAAGTATGTCACATGTCAACTCCATAATTTCTCTTATTAAAGAAAATTCAAAATCAGTCTTAGATGTATCATGCTTTATATATATCTAATTATATATATATATATATAAAGTAGGACAATTTTGAGGGAGTTTTTGGCCTTTTTCTTAATTGCCACCTTCCCTGACTCACATGTGTCCAAGTTTTTTTTCCAATTAAACTGTAAGTACTTGAAGGTATAATTAGAATTCCAAAATCATCCTTCATTTGAAAAAATGGAAGAATTAATTTAGTTTGAATTGGTTTAGGAAAGTTTTGAATTGGTATATAATAATAAATGAATGGATAATTAAACTTGGAATCTCAGCATCCCGAATGAATTAAAATGAAAACCAATTTCATTTAAAAAATGGAAGAATTAATGTAGTTGACATTAACTGATTCATTCGTGAGAAAAGATTTGCAAAATCTTCCAAATATATATACTTGGCTTTAGCATATAAAAAAAAATCTTCTCCATATAAGGAAAACAAACTCATTTGTGAGAAATTATTAGAAAAATCTTCAAACTCATTTGTGAGAAATAATTTGAAAAATCTTACTTCCAAAGATATATATTTGACATTAGCATATAAATAAATTCTACTCCGTAAAAGGTAATTAATAAAGAAAAATTTACAAAAATATATAGTTGACATTAAGACCAATGTTTATCATTCGTTACCCTATCAACTTAATTTGGCAATATTTAACCATATGCATGTGTCCAAGTTTTTAGGGAGTTTTTGGCCTTTTTCTTAATTGCCACCTTCCCTGACTGACATGTGTCCAAGTTTTTTTTCCAAATACACTGTAAGCACTTGAAGGTATAATTAGAATTCCAAAATCATCCTTCATTTAAAAAAATGGAAGAATTAATTTAGTTTGAATTGGTTTAGGCAAGTTTTGAATTTGGTATATAATAATAAATGAATGGATAATTAAACTTGGAATCTTAGCATTCCGGATGAATTAAAATGAAAACCAATTTCATTTAAAAAATGGAAGAATTAATGTAGTTGACATTAACTTATTCATTTGTGAGAAACGATTTGCAAAATCTTCCAAATATATATACTTGGCTTTAGCATATAAAAAAAATCTTTTCCATATAAGGAAAACAAACTCATTTGTGACAAATGATTAGAAAAATCTTCAAACTCATTTGTGAGAAATGATTTGAAAAATCTTACTTCCAAAGATATATATTTGACATTAGCATATAAATAAATTTTACTTCATAAAAGGTAATTAATAAAGAAAAATTTACAAAAATATATAGTTGACATTAAGACCAATGTTTATCATTCGTTGCCCTATCAACTTAATTTGGCAATATTTAACCATATGCATGTGAAAAATATATGGTAAAGAAATTAATTACACTTTCATATATAACAAATCTTTTTTTGAAAACATCCTATTAGGATCAAAAGTGAGCATTAATTAACCTATTAAATTAAATTGAATAGTAATATTTTAACAACATATATGTACAAAATATTAGGCAAAAATCAAAATCTCATGTATAAGAAATTTTTTTTTATTTAATTACCCCATTATGTTTAATGTATTAATTTGGAAACTAATGGTTTTCCTTTAAAATTTTCCTCTATATGTACCAACACATCTCAACCTCACAAAACCATATGCCTAGGTAAGTTGTCTCCCCCCTTTTCTTTTATGGTTTGGATTCGAAAAGTTTTTTTATGTTGTATTTTGCTTTGTTATAGCATTTGTACATTTGTTTTATTGAATCATCAGTGCTTTTGCTTTTACTTTGAGATTCATGAATACATTTTTGTACTTTATAGTTATTGTTTTTTCAATTCTATACTTACAATTGTTATTTTCATATTGTAGGTTTTTCATATTTTGATTTATCGAGTAAGGTAAAAGTTTACGTTCAATTGATTCCATTAACTAAACCTAAATTTTCATTAACACTATAATATTTTATTCTTATCTTATCCAAACTAATATAAGTTTCATCTAATTCTTTCTCGGTTGAGTTAAATGTAGAAATATCAAATATGGACTAAAATTTTCTCCAACAAGATTTCCTATTGGTGAATTATTGTCATGATGCTGGAGAGGTATGGCCTGCCATTACCAGGTGACATTTTGAAAATTTGCTGCTAATAATTACAAATGCTTGGCTACATTCTTTGGGACACGAATCTCACAGTCTCAAGTCTCAAATTTTACCTGAATTGTTTCCTTGAAGATTCCTAATTGTACAAGTAAATGGAAAGATTATTAAGAAAAGAAAGAGCAAGTTAATTATTACCTACCCATTTATAACATTTTGGTGTAAAAGTGAAAATTCTCTATCTGACACTAAAAAGGACCACTATAAAGTACAATTGTTTTGATAGAGTAGTTTTTTTCTTCTTCTTTACTTGAGAACCTATGAGAGGTGTCTATTTTTATTTGGCCAAGCAATAAATATTCACCTATTTTTTATTATGTCCAAATTGCCCTTCAACTAACATTTTTTTTATTTTTTTTGAAAAATGGAAGCAATTTAATTTCATGCTAAAGATTAAAATATTCAATCTGATACTAATTTGATCTTAGAACTATTATTACACCCATTCGATCATCCTACAAGGGAAATTTTCTTTATAGAAAGGGAAATAATTTCAAATTGAACATGCCAACAAAAAACTATTGTGAAGCAAAGTAAATTTTTTAAAATATAATCGCACAAATTTTCAAATTTTTTTAATTAATGCATTATGAAGAAAATTTTGAATCCATAAAAACAAGGCCTTTCATGCCACAATGAGACATGCTTTAATTGGAAAACCAAAAAATCAAACATTTTCTTGACAAACCTAATAAATCAAGTTTTTTTTCCTATAGTTGGGCAGCTAAAAATATTTTATTTTCAAAAATTGTGTATTTGAAAAGTTATTTACTGAAATGAATATGATAAGAGACCACTAATTTCTTCATTAGAGATTGAAAAAGCACATAACACTATCTTTTTGTCATTAAAAAATGAAAAACTAGTAATGAATACTCGAACCTATATCCAAATCCTAGAAAAAAAAATGGAAAATGTTTTACTACAACCACTATACCAAGAGACTAAATAATGATTCAAGTTGATGTCAAATTGTAAATATTAGATCCCAAAATTATGACTTTAAAGAAAAAAAGAAGGAGTCGTTGCATGATAAATGTTGAAACATAAGTATGGGTTTAGTCACTACTTAATTGATATATGGGTTCAAAGGCCTCTTAAGTACCATAAACTTACGAATAATCCATTGACAGCATTAATTTAAGCTACCAAATATTATTTTTCTTTTTTAATTGTAAAGCATTCACTGGTAACCATTTTCTTAAAAGAAAATAATTACTAAAATATTTTTAATTCAAAATTTTTTGTTCCCATGGCAATATAATTCAAGTTAGTTTTTATTTAAGTCAACATAATTCAAGTTAGTTTCTCATGACATTAAGAATGTTAAATTGGTTATCTGGGTTTTATTTAAGCTCAGGTACACGTTACATTTTTTATGGCCATATTTTTTTGTGAATTTTACAATAATGTAATATACTTGGTTTTTTCTATATATAACATAACTTTATTTGGATTTTTAATTGTTATTATTTTTTTCTAAATAGTTATATATCACAGTGAATGATAGAAAAAAACTATTATTTAGAAAGCTTTTTCAATAGGTTTATGTCATTCATGTTAATTTATATTATTTAAGCAAGTAGATGGGACGAAAACATTTCTTTGCCCACTATCCCATGTCAATGTCATGCATGAAATTTTATAACTTGGTCTGGGTGGTGGAAAAATGGCAGCTATAATAGTTTATAAGCAGACCAAGTCAGATATTTGTTTATGGCCAAACAGATCTTAACCAGTATCAACTTGACCAAGCATAGGTTAATAAAGGAAAAGCCCAAACCAACCTACATAATCACAGGAAGGGCATGATCTTTAGTCATGACCAAGTTAAACTTGAGCTTAGGTTGGGCAAAGTCAAGTACTAGACTAATAAATTTGCCCTACTATTAATAAACCAATATAGAATGAAAGTGTTATAATTTATTTCTATGATAATTATATGACATATATGTATGGTTTTTTTTATTATAAAATATTTACTAGGTTGAATTATATGTACTTTCTATTCTAAATATTTTTTCCAATGGTAATGCCAGGTTACACAATTTTGTATAAGTGGTGTAAAAAATATGACTTAAGTGGTTTATAGGTTGTCTATATTAGAGATGTGTTGTTAGCCAAACTCCATCCGGACTCAACCTAACCAAGTATCGATTGATGAGGGATGTGCCTTAGACCAACCAACACAATCATGGGATGAGCTTTACCTCTTCGCCCAACGTAGGCTTGACCTTGGCCTGGGCAAAATCAGGTCTTAGACTAAGCAAACTTTGTCTAATGTTAATAAATGGGTAAAATCCACCATGGGTCACCTAGCTTATTTTTTTGTCCTATACAGTTACCTTACCTTTATTTTGTCCTAGCGAGGTACCCATGCTGTTATAACGCGTCCTACTGGGGTACTTTCTGTCACTTGCGTCGTTAAGGTTGACGGAAAATGATGACATGGACTCATTTTCCCCCAAACCTAGCCCCAGGATGCCATGGTGGACCATTATTGAGCGGGAAGAACAGAGATGGTCATTTAATGCAGCAACCACCCATCCTTCCCCTGCCTGAGACCGTCTCTGCCACTTCCGAATCGATCGTTTTCAAACCCTAAACCTTGTGGAAGAAAACATTGACAATTGAAGTTGTTGATTTGTTAATCAAGCGTAGTGGAGCATTGCAGAGAGGATGAAAGGATCGGGAAGAGGGAATTTGAAGGCAAAGGGTTTCAGACTGAAAGATTGGGTTCGAAGAAATATGGACGATGGGGACTGGCAATATAGTAAGTGTTCTTAATCATGTTGTGTTGTAATTGTTTGGTGATGTGATCGATGTTGGTGTTTTGTTTGGTGTGGAAGTTGGGGAGATGGATAGTTGTGGGGTTAAGTGGGGGACCAGTAGATTAATTTTTTATGGAAATGTAGTTGACTTTTTGTTTGTTTGTCATGTTCTAAGATGAAGTGTGTTTTGTTTTGTTTTGTTTTTTTTTGTTAAACTTGCAGAGGAATGTGATCCATGGTTTAGTATAAAAATCCATCATGGAGGGTACTTCACCAATCTGCCATGGAAGGCATATGTTGGGGGATATGTAGATCATTTTGGCCTGGTTCACATGGAGAAGGTATGCATGGTGGACATTGATGAAATGGTTGAAGAATGTGGGTATTCAGGGTTTATGAACTATTACTGGAGGGTGGTCGGGGCTGATGAAGTAGATTTGGAGGGGAAGCTGAAAGACTTGAAGAGTGACAGGGACGTTATGGATATGGTGAATGCACACCTACCACAACAGCACAAAATATCCATGTATGTGGTAGCATTAACTCGGGAGGAGATGATTGAGCAGGAGAAAGCTTACATGGAGCATATTAAATCATCCTTGACACTCCCAAAGGCTAGGTTAGTGGAGTTAGACAGTGAAGATGGCTCAGAAGAACAATCAAATATAAGTTTCAGAAGGGTTAGAGGTCAGAATAATGGAAAAGCTAAACTTTCAGTTGGAGGTACAAGGCTCAATCTGCCTAGCTGTAGTGTGGAATTTGAAGGAAGAGATGAGACAGTGATTGATGGCGTTGGTGACGTTGGTGATAATAGTGAGTATTGGAGAGAGGAAGATGATTTGGGGACTAGTCAAGGTGTTCAATTAGAGCAAGTGGAAGAAAGGGTGGGGAGTGTTAGAAGAAGTGATGATGTGAGTACAGTAGGGCCAGAAATTGTTGCTGGAGAAAGAGAGGATGATGGGCAGGGCATAAGTGGGGCAGAATTGGACAACTCAAAAAGAAAGGATGAAGGAGATGAGGATGAGGAGAGTGAGGATGTGGACTATGAAGGTGAAGAAGGTGAAAAAGACAGTGAGAGTTGCACAAGTGAGTTTTATGAGACAGATAATGAAATTGGACAAGAAGATGAAAGTATGAATATCAGAGTTGGGATTGATCCTTGTATTTGTAATCTGCAGATAGGAGGCAGTAGTAATGGGCCTGAGGAAAATAGGGCTTCAGAACAAGGCACGTCAAGGTCAGATGGTCATGGTGGTCAAGCCAACAGGTGTATAGGGTACACCTTTGATGAAAGGTCCTCAGATTATTCATCCTTAGATGATGGCCTGGGAAGTGTGCATGAAAATAGTGAGGATGAGCTTGAAAGTGTTCCCCTATTTAACCCTGAAACAGATATGAAGGATCCTAAGTTTGAATTGAGAATGGTGTTTCCATCATTTGAGATTTTAAGGAAGGCTGTGAAGCAGTATTCAATAAGGAATAGAGTTGGAGTGGAGTTTGCTTATAATGATAAGAGGAGGTTAAGGGTTGTCTGCTAGCCAGGGTGTCCTTTTTTGCTAACAGTAGGAAAGTATAAGGACGGGCCACAGGTACAAATTAAGAGAGTAGACATGATCATTCATGTGCCAGGGTGGTGAAAAATAAATGGGCCAATTTTGAGTGGATTGCTGATGAATACCTTGAGGTCATAAAATCACATCCTGGGATACCACTAGTAGCCATCGTAGATCATATCAGAAGGGATTTCAACATCAGAATTCATAGGTCAAAAGCACAGAGAGGGAAGAAGCTTGCATTGCGGAGGATAAAGGGGGATGAGGAAGAGCAGTATGCTAAACTCCTAGATTATGGAGGTGAGCTGAGGAAAACAAACCCTGGCAGTGTGTTGATGTTAGGGCTTGATAATTGCATCTTTCAGAGGGTGTTCATATGCATAAGTGGAGCTATAAATGGCTTCTTGGCTGGCTGTAGGCCAATTATAAGTATAGATGGGTGTGTTTTTGAAACGTGTTTATGGAGGACAATTGCTGTCAGCAGTGGGGATTGATTCTAATGATTGCATATGGCCAATTGCATATGCAATAGTAGAAAGTGAGAGTAGGGAGTCATGGGGTTAGTTTCTGTATCTGCTATTAAATGCACTAGAGATCTCTGAGACACACCAGTGGACTATAATGTCAGATAGACAAAAGGTAAATTATATCTTACTTGTTGCCAGTTTCTTTTAAATTGCATCATTGATCTGTTGTAACATATTACATGCATGATGGTAGGGCTTGATTCCTGCTATGGAGGAACAATTTCTAGATGCAGAGAAGAGATTCTGTGTGAGGCACTTGTATACCAACTTCAAAGGTAGCTATCCTGGGGTTGCACTAAGAGATGCAGTGTGGGGAGCAACAAAGGCAACATATGAAGGTGAGTTCAAACATAAGATGGAATTACTTAAGGGATTGGATTCAAATGCTTGGGCATGGATGAATGAAGTGGATCCATGCTATTGGTCAAGAGCATTTTTCATGGAATTTCCTAAATGTGATATCTTATTAAACAACATGTGTGAGTGTTTTAATTGATTCATCATTGATGCTAGAGATAAGCCTATCCTAACAATGTTAGAGATTGTTAGATGTAAGATAATGGTAAGGATTGCCAAGAAGAGAGAAATTCAGGGTAGGTGGACAGAGAGATTGTGTCCAAAAATTTTGAAAAAGTTGAATCGGAACATAGAATTTTCAAAAAATTGTTGGCCTATGGAGTCAGGAGGAACTAAATACCAAGTCACCACGCCAACTGACCAGCATGTGGTTGACATAGAGGATAGAAAATGTTCTTGTAGGAAGTGGGAGCTCACTGGTATTCCATGCATCCATGCATGTTCAGCACTAGCCATGCATAGGACCAATCCAGAAGAATATGTGGATGAGTGTTATACTGTGGACACACATAAGTTGATATATGGGAATCTCATACATCCAATAAGAAGTGTTGATTAGTGGAAAGATACAGGTCATAACCCTATAAAACCTCCAAATCATGTTGTTGTCAAGAGGGGCAGACCTAAAAAAAAAAAAAAGAAGGGAGCAGGGTGAGCCGGAATGCACAAACAAAATGAGAAAAACTGGGATGCTTGTGCATTGCTCAATTTGCAAACAGCCTGGCCACAATAAAACTACTTGTAAGGGAAAAGGCAGCAGTAGTGCACCATCTGGACAGAGGACAGCCAGACTGAGAAGGGGGACAAACTCCCAATCACAGAGAAACAATGTAAGTGAACTACTAAACAAATTAACATTTGTTTAACCATCCTATAAGACTGACATTCAGATGACCTATAGGTGGAGACTTCAAATGCAAGCCATGCAGGTAGTTTCAACACTCGGCCTAGCAAGACAGAGCTAATGAGGGAGCCAAGTCAAGGCGTCAGACACATAGAGCCAAGTCAAGGAGTTAGACGCACATCTGTATTTGTTGATAGCAGATCATCACAGGAAAAACAAACGCCAATGGATGGAAGTTCCCAATCAATGAGAACAAGGGGTCGTCCAAAAGGAAGTAGAGGCCGCCCCTAGACACCAGCTGGAGGGAAATAGTCCTAAGCTGGGTTCTTAGATTTTGATGTCTGTTTAGGTCAGACTTTTGCTATAATGTGGGTAGGGAAAAACTTTGTGGTTGCACATTTTGATGTATATGTAGGGTGCACTTTTGAGTGCATTTTGGATATGTTTAAATGTTATTACTTTTGAGCCTAAGTGTGTGATTCATCCACACTTTGGAAATTATCAGATAATGTCATTTGAGCCAAATTAGCTGTTTCTACTTTTGTGTTTTAGCTGCATCTTTGTTTCTTTATAACTGTTTGACTTAACCTCAATAACGCAATAACCTAGAAATGCATTTTGTATAACGCATAAGTGCTACTTTTATAGCCAACACAAACATACGCCACTGACAAATGCACATTAAACACCCCTACCACTACCACTACATTACTACCTTTCACCTTATCCATCTACACATTACACCATTCCTACTTCGCCATTACTCTCACTTGCCCCCCTACACCATCGCACCCAACTGCCACCTTTGAAATGTAGAAAAAAAATAGCGCCCATGACAAAATCAATGCCACCTCTAATATCTTCATCTTTCTCTCCACTTCTCTCACCTTCCTCTTGAATTTATCCTCCCTTTCCGTAAGTCTGTAGACCTCTGCTTGTGTTTCCTCAACTTTGTCGATCTCCCTCTTCAGTTCTTTCTCAGCTTCTTCCACCCTTGACTGAAGCCTTTTCACATCTTTCTTTGACACGTCTATCCTCCTCCGCAGTCCAACTATCAAACCCTTCAATCTCTCTGGGGTTGGCTTATCGTGCCACTGGTGGAAGCGACAACACATCCGACTCTACACCACAAACACAAAAAATATCAATTTCCAAACAAAATCCCCATCCCACCAACACAACAATGATACACATACCCCAAAATTCCTACACCCAAAGAATCTTCGTCCAGCGTTTTGCTCTGTCCAAGCTGACTTTAGCTCTGCAGAGATGCCGCATCTACAGTAAGGCCACAATCCTCCCTCTCCTCCGACGCTGGCTGATGAACTGGCTGACGAACTCCTAGAACTCGCCATGTCATGTAAGCCTCCTCGGTCTAACAGCCTTTTCTGCCTTTTTTTTCTCTTTTACTTCTGCGCCAAATTCCCGCCACTTCTACACCCCACCCCAATCTCCCACTATAAAAGGACCCAGAGCTTTCATTGTCCTTGTCATCGTTCTTTATCATGAATCAACTCCACCGTGGCGTCCTGGGGCCAGGTTTGGGGGAAAATGAGTCCATGTCATCATTTTCCGTCAACCTTAACGACGCAAGTGACAGAAAGTACCCTAGTAGGACGCGCTATAATAGCATGGGTGCCTCGCTAAGACAAAATAAAGGTAAGATACCCGTATAGGACAAAAAAATAAGCTAGGTGACCCATGGTGGATTTTACCCGTTAATAAACTATCACATAATAAAAGTTTTGTAATCTTTTTTTAAATTTTAATTACATTTTATTATGATAATTATTTGGCATATCATGTCCTGGTTTATTTTTAAAAATTCTTATCAAGTTGAATTATGTTTCTACTGATTATTATAGGGCTTTTTACTTTTTTTTCCCGTAGCAACACTTGGTATTTAAACTAGTTTATTTAGATAATTATTTAATTTGGTGAGCTGTGGTTAGGGATGGTAAAATCGGACCCAACCCGATGACCTGGATCAACCCACCCGAACCTAAGCCCGACCTGACCCGATTTGACTAAAAAAGTTAATGACCTGAACCCGATTGTGCCCAACCCGACCTGAACCCAAACCCGATTAAAGGGAAACTCGAGAAAACCCGAACCCAAATGACCCAAACCTGACATACCCGAACCCGAAATGACCCGAGCCTGAATTGACCTAAACCCGAAATGACCCAAACCCGAGACTGACCTAACCTGAATCCGAGATGACCCGATAATTAGACCCAATTTTAACCCTCACCCTAAACCTTAACTTTCCTCTTTCATTATTTTCCATATTAAGTCAGTCCTAAATATAAAAGTTTCCATGTTTAGTAACTTCCAGTTTTTGAGACTTTCATATTCAGTATGTCTTATATTTAGGAATGGTAACTTCTGTTATTAGTAACTTCCATTTTTTGGTACTTCCATATTTAGTAAGTCTCATATTTGGAGATGAAACTTTCATATTTAGTAGTTTCATTTCTTCTTTTAAGATATTCATGTTTAATAATTTTCATATTTTGAGAAAGAATTTCCATATTTAGTAACTTCTATTTTTTTAGGACTTATATATATTACAAGTATCTTATTTGGGGAAAAAACATCCATATGTAGTGAATCCCAAATTTGGATTTTCCAACAGAAGTAATTTTTATATTTAATAAGTTTAATGATCTTAATAGGCAATTATTAAAATTACAACATTCATCCCTAAACTTTTAAATATAATGCAATAAGGTACCTAAATTTTAAAAAATTTTATTTTAGTCACCCATAATAATTACAACATGGATCCTAAAATTTTTTAAATCTTTGCACTTTCACCCAAAATTTTTTAAATTTTACAATTTAGTCACTGATAATAAACTTGATTTGCATTTCGTTGTAATTTCAAAGAAAATTCATTGAAACATAAGCATAATAAAATTGTCGTTGTGTATGTCTGAGTGATAGCTGGGTAAAGATCTAAATAATCTATACAATGATAGTTAAAGGGTATGGGTTTAGAAAAACAATCAAATATTACTATTAATGTTAAATTACTTAAATATATACTAAACTATAATGAAGAAGATTTTTATGAATATTTTAATTAAATATACTAAAAAATGAAATTTTAATTTAAATTAAATCACACAAAAAATTGAATTATTTGATTTAAATTTAAAAAAAATTTGAATAGATTTAATCGTTTTGACTTCACACCAGTAACCCACATGAACATAAAGGTTGATCCAAATTTGACCTAAAAGCTTGCCAGAAGTTACCCGAGACTAAAATTCCCCGACCTGAAGTGAACCCGAACCCGAACCCGAAATTAACTCAACCTGAACCCAAATGACCTGACCTGAACTCGACCTGGACCCGAATTCATACTAACCCGAGTAGACCTGAACTTGAATGACCTGATCCAAACCTGACCTGACCCACCCAATTGCCATCCCTAGCTATGGTCGGTGTTTAATTTGGTGAACTGTAGGGGTTGATGTAGGTGAACAATAAACAATAATGAGTAAATTGCATGAATTGTCTCTAACTTTTAATTATTATTTCATTTTAGTCTCTAATTTATTGAATATTTTGTTTTGGTCCTAAACCTATTAAAAATATTTCATTTTAGTCATCCATTAAAAATTTTTCTTTTTTTGTCCCTATTAGATGAAATTTATTAACTCAAATTATTTATCTGATAACAATTTTTTAGATCATAATTTAAATTGTCTGATAAGTATCTTATAATAAATTTAATTTGTATAATAATTTTCTTATGGTTAATAGAAAATTCAATTCACTTTCGTTTTTCTTTGTGTTAATTGAACTTATTTCTTTCAATTTAAAAAGGTATTAATTTAAATTCTCTATTTACTATAAAAAACATTAAAATGTTTAACTTTAATGGAAGACAATTATCAAATATTTAAATTAGAATTTCAAAAGTTTGTGTCAGATAGTTATTTTTAGTTAATTAATTTCATCTGATGAAGGACTAAAATGAAATAATTTTAATAAGTTTGAGATGAAAACATAACATTCAATAGATTAGAGACTAAAACGAAACGATAACTAAAAATTAGAGATTATTTACATAATTTACTCAAAAAGTAGTAGTTGAGTAATAACAAAGAAATATTTTTTTTCCCGAAAAGAAAAACAAGGGCAACCCACCACCTGGAAGCTAAAACCCTAAACCCTTTGCGTTGCCTCACCACCAAGACCCCCGGCCCAGAATTGGCGGGAAGGGAAGCCAGAAAATTCTAATTCATACCCAGACTCTTATATGCAATCTTTCGTTCACACGCCTCCTAATCAATTCCCTCTCCGATGGAAATCCTCACAAATCCCGTTTCTCAGATCCTCTCCCAAAATCTTTACTTCAAAACACACGCTCCGGACGCGTGTCAGCTACGAGTTCGAAGAGCGCATCGATGACGACGCTCCCGGACCGTCCCCACTGCCGGTGGGGGTTCGCCGGTCGGGGAGGGTCTCTAGGTACTTCTGGGACGGAAGCTCCTTGATGCTGGTGGATGTTGATGGGGATGGACCTTCGTTCCCTTTCGGTTATGGCGTTCGAAAGCTGTATAAAGTCTGCAGTTTGGCCGTTAGGAATTTCTTTCTTCCAAATCAAGTGACTCAGAATTATATAAGCTATGTAAAGTGGAAGTTCTTGCATCGGGTGTTTAGCTCCGCTCTTCAGGTTCTTGCCACTCAGGTAAAGTCGGTTTCTTGTTGTTTAACAACTTTAATTGTTTGAGGTGATTCAAATGAATGGTTTTTTCCATACTTCATGATTACTTTGTTATGGAACCTGCTCATATAGCCTCGGGTTGGGGATGAGTTCTACCCAAGGCGAGCAAGATTGTATAAATTTGATATGAGTGGTGTCGGATCTTAATTGAGAAATGGGTATTATTTCAGGCAATGTTGCGTGCTTTAGGAATTGGTTCCTCTCGCTCACTTCCATCTGCAGCTGCACTCAACTGGGTTTTGAAAGATGGACTCGGTCGTCTCAGCAGATGCATTTACACTGCTAGCTTGGCGTCTGCTTTTGATACCAATTTGAAGGTACAATTAAAGGTCTTGCTTGTTTATGCTGAAACTTTGTTGCTTGCTAAAGTTTTATGTGAAGTCAATAATCTGACTTCTACTAAAGGACCAAAGGTTCCCTCATTCTCCTTTTCGTTATTGCTATTTCCCCCGAATAATGACTGTTGTAATTTCCTATGAGGACTATTGGTGAATCATTGCCACATTTCTTTATAATTCTGCAGAGAGTTCAGTTCTCAACCTCAGTTCTGTTCAGTTTGAGCATTGGAGTTGAATTGCTGACACCTATTTATCCACAGAATTTTTTGCTTCTTGCATCTGTAGCAAATGCTGTTAAGCAAATAAGTCTTGCGTGTTACTTAGCAACCAGTGTAAGGATTCATCTCTTAATACTCGTTCCCCTCCGTCCCAGCTTCCCTCCCCCCCACACTGGAGCAAAGACAGTTCAAATGAAAAAATAAGTTTGATATGCCTCAGCACTAATAACAAGATTTTTCTCCTAATATTTTCTCTCCTTTTCATTTTCATATTTTCATGCTTAATTTTCTATCCTCAAATCTCTAATTTGAAACGTTAGTTTGATCAAACAATTTTTAGTTCAGATTGCATCACAGCTTTGCTCAGTTGCATCAGTTTGCCAACCTCTTATATACTTTTTCTCAATTTTTTTAAACAGTCTGCTATTCACAGAAGTTTTGCAATTGGAGATAATCTTGGTGAAGTTTCTGCAAAAGCACAGGTGGAGTTTCTCTTAGACATTTCTACCATCATTATCTTTTTTCATATATGGTCAAGTTTCTGTCAAATAATGCTCTGATCTTGAACTGGATTTCAGATTCAATCAGTATGCTTCGATAACCTAGGTCTAATGCTTGCTGCTTTCCTGAATATCTTACTCAAGAACAATCAAAGGTCTTCTTTCTTCCTCATATGTATTCTTAAAGTTGCTGCTTATTCGAGTTAGCTCTGTTTGACCATTGTTACTCTCTTTGTACTTTCTCTACTATATATGCAAAATCAAACTCCAATATTGATACTAGTAAAACTAAGCCAGCATTTCTTTTCTGATCACTTCTAACCAGAGTTGATGCATCAGCTTACTGTAACTCTAGAAAATCATCTCCTGATATTGATTATGAGAGTAGGTTGACCCTCTCTCAGTTATTGAAGCTGGAATAGGTATCATGTTATGTTGGTTGACATACTTAGTAGATCTATAATATGCTAACAGCTTAAATGTGAAGCTTAATGCTGCAATTGTTTCTTGATATTTTATAAATGTTCCTAGATTGTTACATGGACTGCCGTTCGCTGTTTACCCCTTTTTCACAGCAATTGACCTCCTTGGAATATATCAGGGGCTCAAGCATGTCCATTTGCAAACTCTAACTAAGGTGTGATTTCTTATCTTTTTGACCTATATTCATTATCAGCAGCTTGAATTTTGTTTGCTTGCACTTTGATAGAACTATATCATTGGATAACAGACAAGTGATGAGGCCAGATAGCTGCCAAATTCGCTGTTTTATCATCTTCATATAAACTCAATGTTAGTTCAGGGACTATTGCTAGCACAGTTGATTGTACTGAAACAATTTACTATTTGTATCTTTGATTTTAATTCCAGTACTGTTAGCATACCATGGTAAACTTGGTGCTCTTAATTTGGCATTCTTTTTGACATCTGATGGATTAAATCTTAATCCCAAATTCAACACCGTTTCGCTCTGCCTTCATTGTTTAGTCAAGGCTGAAAACAAGGCGAGTTGAGCCGAGTAGTAGTTAGATCTTGTTTGGCTTGAAATGTATATTGAGCTTGATACTTTGTTAATATTTGGATCGAAAAGAATCTGAATGAACCAAGGATGAGCCTTAAATCAATCGAGCTTGAGTCAAGCTCAAGTTGTTTGCTTAAATCAAGGAAATAAGCTATAGTTGAGTCATATCGGGCCAAATATTGGGTAACCGAGCTCGTTTTGAATTATGCATCGAGCTTGAAATTTTGTTCAGACTTGGTTTGACAACAATTTGAATATAACACGAATGAGCTCTAAACCAGGTTGAGCTCAAGGAGAGCTTGAGCTGTTTGTTTTTTTTTTTGTTTTTTATTTTCACTCCTATTGTTTAGAACATTCTTGTTTTTCTGTTTTATTTAGCCACCAAGATGCTTTTGTTCTTTTAATGCTCACATCCATCATCCTTGATCCATTATTGGATGCAACCGGAAAGAAAACCGACCAGATGAGGTTCTTAAGCCGCTTTACCTCGTATATTTATGTCATTGCAACTTATACTAAAGGTTGCATTCCTTGAAATTCAGAGTCTCCTTGTTTTGTTCTGGTTATTTATTTATTTTGCTTTATTATTATTATTACTGTTTTTTTTTTTTTTGTCGTTAACTCAGGATAGGCTTGAAATAATACTTGATACATGGCTTCAAAAGGGTTATGTTCCTTCACCTGAAGAAGTGAGCAAGAAGGAAGGAATCGACTTTATGTGGATCAAAGGTAACTTTTCAGCTATTTGCAGGCTGCAAAATGATGTCAGTCAGAATTTGGGCTAACAATCGAGCTTTCTGTCAGGTAAAAAATTGTGGCCCATCAGAATAGGTTGCTTGACTCTCAGATGCCAAATACCCAAGTTATCAAGGAGAGTAATGCAATCAGTACGAGGGAACGATCACTACTTTATATGCATGGAGATGTGCGGAGGATTGTTACAGGAGAAACAGGTGATTACGTGATGGTTTGTGACCAAAACTTTGGGACAGGCGCTAATTTTCTGTTCTGAATTTCTCCATGTTGTTTAAACTTCTAGCCAGGTATCCTTCTCTGTGTACATGAGGGAGCTCTTCCAGAGCATGTTTCTATGGGTTTTCTGCAGGTAAAACAAGTTTCCAGAGGGGAAAAGAATCATGCTGATGGCTTTATGTTTTTTCCTCTTAAAAATGAGTATGCTAACGAAATTTCATGTTTCAGGCATGCTACATACGCAAGGTCCTCCTTACAAACAGCCGGTGGGAGGGCATTTTAAATGCCAGTGATTACTTGGATTCAGCTCTTAACGAGTGGTTTCAACTTATCCAGGATAGCAAACAATTAGCCGAAAGTGAGTTCGAGTCGTTGAACGAACAAATGCTGGCACAAGGTTGGACTACAAAAAGCATTTTGTTGAACACCAATGAGCAGGCACGATATGCTTATGTCCATGAATAATACAGGCAGGCAACTTCATAAAAAGATACCCCTATTTCTTACCTTACTCTGCATGGAAGCTCCCCTTCCCCGAGTTGGTCTATATACAGCTTCCTTGATAGCCATTGTTCCAAATTGTATTAGGTAGGACCTCTACATGATCTCAGGACATGTTTCATTAGCACAGAGTCAAATACCTCGGTGTGCCATGGTCAACTGTGTATACTGTGTAAACGGTATATGATGCGTATGTTTCTGCATTGTTATTATTGTGTCCAGTATACTGCGATATTTTGTGTCCAGTAACTTTTTCATATTCTTTTAGTAATGTATTACAATTCACTGCAGGTATACTTACGGTATACCCAAGTACATGAGTTAGGTATTTTTTTATTATTTCATTTTAAATCATATACATCAATTTACCACATATACATGTATAAAAGGGAAAATCACATCGATCCCTTGAGGTTTACCCGAATTTTAGGGGCCCTGCCCGCAAACGGACGGCTTAGAATTTAGGAGCCCATGGTGCATGTGCAGTCCTCTTGCGGCTTGTAATCGGGTGATGCGGACGTGGGCAATTTTAGACCGCTATAGGTGATGTGTCATTGTCTTGTGTATAGTTATTTTTCGGGTAAATTGCATACGTTACCCCCAACCTTTAATTATTGTTTTACTTCTAACCCTAACCTTCACTTTGCACGTTGCGTGTCCCTAACCCCATTAAAACGTTTCACTTCAACCCCTGAGCAGACGGAACTCGTTAAAATTGATGGGAAATGCCATAGACCGCTTAGCTGGCACCAGATTATCCACGTAGGCCCAAAAAATTGAATTGTTAAAATAAAAAAAACATCTCCCTGCCATCTCAGCTCTCTCAGAGTTCCAGCCCATCCCTTTCACCTCCGGCGTCTCTCCACCTCCCACGCCCCGCCACTGTGTCTCCCCCTCTCTCTCACCCTTCCTCTCGGCTCCCTCTCGGCCCTATCACCTTCTCTCCCTGCCACCCTTTCGCCTCCCCTCCTTGCGTCATTCCCTTCCCTCCCTCTCTGCCACTCTCACCACAATCGCGATCGGCCACGCTTCCGGCCGTCGCTCACCCAAACCCACCATCGATTTGCCACAGAGATCGTGACGGGCTCACCCGATTGGTGGAAAGATAGCAACAGCCACTCCCAATTCCCGTATCCCCTCCCTCATCATCGCGATCTCTGTTGCATCCTGTCTTGCCCGATTTGAGAGAATATATCTTGCCCGATTTGATCACCAGAATCTGATAAATAATGAGTTACTACAATCAACAGCCTCCGGTAGGCATTCCGCCTCCTCAAGGTCAACGCCGATTCCAAATTTCTGTTTTCTCTCTCCTTTGTTTCTTAATCTGATTTCTGGGTTTTTCTTGATTGGATCTGATGTTATCGATTTCAACTTCCGATAGGTTATCCGCCGGAAGGTTACATGAAGGACGCCTATCCTCCGCCTGGGTATCCTCCTCAGGGATACCTTGTGTCGCCGCCGCAAGGTTACCCTCCTCAGTACGCTCCTCAGTACGCGCAGCAGCCTCAGCAGCAGAGCAGCTCCAGCGTCGGTCGCAATTCTTTCCGCAGCCAATCTGGGAGGCACTCCGACTCACAAGATCGAACGATCTCCGTCGAACGAGAGGGAGGTCAAGAGAAAAGGCGGCAGGGAGGGGAGGCAAGACGGCCAAGAGGAAGGGCGAGAGAGAGGGGGAGAGACGGCGGCGGGGCATGGGAGAGAAGGTGAGAGGGCCGAGAAGGAGCCGAGAGGAAGGGTGAGAGAGAGGGGGAGACACGGTGGTGGGGCGTGGGAGGTGGAGAGACGCTGGAGGCAAAAGGGATGGGTTGGGATTGGGAGAAAGCTGAGATGGCAGGGAGGTTTTTTTTTTATTTTAACAATTCAATTTTTTGGGCCTACGTAGACAATCTGGTGCCAGCTAAGCGGTCCGTGGCATTTCCTGTCAATTTTAACGAGTTCCGTCCGCTCAGGGGTTGAAGTGAAACGTTTTAATGGGGTTAGGGACACGCAACGTGCAAAGTGAAAGTTAGGGTTATAAGTGAAACAACAATTAAAGGTTGGGGGTAGCGCATGCAATTTACCCGTTATTTTTCCTTTGTTTACCCTATGTTTTTTTGTACATAAAAATGCAATATTTTAATTAATTTTTTTTTTCTTATAAAAGTTCTTTTCTATTAACTGTATATCATATGACATTTACCAATAAAATACAATGTTAGACTTCACAGAAACAATGTGCCCAATTCATGTTGTTCATAGTTTCTCTACAATACTATATTACATAAAAAAATTGTAGATAATACACGAATATACTCGGCAATCGAAGCTGTAGACTAATATAAAATGGTGATTTTGTCGTGACATAGTGGCATGACCATATATTTAGAGAATACTCTCCCTTGTCGCTCTGGAGCCATCAGCACATTTACCCTGGTTGTGTTGAGATTAGGGCCTCTTCCCTTTCTATTCTACCCTCTGTTTTGGCCATCTAACTGGAAGCACAAAGATCGGGGGCTGGAAGGTTGGAGATGAGGGCCAATATGTGGAATAAGGTTCCATTGTTTTAGCAACGCAACTCTACAGGCTATTGCCATCTCCTCGGCATTCATGTACTGATTGGCCTTGTAAAAGAAGTAGATGCTTGCTTGTTGAAGTCAAAGGCTAGGGGAGAGTCCTGTTTTAGCCCTTTGGTCATGGCCATTATCCTAACATCCGGGTGTAGGTTTTGCATGTCCAAGGTTCTCTGGTTGAACCTTTTTTGATGTATTTGCAGATTGACTAGTTTTCCCCTTGTTACCAGTCGAACAACTAGAGATATCCCTTAGCCATTAGCTGGCTACTCATAAAGTGCTGGATGAACGCATGCTTAAGATAAAAAAAAAACAAAAAAAACAAGACAAGCTTCCCTTGGGGAGGTTTTTGAACCAGATAAAAGCTGGTCCGGTTAGAGTCGTTTAAAAAATCTTACAGGAAGTTGTATAACCCACACCTTTGCATGTTATAACATGGTGATATTTTCGGATGTGTGCATTCAAGTCGCCATGACTATTATAGATGTTTGTGTGAGGAGCTTTGAGGCCTGGTGGTAGAGGGAATTCTACGATCTATTTAGTGAATGGCTGTGGGTTAGCTTCCAACAAGCCAGTCAATCTTAGACCACACTTGTATTTTCACGATTTGAGATTCAATCCTCTCTAACCTTTCAAGAATATCATCTGGCAGAAGGCCTGATTGCAAGCTAAAAGGCCCTAACAGCTGCGTGAAATCTCACTTCGGCCTTATGGAAGCCTCATTTAGACTGGCCCTAGTGAGGGTGATGAACTCATCATCTATGGAGTCTTGAGCGTTCTAGGTATCCTTTCTGACACTCTTATGGGTGTATACCATGATGCTTGATACTGTTCCCATGGACAGTGCCAAAATTGGTGAAGTTTGGTTCTTAGGGGTTGCTAGAACAGGAGAGCTAAAGTGGAGAACTTGCAAAACAAGCACACAGAAAAGGGAAGAGCGAATGAGGGAGGCCCCGGGGATTTTCCTAAGGAAGAAGTCTTCACACTTAAGTTAGTTTTCCAATGATATGTTGGGAAGCTGTACATGGTAGTGAACATACCTGAAAAATTAGGCGAATGACCTGTTACATAGGGCTTCTCAAATTGATCAGCAGTGTTGGTTAGTTTGGCCACGTGTATTAGGCACGCTGACATTGCAACTTACCGTAGGGTATGGCAGCTTTTCCCCAACTACTTGTATAGAGGTATTGTTGAGTGGGAATGGAGCTTGGCTGTGCTCTAAGCTTTATTCTCGGCGGAACTTAACTCAGCCAGAAGGCCCAAGTTGGGTTGAGCCATGATAGTAGGTAGGCAGCATAGGGATGGTGCCAAGTGCTAGTTCTCCCAAAGTATTGCTTACTTAAGGCCTTAAGGAGCTTTGCTAGTGGCAGGGCTAGGCCTAGAGATGGTAAAATTTGACATAACCTAATCCACCTAAACCCAAGCCCAACTTGATTCAATTTGACCAGAAAAGTCGACGACCTGAACTTGAATCCGATTGAAATGAAATCCGAGATAACTCAAGCACGAACCTGACTTGACTCGAACCCGAAATGACGCGATGACTAAACCCGACAAGACCCGATTTTAACTTAAATCAACATAAAATATATGGTTGGCAAAGACTTTAGAAAATTTATGATTTAATATATATGAATAAGTTTATTCTATTTTGTTGATATGCTTTGCGTTGTAGAGCGAATGAGTGAAAGCTATGATAAATGAATAGTGATACGGTGATAGAGAGATAAGAATAATTAGGTTTTAAAAATTATAGTATTATTTTCGTCCAATATTCTTTGAAATATTTGACTTTTTCAAATAGTTTAAATTAAATTTATTCATATTACTCAATCTGTTTCAGATTCCTTGCACTATTCATGTTTTAACAATTAATCTATATTTTTTACTTTCAACATTTTAATATATAAATAAAAATATTTTATAGATGAATGATAAATCAAGACTTATAGTTTTTAAATATATATTTTTAATTTTTAATAAACAATAATATAAATAAATTCAAGTTAAATTAGTCAGAAAAGTTAAATTGAGCAAAGAAAATGGAATGGAGGGAGATTATTTGTTATAAAAAAATTAAGAAAGTATATATTTAGAAACTATAGGTCTTTATTTATTATTTAACATAATAATTTTTAATTTATATACTAAAATGTTAAAAATAAAAAATCATAGATTAATTGTTAAATAGTGAGTGTTATAAAAAACTTGACACAGAGAGAATATTTTATTAAAAAAATTATATATTAATATACCTTCATAGATTTTATATTATTTTTTATCTAGTTAAATTAAAATTTAATTACAATTAAATAAAAAAATTGAATCGATTCAACCATTTCAGCTTATGCATCAGTGAACCGAGTAAACTCAACAATCAAGTTGAATATGGTCTAAGCCCGATAACTTGACCTGATTGGATCTGAATCCAAATAAACCCGGCCTGACCTAACCCGAACCCAAAATCTACTTAACCCGAAATCAACTTGAATCCAAATAACTTGACCTGGACCCGAATACATGCTAACCCAATTAAACTCGAACCTGAATAACCTGACCCAAACTTGACTCAACCCACCCAATTGCTATCCCTAGGTAGGCCTATTAGAGATGTATCATTATTTAGTAACTTTTATTTTTTAAAGATTTCCATATTTAGTAAGTCATATATTAGAGGAGAAGACTTTCATATTTTGTAAATCTCATATTTAGATTCTTCCAAAACAAGTAATTTTTATATTCAATAAGTTTAATGATCTTGGTAAATAATTATCAAAATTACAGCATTGGTCCATAAACTTTTAAGTATAATGCAATAAGCTGTCTAAATTTTGAAAATTTCATTTTAGCCACCCATAATAATTATAGCATGGATCTTTGAACTTTTCACATATTTGCATTTTCACCCAAATTTTTTAAAACTTTGCAATTTAGTTGCTAATAGTAAACTGAAGTTGCATTTTGTGACAATTTTGTAGAAAATTCATCAAAACTAGAGTATAGAAAATTTTTCATAGTGTGTTTGTGTCTGGGTGATACATTGGTGAGATTTGGGTGGCTAGTATAGTGATAGTTAGGTGAGGGTATGAATCTAAAAAATAATCAAGTATTATAAAGTGTTATCAATAATATTAAATAACCTAATTATGCACTAAAATATAATGAAAAAAATTATGAATTTTTTAATTAAATATACTAAGAAAAGAAAAAAAAACTAAGCTAGATTAAATCACATAAAAAAATTGAATTCTTCAATTTAAATTTTAACAAAAATTGAATAAAAAAATTGAATTGATTTAATTTTTTTAGCCTATGCACCAATAACATGAATAAACCTGATGATAAACTTGAGTTTGGCCCAAAACTTGGGTAACCCAGCCTAATGTTAGCTGAGATTGGAACTAACTCGATTTGTATTGAACTCGAACCCAAATAAACTAGCCTAACCTAACCCAAATCCATATAACCCATCTTGGACCATAAGTCATTTTAACCTAATTAAACCCGAACCTGAATAACGTGACCCAAACCTGACCTGACTTATCTAATTGTCATCCTAAGGCTCAGACCCATTTAGCCCACTATTTTGCAATATAATGTCTCTCTCACTTCTCATGATGTTATACACTACAATCCAACTGATTTGGCCATCATAGGCACATTTATAGAGTTTCATCCCAAGGGATCCTCCTAATCGTATTTTTTTTTTGTTTTCGCGCAGAATATAGGAGCAAGGCAATGATTCGAATACACCTGCTGTCTACCAAGAAACTCAAGATAACCTGCATATTGAAAAGTTTAGAAAATTTCAAGTTCAATTACATCTTGCTATCATGATCATTAGCAAGATAGGTCATTATTCTCAGCAGAACATATTTTTGTGAATGAAATAACACATCTTACTATATGGATATCATTGCATAGATAATCACATTTGTGTTAATAGAACAACATTTTCTACTGAAGAAAGCAGCAAAATTTATTAATAGCATATATTATTAAATGAACAAAATATTAAAGAAGCAAATATTACAAAACAAAACATTATTTACAAAAATGCCATCATAGTTGAATAACACATTCCATAAAGTGAACAACATTTCCTATTGAACGAAACAATATATTATAGTATATTACAGAACAACACAATTGCATGAATAGAACATTACTTCTTATTGAACAAAGCAACATTATTTGTGAATAATACATCTTACCAAATGAATAAAAATTGTATGAATAAAACAAAACTTGTATTGAACAAAACAATATTATTTACAAATAGCACATCTTACGGAATAAACAACATAATATAAAACAAAACATTTGTATAAATAGAACAACGCTTCTTATTGAATGGAATAATATTATTTATATGCAACACATCTTATGAAGTAAACAACATATTACAGAACAACACAATTATATGAAAGGAATATCATGTCTTACTGAACAAATTAACACTATCTGCGAACAACATATATTGCGAAATGAATAGTGTATTACAGAACAACACATTTTTGTGAATGAAATAACACTTTTTACTGAACAAAACAGCATAGCCACCGTTAGAGATATGGGTGCCGGTTCTTCCTCCAATGGGGCATAAATGTCATTGGAGGCAAGGACGAACGATGAAGCGTATTATAGAACAACATATTTATATGAATGAAATAACACTTTTTATATAATAGAACAACACAGATGCCACAGAAGGCAGGGGTGACGACTCTTTCATCAATTGTGCATAGATGCCATAGAAGATAGGGACGAATGACGGAGGGAGGTTAACGGAGGAGATTAGGCTTCTCCATAGCTTCACCTTCCTTATCATCGCCATTAGAATCGTCTCGGACCGTAATAGATCGATCGGCGGGCAACATCCTCATATCTCCTACGACAATGTAAAGAACTGGAGTCGTGAGATTTGGAGAGAACAAACTGAAAAGATGAGGAGTAAGATAAGGATCTGAGTGAGCTTTTGGTTTTGGACAAGGAAGAACAGAAAAAAAAAATTGGCAAAGATAAAAGCGAAGAGAAGATTTAGAGAAAGGAGAAGCAAGTGACAGAAATTGTGAATAACTTGAAGATAAAGGTGCTTCATGTAATCCGGATGTATTTTAGCCTCAGTCAAATATGAAAACTCAAGAGCTAGGATTGAGGTGAAAATATCTCTAACTTAGAAACTTCTCTTTTTAAACATTAGCTATTAGCAACATATTTGCCCCCAATTACATAACATTAATCGCAGCCAATATTCGTGTATTTTTTGGCAACTATTCCGAGTGACACAACGTTGGACAAGAAAGAATATCAATTGAAAATTTACATATAATTTATTTTAGTTTAAGTGAACTTAATTATTGACTTATTTTTATATTTTTTTTACCTTAAATTAATTTTATTTGAAAAAATATATATTATATAGGTGTAATAATTTATTAAAAATAAGATTTATTAAAATTTTTATGATTTTTTAACATTAAAAATTGAAATTCATTAACATTTAATACACCTCCATAAATCAGAAGCGTATTTTGGCCCGACTATTTTCCGACAACGCGTCAATATTTTGTCTCTGACATCTTGTTCTTCACTTCTTCACTGAGCTAACCGCCTCAGCCCTTTCTTTCCCAAATGGGGCAGCCATCATTTACTGTATTATTCAATTAGTCACTTCCGTTGACCCCTCTTTTCGTCTTGCAGATACTATTCATGTTAGTATTTTTATTCTGGAAGATCGTTGGCCTTTGGAAGGGGATAACTTTGCCCCTCATTTCCTTGCGATTGCTTTAACTTGCTAGCGGAAATATAAGTCGGAGGGAGCCATTGTTTGTCTGCTTTTCTTCAGCTGAATTTCAGGTACTTTTGGGCCCATCCACCATCTAGAATTTTCTATTTTTAGGATTTTTTTTAGTTCACTGTTCATCTTCATCCGATTGCGTACAAGTCAGTCAAAATTACTTCTGGGTTTCAAAATCTTAATGGGATCAGGAAAGATTCGTTTTTTGCTTTTCTGTAAAGTGAGACCTTTTAAAGGATTGGCTTTAGTTTAATCTGAGTTTCACATTTGGAAGATTCAAGTCAGACTTGTTTCCAGGCGTATTCGTAATATTCATAATATCGTGCAAGCTGTGAAAGCATCTTTATGTGCATAAAACCAGTGAGTTACTGAGGTTTCTGATTAATATTTGTGGGTGTATCCCCATTTGGGTGATTGGACCTTTATCAGCAATATGATGGGATGTCAATCTAGTAAGAAGAAAGGTGTTGAGGCAGCAGTGCCCCCTCAGCTGGGTACTAATTATGCAGCTGATTTGAGCTCGTATGAGGATGCATGTAAACTTGATCCTGACCTGCAAGCTTTTGATGCCACAGTCCAGCAGCGTACTACCCGTGCCCTTAATACTCTTTCTACTGGTGTTGAGGTTCGATCCATATCATTTGAGTCTCTCAAAGAGGTTACTGAAGTTCTTCTCGAGATGAACCAGGATGTAGTCAAAGTGATCCTTGAGAATAAGAAGGATATATGGAACAACGGGGACTTGTTTTTGTTGGTGGAGGAATACCTTGAGAACAGTATAAAGACATTAGACTTTTGTACGGCCCTTGTGCACTGCTTGCAGCGTGCTAAGATGAGCCAATTGATTATTCAACTTGCAGTTAAAAATTTTGAGGAGGAAGTTCGATTACCTAGTGGGGTTGATGGGAAGAAATTTGTGAAAACACTGGAAGAACTTAAACATTTTAAGGATGCTGGCGAGCCTTTCACAGAGGAATTCTTTACTCTCTTCCAGTCAATCCATAAGCAGCAGATATCAATGTTAGAGAAACTGCTACTTCGAAAGAGGAATCTGGATAAGAAAATGAAACATGCAAAAACATTGCGGAAAGTAACTAATGTACTATTTCTTACTGCTTTTGTTGCTGTTGTTATTTTCTCAGTGGTGGCAGCTGCAGTTTCAGCACCAGCAGTTGTAACAGCTGTGGTGGGTGCTGTTGTAGTTCCTATTGGTACTTTAGGTAAGTGGTGTAGTCTGCTTTGGAATCGCTATGAAAATGCATTGAGAGGACAAAGGGAGTTAATGAGTTCAGTGCAGATTGGTACTTACATTACAATTAAGGACATGGAAAACATAAGGATTCTTATCAATAAATTTCAAGTTGAGATTGAGTCATTGTTGCACAATACTGAGTTTGCTCTTAGCGAAGAGGATTCGGTGAGGCTTGTAATGGATGAGATCAAAAAGAAATTGGACATGTTTATGGATACACTTGAGGACTTGAATCAACATGCTGATAAATGCAGCCGTGATGTAAGGAGGGCAAGGACTGTAGTTTTGCAAAAGATAATCCAGTATCCTCGCCAGACAACATCTGCAGAGAATACACTTTGGTAAGTCTAGTATTTCATCTTTTACAACCCAGTTATTCTTTACTGACTACTCACTCTAAGTCTTTAAAATGCTGATATTATCATTTTGGATCTCATGAGTTAGTTTTTGATATTATAAAAAGAGAATTCTGTCATCACATGTTTATTATTGATATTCCTGGAGTTTTTCTTATTAGCCATGTATAATCTTCACATGTCTCTTCTTTCTTATATTGCCCAGTAGTTCTGTGTCATTGTAGCATTTAATTTGTTCAAGTGGTTTGACCATTGGACAACCATAAAGAACTGAAATAAGGATAATAAATCAGCTATATAAAGATTCAATGGTCTTTGCTAAAGGAAGAACTATTTCATAATTCCTTGAAGACCTTTTAGTGCTAGTTTGTGAATGTTTAGGGTTATGTCAAAGTGCACTAGAACCTATGGGCACTGTCTTACATCCGAGCACCAATCTTAAAATAACTTGCAGAATCTATGCATTTGTACAATTACATCTGTTGCACAAATCAGTACCTTAGTTCCAAAACCAGCAGGGCTTCCTGGTCAGTACAAGTTGGCCACTTCAGCAAACATTAAACATAAATTCAACTCTAAGCCAAAGAGGACATTAAACTGAGAAAGGCCCTGAAAGGCACACATACACTAGTGCTCCATAGTCTGCTACGTGAAGCAGCCACGCGCACCACAAGTTCTCCACAAGTGCTCCACAGAACACGGGGACTACCACACACAGCTAGGCCTCGCACACACACACTGCACGCATTGTCCAACTAACTAACTTCAATTGGTGAAGGTATGCGATCAGATCAGTGTAGTGCACTTAGAAATCAACATTTACCTGCAAAATAACTGGCAATAACACAATGTACCAATTGTAGACTGGATCAATTAGCAGGATCTAAAATGACAGTAAAGGAATGAGATATCTTGAATCTCAGTATCGACAATTAATTGATGAGCCAGATAACAGTCAGTCAATGAACTCATAAACATCAGAAAAGGTTGATCAAGCTCTGCAATTCCTCTTTTGGTTACAAAATGTGTCTCTTGCGTGACAAATCAGCCTATAACCTGGTTTACCTGTTCCAGTATTCATTTCCCTTCAAATCTGAGAGGACTAACTCCTCAGAAACACAGATCACTTGGCTCACTAGAATCCTTGAGTTCCATAATGATGAATTTACATGTGAGGAACTAGTTATCAAGCTCGAGAAGCTTGATACGGATACTGGAACACCATTTCAGAGCTAGGTAGCTTGAAGTTCCAACTATTTCAGTGATTCTTTCCTTCACATTATTTCAAATACAGTTCCTTACAAGTTGGAGCTCTAAGAATCCCTTCCTAGCCCTCCACCTCCAGCTTTGAAAGTCCTTACTTTGGCTTAACTTGATCTCTAAGAAAATGGGATTTTCTTTAAGAGAGGGTTTGCCGCCACAGTTGAGGGAAATTACACCTTTTATCCCCAAGTTCGCACTTTTGTGACAAACTAGTCCCACAGTTCCTACTAGAAGGGCAATCAGGTCCCTGAATTCCGTAGCTAGCTACTAAATCCATTATGATGCTTGTTTAATGGGCTTAGGGCTTAGGGTCACAATCTTTGTGAATAGTTACAACCAAGTCACTGTAATTCACTGTAATTTCTACAAAGTCAGGAGAGATGCTGCAGTTCAGTTTGGTTTGAGAGTTTGTTCTGTTTTCTTTTTATTGCCACATTGTATTACTGAATTTCCAAATTGCGAATCATTAAGCAAGAAGGCTGTTGACATTTGGTAGTTAAGACATGTCATAAATTCTTCTGAGAGAGATCTTAAGAAACCTTCACAAAGATCTTGATAAACCTCTGTAAAATTCAAGATATTACAGAGACAAAAAAACATAGATATTAGGACTGACATGGAAACTATAAATTAGATTATGCAGATAAATAGACTTGAATGGTGAGGCCAGTGAAATGGTCTGGGATATTGTGCCCACATGCCATGTGAAGTTGGGAGCCTACTGCCCAAAAATAATTATGGCTTAGTGATTCACTGAGTCCCAAATTGTTATACAACTGATTTTTGACCAATGAAGGTTTATATTGCTACTAACTAGTAGATCCAACTAGTTCCCATGAGAAGATTCAAGGTACACTGAGATTTCAAGAATTAAGAAAAGTGATCCAGTAATGAAGATAAAAATGGAAGTTATCTTCTGTTGTTGTGCATGCTGAAAATGGAAATTTGGGATTCAATTTGGTGCACATTGCACATCTTGTTCTTATTGTTTTTTCAGCCCATCTGATCTATTGTCAACAAATTATTTCATTGATATGTCAACCATTCATTAGATGTTTTTTGTTAACCTTTCAGGATTGCTGATTGAGCCGACAAACGGTAGCTTGAAAATGTGTATAGTATTTACTGGTAAGTTCTATGCCTGTGACAGGCTTACTAGCATTTAAAACTGATTGTTGATCGGATGTTTCTGCAATCTGTATGATGCTGGAAATAAGAATACACGTTATGGCTGTTACAATATTTGATGTGATAGGACTACATGTTATGATCCTTGGTTGATTTCTATGTTAAGGTTGATTAATGTTTCATTATACGAGTCCTGCAAAGTTGCATATTAGGACATAAAGAAATTCTAGTAGAAGCCAACCATATGATTTATGTTTCAATGGTATTCTATGTATGTGTCATATGTTTTTATTTTGTCGTATTTATTCTTATTGTTGGCCTCAGTTTGGTGTATTTAGTTACAATATAGGCTGTAGTTATATAACTCCTCCAGTATGGAAGCCAGAGCAGTAAATGCATAACTAGAACAGAAGAAAAGAAGGCAAGTTTTGCCTATTCCTCTCACACAAAAAGAGAGGTGAGTTCTTGAGGTTGTAAAACAAGTCTTTGAGAATTAGCCTTCTTGCTGACGAGTCCTAATCATTCCTTAAACTAGGATTTTCCAATAACTTGATCTGGGACCATAAATTGTTTTCTTTCATTTGATATTCAAGTACCCCAGTTTGTTTCCCAGTTCTATTAGGGTCTTGGGTGCCATGAGGAATAGGTTTTAGTAACCTAGGAGTGGTACTTCTTGGGTTTGATTTCCAAGGTTTTTATGCCCTCTTTTCCCTTTTCTATTGCAGCCTCCTAAACGCTAAATATCCTGCACAATGACAAGACTCCCCTTCCAGTTCCTTACATAATTACATTTAAATTTCGCTATTGTAGAGTTCAGCTTGTGTTCTCTTCTTTTTTTACTGGTCATCTCTTGCTATTTGATGGTATGCCATTTTAGCAGCTCGGTTATTCTTTGTGATTGTTGTGTAGCAGCTACTTGTTCTTCTCTGTAACCTTTCTGGTCCTTGTGGTATTATGATGTCAACATATGAACATGAGATTCTAGCTTATTCACAAGATGAGTATTTTATTGTTCGGTATATACTTGGGGGATTGGGAAATTGCCCATTAAGATTTGAACTAGGACAAGGGGATTTCATGAACTTGAGGAATGTTTACTTGTTTACATCAATTTTGATTCAATGAATTGAATTCTTTTATAGTCAATTATGGAAACAATCCAAAAATTCATTTCAATGAATTAAAATGGAATACAAACATGGCTTCAGCATTGGCCATTATGCCAATAGGTCAGGTTTGTTAGAAGCTTAGAATAGCTGGCCTCAAAACAAGACAACTTTGTGTTTCATCAGTCCAGCAGTCTTTAGGTTTTTCAGTACTTTCTAGTTCATGGTCTTCGATTCTTAGAATAGGTAAGATGAGAAATTGTCAACCAGACCCAGTCTGACCAAGCTTCAGTTCTCTGAGGCATGCATGTCTACATTTCACGGTATTATGTTTGGCCTTTCCTGTCCATGAAGTGGTGGTTATTAGTTTGCCTCATGCCAATTAGTGGTCTTTTTAGTTTCTCAATCTAGAAATGATTTTAAGGATATTCTGGTAGCCCATAGAATGATTTTGCCTGTTTTGTTTCATTACAGTGGTGACCTAGAAGCGACATTTTCATATCTTTGCTGCAAATTTTACATGTTTTCTGGAAGAAATGTACCTGCTGTAGCTTGGGCTCCAAAATGCTGAGCCACATGAGTAATGGAAATATGACAATCTTTAGCCAAACTCTTGTTTGACTGCTGTATACCTTTGAACTTCGTTTTGTTGTAATATCTGCTCATGATAATTGGGACCCAGTTAGTAGTCCACCATAAATGAGAACATTAGTTGAGTTCTATTGACATCGGGATTATATCAGTTGGGTAAATTGGGTGGATGATCTCTAACATTTAATTATAATTCCATTTTAGTACTGTACCTATTAACTGGTTTGTTTTAGGTAAACAACATGCTGGGTCAGTGGATCTCGTTGTTTGTTTTTTTATCCAACCAAATTATGTTCCTTCACTTTGCAGTAGCGAGGTTTTATACCTTATGTGGAACAATCTATCAGTCTTTTTGGTTATTTGAATCATTATCTTTGACGGAATTTTGGTAAAAAATGGACTCTAGTTCTCAGAATTTCTTCATCATACTTCAATTACTCTGAAACTTATAGGTCTAACACTTTAACCAACATTCTCTCTCCCCATTTGGCCACCTAAGACTCTCTCCCCTTATTTTCTCACCCACAACAGCTTCCTTTCTTTTTATATCTTCTGCCCAAAATCAAATGCCTTTTTTGCCAGATCGCTTTGCCCCTCATCTTTGGTTTCGACTCCACATCTGGTAGGGTAAGTCTAATGTGTACTCTATTCTTTATGTCTATATTTATTTATATTCGTATACTGCCATTCATAGCACAAAACAGTTGTGAACATTTTAAATTTTGTGTTTTTCCTAAAGATGGAGATATGTATAAATTCAATATACAAAGAAAGTAGGAGATATGTACAAATAATATGTAACATGTACAGATGAGATCATAGATATATTATTGATATATTTAATAGTATGTATAAGTTCAACCTCTCATAAAAAAATAGATGTGAATGCATTAAATCCAGCTTACAGACAAAATTGAAGATATAACAAATCAGATAACAGATATTTATAAAACATGATGTATAGAATAAGTGATAGATGTATACAAAATATGTGACATATTTATACAAATGAGAAAAGAGATATGTTATAGATATATTATGGATGTGCTACATTTGTTCATATACTAGTAAAAGGGCAAGAAGTCTTATATAAATGCAATTTAAATATCTAATGCATAGGCGAAAAATGGAACTTTTTGAATCCTAGCGCAATATTGCAAGTTTTAAATAAAATTGAGTTGATTTACATAATTTAGCCAAAAAAAGAAAAAAGAAGAAAAGAAAAAAAAGGAAAGAAGCCGCTTGCAAAGTTCTCCACGCTCCGCCGCTTTAATTCTTCCTCCAACGTCGCAAATCCAACGAATCGGAATCTCCAGATGCCGTCGTTGCCGTACCTCGTCATCTAGATTCCATCGACCTCCCCTCCTCCGCTTTTCCCCATCCGCTTCAATCTCCCCTCCACCACCTCTCCCGTCAGTCGCGTCTCCCTTCTGGCTTCAACCTCCCCTCAGCCGACTCTCCCCGCCGTCGCATCTCCCGTTTGGCTTCACCCCTTGCTGCCATTGTAGAACAGTTGCCGCCTCCGTCAACTACTGGCTACCGTTGTCAAATAGGAGGATATAATGTGGTTGGAGCTTTTAATTTTTCAAGAGGGTAGAATAATGATTATAGACGTAGGACATGCACAAGACAGGGAGCATATAAGAGTCAAGACACTTAACCTGGCAGTATTTAGTATGCAGATCTCAATGAGCGAAAGGAAAAGCAAATACTAGCAATGAAGCAGAAACACGACAAACAATGATAGAAACCCAAAAAGAAGGAATTCCGCTTCCATTGGTACTTACTTTCAACGATTAAATTAGGTTCACAAACAAGGGAGCGGGTGAGGTCATTTAAAGAATATGAATGGCGAAGATATTAACCACTGCGAATTGTGATTCAATGCAAGTGCAAACAACTAAAACTTTGCCCAACTGTTTTGGGCTAAATTGAATTTCATATTACAAGAATTAGGTATCACTGGATTCAGTATACGAATCAATGAGTTAAAAAAAACCACCCAACTTGCAATTGATCAAAGGAACAAATTTGATATAGAGTTGAAACCAAGCAAGAAAATTAGGGACGCTGGGGCTAGTGTAGTCTTGAGCTATCTGAAGAAGCTAGAGAAATTGTTGTGCTCGAACTAAGTGGAAAGGAGAAGGCGCACAAATTTCAGTGAGTTCTAGAAAACGAAACTTGTTTCCTTTTTTTTTTTATTTTTATTGGGCCACCACAAACGATCTTATTCGTTAACGGGTTATCCACTAGGCCATATGTTCTAGGAGGAAGGCACAAGCCACCCAAAGCTGCCGCCTGATGCCAGTAGCCAATCCATCTCAGTCTTGCTCGGCAAAATCAGCGACTACCAGCAACAGCGCCTCCGGCAGACAATCTATCACCCCTAGACCGGAGAAGTTGTGCCCAAACCACATGTTCAGCCCAGGTAGCGCTTGCCTACGAGTCTACCCTTGGTATCCTCACTGTAGAAAATTGATCTAGCACCACTGTAACAATAGTTCAGTTAAGGGTTTTCACCTTGGCAATCAGGTGGCTGGGGAGCCAGCCTGTAATTTTAAGTTTTAGAAGAGTAGTGTAAAGATATTGTTTGATATTAGTGCTACTATTTCTATGATATCTTCTGCCTTAGTAGATAGATTAAAGTTACAACGTTAATACACCGATGAGATGAAATAATTAAAGCTACAAGGAAGAGTTTAGTTGTGACCAATGAGTTGGTTACTAGGTATGCTCTATAGTTAGATGATCACAAATTTTCTTGTGAATTATGGGATGTGGACTTGAGGTCCTACGACCAAGTACTGGGAATAGATTGGCTAAGTAAGAACAAAGTGCATATTACTGTGCTACTCACTTAGCCGAACTTAATGATGCCCATGGGGCTAGAGTGACTTGCACTAGAGGGTTAGTAATGAGTGCAAAGAGTTTGTAGCAAAGGATAATGGATTCCATCCCCATGGTTGATGAAAAGGATTATTGTGCCTTAAATGGGGGTGGCATAGAGGAGAAACCTAAAAAGATCCCAATAGCTAGCTAGTTCCATGGGGTGCTTCCAGTTAACTTACTCGGGTTACCACCTAAGAGGGACATCGATTTTTCCATACACCTCAAACCTAAAGGGATCTAATCTCTATAGCCCCTTATTGGATGTCAACCCTATAAATAGATTAGCCGAAGAAGAAGTTGGAAGAACTATTAGAGAAGGGCTTTATAAGGCCTATTGTTTCATCATAGGGAACTCTGGTGTTGTTTATGAAGAAGAAAGACAAAACCTTAGGACTGTGCATTAACTATAGAAAGTTGAATGCAGTAGCAATTAATAACAAGTACCCATTTTTAAGAATGATGATTTGTTTGAGATATTGAGAGGAGTTGTGGTGTTCTCAAGGATCGACCTTAGGTCTAGGTACTTCTTGATCAAGGTTAGAGAGGAAGACATACCGAAAACCACATTTAGAATGAAAAATGGGAACTACGAGTATACAGCTGGATTCACTTGTTGGGGCACATCATAAGTGCTCAAAGGTTGTTGGTCAACCCAAAGAAAGTTTAGGTGGTAGTAGAGTAGAAAAGGCCAACTATAATTATGGTGGTTAGGAGCTTCTTGGCTTGGCAAGGAATTAGTTAAATTCTTTGTGATAACAACACTAATGACGACCTTGAACAAGAAAACTCAGAAACTTGAATGGATACCGAAATGTGAGGAGAGCTACTTGGAGTTGAAGAAAGGGTTGACTAGTGTACCAATTCTCATCTTGCTAGACTCGGATAAGGTTTTCACTGTATACACAAATGTATTAAGTTTGAGTTTGGGAGGGGTGCTGGTGTAAGAAAAGTAGGTGATTGCTTATGACTCAAGGCAGCTAAGGCCTAATGAGTTGAACAATCCAATTCACGATGTCTGGCTCTTAGTGGTAGTCTTCATGCTTAATTTTTGGAGGCATTACTTGATTCAGAGGCCATTTTGAATCTTTATTGACCATAAGATTTAAAATGAAGCAACGACATTGGGTTGAGTACATAAAGGACTATGATTGCATGATCGAGTATTGTGTAGGGAAACGAAATGTTCTTATAGACGCGTTGAGCCAAAAATACATAAGAGTGATCCTTTCTAATGAGTTCTTCAGATAAAACCCCAGGGGATCCTTTTTTTGTTTTGCACAAGTACTGGCAAGACTGGGAGAAGTTTTTCATGTGTGCTCTGGAAATCTAGTCAGCTTGGTCGGCTAGGGTTAAAGAGGACTAGAGCAAGGACACTCTACAGAAGAATATTTCAGGCAAGGAGGCTCTTAGTACTATGAATGGGTTTCAATACAAGGGAGCAATATTATACCATGGGAACCAACTTTATGTGTCAAATGTAGGTGGTCTTAGACAATAAGTCTATAGGAAGAATATAGTAGTAGGTTAAGTCTTCACCTTGGTGTTAGTAAGATGCATCACAATCTAAATAAACACTTTTGGTGGCCGAGACTCAAGAAGGACATTGTGGACCATGTGGTTAAGTGCCTAACATGCTGGATGGTCAAGGAGGAGAATTAAAAGCTGATAGGTAAGCTGTAGACTTTACCTCTCCCAGAGAAGAAGTGGGGATCTATTATGATGGACTCCCTAGCGGGGTTATTGAACACTTGAAGCCAACATGACTCATTGTGGGCAATGGTCAATAGATTGAACAAGTTAGATCATTTCATTCCTATCGAGATCACCTACAATATGGAGAGGTTGGCACAATTATACATCAAGGAGGTCATGAGGTTGCATGGCATACCTGATTAAATTATTTCTAATAGAGACCCACTATTTGTTTAAGGTTTTGGAATGCTTCCGAAGAAGCATTAGGGAGTAAGATCAATATGAGTATTGCTACCATTTTCAAACAGATGGTTAGTCTAAGAAAATGATACAAACTTTGGAGGATATGTTTTGAATATGTGCCATGGACTTTTTAGGTGATTAGGACTAACACTTGCCACTCATTGGGTTCATATATAATAGCAGTCACAAAGCTGTTATAGGTATGGCATCGTATGAAGCTTTTTATGGTAAATGGTGGATGACACCCTACTCTTGGGTAGGCCCAATGGATATGGTAGTAGTTGCTCTAATATCATACCTAACACCACGACTAAGTTAAGTTGATTCAGAAACGAATTAAGGTCGTTAATCATTGGCAGACCAAGTATGCCAATGTTTTAAGGCAAGAGTTGAACTTCGATGTTGCAGACAAAGGCAAGGTGCTCCTCAAAGTATCCTTATGAAGGGAGTGACCCGGTTTGGTTAGAGAAGTAAGTTAGCTCATAAATACATCGGTCTTCATGAGATATTGAAGAAGGTAGGGAAGGTGGCCTACTAGTTGGTGTTACTACCTAGCATTTCCCAAGTACGCAACGTGTTCCACATTATTCTTCTAAGGAAGTGCATGGTAAAACTGGGATAAACAGCTACCCATCAGCAATTCCTATCCGAGAAGACTTAACCTATGATGAGAGGCTGATCAATATCCTTGATAGAAAAATTTGAAAAACTTTAAGCCAAGTGGATCCCGATGGTCTCCTTTTGTCTAACTATAGTGCAGAGGAGGCCACTTGGGAGATGAAGCAGGATATGCTTAAGCAGCATCCTAGTGAGTTTAATTAGTTTCAATGAAATTTGGAGGACTAAATTTCTTAAAGAGAGGAGAATGTTATAACCCTTTTAGTGGTGGCTCGACTGAGGGAGGTAAGTCACGAATCTCTAGCTTAAATACTTTATCTTCAGTGAATTAGGAAAAATCAAGCAAGTTATTAATCGATAGTAAGTTCCTAAGTCAATTATGGTGTTGGGTGTCACTAGGGTTAAATTGGTATTTTGCATCCCAGAGTCTCAAATCAAGTCCCGTGGGCACAAGTTTGATTTTAAATTTAGGAAGCTAAGAACTCAAGTTAGTATAAATTTGCGCAAGTGTGGGAACCTCTTAGCATTATTTGGAATAGGGTTTGTTTGATAAAATCTTAAAAGTTCAAGGAAAAGGGGGCTATTTGCTTAAAACAATTTGGGAAGGAAGTTGTGAGCCACAATTTGCCCATCCCTCCCACTAATTTTTATAACTTACTATAGCCACCTTAGAAACTTTCCCAAATTCCAATAAAATCTTCATTTCTTAGTGTTTTTTGATGCCTATGGAGGTGCCTAGGTGAAAGGAAGCTAGCTTTGTTAAGGAGGTTGTGTTCTTAAGAGCCTTAAGACTTTTTTATGCTTGGTGGAGCTCGAGGGTTTGAGGTATGGTTTAATTCTTGGTTTTCCTTTTTTTTTTTTGGGTTCTTGGAGGTTGAGCTTTAATTGTTGATAATTTAGTGCCATATGCCTTGCTTTTGCTTTAGAACCTAGGGAACCTAGTGGAACTTTTAATACTTGAAGTGAGTTGATTGTGGTGCTTGATTCTTGCTAATTCTAGTTCAATTTAGGTAAGGGATTTAGTTTACATGTTCAATTGATGTTGTTCTTAGCTTGGTTTCTTATTGAGTTTAAGTGAATTTGAGAATTACATTGAATAGAGGGTAGTTATGTTCATAATGGACTAGTGTTGAATCCTTGTTTATTGTGATGTTTTTGTGCATCATAAGCTTGGTTTGAATGGTTCATTGTGGTCTAGTGTATGTGTTTTGTTGGTATGAGGAGTTGGGAGGCGTGCTTGAAAGATTTGGTAGGCTTTGTAGACCTCTAAAGCTGCCTATGACACAAGTTATGGGTGTAGGGATCAGGGGCTTGGTGTCGAGGTGTTGTAGTGCCCAACCCCCAAGATTGCACTTAAGGGGTTTTGCTTGTGGTGTTACAGCATTGCTACTAGTGCCACATGCAAAACCAGCAACATTCGTGCTTTGCAAGGGAGGCTTCAAGGGAAAGGCAAACAGGTGCTTAGGGTGCCTAAGGGTAGGGGTGTCTAGTGGTGCCCCAGGACTTTTGGGACTCTTTGAGAAGATAGGCAATTTTGTCACATTTATATGCCACAAGTGTGCCCAAGGAGAAAATTATTTTAAAGGACCATAATGGTGTACCATTAAGACAGGTCTAAGGTTTAGTAACTATTCGGGACCTAGCCGAGTTTTTGGCCTTGAGGCTCCAATGTGAGAACCTTAGTTCACATGGGTGGGTTCCTTGGAACCTAGGTAGTTAAAGTCCGATGATAGTACCCCTGTACAACTTATAAAGGAAGTTTGAACTAGTGATTGAACTCACTAATAGGCTAGTAGCCAATACTTGCTAGTTAACAAGGTCTCTCATTGTAGTAAGGACTAGGAAGAGGATGAAGTCCTAAGGGACTTAAACTATGTGTTGTCCTTAGTGTTTTTCTTACATATTAAAGGATTCCTTACTAAGAATCATTGATTCTTACTCCTATAGTTTATGTTATGTAGATTCTGACTTTACAAACCCTAACAACCACTGAAGATTGTTGAGCTGGTGTTTTTGTGCAGGTATATTGTTTATTGAATTCTTATGATTCTAGTTGTAGTGTTCTTCTTGGGTAAGTAATAGTACTAACTATAGTTATTTGTTGCCCAAAAAAGGCTAGTATGGCACAAGGAAGGATTTTTTAATAGGGTTTTTAACTCTGTTTTGTTCTGGCCGCTATGTACCGGTACTAGAGCAAAACTTGTATGAAATAAGCTAGTCTCGTCTTGTTAAGTGTACTAGCCTATGCTGATATTTCATCTCATTCTGATCTTGGTTTGTAGCAGCTAAGAAACGGTGCACGATTTAAAATAATAAAAGAAAATAAAAAAAAAAACTAAGAATTAGGTTTCCCTACCAAAATGACTAGACTTAATACATTTTGCAAACAGTTTGTCCTTGTTGCTTTATGCGTCTGCAACTGCGAGAGCGTGGGGAGCATCTAAGAGAATGATTGTCGCTGCACCCGATGCCCACATCATTGAAAATGATTTCTTCCACTGTCATTGGTGAACCCAACTCCACTGCCTGATTGGCACTCATCATCGCTGTAAAGGTTAGTTTCTGCCACCATTTGGCTTGGTTGTGTAATAAATTTGGAATTTAATTTGAAGATATTGAGATTAGATTGAGTGAAAGTTCAAATTGCTATTGTTCCCATTGAAAATTGATGTTTGTTTTATTTTTTTCTATTGTTTTGTTTATACCACCATTTTGTTTTGTTCTATTGTTCCCATTGAAAATTAATGTCAGCATGAACTTGGGACACGCCTTCAAGTTTGTTGTTCCCATTGAAAACTAATGCCACCATGTTGTTTTGTTTTGTTTTGTTGTTAAATAATATGATTTTCAACATCTTGGTATGGCATACGTATTTATTTATTTTATTAATATGTATGTGATTTTGATATATGTGTAAAATTTATCATAACCCGGTACATCCGAGATGTACCACCGATATAGTATCGGTACGCTAAATTGTACTGTATCATTAGAAAAATGGTACAGTATCTAGTACAAGATTTAAAACCTTGCTTTTGAGGCTCTCATGCTTGTAGTTTGATCTCAAGTGTTAGTCTAGTGTATTAGATCTCGATAGTAGTCCTTGATGTATATTTTGTGCATTAGTTGCCTTTGATGTATATGGGTACAATTGTTAACGTTTTGTTGCATTCAGGTGTGGGCGTAGTGGTATTAGTTTTAATGCTCATACACACTTGATTACTTGTAGATGAATTTATATCTTTTGGATGTTGTAACAATGGTTTGGAACTTGGATTATGAAATGCCTTGGTGAATGTTTTATTATTTTCCACTTATTATTATTGAAGAAGTTGAAGCATAATCATGCATAAACACATTGTAGGCTAAATAACTAGAAGCACAAAAGTTTTTAACAAGTGAACTTGTAACTAACTAGCAAATTGTAACTAGTGTGGAACAAGTTTCCATAGTCTTCCTAGGATATCCTATGGGGGGTCATCACACTACTCGGTATAATCTGATTAGGTATGCCATGCATTCTCATGATCTTCTTAATGTATAATTGAGCCAACCACTGCATGGTCTAGGTGATTTTGATGGAATGAAATGAGCTAACTTGGACAATCTATTGACTATTACCCAAACCGAGTAGCCTGGGTATTTAGTAAGCCAACTAAGAAGTCCATCATAATAGATCTCTACTTCTTCTTAGGGAAAGGTAAACTCTGTAGTGTGGCTACTAGTTTCTGATGCTCTACCTTAAGCATTTGGCACATTAGGCACTTAGCTACGTGCCTTACAATGTCCCTTTTGAGTCCTAGCCACTAAAAATGCATCTTCATATCATGATACATCTTACTAACACCAAGGTGAATGGTTAACCTACTACTATGTGCCTTTTCCATGACTTGTTATCTAAGCCTATCTACATTCAATACATAGAGTCAGTTTCTTGGTGTAGTACTCCTTCATTGCAGTAGTGCTCCTTCTTCATAGTACCAAGAGCTTCATCGCTTATCATTTTCTTCTATGGAGGGTGTTTGCTCTAAGCCTTCCTTAATTTTAGCCATACAAGCTTACTAGATTTCTAGAGCAAAAACTAGTGGCTTCTCCTAGTCTTGCTAGTACTTGTGCAAAGCCAAGAGAAATGATCACTTAGGGTTCCATCTGAGGAACTCATAGCCAGATCCTTGGATAGGATCACCCATATGTACTTTTGAGTTTGTGTTCGCAACCAATTTTCCTTTTCCTCCATAAATCAATTGTGCAATCATAATACTTTATGTACTCGATCCAATGCCATTGCCTCATGTTAAACTCCTTCAGAGTGAACAAATGTTTCAATCTCCTATGGTTGTGAAAGATTTGAAACTGCATCCCTATCAAGCAATGCCTCCAAAGTTTTAGTGTGAAGACAATCAACACTAGCTCAAGGTCATGAACTAGGTAGTTCAACTCATTAGGCTTTAACTTTCTTGAGTCATAAATGATCATCTGCTTCTTTTACATTAACACACATCCCAAACACGAACCAGATGCATCCATGTATGACATAAAAGCCTTATTCAGGTCTGCCAATTTGAGAATCAGTGCACTAATCATCTTTTTCTTCAATTCCAAGAAAATCACTTCACAGTTAGTTGTCTAATTGAATTTCTTAGCCTTCTTGGTTAAGGCAGTCATAGGTGCTACTATCACCAAGAATTTTTCTATTAGCATCTTGTAGTAGCTTGGCAAGACCAAGAATCTCCTTACCCCCATGATTGTGCTCAGTCTATTCCACTGAACCACCACCTGGACTTTTCTTGGGTCAACTGACAACTCTTGGTCACTTATTATATGCCCTAATAAGTGAATCTTCTCAACCCAAAACTCACAATTAGATATCTTTACATAGTCTAGTTGTCTTTCAGCACCTGTAAAACCATTCGAAGATGCTCTTCATGTTCCTAGGTGGTCTATGAGTATAATAAGATATCATCGATGAAGACTTCAACAAACTGATACAAGAACAGTCTGAAGATCATATTCATCATTTCCATGGACATTGTTGGGGCATTGGTTATCCTAAAAGGCATAACTATATCCTTGTAGTGCCCATACCTTATCCTAAATGCATTTTAAGTATATTTTTCCCCCTTAACCCTAATATAAAAGTAATCAAACCTAAGGTCGACCCTTGAAAACACTTTCACTCCTCTCAGTCTGTTGATCAGAACGTCAATCTTGGGGAAGGGGTACTTGTTCTTGACTATTACTGTATTCAACTTTCTTTAGTTGATGCATAGCCTTAAGGTTTCATCCTTCTTTTTCACAAATAACACCAGAGCTAACCCATGGTGAAAAACTAGGCATCATTACAAGGTACCTTTAACTTTCAAAATAGTTGTGTAAAAATATTTTTTGATATTGGTACAACTATTTGTTTGGTGCCTAGCTGGAGTATTTTTTGCCTTAGTAGATATATTGAAGTGACAATATGAATATATCAATGAGATGAAACTCATTAAAGTTGTGTGAAAAAGTTTAATTGTGACCAATGGGTTGGTTACTTGGTATCTCTTATAGTTAGATGATCATGAGATTGCTTATGAATTATGGGTTATGGTGTTTGATGTATTGGGACATAGTGTTTGGAATGAATTGGTTAAGTAAGATCAATGCACACCTTACTAATGCCCGCAGGACTAGACTAACTTGCATAGGAGGGTTAGCAATGAGTTATGAGAGTTTGTACCTTAGGATTATGGACTCTATTATGATAGTCAATGAAAAGAGCAATTATCTAGTTGTTAGTTCTTAAGCCTCTAATGATAATGGACCATGCTTTGATACCACCATGACAACCCATCTTGGGATGTCCCAAAAAATGCTATGAAAACTAGTTCCACACTAGTTGCAATTGGCTGGTTAGTTAAAAGTCCACTTGTTAAAAACTTGGGTAAACTCCACCGGTCATCCCTAAGCTATATCCAATGTTGCTTATTCGTCCCTAAACTATCAAATGTTGCTTAATCGTACCTAAACTTTATTTAGTGTTGCTTAATCATCCTCCTATCTATCATAGCCATTAAGTACGAATGGAAAAATAATGTGGCTATTGATGTGACATGAAAAAATGTCCAAATGCTAATATGACATCATTTTTCTATTCATCTTTAATGGTATGACAGACAATAAGACAATTAAGCAACACTGAATATAGTTTAGGGATGATTAAGCAACATTTGATAGTTTAGGGATGAATAAGTAACATTGGATGTAGTTAGGGACGACCAAACAAATTTACCCTAAAAACTTTCATGAACCTAGTTATTTAACCTATAATTTGCTCATGCAAGATTGTGCTTCAATTTCAACAATAACAATACTATTGATGCCCCAAGGCACCTTCGTTTGCTGTCATGTTGACAGGCGGAGAGACTTCCTGAGGAGGCAGGCGCCTAGAGCTCTGGTTTCCCAGCTGAGCGTGCCTGAAAAGCTCAAAGAAGAGGTTAGGAGGTCCCCGGTTAGCTTTTCCGGGGAGGACCCTCCGACGCCCAAGTCAGTTTTCTGAGTGAAAGTGGAGGAAGAACACTAAGGGATCAAGTGTCTTGCCTGTTTTGTGTTTTCTCAGAGGGAGGGAAAATGCCCATCCTTTGCCCAGTCCCATTTCCTAGTATTTATAGGAGTAGCTGGTCCATTCAGATCATGACACGTGTTCGGTCGGATTTGATCTGTAGTTTTGGACTTAGGGGACAGGCAGCCGTTTGCAGCCTCCTTTAGCCCTGGACCTGGACGGGTTGTGTCAGGACGGGGGCGGCTGCGGCGTGTCAGTTCACCGTTCAGATGTGACGTGTAGGGCTTGTGGGCGACATGTCAGAGGCTCCTTAAATGCTCATACCGTACTCCCGAGGTCCCCTGGGCGAGGTCGCCCTTCGGTGCGTGCACCCTCTTTGGATTCTATCCGTCCTTTGGTGCGAGCACCTCCTTTGGGATCTATCCCATAGTTCTGGGAGTTCCCTTGATGAACACCTCCTTTGGGACTCACACCCATGGTTAGGGGATACCCTTGCTCAGGTGTTTCTTGTTCGGGGAAGATCCTCTTCGGGGCCTCTGCCTTCGGGGAGATTCTCCCTTGCTTCAGAGAGATGGCTCTCTTACCCGGAGGCAGTCAGTTTGGCTCCTCGATGGAGACGGTGTTGTCCTCGGAATTCCTGACGAGCTAACCGAAGTCTCGAGCTCATAGTGTTTGACTTCGCACCTTCCGAGGTCCGTAAAAAGATCCTCTCTTGGGTGACGTCAGACTCCTCGGCCAATATTCTGGCAGGGAGTTACTACCGAGGAGGCAATAGCCTTTGGCTATCAACTATAGTTAACTATTACTCAACCAACAAGAAAACCATAATTAGAATCATAAATATTCAATAAACAATATACCTACATAAAAAGACTTGCTCAACGAGTGGTTGTCGAGCTCTACAGAATCAAAATCTGTACAACACAACTAAAGGGGGTGAGAATTAAAGATTTTCAATATAGGGTTTCTTCAAACTACAACAAGAACACTAAGAACAACACACACACACACACACACACACACACACAGACAAAATATATATACTAGTCTATTACGAGCTCTAGCAGCCTGAGGCTAAGCATACGCATATAGTTGAAGTCCTTTAAGACTTTTTCCTCCAACTAGTCCTTACTACAAGGCAAAACCTTGACTACTAGCAAGCATTGCCTACTAGCCTACTAGTGAGTTTAAACACTAACTCAAACTTTGCTTCTATGTTGTATAAGGTACTATAGTTGAACTTCGGCTCCCTATGTTCTAAGGAACCCACATAGGTGCACTAAGGTTTGCATTGAAACATTAAGCTTAAGGCCCTAATAGGTCCCCAATGGCTACAAAACCTTTCACCTATCCCAATGGCTCACTATTGTAGTCTTTTAAACCAACTTCCTCTATGGGCACACTTGTAGCATAAAAACTCAAGTGAATCATCTAACTCCTATGAGAGTTCTAGGAGTTCCCGAGCATCACCGGGCATCCTTTGCCCTTACACACCCCTTTCCCTTTCCTGTTGAAGCCGTCCTTCAAAAGAAAGTAGACACCTAGTTTGTCGGTTGTGCCGCAATGCTGGAAAAACCTCTTAGACTCCAATTTGAGGGTTGGGTGTTCTAGTGCCACTCTTGACTTTGTAGCACCACGTCCCTAAGCACTGCACTTATAGCTACCTACCTTAAGCACTTTTAGGGCTTCCAAAACCGCCCAATGGCACTAAGGATACCTCTACTTGCGCCATGTCTAGAAACTTACATGCACATGAACATAATATGCCAACCAATCCATGCCCATGATGCTTATAAACAACAAACTGGGCAAGAATTTAACACCAGTCCACCATGAAAAAACTAACCTTTAATAAATGCAATTCTAAAATGCACTTGATAGCCGAACGGCTATGGCCTTCAAAGATCTCTTGATCAGCTATCCAGAAACCACCCTCGGTAAGGACTTAGCCCTAACCTCGAGGCACTTCATTGACACCACCCTCAGAAAGGTGACATGACCAACTTTGGGAAAATGTGTCTTTCACCACCTATGGATTTACCAACATCGAAAAAGTAGATCTACCATCCTCGAAAAAGGAAAATGCCTCCCGAATGTGACCCACTCTACGAAAGGGCCTTCCCCACTGGCCCTCGGGAAAAATCTCCCCCCGAAGGGGTCTTGTACACTGAAGAGGTCTTACGGGAATACGAAAAAAATGGTTAAGTAGCCTCTGACAAAGAGACCTTGCACACGCCCCTGACCTCTGACCAGAACAGCCTACGGCCAACTGGTGATGCCTACCTCCGAAGGTACGGGTCGGATCTGACCGAACACATGTCATGATCGGGGCCAACTATGACAAATGGCGTCATCCCTCCACCCTCCTATAAATACTTGGGAGGGACCTTGGTAAGGACACAGAAGACATTATTTACTCTTTACTCTTTGCTCTTTTCCACAAATCTCAGATACTGACTTCGGCATTGAAGGCTCTTCCCCCGGAAACACATTCCGGGGAATCTCTAACAATTATTCTTCAAAGTTTTGCAAACACCTTCACACCGAAAGTCTTTCCTTCAGGCCAACATGTCATATGACGAGGATGCCAATGGGCATCATTTGGCATCGTTTGTGGGAACCCATTCTCAGGTCGTCATTGTTCAGACTCAGCGTTCTAAGGACAAGGGACTCCCGAAGTCCCAGTCCGCGCCGGAAGCTCTAACAACGACTGACCAGCCTGCAGCAGAGACTTCATTGCCAGAGGACGAACGTCCTCTAACGGTCATGATGAGCTTTCTGCGAGATTTTTAGCTCTCTATTATGGCTGAAATGACTTAACAGTTCAACCAAAGGTGGTCACAACCACCTACTGGAGGAAAGACACTTTCTCCTTGTTCCCGGCAAGAGAAAAGCCCAAGGTTACCTCGTTGGAGCTCTAGAAGCGGGGTTCTCACGATGAGTCATCAATAGAGAACGTACCCTCCAAAGGACGTCGCGCTAGAGAAGCGGTGTCAAAAGAGCCAGGACGTCTCGCCGGCGGAGTCCATCCCCATACGGGAAGTCCCAATCCTCCCGCCAATGAAGTTACTCTCCAAAAAGAAGACGTTGCTCTCCGTTGCTGGTGACTACCAGGCAACGAGGAGAAGACAGTATTCTCATGGAGAAGATCTTAGAGAGGTTGGAGAAGGTGGAAAAATAGATTTCTCGGAAACCTGTTTGGTCAAGGTTGTCGGAGACCTTCACCGTAGAAGAGTCGCCCTTCATCCGCGTAGTAGTAGAAGCACCTATGCTAAGTGACTTCCGAGTGCCGCGTATGGAAACGTATGATGGGCGCAGTGACCCCCAAGCTCATCTAACGAAATAAAGGCGCAGCATGGTGTTACACGGTACTGATGACGCCAACCTTTGCAAGTGCTTTGCAGTCACCCTTTCAGGGCCGGCAACTACGTGGTATAACTCCCTGGCTCCCGGAACCATAATGGGCTTCTAGGAATTATTTGCCGCATTCACCCAGCAATTCATCAGAAGTAGACCAACGGTGAAGATGCCTGTCCAAATGTTTGACATAGCCCAAAAGAATGGGGAGGCCATTCGGGACTATGTCGAGAGGTTCAATCGAGAAGCCTTGAGTGTGCCCGACTTCTGCCCTGAAATTCGCATCCTCGCCATGATCAGGGGACTTAGGAGAAATTCACAACTCTTCTACGAGTTTTCCAAAGATCCCTTCGACACCCTTGGAGAATTCTACCGAAGGGCAGAACAGCACATGACAGCTGAAGAACTGAGGATGGGAAGGCCGAAGTCTGATCATAATCACTCCAAAGGTCAGAGTCACCAACTTCGGTACCCAATTGAGGGCGAGGGCAGACCTCGAAAACAAAGGGGGAAGAAACCGATGTCGTTCACTCCCTTGAACACCACAAGGACGAACATATTGATGGCCTTGGAGAGACAAGGAACTTCGATTCAGAGACCAAAGGCCATGACCTCAGACAACAAAAAGAACATGAAAAAATTCTGCCAGTTCCACCGAGACCATGGGCACGACACTGAGGATCGCTTCCAATTGAGAAAGTACAGTGAATCTTTAATCAAGCATGGGCAACTTTGGCGCTACCTGTGGATGCCATCCCCCAAATGAAGAAAGGAAGAAGAAAGAAAAGGCGAAGATAAGGATTACGATTCTGACTGATGTCAGAACCGAAGTCCTAGAAAGCATCCACCACCTTTAGCGGGAGTGATCCAAACAATCATTATTGGGATACCCTCGGCCGAGAGGAAAAGGAAAGTCCGGGAAATCTCGATGATGGAGTTTGGAAACCCATCGAACAAGCTTATTCGAAAAGATGGGTCTACTGTGAAGTTTCCTCATGATGACCCCCTCCTAGTCATGGTAAGGATAAGGAGCTGGGACGTCAAGAGAGTGCTCATCGATGATGGCTCCAATGCTGATGTTTTATTCTCCCACTTGTTACCGAACTTGGGCATCTCAAAAGGCGAGCTCAAGCCTGTTACTTTCCTTACCTTTGGAGTAGGTCTGTCCGAACTTGCTGTACTTGGGTGGATCGATCTACCTGTGATACTAAGAGGAACTTTTGTTTAGAGCAAGAAAAAGCTCTTTGGCTCCATAATGAAAAGGTTCATCGTGATAGATATCCCTTCTTCATACAACGCCATCCTCAAAAGGCAGACACAAGGAAACCTCCACATTCGCCCAGATGTGAAGTACCTAATAGTTACCTTCGGCACAAAGGAAGGGGATGCGAAAATATTCATAGATCAAGCCGAAGTAAGGAAAGTCTTCATTAAGGTAAGACAAAGCCCAATGAAGGTTCATGCACAGACTTCGGCAGAAAAGAACATACTTGGTGAAGAGGCAATAGGAGGAGAGAAAAGTTACTCTGAAAAAATACAAGCAGTGGATGTAGAGCTTGTCCCGAGCCGAAGTACCCGAGTGGGGAAAAAACTGGCCAAAGGTGATAAGAAAAAGCTTGTATCCCTTCTATTAATGAACAAAGATCTGTTTGCCTACTTTTCGAGTGATATGCCTGGGGTGGACCCTGGTATAATCCAACATAGCCTTAAAGTGCGTTCGGAGGTGAAGCCTATTCGACAGAAAAAACGTAGCCTCTCGGCGCATAAGAACAACTTTGTTAAAACCGAAGTCCAACAATTAACGGAGGCGGGCATAATAAGGGGGGTCAAGTACCTTGAGTGGCTCAGCAACGTTGTTGTTGCCACCAAGGAAGGGAGTGATAAGCTTCGGATGTGTATCAACGTCTGAAATATAAATGATGCTTGCCCGAAGGACTCCTACCCTCTGCCACCAATAGACCAATTGGTAGACTCTACTACCGAATATGGTCTGCTTAGCTTCCTCGACGCCTTCAGTGGATATCACCAAATTCAGATGAATCTCAAAGATGAGGAAAAAAATGCCTTCATAATTGAAGTCGGCACCTACTGCTACGTGAAAATGCCCTTCGACCTTAAAAATGCAAGAGCAATGTACCAAAGGCTGATGAACAAAGTATTTAAGTCCCAAATTAGGAAAAATGTGGAAGTATATGTAAACAATATGATAATCAAAAGCAAACAGCCTGGCAGTCATATCATAGACTTGGAGGAAACATTCAACTAACTTCGAAAGTTCGGGATCCATCTTAACCCCGAGAAATGTGTGTTCGGGGTGACAGCTGGCAAGTTCCTTAGATTTATGGTATCTGAGAGAGGTATTGATGCCAACCCATAAAAGGTTAAGGCCCTACTAGGATTCCAAACTCCCACGATGACCAAGGATGTACAAAGGCTTACTGGGAGAATCACAGCCCTTAGCAGATTCATTTCTAGATACAGGGACCGGTGCCGAGCATTTTTCAAAGTGCTCACCAAAGCAGTAAAGAATGAAGGTGACCTCGGCTCTAACGAACATCCTTGGAACGAAGACCACCAAAAGGCTTGGGACGAACCAAAAGGCTTGGGACGAACTCAAGAGCTACTTAGGCCACTTGCCGACGCTTCAGCAGCCGATGGGAAGATAAGCTCTCATGCTCTACCTTGCCATTACCGAAAAGGCCGTAAGTTCAGTACTTGTAAGGGAAGAAGGAGGAAAATAGTGGCCAGTATACTATGTGAGCAAGTCCCTGCATGGTGCCGAAGTTAGGTACCCTTTCCTACAAAAGCCATTTATGCTCTCGTATTGGCAAGCAAAAGGCTGCGGCCTTATTTCCAAGCACATCCTATCATTATTCGAAGTAACCTACTTTTTCGGGATGTCAAGAGAAAGGTAGATCACTCGGGAAGATTATTGAAGTGGTGCATCGAGCTCGGTGAATACGACATCACCTATGAGCCGAGAAGGGCTATAAAGGCCCAAGCATTGGCGGACTTCATTGCCGAAGTACCAAAGACCGAAGATGCTCCCGAGGGCCTCAGTAGTGATGAACTTGAGTGGGCGCTCTTCATCAATGTTGCCTCTAGTTCCGAACATCAAGGAGTTGGAGTAATTCTACGGGGACCTGAAGGTATGGAAGCATCAAAATCCATCAAATTCGGTTTCAATGTCACCAATAACGTCGCTGAATATGAAGCCCTCATAGCAGGTTTATGGCTGGTAAAAAGAGTTGGTGTAAGAAATCTGAAGGCCCACAGCGATTCTCAGTTGGTGGTCTGACAGATGGTGGGGGACTACAGGGCTAAAGACCTAAACCTGGCAAAGTACCACGACCTCACAAAAAGACTTATCCAAGAATTCGACAGGGTACAAATAGAAAATGTACCTCAGCGAGAAAATATAGAGGCGGATACTTTGGCTAAATCAAAAGAGTCCATCAAAGTACTCTGCCAGCCGAGCACAACAATAATTTGCATAGCAACCTCGGGTATAGGGTGGAAAGATCCTATCAAGAAATACCTCACAACTTTGGAATTTCCTGAAGATCCTTTTGAAGCTGCTAGAGTATGAAAGCACTTAGGAAGATACTTCCTGATTGGAGAGGAGTTGTACCGACAAGGGTACGTGAGTCCGTTATAAAGGTGTGTCAGCGAAGAGGACATTGAGATGGTCCTCAAATAAGTCCGTGAGGGGGCCTGCTGTTCTCACATCGGGACTTATGCCCTTATTGGGGTACCACTCTACCAAGGATATTTCTGGCCTACCTTAAGGAAGGATGCGAGGCAGTTTGTCCAGAAATGCGATGAGTGTGAGAGACACGCCCCCATCTAGAGACTACCCGCAGAAGTCATAACTTCGGCAAACTATCCTTGCCCCTTCGCTGTTTGGGGTATCAACCTCATTGGGCCTCTCCCGACAGCTCCAGGGGGAGTGAAGTTCTGTGTAGTTACAGTAGACTATTTCACCAAGTGGATCGAGGTAGAGCCTTTAGCAGCAATATCGGCAAATGACATATAAATATTTGTCTAGAAGAACATCATATGCAGATTCGGTATACCGAGGGTGATAGTAGCTGATAATGGTTCCCAGTTCACCGATGGAGGTTTCCAGGAATTCACAACCAACCTTGGGATAAAGTTGCACTTCACCCCGGTTGCCCATCCTCAGAGTAATGGACAAGTTGAAGTGTCTAATAGAACGAAAAAAAAAATGGTCTAAAAAAGACGAAGGATGCAAAGGGAAAATGGCCAAGAGAACTTTCGAGTGTGCTGTGGAGCTATCGAACAACTCCCAGAAAGGCCATAGGTGAAACAACCTTTTCACTCGTCTTTGGCGTGGAGGCCATTATCCTTGTTGAGGTTGTACAGCCATTGGTGAGAATATAGGTGTTTGACGAAGAAGGGAACAACCTCGGTTTGAGAACCAGGTTGGATTTGATTGACGAACATAGAGAGATGGCTGAACTCAGAAGAAAACCTTTTCAGCAGAGAGTAGCCGTTGCTACAAACTTGCATGTCAAGCATAAAGGAATCAAGAAAAGGGACCTCGTTCTTTGAAAGGCTGAATTTGAAGCCCAAAACCATCTTATGGAGTACTTCGGGAAAATTAGGATGGACCTTATTTGGTCCTTGAGGAAGTTCGGCCAGGAGTCTACAAGCTCGGTGATGCCGAAGAAGCTCGACTGAAGATGGTTATGAAACTTTCAAAAGAGACTAAAGACGTCGAATGATTGAAACTTGTTTGAAGTCGTACTAATCATGGACTTAGCCAAAATTTCAAGCAAGAAAGTTTCAAGAAAATTTCATTACAAAAGTACAAGGAGAGAACTACAAAAAAAAGAGAGAAGGTGAAGAAGGAGGAGCTTATTACTTGTCTTGCCCATCTTTGAGAACTCCAGCATCCTCGGTCTGTTCATCCTCAGCCTCATTATCTTCGTCCGCGTTAACCTCAGTCACCGGAGGAGGAAGGATGAGAAGGTTGAGGAACTCTACCTTCAACCATTCTGAAGATGGTCCCTGGGGAATGTCCAGCGCTCGGAGGAAGGAGAGGTCAAGGTCGGGAAACTTGGACAGGACTTGATGGCGAGCAAGTTAGAAACCATCTTGATAAGAAGACTTAGTCACTTAGTCAGACTTAGCCTTCTCTGCCTTCAAGTCGTCCAGCTCCTTTTTCAGGACCTCCACCTCCTTCTCCAGCTTCTTCTTCTTCTTCTTCTTCTTCTCATTCTTCAGCTGATCGACCTCAGCCAGGAGTTCGGCGTTGAGCCCTAGTGTCTTCGTAAGATCAGCAACGGCTTCCTCCTTCTCCTTCTGGAAGGCTTCATTCACTGAAGTCATAGCCACTACCCTCGACCCGAGGTCCATCACCCTGGAAGAAAAGTCTTCCAAAAGCTCGTTCTGGCTCTTTAGCACCTCTTCCCGAAGGCTGGCCAAGTCCTCTTTCACAATTTTATTAAGCTTGTCGTACTTGACAACTGAGCTGGCAAAAAGTTCCTTGGCTTTCGCCAGGTTCTCCTTCGACCAAGTTCGGACCGAAGATTTTTTCAATGCCCAAGCTCAAAAGAATCTACTGTATGCCAAGAATTGCAAAAGGAAAGACTCCGAATAAGGGTCAAAAAGAGGAAAAGCTCAAAAAAAAATTAAGTCCCAAAAGTTTTAATGTTTACCTAGGTAGCATGTTCGCTTATCCTCGCGGCGAGGACCTCCTCATTCGGACACCCTTTCGTGAGGGATTGGAAGGTGGCATTAGTCATAATGCCCTTCACCATCTAGGGAGCCATCTTCTGGCTATCCTCGGAGAACAAGTCCATGTCCTCCATGAAAGTTCAAAAGGGTTCCCTCAAAACCTTGTCCCTCAGGATTTTCACATCCCGAAGGGCCCTTTTCCGAGCGTGCTCAGCCACCCACTGAATTGGTGCTTGCTCCTCCGCAAAGTCACGCCGAAGTTCCATTAAAATGTTATCCCTTAGCCATTCATCTACATGGTAAAAAATACCAAAAATGCCAAAACTCATAGATGAATGACTAAGGGACAAACCTGGGGGCAATTCGGCATCATTAGTGTCGGTATCGTTGACAGCAAGGACTTTAATGAGGACCCTTTTGCCTTTCTTCCTTCGGCATTCCTCTAGTTCTTTGACTGAAAGCTCCTTGACTGAAGTCCCCAACATCTTGACAGCTGCATTGGGACTTAGAGGGGTCGAGTGGATGGCAGGCCCCAAAGGCAGGTGAGCACATATAGAGGTTTGCTCAGGCACCTCCACCTCCACCTCACCTTCGGGTGGAGGAGGGGGGGAATCCTCTATGGCTTTCTTCGACTTCAACGTCGAAGACGGTTCGGCCGGCGCCTTCTTCCTCTTTGGCGTTTTCTTCTTCTACTGCTCCTCATTCTCGGCCTCATCGAGGAAGAGACTTTTGTAGAATGTTGCAAATTTATCACCCAACTTTACAAAAAGAAGAACATTAGTGTAAGTACAGAAGGGCATAAGTAATAAAAACTGGAAAAGGGCTTACTCTCTTTAAGTGCCGAGTACGTTAGTTTGCCCCGAAGGAGCATGATGAACCACGTTTTCTTCACATCAACCAAGGGCTTTGGCATGCCTTCGTTAGTGACATGCTCCTTGACTACCCCAAGTTCCCGAAGGACCTCTCAGTCATGAAACTCCATCTGATGGGGAAAGGGTAGAGAGAACGCGGAGGGACCACGAGATCCCAATTAGCTATCGCTCGAATACGGCTGTCGAACTCCTCAAACTGGGACTCTAGCTCTAAGGTTAAGACCTTCCTCGGGTCTACTACATCGATATCAAGAGTCCTTGAAGCCCACTTGGTCGTCATGTCCTTCCACTGCTCATCCACCTTCAGAAAAAAGAACTTCTTCTGCCACCCTCGCCAACTGTCCTTTGTTCCAAAGGTGAACGTATATTTCTTGCTCCCAGATCCTCGAGGGAGCAGGAAGTAGAATCTGCCCTTCAAAACGGGGTGGAGTTTGTAGTATTGCATGAAAAAAATAAAGTGGGGCTCTATGCCAAAGACCCCACACATGCAAAGAAAAACGTTAAAGTAGGAGTACGAGTTCAGGGGAAGTTGGTTGATGGCTATGCCATGGAATTGGAAAAAGTCACAAACCGTCTTCGAAAGGGGGTATCGAAGTCCTGCCTTCAGCTGAGCCCTGAAAAGGGTAACCTTATATGAATGAGGAGCATAGCTAGGCATACCAGGATTAGGTAGCCTGGTGACGGCATAGGAAGGGAGAAAAAATTTAGCCGACCATTTCTTCACTTTCTCCGAAGTGGCACACCTCGGATGAGAGTTAAGTGGGAGCCAACTCTCAGGAATGGGATGAGCTTTTATATGGTAAGAAGACATATTTGGGGACGGAGGAATCTGACCTTGGAAAGGTGAAAGGAAAGGAATTGAAACAAAAAAAAAAAAAAAGAGAACTTCGGAAGGTTACCCACCTAGTTCGGGAAGAAGACAAGGACTTAAAAAATGACCATAACTTGCCGGAAATCGCTCCGCCGCCAGCACCACCCCAAAGATGAGGGAGGAGAAGAAATCAGAGAAGAAAAAAAATGGAAATTGAGAAGTGTGGAAAACTCTGAAGGAAGAAAGGTTTATATAGACCGAAGGAGGCAGGCGAAACGTCGCCATAATGACCTTTAGGCAGGCAAAGGGATGTAACCAACATAACGGACGTGACCGTTCGCCAGTCACCTAGTGACCCTTGTCACCCAACGCGAGAAACAAGGGCAAGCCTTCTGACATTAGCAGACCTATGTAAGCCTAGCCCGAAGTGATGTGACTTCCTGGTTAGAAGACGTGACGATTCATTAGCAGGCAATATAAGATAAAAAACTCAGAGGGGGAATATTTTCCCATCCAAAGATACAATTTCAGGAACATCGATAGCTCAGTCAAAATCAAGGAGTCCCATTTGATGCCGAAGAAACTGCTTCGGTCGAAAGAGGCATCTTGAACCGAAAACATGCCCACTCTGAAGAAGGTTACTTTAGTTAGAAGTTAGCTATGCAAATGGGGACAACTGTCACCTCCAGTAAAGATCTCCATGCCACGCTCTCAAAGGCTCAACGCCGAAGACACAACTTTGGCTTTTCGAGGGGGGCATGTGATAGCCGAAGGGCTACGGCCCTAAAAATCTCTTGATCAAGTATCTGGAAACCACCATCGGTAAGGACTTAGCCTTGACCTCGGGGCACTCCATCAACACCACCCTCGGAAAGGTGACATGACCAACTTCAGGGAAAGGTGTCTTTCACCACCTCCAGATTTACCAACCTCAAAAAAGTATATCTACCATCCTCGATAGAGGAAAACGCTTCCTGAAGGTGACCCACTCTGTCGAAAGGCCTTCCCCACTAGCCTTCGGGAAAAATCTCCCCTCGAAGGGGTCTTGTACGTCGAAGGGGTCTTACGGGGATACTGCAAAAATGGTTAAGTAGCATCTGATAGAGAGACCTCGCACATGCCCCTGACCTGTGGCCAGAACGGCCTACGGCCAGCTGGTGACGCCTACCTCTGAAGGTATGGATCAGATCTGACCAAACATGAGTCATGATTAGGGCCAGCTATGACAAAAGGCCTCCTCCCTCCACCCTTCTATAAATACTTGGAAGGGACCTTGGTAAGGACATAGGGGACATTCTTTACTCTATACTCTCTGCTCTTTTCCACCACTCTCAGATACTGACTTAGGCGTCGGAGGCTCCTCCCCCGGAAACACATTCCGGGGAGTCTCTAACCCTTATTCTTCAAAGTCTTGCAGACACCTTCACACCAAAAGTCTCTCTTTTAGGCTAGCATGTCATACGACGAAGATGCTAACGGGCATCAGCACTTGAGTTTAATAAGCAACCAAGCTAATAAAAACATAAATTGAACATGTAAACTAAGTCCTTTATTTCAGCTAAACCAAAATTAGCAAGATCAAGCTACCATAAGCAACCACTTCAAGATTCAAAGGGTTCCATTAGGTTCCCTAGGTTCCAAGGTAAATGCAATAAGTATGGCACCAAATTAACTTGAATTAAGCTAGACCTGGCCACAAAACAACTTAAAAAATAAATAAAAGCCAAGAACAAAGCAATACCTCATGCCCTAGAGCTCCAACAAGCTAAAAAATATCTCATCCTTCCTAAGAACACTATTCCCTTGATAATGCTAGCTTTCCTTCACCTAGGCGCCTCTGTAGGCTTTAAAAATCACCAAGAAAAAAAGATTTGGGTGAGATTTGGGCAAGTTTCTAAAGTGGGTTTGGGAAGCTACGAAAATGAGCAAGAGATTTGAGTGGATAATGGCTTGCAACCTCCCTCCCAAGTTGTTTTATGCTAACCTTGCCCCTTCCCATAATCTTTTGCTATTTTTTTTTACAAAAAATACCCCATCTCCATTGTAGCCTTAAGCGACTTCCAACACTTAGAGAATTTTGTGCTTGAGTTTCTAGCCTTCCTAAGTCCAAGACCACGTTTTGGTCCCTGGGACTTGACACAACACCCTGGGGTGTACAATTGGCAATTTACCCTCAGTGACACCTATGGCCATAATTCACTTAGTAACCAACTAAACCTTTAATAACTTACTCGATTTTGCTAATTCACCAAAAATAAGGCATTTAAACCAGGGATTTATGACTTACCTTCTTTAGTTAAGCCACCTATTATGAATGTCGTAACAACCTAAGTGTCAAAAAACCTTGTGGATGGCCTCCATGTTGAAAGCATCCTTAGAGAGAATGACCACCTTCTTCTTCTACTACTTTTTCTTCTTCTTCTTCTTCTTCCTCTTCTCATCCACTGAAAGTGCTAAAACTGGGCCCTCAGTTAAAGAAGGGACATTGGAGGATATGCCTACTGCATCCTTAGGCACTTCGATCTCTATGTGTAGGTTGATAAGGGTTGAAATGAACTCAGTAGCTAAAGTCATAATAGGAGTAAAAGCCTCTTGGTCGCCTTAAGGGACCAAAGTTACCTTTCACATTGCTTCCTTAACTCAAGTTCTTCAGCTGCCATCTTGTTCTTTTTCCTTTTGAAGGGCTTTTTCCCTTATTCTTTTTCTTTCCTCTTTCATTCCTTGTACTTCATCTTGTAGAATTTGACAAGATCTATATCAACTAATAGGGGAAAATGACGTCATTGAGTACTTTGGTAGAAGAAATAAAAAGAAAAAGAACAAAACTCATATTTCTTGAAATCAACATAAGTTAACTCATTCCATAGAATTTTTACAAGGATTGGTTTTCCTAGGGTGAGGTCGGGCTTTGAATTTGGGGATCCTTGAGTGTTTGGCAATGACTCTGAACTCCCTATGTACACCCTTGATTATTTAGTCTTTCTTAATAGGAATAGATACAGGGCTGCATCCTCCTTTGCCTTCCCCGGTCAGCTACCTCTTGAATCTGGCAGCCGAAGTACTTGTAGAGCTTAAAAGCTTTGCATTTCAAAAATTGGAAGGGTTCATCAATGTCAGTACTTAGTGTGCGCAATGTCCATTGGCCCATGATCCTTCACATTTCTAGGATGGTCATGAAAAAATACTTCCTCTACTAGTTCTTCCAACTATCTTTGTTATTGAATCTAAAGAGTGATGCCCATCGACATCTTCGTTGTATGACATGGTGAGACTAGGAGGGACTTTCGGTGGGGTAGGAACGCCTGAAGGAGAGACTTCCTAGGAGAGATTGCCTGAAACACTCAAAGAACAAAGGTTAGGAGGTTCCCGGAGTATTTTTCCAGGGAGGAGCCTCCGACACCCAAGTCAGTATTTTGAGGGACGGGAAGTAGTAAGAACATGAAATGTATCTTTTCTCCAGAGACCCCCCTTCTACTGAGGCCATTTCCTTAATATATATAGGAGGGTGTTGATAGCCGAAGGACTATCGCCTCTCTCACCCCGTGCATCCTGTCGAAAACAAGGTAACTGGAGAGCTTAATGTCACCCGAAGGAGGCACTATCACTGACCTCGGAATGAGCAAAGTCAAGACGTTTCGAACTCGGGACTTCGGCTAATACCTCAGGAACTCCAAAAACGTTACCAGCTCATTCGGGGGACCAAACAGATCGCCTTCGGGACAGAGGCCCTTACAAGCAGGAGAGAATCCTCCGAAGGCAGAACCACCGAACTAAAGGACTCCCCGAACTATGAGCATAACTCTCGAAGAAGGGCGTCCATACCAAAGGATGACCTCGCCCAGAGGACCTCGGGAGTACGACATGAGCATTTAAGGAGCATCTGACATGTCGCCCACAGGCATTACATGCCGCCCCAAACGGCGGTCTGACACGCCGATGTTGTCCAGGTCTTGTCACGACCTGTCTTGGTTCAAGGCTCAAGGAGCCTGCCACCGGCTACTTGTCCCCTACGCCCAGAAACTCAGAGAACATCCGACCGAACACGTGTCATCATCTGAACGGGCTGGGCACTTCTATAAATACCAGGGAACAGACCCTGGAAACCGGTTGGACTCCTCCTCCTTGAGAAGACACAAACAGGCAAGGCCACTAAAACCTTTAGTGCTCCCCCTTCACCTTCTCAAGACACTGACTTGGGCGTCGGAGGCTCCTCCCTAGAAAAACACTCTGGGGACCTCCTAACCCTCTCTTCTGAGCTTTTCAGGCACGCTCCTCTGGGAAATCTGGGCTCCAGGCGTTCTCCCTCTCAGGAAGTCCCTCCAGAAGTCACAATGTCACTTAACAAGGATGCCTCGGGGCATCACTTGGCGCCGTCTGTGGGAAGGCACTCTAAGGTCGCCATTGTTGAAACTCGGCGTTCAAAGGACAAGGGACTCCCGAAGTCCCCGTCTGCGCCTGAAACTCAACCGGCCACTGAGCAAGCCCTTCCAGGGACTTCCACGCCGGAGGAAGAGGGTCCTCTGGTCATAACCATGAGTTTCCTGCGCGATTTTCAACTTTCTGTTGTGGCTGAAATGACACAGCAGATAGACCGAAGGTGGCCGCAACAGACTCAGGCCCAAAGGGCTCCCTCGCCAGCACGCCCTCGAGAGAGAAGCCCCAAACCAACCCACCGTAGTTCGGGAGGCGAGGATCCGCGTGAGGAGTCTTCAACGGAAAATATGCCCCTCGGGGCACGACTTACAAAATGAGCTAAGTCTAGGCGACCCGAAGTCCCACACTGAAGGAGATCGTCGCCTGAGGCGAGGTGCCTGTCCCCCCAACGCCGAACTCGCTCCCCAAAGAGACGCCGACAATCTCCCTTCCTAGAGGTAGAACCTAGTGCCACAATCCTTATGGAGAGGATACTAGCAAGACTAGACAGGGTAGAAAAACAGGTAGCCCGCAAGCCCGTCTGGGCCAGGCTGTCTGAAACCTTTTGTGGGGATGAGTCCCCGTTCACTCATGCCATAGTTGAGGCTGCTATGCCTGGCGATTTCAGAGTACTTCGGCTCGAAACTTATGATGGCCGTACTGATCCACAGGCCCATCTGACTAAGTACAAACGCAGCATGATGATGCACGGTGCCGATGACGCTACCTTGTGCAAATGTTTCGAGGTCACCCTCACAGGACCAGCAACTGCGTGGTATAATTCATTAGCTCCAGGAACCATCACAGAATTCCAGGAGTTATCCATGGCCTTCACGTAGCAATTTATTGGAAGTCGGCCAACGGCGAAGATGCCTGTCCAAATGTTCGACATAGCGCAAAGAAATGGAGAAACTATCCGCGACTATGTCGAGAGGTTCAACAGAGAAGCCTTGAGCGTCCTAGACTTTCGGCCCGAAATACGCATTCTCACCATGACGCGGGGCCTTCGGAGAGACTCATAGCTGTTTTACGAGTTCTCCAAAGACCCCCCGGACATGCTTGGCAAATTTTACCAAAGGGCCAAACAGCACATGATGGCCGAAGAACTGAGAATGGGTGGACCAAAGTCCGATCACACCCGGGCCGAAGGGTCCAACCAGCAAACCCGGTACCCAACCGAACAGGCAGGCCAACCTCGGAGGATGAGGGGAAGGAAACCCCCAATTTTCACACCTTTGAACACCATAAGGACCAACATCCTCATGACAATGGAAAGGCAGGGGACTCAGATTCAGCGGTCAAGAGCCATGACCGTTGATAATAAGAAGAACATGAAGAAGTTCTGCCAGTTTCACCGCGACCACGGCCACGACACCGAAGACTGCTTTCAATTGAAGAAGTATATAGAGTCGCTAATAAAATTGAGCCAACTTCGGCATTATCTGCGGATGCCCTCCTCGAAAGGGAAAAAGGAGGAGGAAGGAAAGGCAGAGGATGAGGACTACGACTCCGACAGGCGGAGGAACCGAAGCTCGAAAAGGCGCCCTCCACCTCCGGCATGAATAATACAAACAATCGCAACAGGACTCCCATCCTCGGAAAGAAAGAGGAAGGCCAGAGAAATAGCAGTCATGGAATATCAAAGTCCGACAAAAAAACTGGCCCGCAAGGATGGTTCCACCGTCATCTTTCCCCATGATGATCCGCTGTTGATCATAGCGAGGATAGGAAATTGGGACGTCAAGAGAGTGTTGCTTGACGATGGATCAAACACCGACGTCCTGTTTTCACATTTACTGCCGAACTTGGGCATATCCAGCAGTGACCTCAAGCCCGTTACCTCGCCTACTTTCGAGGTAGGACCATCCGAACTGCCTGTCCTCGGATGGATCGATCTCCTCTTAATGCTGAAAGGGACTTCGGTAGATGGGACTGCCGAATTATTCGCCTCCACAATGGCGAGGTTCATTGTCATGGATGTCCTTTCATCGTACAACGTCATCCTTGGAAGGCAGACACAGGGAAATCTGCACATTCGCCCTGATGTGAAGTACTTAACTGTCACTTTTGCCACCAAGGATGGAGATGCGGAAATCTTCATAGATCAGGGCGAAGTGAGGAAGGTGTTCGTCAGGGCACGAAAAGCTCCGGCAAATAACTTCGCACAAACAATGGAGGGAAAGGCACCAAAAGAGGACGAGGCAAAAGATCCCGCGAAAGTGGAAATGGAAAAAGTAGAACTTGTCCCAGGCCAAAGTACCCGAATAGGGAAGAACTTGGCCGAAGGTGACAAGAAAAAACTTGTATCTTTTCTGCTGACAAATAAAGACCTGTTTGCCTACTCGCCGAAAGATATGCCAGGGGTAAACCCTAGCATAATACAGCATAGCCTTAGAGTAAGTCCGAAAGCAAAACCTATCCGGCAAAAGAAACGAGGCATCTCAGCCCATAAAAATGACTTTGTCAAAACGGAAGTCCAACGCCTGTTAAACGCTGATGTCATCAGGGAGGCCAAGTACCCCGAATGGTTAAGCAACGTGGTTATTGCCACAAAAGAAGGAAGCAGTAAGCTCCGGATGTGCATCGACTTCAGAAACTTGAACGATGCTTGCCCAAAAGACTCATATCCTCTCCCACCGATAGACCAATTGGTAGACTCAACTGCTGAATTCGGGCTCCTAAGTTTCTTAGACGCCTTCAGCGGATATCATCAAATAAGGATGGACCCCGAAGATGAGGAGAAAACTGCCTTCATCACCAAGGGGGGAACATACTGTTACGTCAGAATGCCCTTCGGGCTCAAGAATGCAGGAGCTACCTACCAGAGGTTGATGAGCAAGGTCTTTAACGACCAAATAGGGAGGAATATGGAAGTCTACGTTGATGACATGATAGTCAAAAGCAAGCTGCCTAGCGACCACGTCGCAGACCTAAAGGAAACTTTCCACCAGCTCAGAACCTTCGGGATCCGCCTTAACCCCGAGAAGTGCATCTTCGGCGTAACCTCGGGAAAGTTTCTTGGGTACATGGTGTCAGAAAGAGGCATTGATGCTAACCCAGAAAAGATTAAGGCTCTACTTGAATTTCGAACTCCTATCACAATAAAAGATGTACAAAGACTCACTGGAAGGATAACCTCTCTTAGCAAGTTTATTTCCAGGTATGGAGACCGATGCCGAGCATTCTTCAAAGTGCTCACAAAGGCCGCAAAAAAGGAAGGCAACTTCGGGAGTGGTGATCACCCTTGGAATGAGGACTGCCAAAAGGCCTGGGAAGAACTCAAAGTGTGTCTAGCCCGCCTGAACACTCTGCGGCAACCCCGCGAGGGAGAGCCCCTTGTGTTATACCTCGCCGTCACAGAAAAAGCAGTGAGTTCGGTCCTTGTAAAAGAGGAAGGGCCGAAGCAATGGCCGGTCTATTATGTAAGCAAGTCTCTGCATGGCGCCGAAGTCAGATATCCTTTGTTGCAAAAAGCTATATATGCCTTGGTACTAGCAGGAAGAAGGCTGCGACCATACTTTTAGGCTCACCCTATCATCGTCCGAAGCAGTCTACCCCTGCGCGATGTCATGAGAAAGGTTGATCATTCGGGAAGGCTTTCCAAATGGTGTATAGATCTTGGCGAACACGACATCACTTATGAACCTCGAAGAGCGATAAAAGCTCAAGCTCTGGCAGACTTCATTGCCAAAGTACCCACCATCGAGGACAGCCATCCAGATCCAAACGAAGGTGAGCCAGAGTGGACTTTGTATGTTGACGGAGCCTCGGGGTTCGAACACCAGGGAGCGGGGGTAGTCATCAGAGGTCCCGAAGGCCTAGAGGTAATAAAGGCTATCAAGTTCAGCTTTCATGTCACCAACAATGTGGCTGAGTATGAAGCCCTCATAGCAGGATTGCGCCTAGCCAGAAAAATTGGCGTGAGAAATCTAAAGGCCCACAACGATTCCCAACTGATAGTTCGGCAAACAGCAGGGGACTATGGGACGAAGGATCTAACCTTAGCAAAATACCATGAATTGGTAGCAAAGCTCATTCGGGAGTTCGACACCGTAAAAATAAAAAACATACCTCGACGGGATAATGCCGAAGCAGACTGCTTGGCAAAGTCGAAAACATGCACCGAAGTACTAAACAGCCCGAGCATTGCAATACTGAGCATAGCAACTTCGGGAAAAAGCTGGAAGGACCCAATAAATAGGTATATCGCAGACAATGTACTCCCCGAAGACCCTGGCGAAGCCGCAAAATTTCAAAGGCGCTCCGGTCGATTCTTCCTAATTGGCGAAGAGTTGTATCGGAAGGGATATGCAAATCCATTACAGAGATGCGTTGGCGAAGAGGATACTGAAGTGATCCTCGAAGAAGTTCACCAAGGCGCTTGTGGTTCACACACTGGAACCGACGCCCTGGCAGCAATAATACTTCGCCAAGGGTACTTTTGGCCTACCCTAAGAAAGGACGCTAGGCAATTCGTCCAGAAATTTGGTAGTTGCCAAAGACACGCAAATATCTAGAGGACACCCTCGGAAATGGTGACTTCGGCTGACTATCCCTGGCCCTTCGCAGTTTGGGGCATAGACCTTATAGGACCGCTCCCAACGGCACCTGGGGGCGTGAAGTTCTGCGTGGTAGCGATAGATTATTTCTCCAAATGGGTCGAGGCAGAACCCTTGGCTACTATCTCCAAATGGAAGAATATCGTGTGCAGATTTGGCATACCAAGGGTACTAGTAGCTGATAACGGATCCCAGTTTATAGACAAAGGATTCCAGGAATTTATCAGCGACCTCGGGACAAAAATGCACTTCGCCCCAGTAGCTCACCCCCAAAGCAATGGGCAGGTAGAAGTATCTAACAGGACCATAAAAGATGGTCTGAAAAAGAGACTGGGGGAAGCAAAAGGGAAATGGCCAAGAGAGCTCCAAAGCGTATTATGGAGCTACCGAACAACACCCCAAAGAGCCACAGGGGAAACGCCTTTTTCACTCATTTTCGGTACAGAGGCCATCATCCTAATCGAGGTAGTGCGGCCATCGGTACGAGTGCAAGTATTTGATGAAAGTGGAAATGACCTCGGACTAAGAACCAAGCTCAACCTCGTCGGCGAACACAGGGAAATAGCCGAGTTGAGAAGAAAAGCTTTTTAGCAAAGAATGGCCGCGGCTATAAACTTGCGCGCCAGGCCAAAGGGAATAAAGAAAGGAAACCTCGTTCTCCGACAGGCTGAATTCGGACCCCAAAGGCCATCCCACGGGGTATTTCGCACAAAGTGGGAAGGTCCTTATCTGGTTCGTTCCGAAGTACGAAAAGGGGTAAACAAACTCGGCGATGCCGAAGGCGTAGAATTAAAAAATACTTGGCATTCGGATGCCTTGAAAAAGTTCTATGCTTAGGATCTCGCGGGAGAGTTGTATTGTACAAATTAGAAAAATATTCTAAGTACAAAAGTTTCATAGAAAAATTCTTAAGTATAAATTACACAAGCCAGAATTCCGCGAAGGCGATCACCGTAATAAGCGCAGATTTGATTTTCCGAAGTCTCTTGAGCAAACATGTTTGGGATAACGGGAAATGAAAAATCTCACAAAAAGACTTAGCTAAAAAAGAATCTTTATTAAGGACGACTCTGCTTATAGAGAAGAAAGATTGCCAAAAGAAGAAGTACAAAAAAGAAGGAAAAGAAGGCAAAGAGCCCTAAAACAAACTAAGGGATCTCGGCGTCCCGGGAGCCACTAGCACCTGCGTCCTTCTCCACTACCTTCGGTGCCAGGAGCGAAAGGGGCAAGTTCAAGTGTTCAATCTTTGACCAAGCCCACCGAGGTCCCTCGGGAATGTTTAAGGCCTTCAAGAAAGAAAGGTCCAGATCTGGAAACTTCTGCAGGACCTGGTGCCGAACAAGGCAGAAGCCGTCCTGAAAACCGACTTTGGTCATCTGGTCAGACTTATCCTTCTCGACACCAAGGGCGTCAAGGTTCTTCTTCAGATCCGCGACCTTCTTCTTCAATGCCTTCATCTTCTTCTTCTCCGGCTCCTTCTTTTGAAGCATCGACCTCCGCTTGAAGCGCGGCCTTCTCAGCAAGCGCCTTCGCCAGGAGAACCTCAGACTTTGACTTCTCCTTTTGATAGGCTTCATTCGCTGAAATCAGCTCCGCCACCTGGGAGTCGAGGTCAGAAATCTTCTGGGAGGATTCCTTCACAAGTTCTTCTTTTTCCTTCAAGAACCCCTCCCGAAGGGTGGCAATCTCCTTCTTTGCAGCTTGAGCCAGTTGCGTGTTCTGGGCAGCTAATTCCGAGCACGTGGCCTTAGTTTTTTCTATAACCTCTAAGGCCGAGGCTCGAAACGCTGTCTGTCTCACCCCCCGAACTCTGAGGAAACCAGCGTACCCCAACAGCTACAAAAAAAGAGGCAAAGTCAGTAAGGCAAAAGAGAAAAGAGAGAGCCAAACACTTGGAAAAAATCCAAAGGAAAAAGGAAAGAAAGGCGCAAAACATACCTGGGCAGCGTGCTTGGAAAGTTTCGCGGCCAGGGAATCATCGCCCGGGTGAGCCTCCGCGATAGCTCTGAAGGAGGCTTTAGTAAGCATCCCCTTCGAGATCTCTTTAGCCATTTGCTGGCAGTCCCCGGAGTACAAATTCATGTCCTCCGTAAACGACCAGAAAGGCTCCTTCGGGATCTTCCCCTTCGGGATACGGGCATCCCGAAGGGCTCACTTCCGGGCATGCTCGGCTGCCCAACCCGGAGTAAGTAACTCCCCTGCACGGCAAAACAAGAAGCTGGTCAAGGCAAGTAAATTTCAAAGTTCAAAAAAGTAAAGGCATCACAGTTTGTCTAAGAAAGCAAACCTGGAGGCACCTCGGTGAAATCGTCGTCTGAGCCCTGAGTCCCCTCGACAGAAATTTCCTTGCCTTTGCTCCTACGGCGCTCATCGGCAGAAGGGGCTTCTACCAAAGCATCCAGAAGAGTCGCCGAACGAGTGGGACTCTGAGCAGTGAGGTCGGCAGCGATCTCGGCAGGCGGGACAGTAGCAGCCTCGGGCTCTTCGCCCGCCTCCTCGGAAATCTCTGGAAGAGGAGGAGGCGCATCCTTCTTCGCCCGTTTGGTCACAGATGGCCCAGCCCCAGACGATTTCCGCCTTCGGGAGACGGCCTTCTTCGTCTGTTAGCCCTTCTCGGCTTAACCGAGAAAAAGGGACTTGTAATAGGCAGCAGTGTGGTCGCCCATCTCTGAAAAAGAAAGAAGACATTAGCGTGAGTCCAAGGTGAAATTATAACAGAGGGATTCGGAGATAACTTACGCTCGTAAAAAATTTCATAAGTAGTTTCCTCCCGAAGGAGTTGCACCAGCCAGGAATCCTTCCCAGCGATGTCAGGAGCCGGCATTCCGAGGTCGGTCTTGTGCTCCGTCACTACCCCTAACTCTCGAAGAACCTCCTCGGTCATCAGCTTCCAATTGATGGGGAAGGGGTAGAGGGAGCGCAAAGGGCCCTCGGGACCCCAGTCGGAGACGGCGCGGATACATTTGTCAAAATCCACGAATATGGGAGCCAACTCGGGAGTCAGCATTATCCTCAGATCTACGACGTCCATCTCCAGCCTTCCCCGAGCCCACTTGGTCGGAACGTGCGACCAGGCCTCCTCCATCTTCAGAAAGAAAAATTTTTGTTGCCACCCTCGCCAGCTGTCCTTGGTGGCAAAAGTAAACATATACTTTTTGCTCCCTGATCCCCGAGGTAGCATGAAGTAAAAGCCACCCTTCGGGACCACGAAGAGCTTATAGTACTGCATAAAGATGATGAAGTGGGGTTCTATTTTGAAAATGCCACACATGCAGAGGAAGGCGTTAAAATAGCAGTAGGAGTTCGGCAGAAGCTGATTTACAGCAATGCCATGGAATTGGGAGAAGTCACAAATCATCTTCGGAGGAGGATACCGAAGTCCGGCCTTCAGTTGAGCTCGAAAAACGGTAACCTCGTCGCCACAGTTCGAAAAGCTAAATTGGTCCGAACGTGGCAACCGGGTAACGGCGTACAAGGGAAGGAAGAACTTGGTCTTCCATTTTTCTAATTTTTTAGGAGTGGTGCAGCAAGGATGAGACAAAAGGGGTTGCCAGCTCTCGGGAATAGGCATGGTTGGCTGAAAAATGATTTCAGAAAAAGGCCAAAAACAACTTCGGGAAAGCTTAAAAAGCAAAAGGCTCTGAAAGTTAAAACCCACCAAATGTTTTGCCGAAATTTGGATTTGAAGACGCCGTCGTGAAAGGTTGCCGGAAAACACCTCGTTAAAAAGGATCGCCGGAAAAAGTGGGAGAAAACGTGAAAGCAGTTGAGAGCAAAAATAGAAGCAAAAGAGGGTTATGACGGAACAGGAGTATATATAGGCCGAGAGGCAAAGGTGAACCGGCGTCATACCTACTCCGCGAAGGCGAACAGTCGCCATAATTGCTCAGAGCGCATGAAAAGACGCACCTGCTTTATCCGATACAGTTCCTGCCAATAGCAGGCTGCCACGTGTCAGCCATTGCGCCAAAGGGGGTCACGTCTTCTGACACTCCTACACCTGGGCGTGCCGCTCTAGACTGACACGCCTGGTTACGAGACGCGATGTGGCGCAGATCTACAAAAAGAGAGAGGTAGGTTACCTCGAAGACACCAAGAGACAGATTATGACCGAACAAGCCGGTGTCTTCAGACAAGAGGTCCATTCTCGGCAAAATTGTTATAACCAAGGCCCTGAAAGACTTCATTCAAAAGCTGATAAACCGAAGTATCTACTTCATCTTTCCAAAGGGGGGCTTGTGATAGCCGAAGGACTATCGCCTCTCTCACCCCGTGCCTCCTACCGAAAACAAGGTAATCGGAGAGCTTAATGTCACCCGAAGGAGGCACTATCACTGACCTCGGAAGGAGCAAAGTCAAGATGTTTTGAACTCGGGACTTCGGCTAATACCTCAGGAACTCCAAAAATGTTTCCAGCTCCTTCGAGGGACCAAACAGATCGCCTTCGGGACAGAGGCCCTTACAAGCATGAGAGAATCCTCCAAATGTAGAACCACCGAACTAAAGGAATCCCCGAACTACGAGCATCACTCTCGAAGAAGGGCGTCCATATTAAAGGACGACCTCGCCCAGAGGACCTCGGGAGTATGGCATGAGCATTTAAGGAGCCTCTTACATGTCGCCCACAGGCATTACATGCCGCCCCAAACGGCGGTCTGACATGCCGACGCTGTCCAGGTCTTGTCACGACCTGTCTCGGTTCAAGGCTCAAGGAGCCTGCCACCGGCTACTTGTCCCCTACGCCCAGAAACTCAGAGAACATCCGACCGAACACGTGTCATCATTTGAACGGGCTGGGCACTTCTATAAATACCAGGGAACAGACCCTGGCAAACGGTTGGACTCCTCCTCCTTGAGAAGACACAAACAGGCAAGGCCACTAAAACCTTTAGTGCTCCCCCTTCACCTTCTCAAGACACTGACTTGGGCGTCGGAGGCTCCTCCCCGGAAAAACACTCCGGGGACCTCCTAACCCTCTCTTCTGATCTTTTCAGGCACGCTCCTCTGGGAAATCTAGGTTCCAGATGTTTTCTCTCTCAGGAAGTCCCTCCAGAAGTCACAATGTCACTTAACGAGGATGCCTCAGGGCATCAGGTGTAATGAAGATGCGTGCTTGACGTGACTCGCTCAGATTATGACACGTGTTCGGTCGGATGTAATTTGTACCTTTGGGCGTGGGGGCCTCTAGCCGGCTACAGGCCGTTCTGGCCAGAGATCTAGGCCGGGGTAGGTCTGTGCGATAGGACGTGTGCGACAGTTACGTGGCAGTATGTTACGTACGAGGGCGGCTTGTCAAAGGATTTTTAATTGTCTCTGCCATACTCTTGAGATCCCTTCGGTAGAATAAACCTCTTCGGAATAGGAGGGCTTCTTTTTGAGGTCGTTTCAATATTTTGCAAGTCCCCTCGGCACGGATGCCCCCCTTTTCGGGCGTGTTCTCCTCTGCCGAAGGCGGTGAGTCTCCCTCCTCCAAAGCCGGTTAGGTCACCTTATTGAGGATGGCGGTGCACCGTATTCTCGAGGTCGGTACTGTCGACTTTCCAGGGGTGAAGATAGATCACCGAGGTCGGATGTTCAAGGTGTTAGACCTTTCTTTCTGAGGTTGGTGCTTGCATTCCTTGTGGGTGATGTTTGCCTTCTCTGAGGGTAGTGCTTTCCCCGAGCTTATGGGTTTAAAGGAAGATAGCGCTTCGGCTATTACATGCCCCCCCTTCGAAAAGTCGAAGCGGAGACTTCGGCTTGTAGAATCTTTGAGGGCACCTCATAAGACTCAGAGTAGGACACCATGTATGAAAACACCTCGCCACCCGAAGGTGTGCCTTCCCAGCCAAAGTGTCACTACTTACCCCTTGGTTAGTCCCTTGGCGCTCTTGAGGTGCGCGCTCTCTTTATTTTTACTTTTTCTGCTGCAGGTCAGTGAACTGTCACATCTCGTAACTAGGAGCGTTAGTTTGGATAGACGTGCCTAGGTTTTCGTGGTGTCAGAAAGCGTGTCCTCGTTTCACGCGTTAGATGACACATGGCATGTGGTGATTGGGGGTAGTCACGTCGGTTACACCAGCCGCATCTTTTTGCCTTCGAGGGGCAATTATGGTGACGATTCGCCTTTGCAGAGTAGTTATGATGACGATTCGGCTACTCTTTTTCGGTCTATATAAACCTTCCTCCCCCTCATGGCCCTCATTTGCTCTCATTTGCGTCTGTCCTGTTCTCGTTTGTCTACGAGCTCTTCTTTCTCTTTTGCGGGGGTGCAAGCGGCGGAGCGATTTTCCGGCAACCATTTACGACGGTGTCTTCTAATCCCGACTTCGGCAAAGGTTTTGGTGGGTTTCCCTTCCAGAGGTTCCTCGGTCTCTTCGGTTCCCGTTTTTTCTAGTCCCCGAATCTTTTTTCTTTTTTCCCAAAGTCCCTAACCTTTTTTTCCGAAGTCGTCTTCTTTTGCTAAACATGTCTTCCCTTGTTCCCCTCATGTCTATCCAAACTATTCCCGAGAGCTGGCAACCTCTCATGTCTCACCCATGTTGTTCCACTTCGGAAAAATTAGCGAAATGGACAACTAAGTTTTTTCTTCCTTCTTATGCCACCACTAGACTACCCTATCCCGGGCATTTCAGTTTCATGAACAAAGATAATGAGGTTACCGTTTTCTGGGCCCAACTGAAAGCCGGACTTTAGTTTCCTCCGCCGAAGATGATTTGCGACTTTTGCCAATTCAATGGCATGGCCGTGAATCAGCTTCCTCCTAACTCTTACTGTTACTTCAATGTTTTTCTCTGCATGTGTGGGGTTTTCAAAATAGAACCCCACTTCTTCATTTTCATTCAGTACTACAAGCTCTATCCAGTCCCGAAGGGTGGCTTCTATTTCATGTTACCTCGGGGATCTGGGAGCAAAAAATACATGTTCACCTTCGACACTAGAGATAGTTGGCGAGGGTGGCAAAGGAAGTTCTACTTCCTGAAGGTGGCAGAGACATGGTCACACATGCCGACTAGGTGGGCCCGAGGGAAGCTGGAGATGGACGTCGTTGATCCTAAGAAGTTGCTAACTCCTGAGTTGGCAGCGAGGTTTAAGGATTTCGATAGCCGTATCCAAGCTGTCGCCGACTGGGATGCTGAGGTCCCATCACGCTCCTTGTATCCCTTCCCTATTAAGTGGAACCTTATGACCGAGGAGGTTCGTCGAGAGCTAGGGGTGCTCAAGGAGCATAAGACGGACCTCGGCATGCCAGCTCCTGCCATCGACGAGAAGAAGTCCTGGCTAGTGATGCTCCTTCAGAGGGAGCTCACTTATGAAGCCTTTTTTTAGAGTAAGTTGCTTTCCAAATTTTTGGTATAAGTATCCTTTTGGACTTACATTGATATTTTCCTTCTTTTTCAGAGATGGGCGATCAGCCAGCCACTTTCTACAAATCCCTCTTCCTCGGTCAAGCCGAAAAGGGGGAACAAACGAAGAAAGAGGCTTCAAAAAGGCGAAAAACGTTTGGAGGCGGGCCCTCTTCGGCTAAGAAGGTGAAGAAGGACCTCCTTCCCCCACCTCTGAAGGACGCTGTGGAGGTCGGGGGCCAGCCCGAAGTCCAGGCTGACTTGCCATTGGAGCTAACCGTCAGCTCAACTCCCCGGAGTCCTACCATTTCGGCGGACCTCTTGGGTTCTTCGGCAGGAGGCCCCTTGCTGAAGAGCTCGAGGAGCGCAGAAGAAGCAAAGGCAAACACGTCCCTACCAAAGTGGAGGAGGTCCATGACTCTAACGATGACGTCACCGAGGTGCCGCCAGGTTTGTCCCTTAGCCATGTTTTTATAAACTTAGACATTTTCAGCACTCTTAATCTTATGGAATTATGGCTAAGGGACAATGTACTGATGGAACTGCGTCTTGACTTTGCAGAAGTATTGGCGCCCTCGGCTTGGATAGTGGAGCACGCTCAGAGGCGGGCCCTTCGGGACTCTCATATCCCGAAGGATAAGCTTCCGCGGGAGCCTTTCTGGTCTTTCACGGAGGACATGAATTTGTTCTCTGAAGATAGCCAGCAAATGGCTCCCTAAATGGCAAGGGGCGTGCTCACCTAGGCCACCTTTAAATCCATGGGCGATGAGTGCCTGAACGAGGAGATCCTCGCCGCAAGGATGTCCAAGCATGCTGCCCATGTACTCTTCAGACCCTTTATTTATTTTTCTGAGTGTTTGGCTTTCCTTGTGCTACTTTACCAAATGTCCTTCCCCCCCCCTTTTTTTTTGCAGCTCTTGGCGTATAACGGATACTTTAGAGCTTGGGCAGCAAAATAGTCTTCGGTTCGAACTTGGACCGAAGAACGTCTAGAGAAGGCCAAGGTGTTCTGCGCTAACTTGGTCGTCAAGAACGCCGAGTTGAGCAGAATAGCCAAGGAGGAGACTACCAAACTTCAGGAGGAGTTCTTGAAGGGTCAGGGGGAGCTCTTGAAGGACTTCTCCCAGAAGATGTCTGACCTCGGCGCGAAGGTCATCAATCTTACTTCTGCCAACATGGCTTATCGGATGGTGAAGGAAGAAGATTATGCTCTCCTGACGAAGGCCCTCACTGACAATGCCGATCTTCAAGCCAAGGTTGAGGCCCTAAAGAAGGAGACAAAGAAGAAGAAGAAGACGAAGAAGCTGGAGAAGGAGGTCACCGATTTGAAGAATGAGGTGGAAGACTTATCTGTTGAGACAGACAAGGCTAATCAGGCGACTAAAGTTGCCTTCCAAGATGGCTTCTGTCTGGCGCGACACCAAGTTTTGGCGAAATATCCAGATCTCAACCTTTCATTCTTGGCTGCCCTGAACATCCCTGAGGGGCCTCGTTGGACTTGGTCAAAGATTGAGCTCCTCAACCTGCCATTTGCCCCTCTCCATCACCAACGTCCTTAGCCGAGACCTCCGGCGCCGAAGGTCTCGGCTAAGGACGTTGGTGATGGAGCTTCTCGCGATGGCGGGGTCTCTTAGGCATCCAGGCCTTTACTTCTTCTTTTTTCTTTGTAGCCTTCTTTTTGTAGCCTCATCCTTGTAATAAGGCTCCTTGTTAATACATTCTATCTTTCCTCCAAAATTTGGCTAAGTCTCAAGGCAAGTTTTTCCTCAAGTAATTTCTGGCCTCGAGGGTTAGTTTGACTACTTTCGATCGGGGACCCTCCAGAGGACGTCTTTTCACCCTTTCTATCAACTGTGTTCGGCGTAATATTAATTTTGACGATTGTCTTTTGGCAAACCTTTGCCTGTTTTTACTAGCCGTGTTCGATTGACGCTCCTTCGGGGGAAACGTGTAATTTTCGCAAGTACTTACTTGTACCTTGTTCGATGAGATTTCTTAGGTGGAGTTATTTTTCCAGAAAATTTTCTGTACTTAGAAAATTTCTAACTGTACAATTTCCTGACAAGATTCTAAGCGTAGAATTTCTTCAAGGCATCCGAATGCCATGTATTTTTTAGTTCTCCATCTTCGGTATCGCCGAGCTTATAAACTCCTTTCCGAACCTCGTCAAGGACCAAATAAGGCCCTTCCTAGTTTGCCCGAAGTACTCTTTGAGATGGTCTTTGGGCTTCAAACTCAGCCTTTCGGAGAGCGAGGTCTTCTTTCCTAATTCCTTTTCGCCTGACACGTAGGTTCACAGCTATAGCCACCCTTTGCTGAAAAGCTTTTCTTCTAAGTTCAGCCCCTTCTTTATGTTCGTCAATCAGGTCGAGCTTAATTCTCAGCCTGAGGTCGTTTTCCTCTTTGTCAAACATTTGTATCCTGACCGATGGCTGAATCACCTCGATAGGAATAATGGCCTCCATGCCAAAGACAAGTGAGAAAGGTGTCTCACTCGTGGCCCTTTGGAGCGTCGTTCGATAGCTCTATAGCACACTAGGAAGTTCTCCTGACTATTTTCCCTTTGCATCTTTCAATCTCTTTTTCAAACCATCCTTTATGGTTCTGTTAGATACCTCTACCTGTCCGTTGCTCTAGGGATGAACTATCGAGGCGAAATGCATTTTTATCCCGAGGTCGGTGATGAATTCTTGGAATCCCTTGTCAACAAATTGGGAACCATTGTCGGCCACTATCACCCTTGGTATTCCGAATCTGCGTACAATGCTCTTCTAGACAAATTTTTGTATGTCTTTTGCCAAAATGGTTGCTAGGGGCTCTGCCTCGACCCATTTAGTGAAGTAATCTACTGCGACCATGCAGAACTTTACTCCTCCAGGTGCAGTCGGGAGTGGCTCGTCAATGCCCCATACTGGAAAGGGACAAGGGTAGTTGGCTGAGGTTATCAATTCCGAGGGTAGCCTGTAGACATTGGCGTGTCTTTGGCAATTATCACATTTTTGGACAAACTGCCTCGCATCCTTTCTTAGGGTGGGCCAGAAGTACCCCTGGCGGAGTATTACTCCAAGGCATCAGTTCCTATGTGGGAACCACAGGCCCCCTCGTGGACTTCTTTGAGAACTGCCTTTATGTCCTCTTCGCTAACACACCTTTGTAGTGGGCTCGCATACCCCTGTCGGTATAACTATTCCCCGATCAGGAAATATTGCCTGGAGCATCTTCACACTTTTGCTACTTCGTGAGGATCTTCAGTATACTCCGAGGTTGTGAGATACTTTTTTATAGGACTTTTCCATCCCCTTTCTGAGGCTATTATGCTCACTACTGTTATGCTCGGGTGGCTTAGTATTTCAGTGGACTTTTTTGATTTGGCCAAGCTATCTGCTTTAGCATTGTCTCGGCGAGGCACTTTCTCGATGTGCACCGCGTCGAACTCCTGAATGAGCTTTGAAACGAACTCGTGATACTTCGTCAAAGCTGTGTCCTTCGTGCTATAGTCCCTTGCCATCTGTCGGACCACTAGCTGAGAATCGCTGTGGGCCTTTAGGTTTCTCATGCCAATTCTTCTAGCAAGGCGTAACCCTGCTATAAGGGCATCATATTCTGCCATATTGTTGGTGACGTTAAACCCGAACTTGATGGCTTTCATAACTTCCACACCCTCGGGACCTCGAAGAATTACTCCAGCTCCCTGGTGTTCGATGCCGGAGGCCCCATCGATAAACAAAGTCCACTCCTGTTCATTTTTCCCAAGGTCTAGCTGACTTTCTTCGGCAATGGGTACTTCGGCAATGAAATCCGCCAAAGCTTGAGCTTTTATTGCCTTCCTCGGCCCATAGGTGATATCATACTCACCGAGCTCTATGCACCACTTGGAAAGCCTTCCCGAGTGGTCTACCTTTTTCATGATATCTTGAAGAGACAGGTTACTTCGGACAATAATGGGGTGGCCTTGGAAATATGGACGTAGCCTTCTGCTTGCAAGTATCAGGGCATAAATAGCCTTTTGTAGTAAGGGGTACCTGACTGACTTCGGCACCATGTAGAGACTTCCTCACATAATATACTGGCCATTGCTCTGCCCCCTCTTCCTTCACAAGGACCGAACTTAGCGCATTTTCGGTGACAGCGAGGTATAGTATGAGGGGTTCCCCTTTCCGTGGTTGCGGGAGTATCGATAGGCAAGTCAGGTAGACCTTAAGCTCTTCCCAAGTCTTTTCGTAGTCTTCGTTCCAAAGATGTACCTCGCTCCCGAGGTCACCACCGTTTTTTGCCGCTTTAGTAAGGACCTTGAAGAATGGTCGGCAGCGATCCCCATATCTGGAGATGAATCTACTGAGGGACGTGATTCTCCTTCTGAGTCTTTGCACATCCTCTGTCGTCGTGGGAGTTCGGAATCTTAGTAGGGCCTTGACCTTTTCTGGATTGGCGTCGATACCTCTTTCTGCCACCATAAATCCAAGGAACTTACCCGCGTTCACCCCAAACACGCATTTTTCGGGGTTGAGATGGATTCCGTAGATCCTCAGCTGGTGAAATGTTTCCTCCAAGTCCGTGATATGAATACTAGGCAGTTTGCTCTTAACTATCATATCATCGACATAGACTTCCATGTTCCTCCCTATTTGGGAGTTAAAGGCCCTGTTCATTAACCTCTGGTAGGTGGCTCCTGCATTCTTAAGCCCGAAGGGCATTCTGATGTAGCAGTATGTACCAACTTCGGTGATGAATGCGGTTTTTTCCTCATCTTCGGGGTCCATCCTGATTTGGTGATACCCACTAAAGGCATCGAGGAAACTTAGGAGGCCATACTCGGCGGTTGAGTCCACCAACTGGTCTATTGGTGGTAGTGGATATGAATCTTTAGGACAAGCATCGTTCACGTTTCGGAAATCGATGCACATTCGGAGTTTGTCACTCCCTTCCTTTGTGGCGATGGCCACGTTACTAAGCCATTCGGGGTATTTGACTTCCCTTATTACACCAGCCTCCAATAACCGTTGGACTTCGAATTTTACAAAGTTGTTCTTATGTGCCGAAAAGCTTATTTTCTTTTGGCGCACGGGCTTCGCATCGGGGCGTATCTTAAGATTATGCTGAATTATGCGAGGGTCTACCCCAGGCATGTCCTTCAGCGAGTAGGCAAACAGATCTTTGTTCATTAACAGAAAAGATACAAGTTTTTCCTTATCACCTTCCGCCACTTTTTTCTTTATTCGGGTATTTCGGCCTGGGATAAGTTCTATATCTTCTGTTTCTATTTTCTTGGGGTCTTCTGTTTCTTCTCTCTTTGCCTCTCCTGCGAGTACGCCCTTTGCTCCCGCAATCCGTGCATAGCTCTTTGTTGGGGCCTTTCTTACTTTGACAAACACCTTTCTCACTTCCCCTTGGTCGATGAAGATCTCAGCATCTCCATCCTTTGTGGTGAAGGTGACAGTCAAGTATTTCACATCTGGGCGAATGTGGAGGTTTCCTTGCATCTGTCTTCCAAGGATGGCATTATACGACGAAGGGACAGCTATGACAATGAACCTTGTCATTGTGGAGGGAAAAAGATCATCCTTGTTCTGTAGTGAAGTTCCTTTTAACATCAAAGGAAGGTCAATGCATCCGAGGACAGGGAGTTCGGACGGACCCACTTCGAAAGTAGGAGAGGTGACAGGGTTGAGATCGCCCCTTGGGATACCCAAACTCGGCAGCAGATGAGAGAACAAGACGTCAGCATTAGAACCATCATCAAGGAGTACTCTCTTGACGTCCCAACTCCCTATCCTTGCCATGACCAGAAGTGGGTCGTCATGAGGGAATACTATGGTAGACCCATCTTTCCGAATAAGGTTTTTTTATGGGTTATCGTATTCCATCACCGAGATCTCCCTGACTTTCATTTTCCTTGCTGCCGAGGGTAGTCCTGTGGTGATCGTTTGTATTATTCCTGCCGGAGGTGGCGGATGTCTTCTAGAACTTTGGTTCTGGTATCTGTCGAAGTCATACTCTTCGTCATTTCCTTTCCTTTCCTCTTCCCTCCTCCCCTTTGGGGAGGGCATCCACAGGTAACGTCGAAGTTGGCCCTACTTTATCAAGGACTCTATGTACTTCCTTAGCTGGAAGCAATCCTCGATATCATGCCCATGATCCCGATGGAACTGGCAAAACTTTTTCATGTTCTTTTTGGTGTCCGAGGTCATGGCCTTCGGTCGTTGAATTTGAGTTCCCTGCCTTTCCATGGCTATGAGAATGTTCGTCCTTGTGGTGTTTAAGGGAGCAAAATTCAACGGCTTCTTCCCTCTCAGCTTCTGAGCTCGACCCCCTGATTCAGTTGGGTAGCGAGTTTGTTGGCTTGACCCTTCGGTACGGACGTGGTTGAGCTTTGGGCCTCTCATCTTCAGCTCTTCAGCAGTCATATGCTGCTCCGCCCTTTGGTAAAATTCACTGAGGGTGTCTGGGGCGTCCTTCGAGAATTCATAGAACAATTGTGAGTCTCTCTGAAGTCCCCGTATCATGGCGAGGATACGTATCTCTGGCCTGAAGTCCGACACGCTTAGGGCTTCTCGATTGAACCTTTCGACATAGTCGCGAATAGTTTCTCCATTCTTCTACGCTATGTCGAACATTTGAACTGGCATCTTCACCATCGACCTGCTTTCGATGAATTGTTGCGTGAAAGCGGTAGACAACTCTTGGAATCCCATGATGGTTCTGGGGGCTAACGAGTTGTACCATGTCGTTGCTGGTCCGGAGAGGGTGACCTCGAAGCATTTGCATAAGGTGGCGTCATCAGCACCATGCAACATCATGCTGCGCCTGTATTTGGTTAGGTGAGCCTGGCGGTCACTTCGGCCATCGTAGGTTTCCAAACGAGGCACCCGAAAGTCACTCCGCATAGGTGCTTCGACTATTGCTCAGATAAATGGCGATTCATCTCCGTTTAAGGTTTCTGACAGCCTAAACCAGACGGGCTTCCAAGCTACCTATCTTTCCACCCTCTCTAATCTCTTTAGGATTTTTTCCATGAGGAGTGTGGCGCTGGGCTCTTCTTCTTGCTGCCTGGCGGCCTCCAGTAATGGAGAGCGACGCCTCCTTTTTGGAGAGTAACTTCGGCGCCGAGGGAATTGCGATTTCTCTTCTGGTGAAGAACTCCTTCGACTGGGAGTCCTGGGGGTATGTTTCTGTCGAGGACTCATCACGTTAATCCCTGCTTCCCGAACTCCGGTGAGTTGACTTCGGGCTTTTCTCCCGACGAGGTGCTGGTGAAAGGGGCCTTTCGTCCGAAGGCAGCTGTGGCCATCTTTGGTCCAGTTGCTGCATCATTTCGGCCACCACCGTGCGCTGAAAATTATGCAGGAAACTCATCATGATTGTTAGAGGATGTTCATCCTCAGGCAAGGAAGTCCCTTCGGTGGGATGTTCGGTTGCCGGTTGAGTTTCCGGCACGGACGGAGACTTCGGAAGTCCCTTGTCCTTAGAACGCCTAGTCTCAACAACGGCTATCTGAGAGTGGGTTTCCACAGACGGCGCCAGATGATGCTAATTGGCATCTTCGCTGTATGACATGGTGAGACTGGGAGGGACTTCCGGTGAGGGAGGAACACCTGAAAGAGAGTCTTCCTAGGAGAGATTGCCTGAAACGCTCAAAGAATAAAGGTTAGGAGGTCCCCGGAGTATTTTTCCGGCGAGGAGCCTCCGACGCCCAAGTCAGTATTTTGAAAGACGGGAAGTAGGAAGAATATGAAATGTATCTTTTCTCCGGAGACCCTCCTTCTATTCAGGCCATTTCCTTAATATATATAGGAGGGTGTAATAGAGATGCCTGCTTGATGTGACCCGCTCAGATTATAACACGTGTTCGGTCGGATGTAATCCATACCTTTGTGCGTGGGGGCCTCTAGCAGGCTACAGGCCGCTCTGGCCAGAGATCTAGGCTGGGGTAGGTCTGCATGACAGGACGTGTGCAGCGGCGGCATGGCAACGTGTTAGGTATGAAGGCGGCATGTCAGAGGTTCTTTAATTATCTCTGCCACACACTCGAGATCCCTTCAGTAGGAAAGACCTTTTCGGAATAGGAGGGCTTCTTTCCGAGGTCGTTTCAGTATTTCACGAGTCCCCTCAGCACAGATGCCCCCCTCTTTTTGTACACCATATTCCCAGTGTCGGTACTGTCAACTTTTCGGGGGTGAAGATAGATCACCGAGGTCAGATGTTCAAGGTGTTAAACCATTCTTTCCGAGGTTGGTGCTTGCATTCCTTGTGGGTGATGTTTGCCTTCTCCGAGGGTAGTGCTTTCCCCGAGCTTTTGGGTTTAAAGGAAGATAGCGCTTTGGCTATCAAAGAGATTTCTTGCTACCCATACCTTGGACTAGCAAGTAGTAGAATAAACCATTCAGTAGTGGTGATGGCTTGTATCATTGAATGAGTACTAGAAGGTGTGGGTTTATCTTGAACAATGAGCCCAAGTATAGGAAGGCATGGCTATTTAGCGGAAGCTATTTCATGGCAGTCTCATAAAACTTACAGAGGCAGGTCAACAAATTTGGGGGAGGATATAAAAGTCCCACATTCAGCTAATTCTTGAATACCATATCATCTTCTCCTGGGATTGGTAACTCAATGTTCTCTTTTTGGGCAACTAGAGTTATACTTAGGAAAGGAGGTTGTACTTCCGTTTCCACCTGTGCATCTTCTCTTGAATTGCACAGCAAAGATGGTAGTTTAGCAAACCCCAAGGGTTCTCAGTTTAAGTACAATGAAGGCTATTGGTGCCTAGTTCAATTGGAGGGTAGGTACTTAGTTTGGCTAAAAGAGTTTGAAGGAAAGAGCGGATTGAACCTAAACCCACATTAGAAACATTGGTCACTGTAGTCATAGCTTAGACCCACGATCTAACACCAGAGAAGGACCACGCACTGCAAGAGAAATACACCAAAAAAAATAGAGCTATAGAGTTGAGGATAGCTAGAGAATGAATTAAAGAAAAATGAGAAGTTATGAAACTTCTTTTCCTGAGTGGGGTATATATAGCTCAAGTAAGGAATCCAAAAGATGCAATAATGGCATTGTAATTATTGCCAACATGGCTCTTCAAATGAAGCAACGCTTCAAAAAATAAAGAGCTAATCAGCACATGACATATGTTGTATGAAAGCTTAAACTCATGAGTTGGCATCGGTAAGATTGTGTAGGAAAGAAAATGACAACCTGTCATGATTGATGGTGCTCGTGCTTGGGAAGAACTCTTGACACATCACCTTTTAAAATATTCCCATTGAAAAGCAGACTCTCCAAAAGTTTGAAATAAGGGCAAGAAAAATATCCAGGGTGAATTACCTTAAATAAGAAGTAGATACTTTAGTTAAGGACCTTAGCTGGAAACCATAGCATCACTTTTCCTGAGAAACGGCCTTGGAACTAGGGGAAGCCTTGATCAACCCTACTAGAAAGTCTTGGAAAATTTTGCACTTGAAAATTGGGCATCCGATGACTGAAGCTTTAGAGCACTCCTAAATCATTGAGGTCAGCCAAACATCACAATCCCTGTAAAAGCCCAGTTCAGGGGGCCTCGACAAGATGAAGGACTTTGGCCATAAACCCACCTCAGAAGATCATGGCAAGACCATCCTTACGAAGTACCTTGACACTTCACATGTCCAAGATATGATGTAACCTATTCACTGAGGTCCCTCTAGAGGAATTAGCCAAACTGTTATAGTTATACACTAAGCACTGTTGCCAAAGCATTGGTTGTAGGTCTCAGGAGACCGGCTGCCAAACGCACCTCCAAAGTATGGACTCCAGCATTTCAGATCTGGTTAGCCATGTCACTGATCCTAGACTCCATGTAATGGATATCTTGCCTTTACCTATATATATGTGGGAAACTTCTACACTTAAGGTAACAAAGCCATACTATTCACTTGTTCTTTACTACATTCTCAAATCCTCTTAACTTTGCCTAACTTGAGCATCAAAGGCTTTTTCCCAAAAAGTATCTAGCAACCATGTAGCATTTTTTTTTTCTCTCCTTGATATTTCAGGTGACGTACACCGGAAAATCATTACCCCAAGCTCAACCATGGTGACCTTTTCTAATAAAAATGATGAAGGATATCACCTGGCTATGCCAAGTTGGGTCCATTAACATCCCACTCTACCCTGGGGTTCCAAGACCTAGCTAGGCCACTAGGTGTTACTAACCTTTTACCCCTTTATATAGTGAAGCTTGACTTGTACATGCCTAATCTAGTTTGGACCTACTCGGTACCCACTCTAGTTCCTTTGGTCCAAGTTAGTCTAGGCAATTAAGTGTACTAAACTACTGCCATTTGGTGTACTAGGATCCCACATTAGTTCCTTAGGGCCAAGATTTGACTGGGCAACTAGGTATACAAAAGCCTCCACCCCACCCTTGTGAACATTGATTAATACTTGTCTTCAACACTTCCTACACCACATTGGCCTTGTCAATACTAGGAATTAAGCTCACTCTAAGTACTTTCATGTGTTTCGTAGAACATGCTAAAGCCTTATATGTACTAACATATCCTAACTACCTTGCACCCCAAGGTGCCTCCATATGCCATAACGACTTAGCTAACATCTTAAGTCACATAGGTACCTAGACACTTAAAGCCCTTGGTGTTCTTCTTGATACCATAAGGTAGCATCCACTTATTTAGGGGTCAAGTAACCACTCAAGCCATGATATAACCCCCTTGATGTCCATTCTTGGCTCCCCATGGACCCTAGGACCCAATGTTGCCCATTGCACCCATGCAACCCTCTTAGGAACAAATATTTCCCATTGCACCCATGCAACCCTCTTAGTCCCATAGTGCCACTCCTTAGCCTTTTGGTGCTCCTAAATAACTTCTCATAGTCCTATGGCTCACAATGGACCTTAGGGTTACTGCCATAATGCCCCAAACTAACTGTTACGGCCCTTTAGGAAGCAGACCTTCAACGGTCAAGTAAGGCTTGTTGAACAAGTTAGAATCCATCATTCGATTCCTCAATTAGTTTAAGTTAACAAGTCAAGCAAGTCTGTTAAGGGTTAGGTGGTTCCTAGGTCATTTTGGCACCTAAGTGTCACTAGGGGCGAAATGGTCATTTTGCGACCTTAGGTGATATGTTTGGTATTTAAGCTCATGAGTTGTTCTTTTAGACCAAAGTGACAAGAAACCAAAGAGCTGGACTAGATTGTCAAGTCTTATGGCACTATTTGAGCATAGGGTTTTTTTGCAAAAATAACAAAAGTTGGAGGAGCATTTTGTAAGTATGTGCTTTTAAACACATTTGGGTAGGATTTTGGGCACTGTTCATCATCTTCTGCATCTCAAACCTGTAACCTTCCTTCTCCTCTCAAATTTCATAGCCAAAACTTCAATTTCTCTTCAATTATTGGTGGAAATCAAAGTCTCATGAGGTATCCATGCAAGAAAGGGCTTATTCTTCCATAGTTTTGGTGTGGAAGCTCTTGAATTATGTTTTTGAGCTTGGTGAGCTTAGGTAACATTTTTCCCTCCTTATTCTTGAGTTGTTCTTTGTTTCTTGAGGTTGTATGAGCTTGGGTTTAGCTTGGTTGAGCTTAATTTGGTGCCTTATATATTGGATTTTTCTTGGAACCAGAGGAACTTCATAGTGGAAGCTTGGTTGCTTGTGGTGCTTGATGGCTTGCTTGTTCTTCTCAATTGAGGTAAAGGATTTAGTTTATATACTCTTATAATGCATGTTTTAGAGGCTTGAATGTTGGTTTCAAGTGGTTTGCAAGATATGCATTGTTATGGTGAGATTTCTGTTGTGGAATAGTATGGATCAAGCACTTGTGTAGATCATTTGGACACTTGATGCATGGTTAGGTTAGCATGTTTATGGCCTATTGTAGTAGTTTTGAAGTTTTGGAACTTGTGGAGGCTTGCCTTGGATGTTTGGGAGGTGCTTGATGCCCCCAAAGTGTGTATAGACACAAGTAGTAGAAACAGGGCACGTTTGGAACCCGAGCATTATAGTCGTTGGCGATACGTCGCCATTTCCGGCAACATGTCGCCAAGCCCCCACCAGCATTGACATGCTATAGTATTTTTGGCATAACTTTTCACTCAGGTGTCCGATTAAGGTGATTCAAGATTCCATGTGAAGCTAAGAGGAAGAACTATAATTATACGCTATATAAAATTCCAAATTATGCCTATATTATTTTTGGATCTATTTCCAAAGGAATGGACTTAAGAGTGCCTAAGGGAACTTTGGGTGGAAGTTGCTTAATGGTGCCTTAGTACCTCCCATGGCTCCTTAAAGCACTAGGTAGTTAATGAAGCCTTCTTGGGTGTAAAGAAAGCATGGTGGAAGATAATTTGGAAGATGTTTCAAGGACTACAATAAGGCCGTTAGGAAAGGTTAAGGGGGTTTAGCACCATTAATAGTCTAGTTGGATGCTTTGAGCTTAGGACACCAATGAGAAACCCTAGTGTATATTAAGGGTTCTATGGAACCTAGTAAATTAAGTCCATCCATAGAAAATCTTACCATAATAGTGTAAACCAAGTAATGGTGGATAGTGGAGCATCATGGATGAAGGTTTAGTGCACTTATGGCCTAGCTAAGTTCTGACCTGAGGTACAAGTCAAAGCTTAGTGCATCCTTGGTAGGTTAAATGGGCAAGGATTAGTACCTTGGTGATCTAGGTGAGCATATTAGCTTAAGACACTAAGTGGGAGCCTAGTGCACCTAGTTGGGTAGAGGCTTAGTACCATAGTGGCCTAGATAAGCCAATGGCTTGAGATACTATGCGGGAGCCTATTACATCTAGTGAGTTCTTTATAACCCAAGCAAAGAGCACCCACCATGTTCACATGTACACAACAAAAGGAAGGTTAACTAGTGAGCTAAGCTCACTATGACATCAGCAAGCTAAGCTTGCTAAGAGCGAGTTAGAGGCCGAGAACTCGCTAGGCACGGGGTGACATCCATGCGAAGACTAGGAAGAGGTAGGGTCCCAAGGGATTCCAATATATGCAAATATGTTAGGCCTTAAACTACACTAGGCTCATAGTAGATTTCATATATTATATACATGAATGTCATCATGTTTTTGTTTGCAGGTTTTTAATGTTTCTTTGCAGGTGCCCAAATCCCTTACTGTGAATCTTTGTATTCTTACTCCCTTTAGTGTTGTTGTACAGATTATATCTGTAAGAAGCCGGTGGCCTTGGAAGGTTGTTGAGCTAGCATTTATATTGTAGGTAACCACCAAGTGAATCATTCATTGATTCTAGCTTTACTGGTTAAGTTGTTTGTGCTAACTATAGTTATCTTGTAGCCTTGCAAAGGCTAGTGGCACAAGGACGGGCATGGTGGACCATGGATCTTAGTAGTAGTCTTTCAATATACATATGTATGCTAGTTTAGCCTCCAATGTCTCTAGGTCGAGTAGTATTCTAGTTGGTTTTGGGCATGTGCATAGGCTCCACTTACGTAATGATGCATATGCGTGGTTATTACTTGTAGTAAATACATTTATGTTTTATGCTTTGACTTATGGTTTGTTTATGTTTTATAAGAGCCATGACAACATTTTTTATTCATTTTCTTAAATTAAAATTCAAGTCGAAGCAAGTGCATGCATAGTGCATTGTAAGTTAATAACTAGATGCATGAAAGGTTTTAAAATGAGACAAGTAATTAACTAGCCAACTGCAACTAGTATGGAACTTTGTTCCATAGTCTTCCTGGGAAGACCCTATTTGGGGTAAGGGACGCTACACTAACACTCCTAAATATAGCAAGTTGTGCCCTAGCATCCCGCACTAACTGTGCCTTAGTGCACAATAACCTACACTTAGCTAACTAGGCCACGATTCTAGTTCACCAAAGCTAGTTGACCATGCTCATTTCTTAAACTACTTGAATACTTACTATTAATGCATTAAATCTACTTTAGGAATAAGTAGAAGCCTTAAGTAGGGAACCCAAGCACCCCTATGGACATTCAAGGTCATATTGTGCACACCTTAGCTTCATTGGAAATTGTGCTAGTACACTAAACCATTTTGTGCATACACACTTTTTTCTATCCAAGTTGTTGTAAATTCATGCAAATTCCCAGTACTTTAAATTTTTTATTTTTTAGCCCTTTTAGTGTGTTTGCACTTTGTCCTAGAGATGAAATCTTTTTGTTCTTTTCATGAAACTTCTTGTAATTAGGGAACCTTAGGCCAAGGGACTTCCCCTTAACCTTGCCCTCATTTCCAAGATGGGAACTCTTGGTAATTCCCTTTTCATGTGGTGACTTCTTTTGCTTGCTTCCTGTTTGGCTATTTTCCCCTAGTCCACTGGGAAAGTACCTAGTCTCATACTTCTCTTACTCTACTAATAGAGCTTTCTGCACTGCTTCATAGTATGTGACTGCTCCAAAAGGTCTTACAGCCTTTCTGATGTCTGACCTTAGGCCTCTGACAAATCTTTTAGTCTTTAACTCCTCCAATCCATAATATTGAAGAGCATACCTCACCAACTAATTGAATTTGTGCTCATACTTTAGGACACTGAGGTTGTCCTACCTTAGAGCATCAAATTCAGCTTACTTAATATCCTTGATGGCATCACTGATGTACTGCTCTTGAAACAGCTGAGTGAAATCTGGCCAGCTCATCTCAATATCTCTTCCTGGCCTTCTGCTTTTCTGGACAACATACCTATCTCTAGTGTTTCTCCACCACATCTCTGCATTGCCTACCATGTTGTAAGTAGCTAGTGACACCTTCTTGCTGGATCTAAGTTGCATCCTCTTAAACATCTTCTTAATGAAGATTAACCACTCCTCAGTTCTCCCAGGCCCAGTTCTTCAATCAAACTGTGGAGGCCTGAGTCTTTGGAACCTCTCCAACAGTCTAATCTCATCTAGGCCCTCTAGATCCTCAACTTTATGTCATCTGGATCTATGAGAACCCTCAACATGGTGATGCTCTCCATGGTCTCTATGTTTTCTCCTACCTCTTTTCTCAAGATCTTCCTCAATCTCATTCCTAGTAGAGGAATGTTCATAGACTGAGGGATTGGTCCTAGATACCTAACCAATCTCAAATCTCACTCTTCTTCCAATTGGATTTCTTCTATCCTCATCTTCAACTTCATTAGCTTCATCATTTCTGTTTCTTGTTCCTCCTGAAGGAACATGTTCAGATGTGTTCTTAGCTTCATCTTCTGGTTGCTACTGTGGATCTTGAACTGCTTCTGCCTGTGCTACTGGGACTCTTTGCTATTGTGCTTGAATAACCCTTACTGAGTTTTCATTGATTAGAGCTAAGTTCCTTTGAAGCTCTAACCAAACTTGAGGCACTTCAAGGTATAATGCCCCTTGTTGGCCCTAATTTCTTTTATTCTATCCATTTCTTTATTACCCAGATTCAATAAGAGGCCTTTGGGGTGGTTCCCTTCTCTTTGTGCAACCATGTTTACTTCCTACATTGATGATTCATCATAGAGCTCATATAAAGATCATAGGTATTTTAATGGTACTTAACACTAACAGCTGACCACATTGAGTTCATGTATTTAGCTAGCATGCAATGCAACTATATGCTATGTACACATCTAAACCATGCTCTGAAACCAACATATGTTACCCACTCTGGGGTAGTCCAATTATGGTGCTAAAATTGTGCATTTAAAACTCCTACGATTTGTTTGTTTTGTAGGCCATCAGAACAATATCCTTAGTGTGCATACCCAAGTGGCCCTCTAGGGCATTATCTAAATGCATGCATATTGATCTAACCATTACACATATATTCACATTTTATGCACACCATGGCAGCAAGGAAGGAAAGCACTGCCACAAATCTTAATCTTGGCTACCACACATTAGGCAATATTCTTAAGTGTAAGTGACCAGCCACTGCACCTGAAACTTCTTCCAAAAAACTGTATTAATCTAGCAATGTAACCCCTTTTTTTATTTGCTTCATTATCAATTAGAGTCTTTAAGCAAAAAAAAAAATTTACATCAATAGCCCACCTATGGACCAAGTTATGGATTTTTGAAGTTTGTTACAAAATTCTAACCAAATAAACAATAACATAGCCAACTTTGCAATATCATATCTTTGGTTACCGGCTCCAAATTCAGAAATTTCAAATCCTAGTTCAATCTTAGATGTTCTATAGATGTGATACAAATTTCATATAAAGATTCATTTTACACAGGGAGATATTAAATTTTAGGTGCAAGGTCAAAAACCTGCCACTTTTGGACCATTTTGCCCATATAAATTTTTCAAACCATGCAAACACTTTATTTACAAAGGGTAAGACCTCCAAGGCAATCCCATATATGTCCAATACATGTAAGAAATACATGCTCTTGCATTTAACAACAATATGTGGTCAAAACATAATTTACAAACAAGCAGCCTATCATTCACACTTAGATAGCTTGCGCACCACATTCACATACATAGTAAAATAGTCCTTAAATGTTCACATACTTGTTTCAAATTTACATGTCTTACATGTACATGCATTCATTCTCTACATAGTGGCCTTAACTCAGCTAAAACACACAGCCAAGTTACAAGAGAGCTTTAAACACAATGTACTCCAGAAATAGGATGCTGACAGCTGCTGCATAACATAGTAAGCACCATCACTAAAATACCAAATGTGCTCCTAAAATCACCAAAATTTCTAGATCACAACTAGATACATGGAAGTTGAAATACCTAAAATTTCAGATCAAAACTCAAACTAAAAAGGTTAGTTTGAATGTAATCTTTCTACTAGACTTGAAATGGGTAGATTTGAGGGGAGTAAGTTTCATTGTGAAACTTAGTAAGGGTAACACTTGTACTCTTAGGAAAATGTGACCCTTATTAAAACCTGCATCCAAATACACTAAAACACAAAACCACAATGTATATGTCCAGGATATAGCAACCAAATGCAGTAGCCATTCACAACCAACAAACACATGAAATGCGGCAGCAACAAAAACTATAGGTTAGTCCATAAAAGATATAATAAACTCAAGTAAATCACTATGGCAGCCCTCCTCAAGCATAAGCTTGGTCATAGGGGAGTTTTAACACTAGTTAGTACTAACTTTGGGCTTTAGAAACCTTTCAATTTGCTGCATCACTGTGCACTTCACACTAGGTCAGAAAACCTTCAATAAGTGTACTCCCCTCCTTAACCTTGGTTCATCAAGCTCATGGCTCTCTTCCAAGCTTAGCTCTAGCTCTATGGATGCTTAAAAATATAGTAAAAAATCCATGAGAGCAAGAGAACCTTTACTTTGAGTGTATGCCAAAATTGGAGCTTGATCCTAGGTGCACTCAAGTCTTAGCACCAAATATCTTCTAATTGCCCTTTCTTGCTTTCAATTGCAACTAATTGCAAGTTTGGAAGTATGGTGGCTATAGAGGAAATATGGAGGTGGAGGGGCTATGTTTTTGCTGCTAGAAGAGACCAAATGTGGGAGATAAAGAAAAATATAACCACTTATAAAGACTTTAGTGCACAAAACACACTTAACTAGCCTTAACCATGCTTTATGTCATTTTTCTTGCCACAATACTATGGTTTCTTAGTCTTAATCTCTTGGCCCACATTTGACCATCCTTATCTTGCTTTGACTGCCTTTTCTTTAGTGGGATAACTCCAAAATGCTTCCATTTGACTTAAGTCATAAGCATAAACAACCAAAGGCTTACACTAGGACACTTAAGTCCTTAAAGTCCTTTATGCTTTTCTTTGTGCACAATTGTCTTCCATAAGTAATTTGGTTTCCAATAGCACTTTCATACCATTCATATCCATCCCATAACTCTCCAAAGCTCTTTCTTGAGAGTTTTACTATTAAGTACCTGAATTTCCAAAACCTTATAAAAAAGTCCATTAGTTGCTTGACAAACAAGTAATCCTTAAGGCTTTTCTTGGGGGCCAAGTTACCAACTTAGAACACTTTTAAGAAGGTGTTGATCATGCCTTTTACCCCTCACACTTCAATCATTATGGTGAGAATTACACAATATAGTGGTTCTTGACCATTATGCCACACTTTGTAATTCTCCCATTTTTGTGAGGTGGTAACATTCTAAGCTCAAATTCCATAACAAATTATACCAAGAAAGGTAAATTAAGACAAATTCTAGACTTACAAATGACATGATGGTACATACAAGACAAGCATGTTATTCCTTGGACAGCCTCCTCGAGTACATCCCGATGAGAGCACTATCATGGAACCATGTCCTTGGTGGGTGCCAAATATTTTGGCACTCTAACTCAAGGATAATCCACAACAACCAAAGTCGCCATGGACATGCCTTAAGACTCTTTGAGACTTATTTGCTCGAGCATGTCTCAAGTTGGGCCACAGCTTGTCCGAGCTCGGTACTAGTCGAAGCAGAAAAGGCTAGCAATCCTCTCATCCACACCTCTGTGTTTGAATACATACTGTGATGTGTAACATGTGGCTGACCCAATTAATGCTCATGATCTCCCTTAAGAGCACTAAATTAGCAAGTTCTAAATGTTGTTTGTAAGTGCAACTGCATGTTTTGTTTTATTTACTTTTAGCTCTTTTAAATTAATGCTATGGTCGTATTACTCATGCATGTGCATAAGAACTAGGCTAATTACTAGAAGCATGCAAGGCTTTAACTAACCAAAAAAAATTAAAATTTTGAATGGCAAGCTAGTAAGTGAACTCTTTCACACTAATATTTTGGATTCAAGTTAAGGATCTTAGAGAGTAACCTTTCATTTAGATTAAGGACATAAAGTAGCCCTTTTATTGGTAAGGGATGTCACATGAAGAGAAAAAATTATTTGCATATTATTTTAAACATTTCTACACACTTCTTTGGATACATTTACTTATTGTTCAAACATTATGCATCTTGTCTTGGCTACTGTAGATTGTTTTTGCACATAGTTTGTTACTGAAAACAAGGAAAGAACATCCTAGTTGCAACCTGGAGTGGCAACAACATAAGAAAAAGGGTGGCAAAGATTAGGATGATCTTGAGGCAATCACCAATGTAATCCGAAGGTGATAATTGATGGATCTGAAGGCGAGCAATGATTGAAGTGATCTAAAGGCGGCGGTCGCAGTAAGGTAAAGAGCTGGATGATGATCTAAGCGACCTTAAGGCAATAATGCAATCCCAAAGCGAAAAACGATCATTGCAATCTGGAGATGAGCAACAATGTTGCAATCTAGTCGCAAATGATAAAAATGATAGATTTAGAGACGATGATTGGCTAGAGATGGCTTGATTTAGAGGCAATGATTGGTTTGAAAAGCTTCAATATGAAGGCAATAATGGTCCAACAGAGGCAGAGGCGTCCCTAGAGAGAGCACAGCAAGATAGAGTTTTTGGAAGGAGAAGAAGAGGAAGAGTTTTATCCAAACGTAATTTCGTAAAATTTTAAATTGGGTGGTGGGTTTTATATGAAAAGTTAGACTACATAGTATATCTGATTAGAAATGTTTTTTTAATATAATAACTAATAGTCTAGTCTCATGTTAGCCCGCAAAATGTCAATGCAAATAGACACCCATAGGCAAAGTCAGAGTTAAAAGAATAGCATCACACCTTACATAAAATAGGTACCAATAAGTGGTTAATTGTAGTCAAGATCCTCTAAGATTCTTACATCAAACTCTATGACTCATAAGTTTATGGTTGTTCACTTTTTTACTACTCTTATAATAGGTTGTATTCAATTCTCAATAATAATAAAAAAAATTACTATTGTTCTATTCACCAGAGAAAACAAAAAGGGGCAAACGTGTGAATCCGACATCAACCGTGCAACCAATCAACTCCCCTCGCCACATATTGCAATCCTAGCAACCACCTTACACCGACCGGTGAGTCTAATTCAACCTCCCCTTCTTGCAATTAATTGCAACAAAATACCAAAATAAACTAAAACCATGTGAAAAAAGAAAAAGAGAAGGCGAAGAGAAGAAGGTCCGCCTCCTCCTCAAGCCACTTGCCGACGCCAGCCAATCATCACCGATGGCCTCCACCGCCGTCATGTACTACCTCTCCGAGCACCCAACAATCGTCGGCTTCCGGTGGAGCCACATCCAATCATGGGGTTCCACGTGGTCCTTCCTCTTCTCTTCCATCGCTCTTTACCTCGCCACTGCCCTTTTCCTCCACCTCCTCCTCTCACTCGCTTCCCGCCCCGCCCGGCCTCTCCCTCTCGGTCCCATCCCCGCCCTCTACAGCCTCCTCATGTCCCTCGCCTCCGTTGTCATCTTCGCCGGGATCCTCATCTCCGCGGCGGCCGAGATCCGAGATACCCGCTGGTTCTGGCGTCGATCCAAGACTCCTTTCCAATGGCTCCTCTGTTTCCCCCTCGGGACACGCCCATCGGGCAGGGTCTTCTTCTGGTCATATATCTTCTACCTTACCCGATTCTTCCACATGCTCCGAACCGTCATCACTATTTTCTCGGCCCGGAAGCTGACCTTCTTCCACCTCTTCAACAATTCCATCCTCACCTTCACCTCCTTTCTCTGGCTCGAGTTCTCGCAGTCGTTCCAGGTACTGGCGATCCTCTTCACAACGCTGGTTTCGTCGGCGGTTTTCGGTTACCGGTTCTGGGTCGGGATCGGGTTACCCGGAGCCTGCTTCAACTTCGTCCTCAATTGCCAGATGTTGCTCTTGGGGTGCAATCTGGTGTGCCATGTAGGTGTGCTCCTGATGCATTTTCTTAAAGGTGGGTGCAACGGGATTGGTGCTTGGGTCTTCAATTCGGTCTTGAACGGCTTGATTTTGTTGCTGTTCTTGAAATTCTACGTGGTGGAGATCCATCTGCCGAGCAGGAAACGGAAAGAAAAAGATTTGTGAGAGGGGCTATTGTTTTTACTTTTAGTTTTTTGTCCTTTTCCGTTTTGAAATTAAGTAGTGTTATATACATGGAGAAGTAGAATTAGCCGCTTTCAATTCATTTTAAATTGAGTGAATTGATTTATTTTTATTTTTTTAATGTTTTTACTTGAAATTGATTTTATTTAAAAATTAATATTATGTAAATATAATAATCCACTTAGAAATAAATTTTTATGATATTATTAAATTGTTATAATTTTTTTAATATTTTAAATTAAAAAAATTTAATAAGACTGTAAAAATTATATTTTTAATGAATTATTATAACTATATAATATTAAATTTTAATTAAAATTGATTTTAGATAAAAAAAATATGTAAGAATAAAAATAAGTTATTTTTAAAAAAAATTAAGTTAAAACGAATAAATTCGTGTACTAGTTAGTGTACCAATAGGAAGGCCAGGACCATAAGGCTTAATCTGTATAATCTAGGTAGAGGTCCTAGTGTTCAAGGTGATTAAGATTTTGCGGTTTACGGTGCTTTTATCTTGTTGTTCCCTTAATCAGAAAATGCATAAATTATTGGAGTTGTTGGAATATTACTGCCGCAGATACCTAAAACGTGTATCAAAGAATTTTCGTTTATTATTCAGATCTCGTAAGATACAAATTCAGACAGTAGTAGAGAGAAATGGTACCCAACTACCAAATCAGGAGCAAATCAATGCACTTGCTAAGAGACAGAGATCTGAGTTAAGTGCCTATAACCATTAATTAAGGAAAGGGTCCATTACTCTGGTAAAGAAAAGGGAAAATTACAAAAAAATTGTGTGGTTTGGTACAACCTACTCTTTGGTCTCATTATTTTAAAAAACATATATTCTACCATCTATTTTTTTTACAGTACCTGACAATAATTTTTGAAACTCTAATTTAAACTGTTTGATAACCATATTCCAATAATTTCAAGATTTTTAATATTTTTTCACAGTTAACCGACATTTAAAAGATACTAATATGTATTTATAGAGAAGAAAATGCATTTACAGAAAATAAAAACTGATAATTTAAAATATCTATTAATTATAAAAAAAATATTTAAGAGATTGAAATTACTAGAGGATGACTATCATATAGTTTGAATATAGTTTCAGAACTTGTTATCGGAAAGTATAAAAAATATATGGGCAAAATATAGATTTTTAAAAATAGAGGGGGACAAATTGTAGGTTTGAGCATATCCTAAGGCAGTAATTGTAAGTTTCCCCATAAAGAAATTCATCTTCATTTGTTAAAGATGGTGTGCCGGGTTTAAGGGTATTTTTGGTATGGAAAGTCTATAATAGAGGTGAAAATGAGCTGAATCAAGTCCAAAAATTTGAAATTTGAAGTTTGACACGTTAAGTATTAGATCAGCTCGAGCTTGAGTTTGAGGTTGACGAGCTTAGTAATTGAAGCTCGAAGCTCGGCTTGAAAAAGAGTTAAGTCAAAAACTTTGTTGTGAAAATGAGAGTTTATAATTTTTAACCCCTAATCACTCACAAGTGTACAATTCCATCTTGTGCAAAGGTGAATAAGGGTATCGTTTGAAGGGATAGTGTGATCCTATCAAGAAATTAAATCCTAGCTATTCAAGCCACCTAAACTATTAAGGAAAAAGGGAATGAATGAAACACATAAGACTTAAGGTACCCCCTGTGTGGTGTGGAGTCCTTAAGTTAAAAAACCCATTTTCTCAAACCAAGTCTTTGCTCACCTAGAATCAAGCAAGGCATTTCTCAAGCTTATGCTTTAACCTAAGGTGGATTTAGCTCTAACCTCCTTCCAAACACCTAATTAACTCATAGATTATCTCTAATCTACAATACCCATTATACTCTATCCTTCATTCCACCCCATTCTTTCTTTCTCAAGAATTAAGTGGCATTGTGCTTTGTGTGAAGTTGTCATTCAACACACATACATTTAATATAAGAAAAGGTAACATAAGATGGTCAAAATCCATGAAAAGAACATCAAATGTGTTAGTATTGTGCCCAAAAGCCAATCATGAGATGATTGTATTTTTTGCACATTGAGTCATGATATTTTATTAAAGCATTAATCCAGCAATTATGTTTATTGTTTTGTTTCTATGTAACGTAATAAACATAATTGTAACCCTAGAATAATGATATTCTCAAATGTCCCTGGTCTAGTATTATTATGGAGCGGATTACAATAATACATAAAGACTAGCATATGTGGAGACTAATATGAGATATGTAGTTTACATATGGGTACAAGTTGGAGAACTTGTATACTCGACCGACCCACCATGAGAACACTACATGGATCATTTTATGAATGCCATAAGTGATTCTCATAGTGATCATGGTATATGTAGCTCTTCGACCTAAGATCATCAAGGTTTCCTACATGTGAGTCACATGCTTTGATACTTCCATTTGTTGGTCGTAACTAAGTGAACTTGAAGGAGGTCATTGGGTATGTCACATATCATGCGGAGGGATTTGTATGATCAAGATGGGATTTTTCCCTCCCATGTAACGGGAGTGATATCTTCGGGCCCCTTGATAGAGTAAGACTTAGAAAAATGCATGGCCATGCTCGGATGAGTTGATATACGACATCAATGTCATCAGTTTAAGTTGGTCTACTCAGTAATCAAGAAACCAAAGATTGGGCTATACGAGAGTGACACATTCCATGTCTCGTGCTTAGTCTTGATATCTTGGACAAAGAGACAATGGCATATATCGGTGATGATCATAAAGGTTTAGTTGAATCACTGACAATTTTGTCACTTGGGTAGCCATGATGTGTTGCTAGACACTGCTCATTGCTTATGATCATAAATGTGATTTATGATCATTGCCAGCATGGTAAGAGCCTATTGGGTCTCACACATAGAGTTATTTGGATCGTTAGAGTGCATGGGCTAATTATTTGGGTTATGGTTTCACAATAATTTCGAATTAATAATGGGCCCAAAAGTTGAGCCATTATTAAGCCAAAAATTGAAGCCTAATTGGATTAGGGCTTTAAAACCCATTAGGCCTGGAAGTTGAGTCTCACTATAAATACAACTTTTAGTGAGAAATTCGTAGCTTCTTGCCCTAGCCTCCCAAAAGGACAGACGCACTCTTCTCTTGCAATTCCTTGGAGGACGCAAGCTAGCACTACGAATGTAAAAGAAACACATCTGCCAGGACGTGGTGGAAGCATGGTGATCCCGATAGGCTCGTGTGGATACCATAGAGAGCATGAACACATCAACTGTTCAGGTTTTGTGATTCGACTCTACAGTTAGGTGAGAGATCTCAACTGAAAATTAGGTATGAAAATTTTGAAACACCCGGTTTACCCCGTTTCACTTGGATCCTAGAGGGTTTCGGTTAAATTTCACTACGCTTGTTTGGCTCCCAAAACCCAACAAAATGATCATTAGATAGCAAATAATAAAAGTTTCATCCTAGAGAGATACAAGGATCTACTCTATGTCCATTCTATCAACAAATATCAAATGCAAAACCAAACAATCCATGATAGATTCAGAAAATAAAAGAGGGGAAGAAGAAACCCAAGATGAATCCTAGAAGCCTAAGTCTCCTTGGTTTCTAGGCTCATTGGCACCTCTTTCGAGCTCCTAGATTTGCTTCAATGGTGGCTCTCCCAAGAATAAATGAGAAGAAGAGTATGGAAAATCTAGCCTCTAGCTTCTTCATTGATCAATATATTTATACTTAAACCCTATTTTTTTCTTGTCTTTTTCTTAAAAACCCTTAAAGGATAAAAACCTCTGCCTCTCTACCAACTTGCAAAAAGGAAAATAGTGGAGGACCATCAAAATACAAGGTTCGGCAAAATAAGGGAATTGGCAGTGACGCATTGCAGGCTGGATTGAGTTGGCAGTGACATGTCACCTGATGGCCTAAGGCCTCATCGTTGTGAGTCATGATGACTGTTGAGGAGACTTCTAGGAGGAAGAACGCCTGGAAGGTGGATCGCCCCAAGGAGAGTACCTGAAAAGCTGGTAAACAGGGTTAGGAGGCCCCCGGAGTGTTTTTCCGGAGGGGAGCCTCCGACGCCCAAGTCAGTGGTGGCCGGAAGAAGTAGAAAGTCACTAGCTCAAAGAGAAAGGCAGAAAAGTCTCGCCTGGTATTTTCTCAGGGTGTGGGAGCTGTATATCCGGCCTGCCAACCTCCTGTCAAGTATTTATTTCCTGTATATATAGGAATACCTAGCCCGTTCAGATCATGACACGTGTGCGGTCGGATGCTCCTGAACGTCTGGGCGTAGGGGACAGATAGTTGGTAACTAGATGGCCTCGAGCCTTGTGCTGAGACGGGCCATGATATGATTCTGATGGCGTCTGCGCGTCAGGGCGACTTTTTACGTCTGTGGTGGGACGTGTCAGAGGCTTCCTTAAATGCTTCCTTAAATGCGCCTGCCGTACTCCCGAGGTCCCTGGGCGAGGTCGTCCTCTAGTTCGGACAGAGCCTCTTCGGGAAGCCTACCCTCAGTTCGGGGGTTCCCAGTTCCAGGGGGTTCCGCCTTCGGGGATATCATATTCGGGCAGCAATATCTGGTGCCACTTTTCCGAAGGCGCGCTGTTCACAACCTTGGGGGGCGAATGGAGTCCTCAAGTTTTACTGGCGTGCCGAGGCTCGGAGCTCTCAGGCTATCTCCCGAGGTGCATGATTCCACCTGTTCCCGGGAAGCGCCAGTTCTTCTGGCCATTGTTGTGGCAGGGTATTCGGCCAGATTGAGGCCATAGCCTTTGGCTATCACATGCCCCCCTCTGGAAAGCCGAAGTGAAGACTTCGGTTTGCATCTCTTTCCGAGGTTGCCGTTGGGAGTCTTGTTGGGAAGCATAACCTGTTCCGAGGTCGCACCTTTTGCCCGAGGGTCTGGGCTGTTCGGCCTTGGCCTATTCTTTGGTGTCTCCGAGGCAAAGCCTGTACCGAAGATACACCTCTTGCCCAAAAGTCATGGGCTGTTCAGCCATAGCCTGTCTCTTGGTGTCCTCGAGGTGGCCTGCTTTTTATTTCTGCAGGTCTGATGGCCAAGCGTGTCAGACTGAGCGGCGCGTCTCCATTTCTCAGGGATGTCAAACGACATGTCCCAATCAGGAGGCGTGTCCCGGTTTTCCAGGCACGTTTGGGGAAGCACGTCCCCCATTTCTGCGCAGCGGTTGACACGCGGCTTCTTGCCATTGGAGGAGAGGCGCGTCATTTACAGAGGGCGCGCCTTTTCGGGTGCAGCGGGCAGTTACGGCGACGGTTCGCCTCCAATGGGTACTTATGATGTTCTTTCGGTTACCCACCTTTGGCCTATAAATAGCCCATTCCATCATAAGTCCCACTTACTGTTTTTCTTCTCTTTTTCTACTCTCTCTCTGCTTTGCCCTCTGTTCTTGTGTTTTATCTTGCTTTCTGTGGCGGAGCTTCTTTAATCAGAGCTTTTCCTACCAACTTTCACGACGGCGTCCTCAGGCAAATCTTTTGGTGGGTTTTGATTTCCAGAGTACTCTGATTCCTCTGTTTTTCTGAGTTTTTTCTGGAAACTATTTTCTTTTCCATCTCAAACTCTTTTTCATGTCTGCGATGCCTGTTCCTGAGAGCTGGAAACCTCTTCTGGCCCATCCTTGCTGTACCACCCCCAAAAAACTAGAGAGGTGGAAGAAAAAATTCTTTCTTCCGTCTTACGCTGTGACCAGACTGCCTCGTTCTAGCCATTTTGCTTTTTCAAACCGTGGCGACGAAGTTACCGTCTTCCGAGCCCAACTGATGGCCGGACTTCGGTATCCTCCCCCGAAGGTGGTTTGCGAGTTCTGCCAATTCCATGGGATTGCTGTGAACCAGCTTCCCCCGAACGCGTACTGCTATTTTAACGCCTACCTCTGCATGTGTGGCGTGTTCGGGATAGAGCCCCACTTCATCATTTTCATGCAGTACTACAAGCTCTATGTGGTCCCGAAGGGTGGCTTCTATTTCCTGCTGCCTCGGGGATCCGGGAGCAAAAAATTCACCTTCACCTTCGACACGAAGGATAGCTGGCGGGGGTGGCAGCCTAAGTTCTTTTTCCTCAAGGTGGATAAGAACTGGTCTGATGTCCCGACCAGGTGGGCTCAGGGAGTGCTGAACGCAGACGTCGTTGATCCGAGGATGCTGCTGACCCCACCGTTGGCTTCCGTGTTCGCGGATTTCGATGCCCGCATTCGGGCAGTCGCTGACTGGGCTCCCGAGGTCTCTCCTCGTGCTCTTTACCCCTTTCCTATCAACTGGAGGTTGATGACCGAAGAAGTCCTTCGGGAGCTGAAAGTGGTTAAGGAGCACGTGACTGACCTCAATATGCCCGCTCCCGCCATCGCCGAGAAAGACTCCTGGCTGGTCAAGCTCCTTAAGGGGGAGACTTCTTTCGAAACTTTTGCCGAAAGTGAGTAATCTTCCATCCCTTTATACTTTTTCCTCGGACTTACGCTGATATTTCTTCTCTTTTTCAGAGATGGGCGATGGGGCTGCCGCTTATTACAAGGCCCTCTTTTCTGGCCAAGTGGAGAAGGGGGAGCAGACAAAGAAGGCGGCTTCTCGAAGAAGGAAGACGACAGGGGCGGGACCCTCGGCGAAGCGAGCTAGGAAGGCTCTCCAGCCTTCTCAGCCAGAGCTTTTGGAAGAAGAAGCTGGCGAAGAGGCTGGTCTTGTTGAAATTCCACCGGCCGAGGTCCCCGCTACTTCCGCCGAGGTGCCTCCTCTCGACCTCGAGGCCCCCAGAAACACTGTAGTGGTAGAAGTACCCACCGCCGAGGAGCGGTACCGGCAGAAGGGTAAGGGTCTTTCTTCCGAGGGGCCCGAGGATCCCGAGGACACTGTCTCCGAGGTTCCTCCAGGTATGCCTTTAGGCGAAGTTCAGTTCCTTTTCCTTTCGCGAATTTTTCTTCTGCTCCTAACTTCCTTCTTACTTTCAGAGGAGCCCCTTGCTGCTGGCTGGAGGGCCATTCATGAGAGGAAACGAGCCCTCCGCGATGCCATAATCCCTGAGGGGAAGATCCCCTTGGAGCCCTTTTGGACAATCACGGAGGATATGAATTTGCTCTCCGACGATTGTCCAAAAATGACAAAGGAGATTTGGAAGGGGATCACCACTGACGCCTCCTTCCGGGCCATTGCGGCGGCTCACCCGGGGGATAACACCCTCGCCGCAAAAGTCACCGAGCACGCTGCTCAGGTATAGTCTTTACACTCTTTTTCCTCAATTTTCTAAGTGTTTAGACTTGTACTAACCTGGACTTTTGCCTTGCCGTAGCTGCTGGAGTACGCTGGTTATCTCCGAGTTCGGGTGGCCAGACAGGCTGCCTCCAAGGATGCGACTTCGCGGGAACTCAGTGAAGCGAAAACTTCGCTTGCGAAGGTGATCGCCAGCAACCAGCAGCTGACAGCGGATTGTTCTCAGCAACTTGTTGCCGTTCGGGAGGAGTTCTCGAAGAAAAGAGAAGAACTTGAAAAGGACTCCTCCCGGAAGATTGCCGACCTCGGCGACCAAGTAAAGGGGCTGCTCGCCGCCAACGAAGATCTTGTCAAGGACAAGGCTGTTTCTGACAGTCTTGCGTCGAGGTTGACGGACGAGAACAATGCTCTTCAAGCCGAGGTCGAGGCTCTGAAGAAGGAGTCCGGAGAGACGCTGGGGATAAGCGAGCTCGAAGAGGAGGTTGCTGAGCTGAGGGACGAGGTCAATGTCCTTGGCGTTCAAAAACGTACTTCTGATAACATGGCCAAGGTCGCCTTTCAGGACGGCTTCTGCCTTGCCCGGCACCAGGTGCTGCAGAGGTTCCCAGATTTGGACCTCTCTTTTCTGGAGGGCCTAAATATTCCTGAGGGACCTCGGTGGCAGTGGTCCAAGGTCGAGCATCTGAAGCTTCCTGGTCTTCGTCCGCCCGGCTCTCCCTAGTTTGTTTTAGGGCTCCTCTTATTTTTCTCCTTCGTGCTCCTTCTTTGGACACTTCTTTTGTAAGGCAGCGTTTGCTCTAAATGAACAATCTTTTCGGCTAAGTCCTTTCTTGCAAGTTTCTTTATTTCCACTGTCCCGAACACGTTTGCTCAAGAGACTTTCGGAAAACCTGTAACCAAAGAAACTTTTTACCTTCCTTTGTCCCGAGTGTGCTCGCTCAAGAGACTTTCTGGAAAGTTTGCAAAAATTTGGCTAAGTCTTTTGCAGGCTTTTTGTTTCCTTTTATCCCGAACATGTTTGCTCAAGGGACTTCGGAAAAGTTTCAGCCAAATTTTTCTGTCTTCCTATTGTCCCGAGCATATTTGCTCAAGGGACTTAGGAAAATTCTCACAAGATTGCTCATTTCCCTCTTTCCCGAGCATGTACGCTCAAGGGTGTTTGGAAATTATCTCTGCTTTTGTTTTGGCGTGCACTATTACGAGATTCTTGCTTTCCTTTTTTCCGAGCATGTACGCTCAAGGGTGTTCGGAAAATTTTCTCTGCACTGATTATGCCGAGTACCTTTGCAAGATTCCTATTTCCCATTTTTCCCGGGCATAGTGGCTCAAGGGACTTCGGGAAATCACATCTGCTTTTTTCGTGGCGAGCACCTACGCGGAACTCTGTCTGGGTCAATCTGGTATACTTAAGAATTTTTCTCAAGACCATTCTTCTCCAGACCATTCTGTACTTAGAATATTTCTTGTACAATATATCTCTTCCGCTCAACCTTAGGCGTAGAATTTTTTCAAGGCGTCTGAATGCCAAGCGTTTTTCAATTCTACGCCTTCGGCATCGCCAAGGCTATACACGCCTTTCCGTACTTCGGCGAGAACCAGATAAGGTCCTTCCCAATTTGCGCGAAGTACGCCGTGAGATGGCCTTCGGGGTGCAAAGTCGGCCTTTCGGAGAACGAGGTCTCCTTTTTTTATTTCTTTTGGCCTGGCTTTTAGGTTGATAGCCGCGGCCACTCTTTGCTGGAAAGCTTTTCTTCTCAGCCCGGCTATTTCTCTGTGTTCGGTCACAAGGTCGAGCTTAGTTCTCAGACCGAGGTCGTTTCCGCCTTCATCAAATACTTGCACCCGTATTGAAGGCTGAACTATCTCTATTGGGATAATGGCCTCTGTTCCGAAGACGAGTGAGAAGGGAGTTTCCCCTGTAGCTCTTCGTGGCGTCGTTTGGTAGCTCCACAATACACTTTGGAGTTCTCCTGGCCATTTCCCCTTGGCTTCCCCAAGTCTCTTTTTCAGGCCATCTTTTATGGTCCTGTTTGATACTTCCACCTGCCCATTGCTTTGGGGGTGAGCTACTGGGGCGAAGTGCATCTTTATTCCGAGGTCGCTGATGAATTCCTGGAATCCTTTGTCTATGAACTGGGATCCATTATCAGCTACTAGTACCCTCGGTATGCCAAATCTGCATACGATGTTTTTCCATACGAACTTCTGCACTTCTTTTGCCGAGATAGTTGCTAGTGGTTCTGCCTCTACCCACTTTGAGAAATAGTCCACTGCTACCACGCAGAATTTCACGCCTCCCGGTGCTGTGGGGAGTGGCCCAATGAGGTCTATACCCCAGACTGCGAAGGGCCAAGGATAGTCTGCCGATGTTACCATTTCTGAGGGTATCCTCTGGATTTTTGTATGTCTCTGGCAACTACCGCACTTCTGGACGAACTGCCTTGCGTCCTTTCTCAGGGTAGGCCAGAAGTATCCTTGGCGGAGTATCACTGCTGCAAGGGCATCAGTTCCAATGTGCGAGCCGCACATGCCTTCGTGAACTTCTTCGAGAACCATCTCAGTATCCTCTTCGCCCACACATCTCTGCAGCGGATTTGCATATCCTTGCCGATATAACTCTTCACCAATCAGGAAGAATCTTCCGGCGCGTCTTCGCAGTCTTGCAGCATTGCCAGCGTCTTCAGGAAGCTCATTCTCTGCGAGGTATTTCTTTATGGGGTCTTTCCACCCTGTTCCCGAGGACGTTACGCTTAGCACGGAGATGCTTGGATGGTCTAGCACCTCAGTGTATGTTTTGGACTTCGCTAAGCAATCTGCCTCAGTGTTATTCCGCCGGGGTACACTTTCGATCCGCACGGCGTCAAACTCTTGGATGAGTTTTGTTACCAGCTCGTGGTATTTTGCCAAGATTGGGTCCTTCGCCCCATAATCTCCTGCCGTCTGCCGAACTACCAGCTGGGAATCGCTGTGAGCCCTTAAGTTTCTCACGCCAATCTTTCTGGCCAAGCGTAATCCCGCTATGAGGGCTTCATACTCAGCCACATTATTGGTGACGTTGAAGCTGAACTTGATAGCCTTCATCACCTCTAGGCCTTCGGGTCCTCTGATAACTATTCCAGCTCCCTAGTGTTCGGACCCCGAGGCTCCGTCAACATGCAAGGTCCATTCTGGCTCACCTTCTTTCGGATCTGAGTGGTTCTCCTCAGTGGTGGGTATTTCGGCGATAAAATCTGCCAATGCTTGGGCTTTTATGGCCTTCCGAGGCTCATACGTGATTTCGTGTTCGCCAAGCTCTATGCACCACTTGGAGAGCCTTCCCGAATGATCAACTCTCTTCATAACATCCCGTAGTGGTAGACTACTTCGGACGATGATGGGGTGAGCCTGGAAATATGGTCGCAGTCTTCTTCCTGCAAGCACCAAGGCGTATATAGCTTTTTGAAGCAAAGGGTACCTGACTTCGGCGCCATGCAGGGACTTGCTGACGTAGTAGACCGGCCATTGTTTCGGCCCTTCTTCTTTTATCAGGACCGAGCTCACGGCCTTTTCTGTGACGGCGAGGTACAGTACGAGGGGTTCTCCCTCCCGAGGTTGTCGCAGAGTCGGCAGGCTGGCCAGGTAGAATTTGAGTTCTTCCCAGGCCTTTTGGCAATCTTCATCCCAGGGATGATTGTTTCTTCCGAGGTCGCCTTCCATCTTTGCTGCCTTTGTAAGGACTTTGAAGAAAGGTCTACACCTATCTCCGTACCTGGAAATAACCCTGCTCAGAGAGGTTATTCTTCTGGTTAGTCTCTGCACGTCTTTGACTGTGGCAGGAGTTCGGAACTCAAGCAGAGCCTTAATCTTCTCAGGATTGGCGTCGATGCCTCTTTCGAATACCATGTACCCAAGGAATTTTCCCGACGTCACCCCGAAGATACACTTCTCGGGGTTAAGGCGAATCCCGAAGGCTCTGAGCTTTTGGAAGGTTTCCTCCAAATCTGCAACGTGGTAGCCAGGCAGCTTGCTTTTTACTATCATATCATCAACATATACTTCCATGTTTCTCCCCATTTGGTCCTTAAAGACCTTGTTCATCAGTCTCTGGTAGGTGGCTCCTGCATTTTTCAGCCCGAAGGGCATTCTGATATAGCAGTACGTTCCTCCCTCGGTGATGAAGGCAGTTTTCTCTTCATCTTCGGGGTCCATCCTTATCTGATGGTAGCCGCTGAAGGCATCTAGGAAGCTCAGGAGCCCGTATTCGGCCGTTGAATCTACCAGTTGATCTATTGGCGGGAGGGGAAATGAGTCTTTCGGGCAAGCATCGTTCAAGTTTCTGAAATCAATGCACATCCGGAGTTTGCTGCTACCTTCTTTTGTGGCAATGACCACGTTGCTTAACCATTCGGGGTATTTGACCTCCCTGATAACTTCAGCATCCAATAGGCGCTGGACTTCGGTTCTCACGAAGTTGCTTTTGTGGGCTGAGATGCTTCGTTTCTTTTGCCTGATAGGTTTTGCTTCCGGGCTTACTTTGAGGCTGTGCTGTATTATGCCAGGGTTCACTCCTGGCATGTCTTTCGGCGAGTAGGCAAACAGATCTTTATTTTTCAGCAGAAAGGATACAAGAATTTCCTTATCACCTTTGGCCAAGCTCTTCCCTATTCGGGTAGATTGTCCTGGGACAAGATCTACTGCTTCCATTTCTGCTTCTGCGGGATCTCTTTCTTTGCCTTTCTCTTGCGCCTTTGCCTCCACTATTTGTGTAGAGTTGTCTGCCGGAGCCTTTCGTGCTTTTACAAACACCTTTCTTACCTCGGCTTGGTCGATAAAGACCTCTGCATCTCCATCCTTGGTGGCGAATGTGACAGTCAAGTACTTCACATCGGGGCGAATGTGCAGGTTCCCCTGAGTCTTCCTTCCAAGGATGGCGTTGTACGAAGACAGGACCTCCATGACGATGAATCTTGCCATTGTGGTCGCGTACAACTCAGCTGCTCCGTCTACCGAAGTGCCTTTTATCATTAAAGGGAGGTCGATCCATCCGAGGACGGGTAGTTCCGATGGTCCAACGCCGAAGGTGGGCGTGGTGACAGGTTTAAGTTCGCTGCTGGAGATGCCCAAGCTCGGCAGTAAGTGCGAGAATAGGACGTCAGTATTTGAGCCATCATCAAGCAACACTCTTTTGACGTCCCAGTTCCCTATTCTCGCCATTATCAGCAGCGGGTCGTCGTGGGGGAAGACGACGGTGGAGCCATCTTCGCGAGCCAATTTCTTTGATGGACTTTGATACTCCATAACCGCAATTTCTCTGGCCTTCCGCTTTCTTTCCGAGGATGGGAGCCCCGTGGTAATGGTTTGGATGACCCCTACTGGAGGTGGAAGGCGCCTTTTTGGACTTCTGTTTCTCCGCCTGTCTGAGTCATAGTCCTCGTTTTCGGCCATCTCTTCCTCCTCTTTTCTGCCTTTTGGGGAGGGCATCCGCAGGTATTTGCGAAGCTGGCCCTGTTTGATCAGCGACTCTATGTACTTCTTCAGCTGGAAGCAGTCTTCGGTGTCATGACCGTGGTCGCGATGAAACTGGCAGAACTTCTTGGCATTCTTCTTATTATCGGCGGCCATGGCCTTTGGCCGCCGAATCTGCGTCCCTTGCCTTTCCAGCGCCATGAGAATGTTGGTCCGTGTCGTGCTCAAGGGTGTGAAACTTTGAGGTTTCTTTCCTCGCATTCGCCGTGGTCGACCTGTGTGTTCAGAAAGATGCCGAGCTTGCTGGCTGGACCCTTCGGCGCGGTGATGATCAGACTTCGGTCCCACCATCCTCAATTCCTCGGCTGTCATGTGCTGCTCTGCCCTTCGGTAAAATTCTCCGAGGGTCTCCGGGGGGTCCTTTGAGAAATCGTAGAACAGCTGTGAGTCACGCCGAAGCCCTCGTGTCATAGCGAGGATGCGGATTTCGGGCCGGAAGTCCGGGACGCTGAGTGCTTCCCTGTTGAATCGTTCGACATAGTCTCGGATCGTCTCTCCGTTTCTCTGCTCTATGTCGAACATCTGCACAGGCATTTTGGCCGTCGGCCTGCTCCCAATGAACTGCTGGGTAAAGGCTGTGGACAACTCCTGAAACTCAGTGATAGTCCCTGGGGGCAAAGAATTGTACCATGCTGTTGCTGGGCCCGTGAGGGTGACTTCAAAGCATTTGCACATGGTAGCGTCATCAGCTCCGTGCATTATCATGCTCCGCCTGTACTTCGTCAGATGGGCCTGTGGATCAGTCCGGCCATCATAGATCTCCAGCCTAGGCACTCTGAAGTCGCCTGGCATAGCTGCCTCAACGACGGTGCGAATAAACGGGGAGCCATCTTCGCATAATGCCCCCGACAGCCTGTCCCAAACGGGTTTTCTGGTCACTTGCTTCTCCACTCTGTCCAGCCGTGCCAATATCCTTTCCATAAGCGCAGTGGCGCTAGGACCATTTTCGCGGGAGGGAGATCGACGGCGCCTTTTCGGGGAGCGAGTTCGGCGCGGAGGGGTCAGGGACCTCGCCTCGGGCGACGAACTGCTTCGCTGTGAGACTCTCAGTCGCTTGGACCCAGTTTGTCCCACAGGCCGTTTCCCGAGGGCTATATCTTCTGTGGATGATTCTCCGCGAGGCTCTCCACTTCCTGAACTGCGGTGTGTAGACTTGGGGCTTCTCTCCCAAGGGCGTGCTGATGAGGAGGGTTTCTGGGCCCGTGACTGCTGTGGCCATCTTCGGTCGATCTGCTGAGTCATTTCAGCAACGACCGAGCGCTGAAAGTCCCTCAAGAAGCTCATGGTGATTACCAGAGGGCGGTCCTCCTCGGGCGTAGAAGTCTCTGGGAGTGTCTGCTCAGCAGCCGGTTGTATCTCAGGCGCGGACGAGGACCTTGGGAGTCCCTTGTCCTTAGAACGCCGAGTCTCAACGACGGCAATCTGCGAGCGGGTTCCCACAGACGGCGCCAAGTGATGGCCTAAGGCCTCATCGTTGTGAGTCATGATGACTGTTGAGGAGACTTCTAGGAGGAAGAACGCCTGGAAGGTGGATCGCCCCAAGGAGAGTACCTGAAAAGTTGGTAAACAGGGTTAGGAGGCCCCCGGAGTGTTTTTCCAGGGGGGGAGCCTCCGACGCCCAAGTCAGTGGTGGCCGGAAGAAGTAGAAAGTCACTAGCTCAAAGAGAAAGGCAGAAAAGTCTCGCCTGGTATTTTCTCAGGGTGTGGGAGCTGTATATCCGGCCTGCCAACCTCCTGTCAAGTATTTATTTCCTGTATATATAGGAATACCTAGCCCGTTCAGATCATGACACGTGTGCGGTCGGATGCTCCTGAACGTCTGGGCGTAGGGGATAGATAGTTGGTAACTAGATGGCCTCGAGCCTTGTGCTGAGACGGGCCATGATATGATTCTGATGGCGTCTGCGCGTCAGGGCGACTTTTTACGTCTGTGGTGGGACGTGTCAGAGGCTTCCTTAAATGCTTCCTTAAATGCGCCTGCCGTACTCCCGAGGTCCCTGGGCGAGGTCGTCCTCTAGTTCGGACAGAGCCTCTTCGGGAAGCCTACCCTCAGTTCGGGGGTTCCCAGTTCCAGGGGGTTCCGCCTTCGGGGATATCATATTCGGGCAGCAATATCTGGTGCCACTTTTCCGAAGGCGCGCTGTTCACAACCTTGGGGGGCGAATGGAGTCCTCAAGTTTTACTGGCGTGCCGAGGCTCGGAGCTCTCAGGCTATCTCCCGAGGTGCATGATTCCACCTGTTCCCGGGAAGCGCCAGTTCTTCTGGCCATTGTTGTGGCAGGGTATTCGGCCAGATTGAGGCGATAGCCTTTGGCTATCATCACCGATGTAGCAAAAATGGGCAAAGCGTTCATAACTATGGCGATGTGTCGCCAGTACCTTTTCTCCAACTTGATCCTTACACGTCCAATTTTCATTTTGCTCGATCTCGCTCCATCCTAATGCATTCACAATGCAATCCCACCTACGGGAAGATGAAACAAAACAAGAAACACTAAGATAAATGGGGTGAAATGATAGAAAATGACGGTCAAAGTTACCAAAATGCCAACAACTTTAACCGTTACATTAAGCACTTATCAAAAAGCTTGGAATCAATTTGATGGTTCGACATATATACTCAAAACTTAATCTAAGCTCCAAGCTTGATTTGAGGAGTATATTTTGTAAAGGACCACCCCAATCAAATAGGATACCTTGGCCAAATCCCGTGTATCGTGGGTAAAGGTTGGCAATATGGAGAAAAGGGTACAATATAGCTATTGATATATTCTTGCATTTCTATTAATGTTCTGTTTTCATCATCTAAGCATGGTTGTTTTATTTTCTATTAGGATCAAGGCTGGTATATATATAGGCCCTTTTTTGTCGCAACTTATTAAGTGGCATGTGCTTTATTTGCTCTTGTTTTGATATTTAGAAAGGAATTAAAAAGAAGAGATTGAATGAGTCCTGGGAGTTTGTAAAGCTAACACATGAGCAAAGTCGACCATTTTCCTCCTAACCACGAGAAGAGTAAAATGGCTAAAGTGCTGGCCATAAAGTGAATGATATGAATATCATTAGCTAATTTAAGAACCATAGGTATGGAATAAAATTATCAAGCATTTATTTCAAACCTTGTGGTCTAGTACTTACTCGAAGAAAACACACTATCCCTAAAAAATTACTAAGTTTATATTGGAACTTATTATTGGTATCAAAGTTGTGTTACTTACCTCTTCAAACATTTTGATAATGATGGCTATGAACAAGGAGAAAATAAAGGTTTTGGAGAAGACACAAGGGAGCAGTTTAGGATGGGCTACATCAGATAGAGCAAAGGGTGGCTGATAAGCTACACCAATTAGAGGAAACCATCAGCAACTTATTTGAAGCTATCTTATTCAGCAGAGAATCATTAGGTCCTAGTGGCTTTGAGCGTGAGAGGCATTCTCACAATTACCGAGATGAGACTGAAGTTTGCCAAAGAATTTTCTCATCCAAAACAACCAAACTGGAGTTTTTTTTATTTTTTGGAGACATCTTGACAAAATGGTTGAATAACATTAACCAATTGTTTGAATTTCAAGATACAAAGGAGGCTCAAAATGTTTCATTGGCATCCTTCCATTTAGAGGGTAAAGTAAACCAATGTTGGTAGTGGATCCGTAAGGCACTTAAATGTGAGGGAAATGTGATCACATGGGAGATATTCAAAGATGGGCTATTAGAGTCTAAAAATTCCAGTGAAGCTTTGTCTAGGGTGTGACAAAAAGGGCCTTTACGTGATCATCAACGTGAATTTCAGGGGTTAGGCAATCAAGTCCATAACTGGACTCAAAGAGCTCTTATAGTGACTCTTATGGGATGATTGAAGGTGAAAATAATAGATACGATCTAGATATTCAAACCCCAAAAGTTGAAATATGCCACTAGCTTGGCCAAGATAAGAGATGATTAACTATAGAGGCTGTGGAGGTTCACAAGGCCACTAACTCAACAAAACCAATAGCCACCAACATTGATTACTGTTGTACGCATGGCCTTATCCTTACATGCAAATCTAGTTTAACACTTGAGTTAGGAGGAAGTGTAGAAGAAGAAAGCCCAAAGATTATTCTTCCACTACAACAAGTGGTTCACAGTGGGTGACCATTGTTAAAAAATATATTTGTTGATGTAGGGTCAAAGTAGGATGCACGAAATTGTTTATGAAGAAATTTCAGAACCATAGCCAGAAATAAGGAGCAAATGGAGTTGCTAGAATTGAATATTACACTCCATGCATTGATGGGATTATTCACCCCAAAACCATGTGAGTCAAAACAAGGTTGGATCATAGGAATCCATGGTGTTGATAGACAAAAGATCAACCCACAACTTCATTAGTGAATGTTTAGCTAATGTGCCATAGCTACATGTGATTCCAACCAAATCCTTCATAGTTTGTGTAGCTAGTAAGGAACTCTTGAAATGTTAAGGATGTTATGAGAGGTATTAGTAAATTTTCAAGCCACTATTTTGCTTTTACACTTTATTCTTTACCACTGTCAAGGTTGGATATTGTGTTAGGAGTAAATTGTCTAGAAATGTTAGGGTCTACGGTTTATAATTAGAAGTAGCTAACCATGGATTTTTTATATGAGGAACAAAATTGGAGGTTGTGATGGGAATCCAATAACCCTTATGGTCCTTTTGAAAATCTTAGGTGGACCTATAATAAGGTAGAGAGCCTGAGAGCTCAAGGAGGCATTTCAAGGACACATTGTAGGGCTTTTCAAGAACGTAAAGGCATACTGGAAACTCAAGAGACACTCCAAAGGGATCTATCACTTAGGACCGGCTAGAAACTAAGCATTTTGGAAACTGAATAGACATACTAGAAACTCAGGATAAATTGAAGGTATGGTTAGAAAACCCCAAGGTGCACCAGAGACATACTGGAGTACACCAAGGCTCAAGTAGAATTTATGTCTTAAAAACATTTTAATTCTATTAGTTTAAGTATGATTGACACACTTTAGCACATTTTGTGCATGTTTGGGCATAGATATGCTTTTGACACGATTTTGAGCCCAATTTGCATTTTTATTGTGTGTTTTGGGTTTAATAGGGCTTCTAGCTTAATTCTAATTTTATGTCATCTTAGTTTAGGACTCTTTGTTACAATGGCCTAAGATTCTTATGAAGAGGGCCAAAACCTACTTCTAAACACTCATATTTCATTGGTTAATGAATTTTTTATAAAAGCATTCTCTCTTTAGTCATGTGTGAACTTCACTTAACATACTAGAAACTATGTGAACTTTGTATCTTCCACCAAACCCAGTCTGTAAGTTGTGTGTTTGTGGAGCTTGAAGTCTTTCATGGGGCGTTTCTTGTGTGGGCTTGCATCAGTTGATATTAGAGCAACAAGTTTCAACTGAAGGACATATCTACAGGTAGTTCATTTTGATTTTTGCCATTAATCGGTCAACATTTTTGGTTGCGTCAAAGGAAGGGTCAATTGTCTGAAAAGGAATAGGGGCAAAAGTTTGTAGAAATTGTCATTAAATGCCATTTTAATTTTTTTCACTTACTCTTTTTCCTTCACTAGTCACCACTAGTCTCCCATTTTATCTCATATCTATCGACTGTACTAAATGAGAGAAAGTTATCTAAATTTATATCAACAAAGCTCAGCTGCCGAATGCACCACTAAGCAAGGTTAGTCATTGTATGCATCAACTAATGTTTGTGTGTCTTGTATTGGTTGAAGGGTTTAGGCCATGAGACATTTAACATGATTTTTGTGTTAGACGATGTAAGTGTTGTAGTTATTAGTCGAATGGTGAGGATATATGGGCAACACTATGGTTACTCTATAACATAATAATTATAGGTAATTAGACAAGCAATGATGTTTATCTAAGGGTTAATTATTTTTTTATTACATTGAATATGGTTGGTTTTATTTGATACCTTGAACATAGGCTTTGAAACCAATGTGGCACTAGTGAGATGTGAAGTTGTGAGATGAAGTGTATTGTTGGTGTTTCTTTATAGGAAAAGACATGGCAAGTGTTTGTATATAAGCTTGTTAGGTAGCAGATCTAGTCATGTGCATCTATGGAGATTAAGCTGAAGTTGATTTGGTTGTTTGTTGTAATATTGGGAGTGAAAAGAAAAATGTTGTTCTATATTATTCATCATGAAAAGTGGTATGAGAAGGTAAAGTAGTGATACTCAATTAGTAGTCTTATTCTTTGTTCTTTAGTGCATAACTCCGGGAAAATTGGGGAACAAACTAATTACAAAAAAAAAAGTAATTTGGTTGGGAACTGAAAGATTGAACTTGGCTTAAGTGGATTTTTGTCAATCACTAACTTTGGAAAGTTAGGGTTTGAATTCATGAATAAGATCTCATATGCCCCCATTATTTTGTGTCATTATGAATGTTATATGTTGGTTTTTAACTTCCCAAATGTATAATTGGGTTAATTGGAAATCTATGATTTCAAATATGAGTAGGGGAAAGAAGTCTCAGTGTGATGGTGATGACATAGATAGGGTGCCTGGCTAGGTGGACACTTACACACCCACATTTTTGCATTTTGTGACTGAAGTTCACACAAAAGGGATGAGCAATAGTCATTTCCTAAACAAAGCTGGTTGGAAATTAGTGGCCAAAAAAATGCACAATGGAATCGGCTACTGTGGAGCCTGCATTACATTCACCATAAGTGAAAAACACTATAGCCCAACTACTCGATGTAGATTACAGCACTCGACTCAGATCGTGGCTAGTATTGGGATAAGGACACCAATCACATTGTCATTGACAATGAATGGTGGGAACAACATGCTCAGGTAATAGTTTGACATTATTATGTGATTGGAAATAGATTGGTATATAGGGGTTGTATGGCTAGTTGTATGATGTACTATTATTGTAATTATTGTTGTTGACAAGAATACCCTTTGGTGGCTACTTTTCAAAACAAAAGGTTTCCCGACCTTAACCAAATAGCAGCCCTTTTCTCTTATTTACCTAACGCTTAGCAAAAGATCAGCAAGATGTTGCGCCAATTATGGCTACACGATCACAAGATGACACTGTGATCCATATTATCTCGGACTTGTCCACTTTGTGGTGGCCAAGGAAGACCATGCGTTAGGATGAAGTTGATAAACACTGGGCAATTGCTTCTTCAGCTCCATCGATGTCTCTTGTGCCAATAGGCATTAGCCATATGATGGAAATTATTGGTCAAGTGCCTGGGGTAAATGAGGGTGATGCCTTCTGGCATCAGTATGCTTTTTCCTTATTTAGAATTGCAATGCATGTGACATGCTTGTCAATGGTACTAAAAACCTAGAGGTGCGTTTGGCTTGGCTTTTCATGGAGCTGCAGATGCAAGGCAATAGGCAGTGGTATGGTATTTATATATGTCTTTCTATGTAGGGCTGTCTTGGCTTCAAGGAAAATTATGAAGTGTGTCATGTGTGTTTTTAGGAACTGGTTATAATATGTACCACTAGTTGCAGGCAAAACTTAGTTAACATCCACATGTGGTTTTCTTGGTCACTTTTCGCTACCATGTTAATATAGTTATCACTTGGCGGGTTTTGTATGGTTTTATGGCATTGTGTATCTCATGTGTGTATGATATTATGTGAATGTGTAAGAACTAGTTATGGCCTTATAAAATGTCAATAGATTGTTACATGGGCATTAGGATTATTTTGCTAAAAATTTACATCAAATCCCACTTAATGAAATAGTCTAAATATAATAACAATATCAAAGGTCCTCTAACATGTATCTAAGGACAACGTTGAATATTTTAACCATAGAGTCCTTAATTGTGTCCAAAAGATACACATACATTTATGATGGTCTACACATCAAATAACAACATTTGTGGGGGTATAGGGCATGGCAAGTTCACCAATAAGCAAAAAAAGCCACCGCTATATTGTCACGTGTTTGTGCCATTGTTAATGTTTCAAAATGCAAATCATTTTCTCCCAGCACTTTGGCACTCGGGTAGCCTGAGTTTGGGACATAAAAGCCTTGAGTGTCTCAGGGTGGCAAATGTAGTTATACAATGTGAAACATGCAAGCACAATTTTCTTTTTGGTGTCCAGTTTAAAATGTTGGAGATAAAGTAGGATAGAGAATTTACCTTTCACACCACAAATCACATGTTCAGCAACATTGTAGAAGGATGCATGTGGCCAATCAAACAATTCACATGGCCCAATAAGATGTTGACCATGGAAGTCATTATGATATTATCAATCACCCCGATTAAGTGCTAACAAGCCTTCCATATTTAGGTACCCAGAATCTACGAAATAGTATTGCCCTCTATATAAGAAAACAACATTTTTAGTACTCCCCAATAACCTACCTCATGAATCACTTTGCAAAGGTAATGACCAGAAATACACTCACCTAAAGGCGCTCTTGGAAATCTAAAACTTGATTAATTTAAGCACATTTGGAGGATGAACTACCTTGCGAACTCTGAGGCATACTAGTGAACACATGGATGAAGTGCATGTCAAAATCAGCAGCCATCATGACATTTTGTAAGGTGTGACCAGTCCTTCCTTGGTAGTTCACACAATCCAGCTCAGCATAGATTCCGTAAACATAGGTACTGTCTACTATGCCTACAACACCGGAGAATGGCTCATTCCATCATCTTATGACTGTTGGATGTGGACGATTAAATGTAGAGTCATATGGTAAAATAATTTTCTCTTGAAGAAAAATGATAGAGCCTTGGAGGATGTTGGGTATTCCATCTCTGTACAAGCTCTGTTAAGAACATTGCCAACCTTTTATGTGCTAAAATCTTACTCGGCACCTATAACTGATGGTTATCCCATAAATTGGTATGAAGGTAAAAAAAAAAATTCATATGTCATCCTCATATGAGCATAGAAGTTGTGCTTACTCTTCATAAGGTGTAACAAATATTAGGCACTTGTTACTAGCTTCGTGTAGGGAATTATTGGGCAACATGAACCAGTCTGATCAAAAGATGTTTGGCCGAATGTTATATATTCCAGTAGACCGGTTAAAAGAACCAGGTTATGATGAGCAAGTTACTGCTCCTGTATATGAAAATTAGGTCAGGTTTGTGGTGGTGTCCTTGGTGTAAAAAATGGGGTTAAGACCCACAATATATCACTATCTACTCAAAGAACATTGGAGCTCAATCGAACTACACCAACACCAACATCCATTACCTGCCCAAGGGATAACCAATAATTCCCAATTAACATGGGTCTGAGACAATCGCAAAACCAAATGCATGTAACCATGAATAATAGATTTTAACTGAACACAACAAACTTAAGCACGCATAAGGTGATCTAAGAACAAATAGCACAAGACAACAACATGCACAATATGTGACAAAGACACAATGCATTTCAGTACAATAGCAGTAACATGAAAAGCTCAAAAGGGAACTCCATAAATCTATAGTGAAATAAAATTAAACATAAAGACACCAAATATCTTGGTAATAATAGGTGATGACAGCTTTCCAAGCCACTTCTTTCAATTTCGATATGTATCCAATTCACTTTTATTTTGGGTGTGCGACACCTATTCATGAAACAAGCCCATAGATGTTCCTCTGAAATGAACATGGATGAGGCATTCATCCAAGTCTGATAGCCTTCAATTATGTTTAGTAACATCGACACCAACTCTAAACACTTCGTTATGCTGGTGTCGTACTGACTGTGTAAAGAAGTGGTTGATGTAGAATCAATCACACTTGGCTGTCGCACAAAATAGATAGCTACTCAGTAATAGCTACTACATAGTCGGGGGATTGGGTCTTCACCAGTTTTCTAACTGAATTACTCCGTCCAGTTTTGGTTAGCGTGTACACTTCCAATTATGCAAACCGACCAAGGGTGGCCAAGGGAGTTGTGGAAAAAGAACGACTTGGAGGGGAGGCCGACCATGATTGGTGACCTCCATCCACAATGTTATCTATTTGGGCAAACCGATGTGCAGCTCTCACTGCTCTGAGACTTGTAACCTCATTATATTCTATCTATGGACTAGATGAGCCGACACAAGAAGATTGGTGTGAGATAGTCACCATATTAGTGTGAAGATTTGAAACAGTTTGGAAAAAGTACGAGAGGAAAAAAAACAAAGCAAACCATGTTATCATTGGGAGCAACTAGGATGATAGTTAGGGGTGAAAGTTTGGGTTATAGGGTCGGGTTCGGGTTGAAACCTGACTTTTTTAAACTATCACCAACCCGATTAACCCTAACATTAACCCGACCTTATTTCCTTAATAACCCGAACTGACCCTAACCCAATTAGGGTCGGGTTGACCCAAAATTCTGATTGCTATTTCCATAATTCCATAATTTCCATTACACATTCAAATATATCCAACCTATAAGTCCTAAAAATATCCACTTACATAAATCTTGAACATATTCAAATCCACTTAAAAGAACTAGTAACAAACATAGAAATGGCCACAACATGAACAAACTTAACAAGATAATAAACATGTCCCAATGGCCACAACATAAAAAAGAGTGAAACTTAATAGCATAACATAAGTCATAACCATACATAGCAATTGGGTGCAACAAAAGCATCAGTGCATCACCATCCTTTTCTACTTGTTTCCTCCTATTGGGTCCAACAACACTAAAGCATTAGTCACAACCTTCAAGAAAAATAAGGGAAATAATCACGTAGGGGTGTAAGTGAAACCTTTGCAATAATGCTCATAACTCACCAATATGAATATAAAGCTCAAGCTAACTAGCTTAGCAATATCAATAACAGCAGGTGCAGAAGAGATGGTCTCCAAATATGGGAGGGAAAATAGAACAAAACAAACAAATTATAAATTCAATAGAACAAAATTTTACATGTTAATATCGCACCATCAACAAAATTAAGCTCACCTTGATCAAGCTTTTCAATTTCTTGTAATTGTTCTTCGACATTGACATGTTCTTTCTTCCCTGAAGCTCTTAGCCAATCCTGTGCACAAACAAGTGCCTCCACAGTCTTTGGAGACAGTGAACTCCTAAACAGATCAAGCACATGACCACCAGTACTGAATGCCGATTCTAAAGTAATAGTAGACATTGGAATAGCCAACACATCACATGCAACCAAAGAAAGAATGGGAAACCTAGGGCTATTGACCCTCCACCACTTAAGAACATTGAAGTCTTCAACACAATCTTCCAAGTTCTCATCTATATGCTTATCCAACTTATTTTTTTATTGAAGACTGCTCATAGCTTTGAGTTGCTTGTATTGATTCATCAAGATTGCCTTTGACATTGATGGTCCTTGATCCTCCAAGTCTATTACATTAGAATTACCACTTTCATCACTTTTGCTTGGCTGGTTGTTTGGAGTGGAGTAAGTTGACTTGTACTCTTCAAATAATTGCTTAAGTGTGACTTTCACCTTCGCAATAAGCTTTTCCCCAATGTTCTTTCCGTACATCTTTATTATTGCAAACTCCAAATATTCCATTTTACTTATTAGATCAAGCACAATAACAATAAAAATCATCAAGTTCATCTTTTCAGGATTCGCCCAATATTTCTCACATTTCTCTATCATTTTGGAAGACATAGAAGGAAAGCCCTTATCCGCACATATACTCCAATCCTACAACAACATATCAACATTGCTTATCTCATTGAAGTAAGTATTTGCAGTCACATAATAAGATCTAAAGACACGTAATGTAAGATCATAGAAAGCCTTAAGTAATGTTGTTACTAAACTAACATTATGCCAAGCCTCCATTTCAGCTTTGCCCAAACCTCCCCCCTCCCTAAGTTCACTCATATAAAAAGGATCCTGATCCTCATAAACAACAAAAGCCCTTCAAAATTTCAGAGCTATCTCAAGCATCAAATATGCTGAATTTCACCTAGTAGGGACATCAAGACATAATGAACACTTTGCCTGAATTTTTTCCTCAACAATGCACACTTTAAACTTTAGTAATCGTGCTGGAGATTGCCTAATATATCTCACAGCATTGCGCACATAGACAATGGAATCAGAAGCAAGCTTAAGACCATAATTCATAATCAAATTTATTATATGAGTGACACACCTCATATGAATATAGTCCCCCTTTAGAACACTAGTCAACCTAAGGCTATTACTCATTTGAACTAGTATTATCCACAGTAATGGTCATCAAATTTTCTATTCCCCATGAACCTAAGGCTTTTCAATTGTCTTTCCAATTACTTCACCCTTATGATAAGAAATTGGAGAAAAATTCAAGATTCTTTTTTGTAATTTCCAGTCATTGTCAATGAAATAAGTAGTCACACACATGTAGTTAATTCTTTGAATAGAAGTCCATGTGTCAGTGGTTATTGAAATTCTTTTAGCATTATACTTCAAGAACTTGCTTAATTTCTCCCTTTCAGCAACAAATAACTCATAACAATCTGTGGCAACAATAATTCTAGATGGCAACTGAAGCTTAGGTTGGACAATATTGCAAAATTCTTTAAAACTAGCACCCTTAACAAATCAAATAGGCAAGTCATCAACGATAACCATATGCGCCAATGCAGTCCTACAAGACATCATATCAAACTTCCAATTAGTCATAAGAGGATCCCCATCAATACCCTTTTTCAAATTAATGGACGCTTGTTTTGGATCATTTTGAGCCTTGCAGTTATACTCATAATGGTTTCTTAGATTACGTGTCCAATGCTTCTTAGGATCACAAAGATAAATTTCACCACAATGAATGCACTTACATTTTGTTTGGTTGGTGCCATCAATAAATTCGAGGTGATTCTAATAGCTAGCCCTCTTCCTCATCTTCTTACTTTCACTTGTTGGAGCGTGACGACTTATGTCCATTTCAGTTGTACTTGTTTGTGTTTCCCTCACTTCTACATTTTCCATATTTTTTTCCACCACTAACATCACCATCAATATTACTGTTGGCTATCTAAAAATTAAAAAAATAACAAGGTTTAAAATTTGAGTTACCATATTGATTGATTGAGCAACATTTATTGCCTAATTAGCTAGCTAACATATATATCTTGATTCTAGCCAACAATTTAAGTCCTGTCTCTATTTATATCAGCTTAATCTCTTTCTTCTTCCCTTCACCCATAATACTCTGTTACGGAGTATTCGATTATAATAGTAATTAAATTAAATTCTAACAAATCTCCAATCATATTGTTGTTCCAAATAACTAATCATAAGTTGCCCTATTTTCAACTATAAGACAGCCAATATATGTCATGCTTATGGATCACATTTTTTACTTTATCCAACTCTCTCGGTAATGTCCAGCATTCTTCATACGTGCACCTTAATTATAGGTAATTACATTTCAATCAGTATTGCAATTGCTCAATTTCAATTAATTAAAACCTAGTTAAAACTGAAGGCTATCAAAAAATGAAAAAATAAATTGCATATTACTGAAAAGTAGAGAAACTTTTAAATTCAAGAATCAAATTCATGCTGAAACTTGAAAAGAAAAACCTACACTTGAAGATGAGTCTGTCTTCTCTGCGCTTGCCGAAACGTTCAAACGTTTAGGGTCGGTGACTCCATGATCGACTGGTCAGTGGTGGTCGACTGGTTAGCGGGATGAAGGCCGTATGCGGCGTCAGAGGACAACAGAAGTTCAGAAGTTCATCTTTATTAATTGTCATAGTGAGGGCCAAGGAGAGAAACGGACAGTGAGGATACTCAAGAGAGGGACAGAGGAGGAGGACAGTCTTACCGGCGTGCCGCTGTCGTTCCTATTTTCCATTCAGGACAAAATCAGGAACTCAAAGTTAGGCTGGCGTTTGCCGCAACGACGAAGGCAACAACTGACTCAACTCGAAGTGGACTGAAGAGTGACTGCGTAAGGATTCAGAAGAGATGAAGGACGAGGGAGGGTCGAGGGTTTGCTTAGCTGCTGCTTACCGGATTGAATAGGATTAAGGATTGCCAGATTGGATTGGGTTGTTGTTGGGAGTCTTAGGACTTGGGCTAGTGTTTTGGGCTTCAAAAATAGAATTAGGGCAGCAAGTTGTGTTTTAATTTTAGCCTATTTTCAGTGGTGGCCTAGTGGGTTAAACTTAAATTTTAAATGAGTAATGGGCCTAATGGCCTAATAAGCCTAACTCAAGTAGAAAAAATAGGGTCGAGTTGGATTTTTGCGAATTAACCTGACCCAAATTGATTTCTTTAGTTCTAAACACGAATCGGATCGGGTTAACCTGAATTCACATTTTTTCCTTCCTCTAACCCGACCCAAACCCTATAACTAAGGTCGGGTTCAGGCTCAAGTTAGGGTTTAGGGTCACTGCTTACACCCCTAACGATGGTTCATGCCTCAAGAAGTCTTTCACCAAAGTTAACATACTCTCCAAATCTGACCATTTTGGTGTCTTCTTGTTCTTTATGGCTTCCACATAGGGATTGTTATGCATTAACATAAAGAATTTACTGAATAAGTTATGATGAACATATTATAGATAAGCACAAACCTGTATATGACTTTTCCACCAATCCTTATTTGCGACCACAGTACCTATAACATGGTCCCAACCCATACCTGTTATTAACCCTAAAAGATATTTCCATGTTGTGTATTGCCATTTCAGAAGCTGCCACTTCTTTTTTAAATTGGGCAACAATGTATGGCCACCTGGTCTCTTGGTAAAATTGTGATTCTATCAAGCCTTATTTAGTCTGCATTGAATGACCTTCCTCAACTAGTCATTTTTGGACAACACTAATGGTGATACGGTACAAGGAGACTGATGTCATTATCCTACAATCCCTGATCATGTTTAGCCATATCATTGGCCATGGAAGACCCATCGGACATCTCAGATTCAAGTTTTCAGTTTATTGCATTAGGAATCACCTGTTGTCATGTCTCCATACAAAATCAATATCTAACTTCACATTTAATGACCAACTTCCAAATACACATGCATAAAATAAACCTAGTGCATCAATTAGAGGTACGGTACCAAACCATTTATACATGCCATTAAGCTACCCCAATACAGAGTAGATGAAAAATGAAAGACAAATAGAGATAACCAAACCCCGACAATAAACACTCAGGTATTGATCATTATCTGGATCCACGAAGTTGCACCAACAAATAAGACCACATAACCATCATTTAGCATCTAGCCAAATTCCAAATTGAGGGAAATAGAAATATCAATGACACACATTCATCCAAAATAAGTCTAATTCAAAACTAATTTTCCAACAACTCATGCAGAACTTACCCACTGGAGTTGTATTTAGCGCTTTCACTGGGCTACCTACTTTGTAGTACCTTCACTTTGCTTAAAACAACAAACACCTCCCCACAGTGCAAAAAATAGCAACATTATTCACAAATTAGACTTAAGCGAAAGTTAGATGAGCTCAACATTGAACATTACCATACTTACGACGATGGTGATCCAAAAGATGAACATCCTCCCCCTCAAACTCATAAATTCAAAAGATTACAAATGAGGCCTAACCTTGCTTGGTGGGACATTAATGTGGTTATGGGAAGGTAGATACAGAATAAACAGTAGATGGCAAAGGGAAGGGGATGGGTAGTGAAGCTTCATGGGTGCAAGTCAAGACGGCCTTTTCTCCCTTGTTGCAATAGAAAGAGTAGGTGATAAAAGTAAAATGGCATTTTCTAGCAACTTTTATCGCTGTTCCTTTTCAGATAATGGACCCCTCCTTTAACACAACTAAAAATGTTGACCAGTTAATGGAAAAAATTGAAAACAAACAGCCCTTAAATTTGTTCATCCTATATTTGTGTTTCTTTCAATTCCTCATCTTTTTGTTTAGGTTCTTATGATTTCATATTTGCTTTTAAACTTTTTTTTTTTGTGTTTGAAGCCTTTTGCATTCATTTAAGTCTTATTTGTTTCAATGTCCATCCCATTCATGCCAAATTAAGTTCTTTAGATTCAGATTTTTTTTCTTTGTTACTATATTTTTTTAATTCCAATTCTAAATATTTTATCTCTATTTTAGGTTTTTTTCATCCAGTTTTAACCCAAACCATCTCGGTTTTGCTCCAAACCTTATTGTTTGAAGTTTTGTGTTTTCCAAGCCATTTGTTTGTGTTGAATTTGTACATTTAGCAAAAAAATAAAAAATAACAAAAAGAAAAATGACCAAGTTGTGTTGTTTCAAGAAATTCTTTAAAGTTTGATTAAAATTTCATATTTTCAAAAAAATCGTTGCTGGGGAAGTTACCTTGGACAACACCAATCACACGTCCAACAACGTTGCAAAAAGATGCATACACCCAATTGAATAGTTCATATGGAAAAGTAGGACGTTAACTGTGGAAGTCATTATAACGGTAGCGGTCACCCTATTAGGGTGCTAAAAAGCCTTCCATATTTGGGAACGTAGATTCTACTAAATAGTGTCTACTTATTTATAAGGAAGCATCATACTTAGCACTTATCAATAACTTATCTTATGTTATTAACATTGCAATGGCCATAAGGAGAAACACTCACTGGGAGGCATTCTTGGAAATCTAAACCCTGGTTGATTAAGGCACATTCGAAGGCTTAGACTATCATGTAAACTCCCAGGTATACTGGTGAACACAAGGGTGAAGTACATGCCAAAATTAACCACCATTATGATGTTTTGTGAGGTGTGACAAGTCCTTCCTTTATAGTACTCCCTATCCAACCAAGCATAGATTTTGTAAATGTGGGTACTGTCTACAACACCTACAGCACCAAAGAATGCCCCATTCCACTAGCTTAAGATAGTTAGGTGTGGACAACTAAATGAAGGGTCATATGGTAAAAACAATTTTCTCTACAAGGAAAATGGCATAGCATAAAACCTTCCTAAACAATTAAAATATGGTATCCGTAGAATGCTTGAAGACCTGTAGGACGTCCCAGTGCTTTTGTTCATTCAAAGTACTATCAAGGACATTGTTAACCCCTTATAAGCTAAAATTCCACTTGACCTTCGTAACTGATGGTTGTCGTACAAATTAGTATGTAGGTCCCATAAGCACTCATGTGTTATCATCATTTGATCATACTATTCATGCTCACTTTGAACTAGGTGCAATAACTATTAGGTGCCCGTTATTAGTTTCTTGCAGTACACTGGTGGGTGGCATAGTCTGATTTGAAGATATCTAGCTAAATGTAGTAAATCTTGGTAGACTAGATAAAAGAACCAATTGGTGATATGCACATTGCATCTGTTGTATATGCAAATTAGGCCGGGTTTATGGTGGTATCCTTGGTTGAGAAGACAAGGTGAGTCCCATGGTATATCCACATAAATCCTAATAGTTGCCAGGCTCAATGGTATTGCACTAGCACCAACATCAACTAAAACATCCATTACTTGCCTAAATGATCACCAACAATTGGCCATTAAAAAATGTCAGGGACAAGCTCAAACCTAAATGCATGTAACCATGAATCACATATTCTAATTTAACACAACATACTTAAGCATGCACAAGGATATTCGAAAACAAAGCAACACACCACAATGGCATGCAAACTATGTGACAAGACATAGTGCATCCGATTACAATGTCAGTAACATGAACCACTCAAGAGACAACCCAAAAAATCATTGGTGAAATAAACATAAACACACAAACACCAAATATCAAGGCAAGACAAAACATGTAATGCTCCGTTGAAGGCATAGGTGATCACAACTTCTCAAGGCACTTCCTTTTTTCAATCTCCACATGGAGCAACTCACTTTGATTTTGGTTGTGCAACACCTATTCATAAAGCACCTCCAAAGACCCTTCTCTAAAACGAACATAAATTATATATCCATCCAAATCAGATTGCCTTCCATAGTGCCTAAGAACATTGACACCACTCCAAACAAATCATTATGCTAGTATTGTGCATGTTTTGTAAGGAGGTGGTTGACACTGAATCAATGTGTTCTTGGTTATCATGTAGAATAGATAACCACTCACTAATAGCCACTGCATAGTCGGGGGACAGGGTCCTCGTGCGTTTCCCAGAAGAATTACTCCGTCAACTTTTTGGTTAGTGCATGCTCTTCAAGTTGTGCAGGCCTGCCCAAGGTTGCTGGTGGAGTTATGGAAATGAAACTAGTTGGAAAGAGGCTAGCCTTGATTGGTTACCACTTGAGACAATATTAACTATGTGGACAAACTGGCATGCAGCACTTGTCGCGCTATGACTGATAACCTCTATTTTTTCCATTGGTAGACTAGATGAACTAATACAAGAAGATCAGCGTAGGGGCACCATTGTGCCAATGGGAAGATGCGACACAGTTTCCATAAAAACACACTAAGAAGAGACAAAGCGCCCTAAGCCATCATCAGGGAGAGGTTAGGATAATAGTCCATGTTTTAAGAAATCTTTCACCAGAGAAAATGTACTCTCCAAATTAGACCAATTCGACGTCTTCTTGTTCTTTAAGGCTTTCACATTGAGGTTGTTCTACATAAACAATAAAATTTAATAAAAAAATTATGGAAAACATATTATAGAAATTAACCAAGCAATTCATACCTATATATGACTTTCCTACCAAGCTTCATGGGTGACAACAGTACCCGTCACCAGGTCCTAGCCTATACCTATTGATGGCTCTAGAAGATGCTTCTACGTTGTGTATTGCTATTTGAGCAGCTACCACTTGTTTCTAAATTGGGTTACCATGTATGGCTAACCGGTCTCTTGCTAAAATTGCAACTCTATTAAACCCTATACGATCTACATTAGATGTTCCCCCCAATCAATCTTCTTTAGAAAAGACCAGCGACAATATAGTAGAAGCGCGACAGTGGCCTCGTGATCTCACAATGTTTGATCATGTTTGGCTTTTTCATTCGCCAAGGAGGATCCACTGGATACCTCATATTTAACTTGTCCACTCATTGAACTTGGAAACAACTACTATCATGTCTTTATACAAAATCAATATGCAACTTCACAAAACCACAACAAAGCAATATAACTTATATTTGACTAACATATGACACTAACTCATTTTCAAGAAATTAAGCACACAAGGACCAACTTCCGGGTGATAGATGCATGAAAGAAATATAATGCATCAATAAAGAGTGCGATCATAAAGATTTTGCACATGGCATTAAACGACCCCAATACACACTAGATGAAAAAGCCCAATATGGTGATGCGAGAAGATTGCAATCACTATATCAAACAAATAAGCAACCCCCGAACCTCAACACCCATACACTCATGTATTAATCCTTATCTAGTTCCACCAAGTTGCATGTACAAATTAGACCATATAACCATTGTATCATAAATAGTCGAATTACAAAACTGAGGGAAAATAGAAATATCCACAGCACACCTTTATCCCAAATAAGTTAAATTCACAACTAATGTTCCAACAACTCATGCAAAACTTACCCTCCAAAATGTGTATTTATTACACTTAACTATAACTCAGGTCGAGAAGTTACATGCTTCGTAGTACCTTTACTCAGCTAAAATTGACCAAACGCCACCCCATTGGACAAAACACAACAACATTTTTCACAAATTAGGCTTATGTGGAAGTTAGCTTAGCTCAACAGTGTACATTACTAGACTTACGATGGCAGTGGTAAGAATGACGAACATCTGTCCCCTCTCATGAACAGATTCAAAAATTCCAAGTGGGGCTTCATTGTACTTGGCGGCCATTAATATGGCTGTAAGAAGGCGGATTTGGAACAAACAATGAGTGATGGAGGGGGGGATGTCGGTGGAGCTTTTCGGATGAGAATTGAGATGACTTGGTATAACTTGGCATAGTAGACAAACTTTATATGAAAATGGAGAATATGGTGAAAGAAAAAGGCTGAGCAGGTGAAAAATGGACCAATGGCATTTATTAGTAATTCCTTTTCAAATGCTAGTTTTTTTCTCTAACCCACCTAAAAATGCTGACTAGTTAATGGGATTAAGCCTAACTGAACTACCCTTAAGATAATAATGAAAAGAAGAAATTAGGAAATAGTAACCTATGAAATAAAGTGATAAATGAAACAGGAAAAAAACCAAAGAGTCAAGGAATTGAAAGAAGTATTGTTATGTTTGACTTTCAGTCAAAGTTATGGACTTAATTTTGTGGCAATTTTTACCTCAAGCTTTAAGCCTATTATTCCATGATTTTGTAATTTCTCATGTTATTGTTTTTTTTTGTAGGTTGAACAAAAAAATGGATGCATTGGATTAAGACCGGAGCATGCAGTGTTAAAAGTTAAACGAATAAATTTTTTGGGTTAAAGAACCTATTGGGCGGCGAACCAGGTGTCGTGCACGACACAACAAGCATTTTGGTGCTACAATGATTTCTTACTTTCCAAGTTGGGGCACCACTTCTCAGGCGTTTTGAACAAGTGGGACTCCTTCCAATGGAGCTGTAACCTAACAAACATGGCCTAGATCAAAATCTAAAATGAACACCTTTCATTTTAAATGTCTAAATCTAGCTTTCATTGTCTGTATCACCAATCATCTTCTTCATTAATTTTTGCATCAATTCAAGAATGAGGTTTTAAGGAACCTTGGAGGAGGAGTTTTCTGTTACAAGCCTTAAGGATATCATCTTTTAGGGTTTTTTCTTTTCTTTTTCATTGAAAACTCTCCCTGTATCATTTAGGTTCAGACATGGTACTTTTATCTCCTATGATTATGGAGTAGTTTCTTTGTTACCCCTCATGTAGGTTGTGAACTACTTGGATTGGTTGCTTAACATAATAATTGATGTGTTATTCATGAGCTCTTGTTGCTTGTTGATTACTGTTGGACTCATTACTTTGTATTGATTGTTGAATATAACTTTCACACAAAACACAATCACAGTTTAAGAGTGTATAGGAAAGGTGGATCAAAGAGATGTCTTCTTGGCCATTAGGTGTATATTGGGTATTGAGAGTCACCTACACATACTCTAGGCATAGTGATTAAGATATCTTTGTTATGTTGAGCTATGAAGAGCCCTTATAACTTGAACAGAGGGTATGGTCTCAAGTTAGAATCTCAACATCAACAAATATGAGTAATTGGGCAACTTGACCATTAAGTTAATATGGAATTTATGGGGAATGATGCTTAATATCTTGCATGGTTCACCATCTTAGAATAGCTTTCATATAATCCCTAATATAGTAAGCAGTCCTCATCTTTAGTCAATAATGCTCATATTTGCCTATTACTAAAGTAGTTAACACATCTTATTCTTAACTTAGCTCCATTATTAATTCGATAGTTTGATAATCAAACCTCTTAGCTTAGCTCCATTTTATTCTTAACTTAGCTCCATTATTAATTTATGGATAACATTGTAAATAATTAAAATTTAGGGACCAAAGTACAAAAATTAGGATCCTCGGGTTAGTATGACATACACTATCACCTAATAAACACTATATCTCTCATAAGCACTTTATTAACACACAATCCCAATAGTAACACACTAACACCCATAATCACTATACCACATACAATCAATATACTTTTGTCGACTTCACCCACAATCAACTAACAGTATCATGAACATTGCCGAATTTTATCCATACACGAAATTAAGTGAAGTAAATTAAAATTTGACCCCTACACGAGTCTGAACCATAATTCTTAAAGAAGTTTATTGTAAATTATGGAATTCTCCTTATGGGTTGTGTTAAAACTCCACCCATGTCGAGTTTTGACCAAGGTTTGTCAAATTGATCTGCATTTTCCATCCTAAACCCCAAAGGTTGTGAGATGAAGGAAGTTTCTGTGGCAGTGTAGGTGGTGGAGGAGCGAGAACAATTTTGAGAAGAACCGGCGGTACCGGGAAGGAAAGGTGGAGATGGTCTAGTGGAAGTGTGGGTCAGCAATGGATGGCCACAAGGCGGTGCAAGTTCGGTGCCAGAGGTGCTGATCGGAGTAGGGGGTGCATAATCGAGTGGATAGGCAGCCCAGAGTGATGAGGGTTGGGTCGTCGTGGTGAAGGAAGATGTGACAATGGATACTGTTGTCAGGAAGGGAGAGAACTTGTCACCGCCGACGTTCGGTCGGAGTGGTTACGATTATTGGGTCGCTATCTGAGAAGCTGGAAAATACCACGTTGAAGTACAGTGCAAGGGCAATTCGAATATTTTTTGGACAAGTTAGCAACTTGAGCTAGTTGAGCAAAAAGATCTAGAGAGAAGTTATGAAGAATGTTAAATTTGATGGTTTGAGGGTGCTTTGAGTGTGGGGAAGAAAATTTAAGGACCAAGTTGACATTTTTTTAAAGATTCTATTAACTTTAATTGTAAAATTGACAGAAAGACAACAATTAGAACACAATCTAAAACGTTTGGGATTTTAAGAGGAGAAAATGAAGGATAGAAGCCTGTTTAGGACAACACAAAAAGGTTAAAAATGATAAATAAATTTTAATCTTTGAAAACTTTCATTTTTTTCACCTATAATAATTATAGGATGAGTCCCCGAACTTTTTAGATTTTTACATTTTCACCCAAAAGTTTTAAAATTTAACAATTTAGCCACTAATAGACAATAATAAACTAGATTTACATTTCGTAGAAATTTCATAATGAAAATTGGAAATTGTAGCAAATTTTTCTAAACATAATTAAGAAAATTTTTATAAATTTTTTAATAAAACATACTAAAAGAAGGAAAAGTAACCTAAATTAAATCATACCAAAATCGAATTCTTTAATTTCAATTTCAACAGAAACTGTACAAAACTTGAATCAGTTTAGTTATTTCAGCCTATGCACTAATAACCTGAGTAAACATAATTGCCAACCCAAATCTAGGTCAAACCTTGAATAATCCAACATAAAATAATCTAAGACTAAAATTGATTCCACCTGCTTTGAATCTGAATCCAAAATAAACCCGACCCAACTTAGCCCGAATCTGAAATCTACTCAACTCAAACCCAAATAATCCGACCTGAACCTAAATTCATGCTAACCCAATTAAACCTTTACCTGAATGACCTGGCCTAAATATAATCCGATCCACCCAATTATCATCTCTATATATATCAAACAAGAAAATGCTACCATTTATTAATTGGATAATCTACATGTTTAGTCCTTGTACTTAACCTGAAGTTTCTTTGTATTTAGAATATTTTCAGTAGACTATAAGGTGACCTGATCGTCCAGCCGGCTAAACCTTTCTATCCGTGAACTGGAATTCTTGCCGTTTTTGGTTAGTAGTCTAAACCTCGCTTATTAGAAAAGGAAAATACAAAAATCGAAAGTTGATACTTGAAAACGTTCAAGAAATTATCTTTCAGAATTTTTGTGAAAAATTAGGTATTTTCTATTGATTTCTGGTGCAAGACAAACCTGCCCCTTATATCTATATATATTTACATTCCAATATTACACTGTAAAACATAAAGCAGATGTGAATACATCAAATTTCATATTCTCTCTAAATTAGAGATATTTACAAATTATATACCGAATATGCACAAACAAAATATACAAAAAAAGTGAGAGATATGTATAAATGTTTAGTAACATTTGTATAAATGTAATCATACATATGATACGGGACAATATCCCATAAAAAATAAGTGTGAATGCATCAAATTTCACTTCTAAACAAAATTAGAGATAAATACAAACAAACGGCAGATATGTATGAAACTTTATGTATATAGTAAGTGATAAATAAGAACAAAATTTGTAGCACATATGTACAATTGTATATACGATATTTATATTTTTGTAAATTAAATTAAAATTAAGATAAAAATTCAATTAATAGTAATATAATAGCAATATATACAAATCAGATGTTCCATGTGCCTGAATATGATATACAAATAAGGTTAGAAATATATACAAAATCAAACAACTAACATGTATATTTGTTATGAGATTTGTTTTAAATATGTGAGACATATGTACAAATAAAATTATAAGAATTGTAACTGATATGTATAAAATTCTACATATAAAAGTAAGTGATGGATATGTATGAAACACATGATACATGTACAAATTATATCACAGAATTGATACTAAATGTTATTCCCTCCATCCCAAGTTTTCTGCTCCATTTGCCATTTTGGACCGTCCCAAATTCTTTGCTCCATTTTCCTTTTTAGTAAGTTCTAGTAGACAACTTTACAATTATACCCCCATCTACTACTGTCAATTCATTTTGTTTTTGTTTTGCTTTGTCGATACCTTGCTGGCCACCACCGGCGTTGCTTCGACGGGCAATTGGGGCGGCGAGCGATGGGAGGAGGAGGTCGGACCGGTGAGCGATGGGGTGAGGAGGTTAGGGAGGCAAGGCGATGAGGTGAAAAGATCGAGGTAAGGAGATCGGGGCGACGAGGTGAGAAGATCGGGCTAACGAGGTCGACGCGGCAAGCAACAAGGCGAGAAGATCTGGGCAAGGAGGTTGGGGCGGTGGGCGGTGGGTGACGATGTGATAAGATCAGGGCGAGGAGGCTAGGGCAGTCGGCGGCAAGCAATGGGTCGAGAGATTGGACGTGAAAAATGCGATTCGACGCGAGGACGAGCAGGTGACCAAAGGAAGTGACAAGATAAGGTCGATGATGGCGAAATCGGAGGGCAAAGTTTCAAGTTTGGTGAAATTGGGTTTGAGATTTGGGACGGAGGGTGATGTCAAGATGGAGGAGGCGACAGAAGGTGCAGGCAGCATGTGACGAGGATGGCGTGGAGACAACAGAATGTGCGATGGTGGCCGGTGGGGATGGTGGCAAATCTGGGTTTGATGGTGGTTACTATGCACATTTGTTTTGTACTGTGGCTGACTAAGAAGAAAAAAATTTGGGGTAAAATTGAAAAAATGTACATATTTTTATCATTTTTTAATCTTCGTGCCAAACACAAATGGAGAAAAAAACATAGGACGGAGGAAGTATTTTTTTTCATAAATAGTTTTATGACTTCTTGCATATTATTTTTTACATCTGTACATATAAATGTAAATCTTAGCTTAAAAATAAAATTTGGGGTAAATTTAGGTAAGTACAATTAGGTAAAAGGAGAAACGCTAAAATCAAAATAACCTCGAAAATTCGTACTACAAAGCTTTAGAAAGAAAAAAAGTAAAATACACCTCTCATCCCTGGAAGTTTGGTCTTCATTACAATCACCCCTTAAGGTTGGTTGTTAGCAGATCGGGCCCCTGTCACCACTCACGAGCTATCGTTACTCTAGTCTGACCACCGTCTCACACACCATCGCCGGACGTACAGCCCTGATCCACCACCGGCCCTCGCCCCGTCTCGCGGTGTGTATCGCCTCTCCCACACATTGCCAGCCATCCAAAACGCCGTATCCACCAGTGATCGCGAACTCCCTCGGCGGGTCTCATCCATGCTTTGCCGTTGATCTAGCCACCCACTATGTGGCGTTATTGATCCTCACATCCCCGGCCGTCATCCATCGTGCCAACAACCGAGCCAGCACAAATGTGACGGGAAACGAGAACAGGCCGAGGCGGCGCGGCCGTGAGAGGGAGAGAGAAAGAGATCCTAGCAGGGATTCAATTTATTTAACAGTGGTAAATTTGTCTTTTCGCCAGTAAGGCTCGGGCAAACCGTGATTTCTGATTTGTTTGGCTCGATATAGAAAAAATTCATACTCCCTCCGTCCCATAAATTTTGATACATTTGACTTTTTATTATATTTTGACTTAATTTTATTCATATTATTGTTTGTTAGAAAAAATAAAAAAAATATATATTTAGAAACTACATATCTTGAATTGTTATTCATATACAAAGATTTTTATTTATATATTAAAATGTTGAAAATAAAAAATCATAGATTAATTACCAAAAACAAATTGAGCAAAACTTTTGGGACGGAAGGAGTATAATATTAGTATCTCCGTTTCACAAAGGTTTGTCATTTTATTTTTTTTATTAAAATTTGACTTAAGAATATTTATATTAATTTTTATTGTAAAATTTTTTTTTTAAAAAATATATTTATAAATTAGATTTTTTAAGGTATTATTTTCATATAAAAAATTTATATTTCTATAAAAAAATTATTAATTAATTACTATGAATAGTAAATAGGATAAGTTTTACGCTAGTTTCTAAAAAGAAAATTATTCAATAGGTTATTAATTACATATAGTATTAACTTTTAATGACATTAAATTAAATACAAATTAATGAAAATTAAATTAATCAATTATTTTTAGTAGAAAAAGTATAAAGCACGGGAGAAGAAATTGAAGGTAGAAGATCCAATCAATGACAAATGTTTGTACACCATCCCAATATCGTCCTGTATTTTTTTAGTAAAGGTAGCCATCCCATCGGTACATGAACGAATCAATTTCAATCAGATCGCACAAAACCACTTTTGTGGACTAGAAGGCTAGAAGCTTCCTACTGGCCGCGTGTATCCCGTGTTCTTTCATAGTCTTAATTGCTAAGTTTCTATCATATTCATACCTTCAGAAAAAGAATATGTTCTCATCAATATTATATTTAGGATAATGATATGCAAAAATCATAAAAAAATTACATATGTTTTAATGCAGACTAAATCAGCCACTTAGGTTATTTGCGGCTCAAATAAGCCATTCAAGTTTTAAAACTGGGCCATATGCCCATTTCATATTTACAGTTAGAATATTGTGTCTAAAGCTAGCATATTCTGTTTCCTTTTGTCTTTGCTGGCAACTACAAGAAGTGCATGCATAACAATAAATCGATCATTCTCATAAGTGGTTAGCAAAGTTGATAATCTTGCTTCTGTTGTGGGTGAGTACTGGGCAACAGGGTGTTCAAAATGAATAAGAGTAGCGATCACTTGATTTGAGCATGGTTTTAATTTAGGGTTTGGGTAAGTTTTGGGGATTTTGGTTATGGTTCATTCTAAAAAAGGCATTGGTTGTTGATTCACATGGTGTTGGTGTCATCCTACCACCTTGTGAAAACAACCAGGATGATTGGGATTCTGTTAGGTAAAACTTGATGTTTTGATTCTATTCTAATCAATTGCTCTTGATTTGTTTTTTTAGGTTAAGCAAAAGGCAAAGCCAAAATTTGATGCTTTGGTTGATAATTGCTATGTAGAATGTATTTACTTAATGTCAATTACACCGGAATGGAAGGGCAGTTGTATGAGAACAAGATGTGCCTTTGTGGGCATATATTTGCTGTGAGAATTTCTGAATCAGAGAAAAATCCAAACAAACTATATTACACTTGTGTTAAGAACAAATGTGATTTTTTGGGACTAGTGTTTGCCAAAGAACACGATACAAGCAGGGGCGAAAAGCTTTTGGGTGGACAAAGTGTAGGAAAAAATGAGGTAATTGGTAGTGGCTTGAAGAGACCTACTGGCATACAAGAAAATGAGTTGTTGGTTTCAAATAATAAATTATATGTGAAACTAGAGACACTTGAGAGTGTGATACTAAGAACAAGGAATGGCTAATTATGAGTTCACTGTTTAACGATTTTGCCGTTCCTATTATGGTTGGGCTTCTGTTGATGTTGCTAAAATAAAATGTTGTTTAGGTATTGTTATTGTTGTAGATAGGTATAGTAATGTGTAGTCATAATGTTAATGTGGTGGTTCTAGTCTTTGTAATATGGATTCAAATGGTGATCAATGAAGTGTTTTGTTCTCCACTTCTTATCTACCATTATGAGTTTACTGATTATTTTGCTTTGGTGCCTTAAATTTCTGCAGTTGCTGGAATATGTCTACAGGAGACCAAAACAATGAGTATAGTTACAAGTTTGTGCTGGAATTTTTATGTTGAAATATGCAGATTTAGTCATACATCATAATTGCACCAAAACAATGATATTAGGAACAAGTGTACTGGAATTTGTATGCTGGAATATGCAGGTTTAGTCTTGGACTAGAATTGCACCAAAACAATGATATCAAGAACAAGTTTGTGGTTTTTCAATTTTCTTAACCATGTTGTCATTTAGACAAATGACAACACAAAAAACAGAGGACATTACCTACATTTTACTAGAAAAATTGGCATTGGTTGAACTATCACCAACCTAATCCAACAAACTTAATAGAACATGGGCCCACAAGAAAATAGCTTTACCCAAAAAAGCAACTTCATAATCTTCAAATATCTTAACTTAGTTTAACATAGTCACTATCAACTATGAATTATAAAATCAGAGCCATTGTTTCAGCCAAAAAACATTCATTTTTACAAAATAAATTATCCATAAAAAGACAATTAAACTTTAAATATCTTAACTCCATTACTGTTAATTAAAAGTATTGGGGAGGAGGGCTATGATTGTGTAGTTGACGAGCTTGGTGGCATAGAGTAAAGTTGTCTCAGAGTCTAGATTTTCCTCAAAATGTAGAACCTGATTGAAACCATCTTGATGCTGAACTACCACCAAGTTGAATAGAGCAGGATAGGGAAATTGTCTCAACACCACCATTATTATTTACTTGATCTACAAAACACATGGAATGTGTCAAACTGTATTAACTCGGTAAGCAATTCTATGGATCTCATTATAGTCATCATATTTAAACAATGATATATATGCACTGCATTTTGACTACTAGTTTGACTACAAACTAAAGTATCCAAGATTATGCTTCTGGGTCTTCCTACCTACATAATATAGAAAATAGCCAAATGATAATTTAATATACGTCACATCTAAGTAAAATATAAATAAAAAAGAAAAAAAAACATTACAGTAAGTGGGACAACAAAAGTCTTTTTTTCCATGGGATTTATAATCTTTATGGCAGCTTTTTTTTGCCTTCTTGATGGTCTACGTGGTGCAATAATTGGGCTTCCAACACCTCTTCCAATATATTTTAATATAATATGAACAAATGAATATTTTGTCTTGTAAAATTATTATTTCAGTAGAAGATTATGAAAGTTTGTAATGCACATGCTTGTTTTTCTGGACAAGCCGCCTTATTGTGGCCAGAGTTATTGCACATAGGATGTTGATTAAGTTGTCCTTTCTTTGATAGCTTGGTGTTGCTTTTAGATTCATTTTGTTCTCTTCTCATTTTATTTTTCGGTCAATCTGGCATTCACCTAATTTTTGGTGGGACACTGGGGATCATATCTGAAACAACCCAATTGTTTGATCCTCTAATTCAGGGAATGAAATCTGCATATACAATTTTCATACTGATCTTATTGTACAATGGACTAAAATAGTCTTCAATGTTACCACCTATGTCATCAATGACATCAATGGCATGAAAAAAAAAAGGAATGCCAGAAAGATTCCAACTATTGTAAAAACAAGTCTTCCTCCTTATGTTAACTATATGTTGATCTAGGCCAAACTTAACTTGATAAGCATCATCACCAGTAAACCTAACCTCCCACTTGCTACTATTCTTACCTACTTCACCTAATTTATCAAGGTTTATTGCCCCATACTCACCACTCCATCTACTCAAGAACCTTTTCTTTTCAACAAACCTTTCTACTATATACAATATAATATCCTCAAGCATCGAGTATATTGGCTTATAACGAGCTGCTAGCACTGCCTTGACTCCATTGAAATCCTCACACAAGTTATTGTGGTTTGCATCACATTGAGGGAATGATCTAAAGAATGTTTGGCTCCAATCAACCTTGGCATTTTCCCAATTGTCAATGACTTTCAAGGTGTCATAGATGTCCTTTAGTGAAGTACTATTTGCCGTTTCCCAAAATAGATTCTTGAGAACATTTCTAGAATGTTTTTTTTGCCAATTTCAACATATTTGGGTTGCAGATTTTTTATGTTTAGTGTTTGGAAGTAACTCTTTAATTGTAGGCAGTAATCCCTACAACATAATGTTACAAATAGTATATACTAGTGATGTTGTATATGTATTATTTCATGACAAAGAATGTTTTTAAAACAACTATTATAAAACAAATAACTTTTACTAGTCAGAAATAATTGTCCATCCACTAGAATTTTCAATTTCAAGGTCTGCCATCAATAGTTTTAGGAACCAAGTCCAACAATATTTGTTTTCTGCCTCAGTAATAGCCCATGGTATTGGGAACATCTAATCATTACCGTCCCTCCCAACAGTCGTTAACATTTTTCTCTTCACCAAACCTTTTAAAAAGTAATCATCTACACCAAATATTGGCTAACATCCACCCAAGAAACCATTCTTGCAAACATTAAAACAAATATAAAGCTTTTTGAAAAATAACAACTGTCTTCTAAAAAAAAAAGGCTACAACTCAAGAACGAAAATACTTTTAGGATTACACTTTTGCAGCTCTAAAACATACCCCCTCATGCAAGGACACATCTTTATAGTTGCATGTCATTTCCTTCTTAAAAATTTCACTTGCTCTATTCAGCATGTTCTTTAACACATTGAACTTCAATTGTCCCTTCACAGCCCCCTCAACCACCTACTTGATAAATAAGACTCATCCTTAATCACCTTAGCAAATCTTTCAGCAATAACTTTAGTACTAACTAGCCTCAGATTGTTTTGGTGTCTGCACTAATATATTCTCCTATAATACTTTATCAAGAAATAACTAGTCTTTATATTTTTCTGAAGCCCAAGTCTTGAAGATGAAGGTGCTATTGCACGTTACATGCACTCCTTTTGGCTTATTTACTTTAAAGTAAACATTCTTACATGTCTATACAGCGTACGTTGCAAAACTTTTTCTAAACTGCTGAGAGTCTTTAAAACCCATGCCAAGGCAAAACTCAAGGGCCCTAGTGTTCTCATTATATTAAGGAAACTTACTTCTTTTGAACCTCAGATTAAGCTCACCATCAGAATCTTCTAAATCATCTAAAGTGATGCTACCTGCTTTATCTGACTCTATACTTAGTGTGCTCTCCATCGCTATTATCTTGATCTCCTTCTCCACTATTCACTTCATCTTGATCTCCTACACCATTGCCCTTTCCTTCAAGCCCATTGGGAACATCACAATTGTCATCTTCATCTTTAGCTTCACCAACTAATTTCTCATTATCACTTGCATTCTCATCTACCACTCTTTCTCTCCATTTTTTCTTTAATTAAAACAACTTTAAATTTTGCCTATTCTCTCTTATCTCCTTATCAAAATCTAATATATAAGCTTCATCATTGAATTGCTCTTCTTCACCGTCCTTATATCCTTCAGAATAAGAATTTTGGTGTGCCATTCCTTTATAGCTCAAGCAAGAGTACATTAACACCTTTATTTTCTAGTAGCTCTGCACATGTATTTATTGTTGCACCAGCCCTACCAGTTATATTTAATGAATCTAATTCATCTCATGTTCCAAATAAAGCTCAACCGTACTCCTCCCCAACATAAACTCAAATAAATTTAATGCGGACCCCTCATCCCGCACAAGTTTGATATCATCCAATCTTGACAATTTGTTGCAACTAATTTTAAAGTATATCTTGCTTTCTTTTTTGTACTTCTTATCATTAATAAAATTTCAAAATCCTTGATATCCACCTTAATACCTCAGTATGACCAATACATCGACCTCACCACTAATATAGCCAAAAGGATTTTTCATAAACCTACCATTATAATGGATAGTATACTTCCACATCGGCTGTCCCTTTTTGTCTCCATGCAATAATTCATGGTCCCCTATTCTAAAATACACAAACAATGTATAATAAATTTCACATTCCAAGCACACCCAAACACATGAATTTGACCATTCAAATATATCTTTGGATTGCCACCAACTAAAATAAAATTAAATATTTCACATAACATGAACCAAATAAGAGAAATCAAGTGTCCTAGATGCATAATTTAAAAAAAAAAATCAGCCATCATGGTTGGACCCATTGCACTTCTTCTATTTGACAAACATACACACACACACACACACACACACACACACACACACACCACAATTACTTTATAAAATTCAACTGAACCATCATAATTTCTTTTCCCTCTTTCAATAGAAAAAAAGAATAAAAAAGCCCACACTAAATATTTAATTAAGCCACGACTATGATGTGAACAAGAACTTTCCTATCAAAGTCAATTAACAAGCTCTTGAATCAACTTTCTTTGTCGTGATCAAGTCTGCAAGAGTAAGGGGATAAAGACCAAATAATATATGTACAAATAAATATTACTTTTAGTAACCTTTAGTTTTAATTTAAAGTAAGTTATCATACTTTATTGATTTCCAAAATAAAGCATTTCTACAGTTACTGAATATATATACTTTGTATTTAACTTTAGATTGAATAAGTCTTTCAAATTATTTATAAACTTAAAAAATGAATTTTGAAAGAGAAATATTACTCTTACCTTTTCAAGTAAAACATAAAGATATTTAGTTAATTTTTCAAAAACATAAAGGGTTATCTTGCACATTTCAAGGTAGATTGCTTAGAAATATACTAATTCCAGTTTTTTTAGAATAAAATAATTAAAAACTATAAGATTTTATAATTTCACACTGAAAACAAGTAGAAAAAAAACATATTCTTTTAACAACATTAACACTTGTTTTAGAGATCAACATGACTTATTTGAAATTTTTGAACTTACCTTGGCTTGTGAAGTTCAATGATTAAAATAGGTTGACTCATGATATGAGGCTAACTATGCCCATTACATAAAGTCGAAGAGTTAATGTTGCATTTAAGCTATATTTTTAATGTAATAAAAACAAGAACAACAAAAAATAGTTTGTAATAGTTGACTCATATTTTTGTTTCAATAATTTCCTTTTTATGAAAATATTATTGTATTTTTTTGCTATATTTTAAATTAAACTGGTGGTGTCCACTTCAACTACTTATAGGAGAATTATGCACATGGTCCCCATACCTTTGAACTTATGTCTCACTGCCCCCATCTTTATAGTATTCCATCATATTTAGAGGTAAAATTTCATAGTTGGTTCCTGACTTGTGGTAAATTATTAAATTAGTACCTCATTTCTGTGCATTTTCAAAATTCTCTAGGGCAGCACTACCGATCCCAACATAGTTCCACCATTGAAAATAATTCTCCTTTAAATGAAATAAGAATTATGATTTTATTCCAATATGTTTCACATTTTTTACCGCTCATCATTATAAATAAAAAAAAAGAAATGGCAAGAAAAGTAAGCTCTAGACTACAGAGAATTGCAAATTCTGGCTTTTCTTTAATTATTCATGATGTTCTATGATGAAGCAAGTTTTAATTACAATATTAAGTTCCATCAGGATTAATAATTTGTTTTCTTAACATTTTTCATTTCCTCTATTGATATATCCCGTTATGCTTGCTTTCTTCTAAAATCTATTGTTGTATTTGCTTCGTAAGTGTATTTTATATCCCCAATATAGAAAAATGCATTTGGTGTATTATGAAAGAAAAGAGTGCTTGGTTTCAGCCAATTGAACAAGTGTTTTGATGTTATGAATATTGTAGTAAAGTGTTTTTCCTTTCATATAAATTTACTGTTCCATAAAATGTTGTTCAATTCATAAAAAAGTTATTCTATAAATAATGTTATTTCATCCATACAAATTTGATATTCCATAAATATTGTTTATTTCACAAGAAATGATGATCATAAATAACATTGTTTTATTCATACAAATTAGCTATTCTGTAAAATGTTGTTGATTTTGTAAGAAATGTTGTTCTTACGTGATGATAGTCACGTAAAAACCATTATTCATTTTGTAAAAAATATTATTCAAGATACAATGACATTTTTTTCTAAATAAAGGGAAACAAAGGGTGTAGCGTGTTGTACTCGTGCATTGTATGGCTGCTCATTATATGGTTTTCAATATTTACAAAGCAAAAAAGCATGGTGTACTAGAGTCTTACTAAAATATTATTATACAATGTTATACTTCAAGCAATCCTACAACTAATACCAGACTAATTAGAAATAGACTAAACTATACATGTAACTCTTGAACTCATCCAAATCTCCCATGTTGGTACAAGCTTAATACTCAGTAAATCCAAGCTCTTAAATTTGCAAAACTATGTGAGTTAGTCCATAAACTTGGATTACTTGGTGGCAAAATTATAAAAGATCCTCACCATTTTTTTATTCTATCATAATAGGTCCTCTTTATTAAAAAAAGTTTAAACATGTTATTCTCTTTCTAAGATGGAATCTTATTCTCTCCCACTGCTTATCGTCAACAGTTACCACCATTTTGATTTGTCCTCAAATGTTATTGAATTTCCTCTTATAGTGTCATGCCCTAAATTTGAGCAAGCCTGAGTCACAAACAATCCATTTCCATAAAATTGGGCATTTCATATGGCACAACTAGCATTCTTGCCACCATTGGAGCTTCCTAACAATGCCTTGAGGTGGGTGACATCATTTCCTTCAAAGACCATATGCCAAGTTCCTTAATTTCACCCCCACACTGCAAATCAATGATGGGAAGGAATCAAATGTGTGTCACAGGACATGATAGGGTACATGGCAACAGGGTATCCATAACACTGGCTTAGTCCAAACGGTGGCACAACACCTCATGAGAAAATGTGAGCATGTTATAGGGTAAATCATGACACGGCTACTAGTTTTTGTCTAATAGTGGATAAAAATTATATTTGATTTAAGAAAGGTGATGGCATGCTTAACCATTATGAGCTTATTTTGACCCAAAAAGAAAAGAGATATTGGTAGCTTTGTAAGTTTGCCATCGGGCCATCTAAGTTTGTGGTCAAACTCATAGGGTTTTTTAGAGTTTAGGGGCCAATATTTACTAAGTACTGAGTTGTGGACAAACCCTAGTGAGTTAGGTAATTTTAATAGCTAGATCCATACTTTTGCTTTGGAAATACACATTAGTATGCATGATTGGTTTTGTAAAAGATTGGAGTTGGTTACAGTCTATGATAAAGTGTGGCCAAGCATATGATCCTTACTCATGACAATGCATTATAGATCATCATAGCCATTGCCCTTCTATAAGATGCCACATGCATTTTAAAGTGTTATTCATATAAATTGTTATTCAATACTTAGTAAATACAATTTCCTAAATTTGCAAAACTATGTGAGTTAGTCCATAAACTAGGATTACTTGGCAATAAAATTATGAAAGATCCTCATCATCCTTTTTATTTAGTCATAATAGGCCATCTTTATTAAAAAAATGTTTGAACATACTATTCCTTTTCTTAGATCAAATCCCATTCTCCCATACAGATTGTCAATGACAACCACCACCATTTTTATTTATCCTTAAATGTCACTAAATTTCCCCCTAACGTGTCACACCCTTGCCTTAAGCAAGCCTGAGCAACAAATAACCCATTTTCATGAAATCTGGCATTTCACATGGCACAGGTACCATTCTTGCCACCATTGAAGCTCCCTAGAAATGCCTTAAGGTGGCTAGCGTCATTTCCTTCAAAGGCCAACCACCATTTTCCTTGAATGCACCTCTATGTTACAAATCAAAGAGGGGAAGGAGTCAAAGTTTATGGGACACGATAAGGTCTATGGAAATGAGGTATCCATAGCTCTAGCTTAGTCTAAATAGTTGTGAGACACCTTAAGAGACAACGTGAAGATTTCATAAGGTAAATCATGATAAGGCTGGTGGTTCTTGTTTAATAGTGGATGAGAATTATATTCAATTTAAGGAAGGAGTTGACATGTTTAAATCAGTAAGGGCTTATTTGACCCAAAAAGAAAACAAATATTAGGGGCATTGTAGATTTGCTATCAAGCCATTTGAGTTTGTGGTCAAACTCACATAGTTTTAAAGAGTTCAGGGACTGAGTTGTAGGCAACCCCCTACAAGTTAGATAATTTTAAAAGCCAAATCCATAGTTTGGCTTTGGAAATACGCATTAGCATGTATAACTTGTTTTTATAAAAGATTGTAGTTGTTTATAGTCTACGATAAACTGTGGCCAAGCAGATGATCCCTACTAATGACAATGCATTGTAGATCACCATAGCCATTGCCCTCCTATAAAATACCACATGCATAAATAAAAGAAGCATTTAGTACAAAATTATGAAAAAGAAATATTGTTAGATAGAAGATAAAACATGCCAAAAAGGTGACTAATAAGTCGATTAACCTAAAAATGGGCATGATCCAATCAAACCAATAATCTAGTGATACCAAAATAAGCCTGATCCAACATGGATTGGGTAGCCTAATCCAAATCAAGGAATCAGACCACCTTAACCCAAAACTACTTAGGGAAGGAGTTTCCCAGTGGGTCATAATCAACTAAAAGCAAGATTTCTATGATTAAGGGAAATGCCCTTATTAATAACATTCCTATAAGGACATAAGAAATGCACCTGTCATGAATAAAAAGGGACCTCTATGGGTTAACAAGGTACGTTAATCTCTTCATCATAAAACCCAAGCTATGTCTACTTCATCTATAAAGATACTAACTTGAACATTGGAGGGCTTCCCCCAGAGACATTATTTGGACCTTAACGGTTGTCTTCATCTACAGGTCTTAGTCCAACTAGACTAATCCACCCACCGGTTCAACCATTTACCATTGATAGTTTTGCTATCAATTTGGCTATATTTATGGCAATGATAGTCACTATAAGAAGACCTAGAATGGTTCAAGATATTTATAATGGCGATGATGTTGTTGAGGGAAGAAGACTTCCTTTAGAGATTGTAGTGGAAGGTCGGTAGCAAGAGGCAGAGCAGAAAGTGGTGGGCGACAAACCCTCGTTGCTTCCTCAAGATTCCATGAAGGGAAAGGCCTTTATAGCCCTAACAAACGAGCAATTCCAGGCACTCTAGCATGACTTATTCAAAAGGCTTCGATTAATGATCCAATGGGAGTTTAGGCCTGCCATCCTAATGGAGGATGCAGTGGAGAGTGACCTTATACCTAAAGGTGAGAAGGAAAACCTTAGGGATCCTCCTCAGGTATCCCACATTCATTTGGCTGCGATGAAGGATAATGACATAGACATGGTACTTTAAAGACTAGACTAGAAAAAGAAATGCATTGGGGCAGTGGCCCCCCACCAGAAAGCATGGACATCGGTTACCTTTGGGTCCAACTGTTCTCTGAAGAGTTCATCAATGTCCACACTCTAGAGGGATTTAGAATGTCAAGAGTTTATCTATATGATGGGCTCACAAATCCTGCGAATATGTTACTTCCATATGGTTAGAAAAGGCTATTGATGCCATTGTATGCAGGGCTTTTAGTTCAACCTTTATGGGGGCAGCAGCTAGCTAGTTTGAGACTAAAAAGGGCTACAAATTCTGATCAATCCAAGAGCTGTCCTAGATGGTTTCCCACCTATTCAAGATCCTCCAAAATAAGGATAAGCTTCTACGGGACTACTTCCAAAGTTTTAATGTAGAAGCAGTGCTCATTCGCGATCTCTCTTTTGAGGTACCCCTATTGGCCATTATCCAAGGCCTATTGCAAGATTTGAAATTGGCCTGAGACCTGTGGAAACCCGGTATATAGTATTGAGGAGTTTTTAGATAGAGCCATGCAATACATGCACATTGAAAATTTGAACAAGTTGGAGCCATAGAATGAAGGCAGCATAAGAATGCGTCGAAGGCCAAGGATGGAGGCTTCTTCTGAAAAAAATAACCTCATTAGTAAGATATTTCTTATACCCCATATGGGAATCTAAGGCAAACATTCTATATGTGTTAGAAATGAAATAAATTGTAACTAAATGACCCCTGCCATTATTTCTATGTGACACATAACTAAAAGAAATATAGTCGCTGTCACCGCGATAAGTGGCACAATATAGAAGAATGTCGAGAACTCTTGGATTTCCTAGAATAGCTCATATGGGAAAAAAATTGAATGACTACATTGTCTGGCCTATCTCCCCATGTAAATAGGGTAGACCCATGTTAAGTGCATGGCATGTCTATCAATTAACCCTTATTTATGTACTTCATACCAATAATTGTTAGAATTTAGTGTCCTTATAGTGTTATTCTTATGTTTTTGTAGGTGAAGGTGATTGGAGCAAAAGAGGGGTAAATTGCAAGCAATTTTTGGACCTTTTCTTGGAAGATTAAGGCTTGGGTAAATGCATAAAAGTTGTATCCCTTCTTTTTAGCTTCGAGTGGGCTATTGAATCGCCTCAATCGGATACCTATGCGCAAAGTTATGGTCAAAATACTAAAGAGTATCCGTGCTGTTGAGTATTGGCAACGTGTCACCGAGACCTGCTCTGTTTATAAAAATCCTCAGCGAAAAGTTGCGAAAGAAGATCCCCTTCGAGCCCAAACCCTCCAGACTCATTTTTTGGCTAGTTTTGTTAAGGTTTCCATGGATTAGGGAGCTAGGAGGCTAATTTAATGGAGATTCTTGCTTGGATTGGAGTGGAACCTCTTCTATAACAAGGATTTCTGCTTGGATTTGGTTCTTCTAACCCTAACTCCTCTTTTTCTTTAGTTTGGGATTCTTGTAAATATGTGTAGATTTGTTGTTTCTATGGATGTTGTGGACCATTTGGGATAATTTAATGCTTGTAAATACATAACCCATTGATTATTTCCATGATTTGTTGGCTCTTTTAGTTTATGCTTGAATGTGTTCTTCATTTGTTGGCTACTTGTGTTGAACAACTTTCTAGACTTAAGAAAGGCTCGAGAGAGGTTTCCAAGGTTGGAAGAGGGCTAATAGCGCATGGGTAATGGGTAGATTTGAGAGAACTATCGTTCCTACGAGGCCTTAGAGGAAAACTTGAGCTTAATGGTTTCTAGGACAATTGGTTAGCATGAGAATGTCTAACGAAGTTCTAAGGAACTAATTGGCCCTCTCTTAAGAAAGAAGAGTTGATATTGTAGAATTTTCCGGCCTGCAACTTTCAGGAAGCATGATTTGGGTTAGGTAGGTACTTATGTCAAAGCTAATTTCTATGTAGCAACACATTTGGTTTGAATTCCTTAGAAACTTTGTAAATATGTGTTTAGGATAGTTGTATGTTTGTTTGGTTTGGTGGTTGGGTGATCCACAATTTTGGTAGTTTAGCTTCCTATTCCTTGTTTTCCACGGTTTATTTGCTCTAGCTAAAGTAAGGTCATCGTACTTTGTATTTGATGGAATTCTTCGCCATACAATTTTCTGTAGGATCGACACCTGACTCAGCACTACTACAATTGACACCGTACACTTGTGGGTGAGATTGGAGTTAAGGTTGAGAAGGTTTTTTATAAACTTTTGTCTCACGACAACCCAGTAGATGTGATGACGATGAATGGGATCCGTAGTGGGTCATAGGGGCAAGTGATGCTTCGCACCCAAGATAGGAGGTCAATTACTAGAATCTGAGTCCTCCGATAAGGATCGTGCATATGCTCACAAAATTCAATTCCTTTGCGTCCATAAAAAGGAAGCTCCAAGAAATAGCCCATGTCGAAGTTGGCAACCCCAGGAATGTCTTGGCGAGACTCAATGGTTTTTGTGTCATTTACCACAGGTGGACCCCCTTTTGATCACTACCCGTTTCAATAATTTCAACATGGAGAAGGTTTATCTATAAATGGGGCCTAACTCCAATGTGATTTTTTTTCTCTCCTATTGGATAAGAATAATGCTAAGAGCTCATCTACAGACCTCGTATCTAGGCCTGTATTAAGGGTTTAGAAAAGATAAGGTTCTTAGTTTGGGGATGGTGAGGTTGCTTATGATGTTGGAGAAAAGATCTAGAGACACCAATATGGTTTGTGACTCTCAAGAGCAGAATTCCTGGTTCTTGACATACCATCCCTTGATAATGCCTTTTTAGGAAAACCTGGAAAAAGGGGTGGTGGATGAAGATGATGGACTAATTCCAAACTATGGAAAAAGACCCCCTTGGTAGTGTATGTTTCCTTCCAAAGTAATTGATCCCAGGATGATTTAATGTTGTAAAGTCGGGCAAACACATGCATCTAACCTGAAGGATCCTCCTTGAGCAACAAATCATGTCATTTGGCTGAGAATGTTAAAATAAGTGATACTTGGGAAGTAACCCAAGTTTTCTATTTTTTTTTATTTTCATTCTTTTAATTTTAATTTTGGATTTTGAAGGAGTTAATTGATGATTTTGTTAGTGTTGTGCCCAAAAGCCAATCATGAGATGATTGTATTTTTGCACATTGAGTCATGATATTTTATTAAGGAATTAATCCAGCAATTATGTTTGTTGTTTTGTTTCTACGTAACTTAACAAACATAATTGTAACCCTAGAATAATGATATTCTTAAATGTCCCTGGTCTAGTATTATTGTGGAGTGGGTTGCAATAATACATAACGACTAGCATATGTGGAGACTAATATGAGATATGTAGTCTACATATGGGTACAAGTTGGAGAACTTGTGTACTGGACCGACCCACCATGAAAACACTACATGGATCGTTATATGAGTGTCATAAGTGATTCTCATAGTGATCATGGTATATGTAGTCCTTCGACCTAAGATCATCAAGGTTCCCTACATGTAAGTCACATACTTTGATACTTTCCTTTGTTGCTCGTAACTGAGTGAACTTGAAGGAGGTCATTGGGTATGTCACATATCATGCGGAGGGATTTGTATGATCAAGATGGGATTTGTCCCTCCTATATAACGGGAGTGATATCTTCGGGCCCCTTGATAGAGTAAGACTTAGAAAAATGCATGGCCATGCTCGAATGAGTTGATATACGATATCATTGTCATCAGTTTAAGTTGGTCTACTCGGTAATCAAGAAACCAAAGATTGGGCTATACGAGAGTGACACAGTCTACGTCTCGTGCTTAGTCTTGATATCTTAGACAAATGGACAATGGCATATATCGGTGATGATCATAAAGGTTTAGTCGAATCATCGACAATCTTGTCACTTGGGTAGCAATGATGTGTTGCTAGACACCGCTCATTACTTATGATCATAAATGTGATTTATGATCATTGCCAATGTGGTAAGAGCCTATTGGGTTGCACACATAGAGCTATTTGGATCATTAGAGTGCATGGGCTAATAATTTGGGTTTTGGTTTCACAATAATTTCGTATTAATAATGGGCCCAATAGTTGAACCATTATTAAGCCCGAAATTAAAGCCTAATTGGATTAGGGCTTTGAAACCTATTAGGCCTGGAAGTTGAGTCTCACTATAAATACAACTTCTAGTGAGAAATTTGCAGGTCTCCTTGCCCTAGCCTCCCAAAAGGACAACCGCACTCTTCTCTTGCAATTCCTTGGAGGATGCAAGCTAGCACTGCGAGCGCAAGAAAAACGCATCTGCCGGGACGTGGTGGAAGCGTGGTGATCTCGAGAGGCTCGTGTGGATACCATAGAGAGCCTGAACACGTCAACTGTTCAGGTTTTGTGATTCAACTCTACAGTTGAGTGAGAGATCTCAATCGAAAATTAGGTATGAAATTTTTCGAACACCCGGTTTACCCCGTTTCACTTGGATCCTGGAAGGTTTCAGTTAAATTCCGCTGCGCTGTTTGGCTCTCGAAACCCATCAGATTTTAGGTGAAATTTGAAGTGAAATTTGCTTAGGTGTGTGTAGGATGTAAATTTTTCATGAGGAAACTACTTAAATTTTGGAGTCTCAAGGAGTATACGGTGTGCAATGTGCCTCTATAGGACCTCGTGTTGGTAAACAAGCCCTCAACCATGGCCATGTAAGTCAAGTAAGTAATTTTTTTAAAAAAATTCCAGAGGACTTACGTGGGTAAGAACATGGCTGTGTATATGTCTGTGTGGGCAACACGAATTTGAACATAGTCATGTTAGGCTTATTTTAGAAAATTTGAAAAGAATTTTGGAAAATTCAGCTTTAGGGGGTGGTATACAATCTGTGCCATGATCGTGTATCTTGCCATCTTGTTCTTCTATTAAAAATTCCAAAGGTCTTACACAATCATAAACATGATCGTGTTATAAAGTGTGTAGTTGTAGACATGGTTTCAGGTCGTGCTTGTGCCCTAGACCGTGTAAGGGCTTTATTTCTAAAATTTTTTATGAAATTAGACACCAAACATGGTCGGTTTCACACTTGTGAAATAGACCATGTTTTCCCTCATTGTAATGACACAGTTCATAGACATGCCTATGTTGGCAAACATGTAAAACACCCCTATTTTTTTAAAATTCCTTCGTGATGAGTAATCCACATGTCAAGCATTTTAAAGAGGTTGAGATAGATAGAGCCAAAGCTTAAACTACTAATGGCTCTAAGCAACACCAGCACAACCATAGGATTTGACAGACACTAAGGGTCCACTGGCCATTAATAACCCTTCAACAGTTGTGTCTGCAGGAGCTGAGAGTTGATTGTGTCTTTTATTATTATTTTTGGTTTTTTTTATATTTTTTTGCAATTTTTTATATTTTCAATTAGACTTCTATTTTGTTGTGATTAGCATATTATAGCTACTTCTTTCACGAAACTACAAGGCACACTTCGGCTAGTGCATGAAACTCACACTTATGCATTAATAACCAATTCTTAAGGACAGTATCAATTTCTCTGACCCTTTTCTTTTTCATTTCTTTGTGCTTTTAATGCTTGTACATTGAGGGTAATGTACATTTTAACTGGGGGGAGTGAGTAGCCTGGGCCTTGACTTTTTGCAATTGTTGGTATTTGTGAACTAAATTTTTTTGTGTCATACTTTTGAGTATGGTTTACTTGGATGAATTTGATTGTTACTTTATGGTCCTTTAGCTTTTAACTTGAGTGTTAAGTAAGTGATCTTTAGATCATTTGCATATGTGAAATTATTTTTTCAATTTTTTTTACAATTTTTTATCAATCTAGTCAATGATGATCCTAGATGCTAATTTTTGCATCAATTTTTTTGTGCTTAGTACACAATTTCAAAACATGATAGATTATAAGTTCTTATGCTAGGTTAAGTGGTTTGTTTGGTTGATGAATTTGTTGGTAATTGATTGAAGAAAAAATTTATTTTTTTCAACTTTTGTCTTGGGAAAAGATCTCTACCTACTTCAACACTACTGAAAAACATGTTGGACGCATGAGTATGATGAAAGATCACCTTGGATTTGTGTTGAGTTAGTAGCTTGGGTGTAGATAGAGCCCATGTTGGTACATTTGCTAAAACGTGAAGCACATGAAGAAGACTTTTTTTTTTTTTTTAAAAAAAGAACTAGTGAAGTATTTCAATTCATTACCTATTATTCAGGATTTTGTGGCATGACTGGATGGATGCATGATGAGCTCTAGTCTAGTATGGTTTGTTCATTATACTTTGCATGAAAATTTGATGTTTTTTTCCAAGTTTCAGAAGATTATGGTTGCTAGCTTGTGAAAAAATTGTTATGATCATCTTAGTTTGTTTTGGAATTGCTTCTGTTTGAATAGGCTGCATGCTTAATGTCTCTTGTTGAGTTCTTAATGGATTTAGAGTTTCAATCCTCTTTTATTGTCTCATCTCTCAAGATTATGATCTATCTTTTTCATTTTCTGATTTTAAGTTTGCTTAAGGGCAAGCAAAGGTTCAAATGTGGGGAAATATGATGCTCACTAAGTTATACATATTTTTACCATGCTTTTCCTTGGAATTGCTTATCTTTTTTAGTACTTTTTGTAGGAATTGGTGCTTAATTACTTCACATTTTATTTTTAGGTCATATTTTGGGTCATTTCCAATTAGGAAGGATTTTCAAGAAATTTAGAGCTAAAATTTGAAGTTTTAAAAGTTTTTTGTGTTAACACGCCCTTGGCCAAAGTCATGTATTGTATTTTGATTATGGATTTCATATTCAGTAGCTTAACACACCCTAAGACACACCTATTTCTCTGCCTATATCAGCTGACACGTCCATGAACACCCCTATGTTCAAAGCCATGTTAGCTTTTGGCTACATATTTAAATTAAATTTTAGTTCCAACATGTCGGTGCTGGGGCTCATTTTGATTCTCTAGGTTAGAGATAGCCTAGGGGTCATGAGAAGAGGCAAAAGGAATCAATTTTGGGCTAATCAACATTAGTTCTAAGTAGATCAGAGTAAATATTTTTTGGATCATTTTCTCAATTTTAGTTTTCTTCACATTTATTTGCTTTTCTTCCACTTTGTCATGAATTAAACTTTTAATATGCTTAGAATTGATGAACCCTACAAGGATCTTGTTCCTATGATTTTTTTTCTTGATGGAATATAGTTTTCTTGTGATTTACTCATATGTGTTTCATGGTTTGTTGGATTAATAATTGTTGACCTATTGATTTAATTTTTGATTTCTACAACTTTAAGCTAAACGCTTCTATGTTTGATTTGATCACCGTATATGTAGAAAACATTGCATGCAAGTCTAGAGATAGTTTAAAACAAGACCTTTAAACTAGGGTCAAACTTAGTAGTAAGACTTAAAAAGTGAGCAATGCATTTTTTGGTGTTTCGGTTAAGAAGAGATTTTGATTGATCAACTTGAAGATAGAGATTAGCTGTCGTAGGAGAGGAATGAGTGTAATCTTGGACACAGCCAACATTTGCAAGATTTTACTATGGCTAGATAAAGACTAGTACAAAGGAATTCTAAGGAGATTCAAGCCTGAACATATCTTTTATTTATTGTTGATTTTCTCAACTGTTTTCCTGATTGTTTTCCATTGCTTACTCATATTAGTTTTCTACTTCATTTGTTAATTACCTAATTCAGTCTACCCTCAAATTTTTTGGCTAGATAATAGAAAGAAGGAGAATACTAGTACTCAAAACAACCCTATCGAATACGAACTTGATACTCGCCACCTTTATACTATGAAGCAATAGTTGCACCTGCGTTTATTTCCTATATAGTTGAGAGTTAACAGTTCCATATTTTTATTAATGTAGTTTTGGAACATTAAAAAAAAAAGACATCCAGGAACTTTTAGGAAATCTAATGGCCATAGGACACTTCGGTTCACGATTTGGGGATCGTTGAAAGAGGTGCAGTTTGAATGGATAGATGAGTATAGGAAAGCTCTACATCAAATTAAAGACAATTTACAACACCTGCCCACACTTAGATAACCCTGACGTAGAAATCCCTTGGTGCCTTACTTAGCCATGACCGAGGGGTCAATTAGCGATGTGCTAGTTCAAAAAGAAGGCAAGAAACAATGGCCAATTCACTATATCAATAGAACCTTACAGCGGGTGAAGTCTAGGTATCCACTGATCCAGAAAAACAATGCTAGCATAATCATGGCCTTAAGAAAGTTGTAACCTTATTTTTAAACTCACCCTATAAATGTCCGTACGTGGATACTAATTCAATAAATCCTACAAAAACCTAACTAGCCAGGTTGGTAGGCAAAGAGGTGCATCAAATTAGGAAAATTCTACATCCACTATGGTAAAGGATTTAGATTACTTACTTGTATGATGCATTTGTAAGTTGCTTACTTGATTTTTTCAAGTAGATTAAAAGACGTGCTTTAGTTATGGTGAGAATTCTTTGTAGTTGGACTAGTAAAATCCCTGGCTTAGTGTGAGGTGTTTATGTACCTAAAGCTTGGATGAGTTAGCATGTTCATCATCCATTATAGTAGTTTCAAGGGTCTGGAGCTTGTGGAGGCTTGTATCGGATGTTTGGTATGCATTTGATGCCTCTAAAGTGTTCATGGACACTAGATGCAACACCTAGACATATGGCTCTAGTGTTGCAGTGCTAAGGGCTCCCAAATGCCACCTAAATGGTTTGCATGGTGATGGTGTGGCACCACTACTAGCACCATGGCACTGTAGGCTATTTTAAAAGTATTTTTCTTGCGAAGAGGGTTCTAAGGGAGGGACTGGGTGGTGCCTGGGGCCCTTAAGGGTGTGTGCAACCTAAAGGTGCCTTGGGGATCCTAAAGTCCACCAAGGAACTAGGCAATTCATCAATTTTGAAATTTTAAAGTTTAGCTCTAAGTTCCTAGTTGGCATCATGGAGGAAAAAGCTTGAAGGACAATAAGGCCATTAAGATTTATAATGGGGTTTAGTAACCATTGTGCACCTAGATGAGCCTTGAACTTGAGGCAACACATTAGGAAAACTAGGGGACGTTGTGTGTTTTTTTGAAACCTTGGAGTTTGTGTCCATCTGTAGCAATTCTCATGATAATAACATGAACCAAGTAATAATGGATATTGGAGCACCTAGAGTGAGGGCTTAGTGCACTTGTAGCCTAGGCAAGTCATGACTTGAGTCACAAGTGAAGGCCTAGTGCAACTTAGGTGGGTAATAGGCGAGGCTTAGTACCTTAGTGGCCTAGGCAAGCTTAATAGCTCGAGGAACTAAAAGGCAGCCTATTATGCTTAAGACCATAGTAGCCTAGGCATGCCAATGGCCTAAGGTATTATGCAGGAGCATAATACACCAAGTAAGTTCCTTGGAATTCAAGTAAGAGGCATCCACTATGTTCACCTGTGCAATAACAAAGGCTAGGTTAAGTGGCGAGCTAAGCCCACTTGAAGCTAGTAAACTAAGTTTACTAGTTAGGTTGGCAAGCGAAGACTTACTAGGGCAAGTCAGGAGCTAAAACTCGCCAGGCACAGAACAATGTTCCGTAGGACTAGTATGAGTAAAGGTTCCAAGAAATCTAAACCTACATGTATATGTTAGCTCTTAAACTATAATGAGCTCATAGTAGATTACATATATTGATTATAATGTCTTTCATCAGTATTTTTCTTTAGGCTGAATGATTCCTTACTGAAAATAATTGATTCTCACTCCCTAAATATTTGTTGTGCAAATTATGATTCTATAGAGCCCCACAACCATTGAAGGTTTTTTTGCTAGTTTTTTGGTGTAGGTAATTGTTTATTTAAATCCTTAAAATTCTAGTATTATGGTTTCTTATTGTTTAAGATATGATACTAACTATAGTTACTTGTTTAGCCGATGGAAGCTAGTGAAGCACAATGAAAGACTCTTGAAGCTCTTACACTTGCAATATGATCCAAAGGTGGGAGCAAGTGTATGGATCTTAGCAATTTGTAGCTTTGGTGTTTTAATACACTAGTAGCCTCTTATTACATGATTGAGCAGTAAACTCTATAGTCATTCTTAGGTCTGAGCATAGTCTTTCTTTCTATGGATGTTCACATGGTTGGTTATGCATAGTTAAACTCATAGTTATTTATATGCTTTGACAGATTTGAACTCAAATTTTAACGAAATGCCTAGGCAATATTTAATGTTTTATTACTTGTGTTTATGGATGAAGTTAAAGCATTACTCATACATGGATGCATTGTAGGTTAGTTAACTAAAAGCATGAAAGTTTTAACAAGTGTGCACTTAATGTTACAACCCTCCTAGTGGGAAGCTCGGCTGAGGTACGTAAAGTAATTAAATTCTTAGTTTAATACCTTATTTCAAGTTAACTAGGCGAGGTCAAGTAAGTTAGGCAAGGATTACTAGGTTCCGAGAAGTTTATGGCACCAAAAGAAGTCAAGGGTTAAAATAGTAATTTTGAATCCTAAGATGTCGAGCCCAGTCCCGAGAGTCAAAAATATGTTTTAAAACCAAAACCTTGCTTAAAACCCAAAAAATTAGCCTAAGTATGCGAGTTTTGACTAAGTTTGGACTTGGGATTATTATTTTGGAGAAAATGGGCTTTTTGTCAGTTTTAAGAAAGTTTGGTGGCTTATTAGTTTAATGGCTTTAAACTTGTGGAAGAAGGGTGGTGGCTCCTACCTTAGCTCATTTTCATTGCCAAACCCAAGCTCTCCCCTTGCCCTCACCATTTATCCTTCAACTCTTGGACAAAATCAAGAGTTTTTGGTGGATTTTGAAGGCTCCAAGGGTATACAAGCTTTGGGTAACTCATTTTAAGCTTGTTTGGAGGTTTGGAAGGTTGTAATCACGTTTTTCTTTCACATTTTTCTTGCTACGGCTGGGTTTATGCGTGAGGTAACTTGATTTCCTTGCTGATCTCTTGTTCATTTGGTGTTTTAAGGCATAGGTTTTGCTTAGGTTGTGTTAATTTGGTGCTATTTGTCTTGGATTGTTTGGAACCTAGGTGAATCTTAGAGGAACCTTATCCTTGGTGAGGAATTGCTTGATTCTTACTTCTGCCTTGAAATTGATGTAAGGGGTTAGTTGTTTTGCTTGCTAAATTGATGTATGGAACTTATATATTGGCCATGGAGGTTGATTTGGCAAGTTGTTGCATGAATTGAGTCAAGGAAAGCACCCCTTGAGCATAAGTAAAACAAAGAACAATGGAGAGCTTTCCTAGGAGAAGTAAACACAGCAGCCCATGGTGCGTTCACGCAAAATCCAAAATTGAGAAGCTAACTAAGATACGAACGCACCATGTGACCAATGCGTATGCATCGTGGCTTGAAGACCTAGATTGATTGCTTGGGTATTCCTAAGGCCTTAGGGGAGCTCAAGGGGCCCTAGTTAAGCTTGCTAATCATCTCCATGGTTAATTAAACATTAATTTAGTAGTGAACCAAATAATAGTGGACAGGTAAGCACAATGAGTAAAGGTTTAGTGCACTTGCAGCCTGGGCAAGTTTACTTGAGGCACAAGTGAAAGCCTAGTGCACTCGTCATAGGGTTTTAAGGTGGAAGCTTAGTACACAAGTGACCTAGGCAAGCTTAATAGCTTGAGGCACTATGTGGAGGCTCTCAGTACACCTAGTAAGTTCCTTGGAACTGAAGCAAGGTGCATCCACCATGTTCACCTGTACAACATAAAAGAGGCTCAACTAGTGATGAACTTCATTAGTTAACTTTGCTAATTAGGCTAGTAAGCAATGCTTGCTAGTAGACAAGGCTCTGCCTTGTAGTTAAAGACTAGGTAGAGGACAAGTCCTAAGGGACTAAAACACTATGCACATAGGTTTAGCCTCACATTGTATGAGCTCACAACAGGCTACTTATGATTATTTATATGTTGTCCTTAGTATTTTTCCTTGCAGGTAAAGATGCCTTACTGAGAATTCGAGAATTCTCACTCCCTAGTTTATGTTGTGCAGATTCTAGTGCTGTTGAGCCCAATAACAACTTAAGGTTGTTGTGGTAGTTCTTTGTTACAAGTATTTTGTTATGGGAATCCTTGTGATTCTAGTTCTTTTGCTTACTTGTTGGTTAAATTTTCATACTAACTATAGTTTTCTTGGCCTCAAAGCCTAGCAAGCACATGAAGGACTTTTGAAGCTCACCGTCGAGATTCAATTCTAAAGTGGAAGTTAGTTGGGAATATCTCAGTTGGAAGGCTTGTACATATAGCATGCTTAGTTGCCTCCAGTGTTTATAGATAGAATAAAGGCTCTAAGGTTGCCTTTGGGTGAATAGCATTAGTTTTCTTTGTGTTGAATGCCCTCACATGGTTATATGTGTAGTTATGATAATACAAATGATGGATTTACCTACTTTGGCTATTTGAACCTCGTTTTCGATGGAAAAATGCCTAGGCAATGTGAATATTTTTATAGATTTCCAATTTTACAAGTTAAAAGCAAAATTGCACGCATGCATGCTTACATTTCTAGGTTAATTAACTAGTGACATGAAGTTTTAACAGGGGCGCACATAAATAACTAGCCAATTGCAACCAACGTGAGACCCATTCTGACAAGTCTCTTGGGCAGGGTTGTGAGGGGCCATGTCACTTAATCAATTAGCCAATTGTGTCTAATGTGGGATAACTCCCCATAGGATTCCTGGGTAGGCCCACAAGAGACTGCCACAGTTTTGATTTAAAAACATCTTGGTAGTTATAGAAATATATCTCAATATTTCTTTAGACACATCTCAATAACCCATCAGACACATCTCTGAGTTGGGTTTCAGGTTAGTGACTTTTTAGCCTCTATAATACTTCAGACGCATATCTATAGTACTTTAGACACTTCTCGATATTCTTTTAAACACATCTCTGAATAAGTTCCAATTAAATTCTAGCTTAGTTTTTTTAGCATAACCAATCGCTAACTCAACAATCTCTTGCTTTGTTAGCACAATTTGGAGCTGGTGATGATGGAGGCATGGCCTGAGTTGTTTGTGAAAATGATTACCTATTTCTGTGAGGATTGAACAGTGAAAGCTTGTCATAAAACTATGATCAGTGCACCGCAAAGGTTAGATCTGAAAAAGGCAACTCGATTGAGCTTATCTAAATATGATTTTAACAAATGACTGCATGATCTAACGAAGGAAATATCGATAATGTCATCATCATGGGAGTGAGCCACTTGAAGATGTTGCTTAAATGTGGTAGCTGGTCAAAGAAGATGGAGATTTTGGAAATATAATTATATGATGAAACTAAACAATTATGAAAAGGGATAATTATCTAGAGCCCCTTAGATTTAGTCGAACCTAGACTTATGTCCCCTTATTTGGAATACCTACACTTTACCCCCTAAAACGTCATCTCTGTTAATGTTCATCAAGAAAAAAAAATGAAGAACTTTGTTTTACCCTCCTAGCATTCTTACCCAATAACTTTGGTCTTAAACTTCTACATCTGATGACCTAGTGTATAATATCCCCAACTTGATCATAATGTGTTGGTTTTCCTCTATCTCCACCATTAGTGACTGCCTAAAACAAAGAAATCTTTCCCATTGTCTCTTCCTCCTCCAATATATGGATTTCACTGACTTTTGCTCTGCCTGCAAACTCCTCTTTGCCCTTTCCTCCGCCTTCTCAACTTATTGGGACTCCACTGAGCACCTCGCACACCACTGAGCACCCTATGATGTCATTGGTGGGTTCACATTTGAGAGGGAGAGGAGGTGGTGAGGGCGTCGACCAAGGTGGTGGCATGTGCAGTGGTGTTGGCATCAAACGAGATTTCATTGCTGGATGGAGGACGAAATGGCCATTCAACTTAAAAATTCTTGCGTCAATTTACACGATTCAAAAAGCTTAAAGGTCAAGTTGATCATCATTGACTGTTTGACCATGAGTCCTCAAACAATATTAGGTTTTGAAGGGTGGCGGATTTTGGTAACTTTCTTATAAAAATTAGGCAGCTTTCGGTTGGTGCGCCTCCATGTGCTCTAGAATCTAGATCTTTCTCTGGTCATTCTTCTCAACCCGGAACTCGAAGGAGCAGCAAAAGCATTTCATATTGCGAGTGGCCTAGGGCTAGAATTTTCTTTACGTAGCAAAACCTAGACCTATTTGACTTTTTAGTGTTAAAAGTTTGTGACAGAAATTGACCGGTTCCGTTGGTGCTGCCACTTTGTGCTCGGAGAGGTTGTTTAGTAATACTTCCGTACCAATTTTTTTTTACCATTTATTATTCATAGTAATTAATTTATATTTTTTATGTTTATTATTTTACCATATAAATAAAAAAAATATTTTAATAATAAATAAAGACTTGTTGTTTTTAAATATAATTTTTTCTAAAATTTTTATAGAAACTAATACCATGAAAACAATCAAGTTAAACTAATTAAGTCAAAAGAGTGAAATGTATTAAAGAATATGGGATAGAGTGAGTATTAAATTAAATTAATAAAAATTAATTATTTTTATTTTTATGGTTTCTCCATCTGAAACCAAACTTGTTTGAAATCCAGTACTTTATAGGTATAATAATACATTAGATAATATTTTCTCTAATATAATTAAGGTTTTGCAAATTTATTACTTAAGTTAAAAAAATTGAATAAAACTTCATTATATTATACTCTCTTCATCCAAAAAGTTTTACTCCATTTGTTTTTTAAAATTAATCTAGAATTTTTTATTTTTAACATTCTAATATATAAATAATAAAAATTAATATGAATGATAATTCTAGATATGTAGTTTCTAAATATATATATATATATATATATATATATATATATATATATATATATATTCTAACAAACAATAATATAAATAAAATTAAGTCAAAATACAGTAAGAAGTCAAATGTATCAAAACTTATTGGATGAGGGAGTAAAAAATATTAACCAATAAATTATTATAATTATATAATATTAAATTTAAATAATGCTATTTCCAAGCAACTTTATAGATGAAAATAAACCATTTTTTATTATTCTGGATTACCTATATAACGTCATCCAAATCAACCTCTCTATTTGATGTCTATATAACGTCATCCAAAACCACCTCTCTATTTGATGTAATGACGCCTACCGTACGTGCCATCGTACATACATCCATGCATATCCGACAAAGGCCGTCGTGTAGGGCCCCGATTGCCCATTAGGGTGAGCGTTAAGTGGGTCTCCTGGGGCCTCATTTTGCATGGTGGGCACTCTTTTCAGGTAGAATTATCGCGGGTCCCCCAAGATCGCCGACCTTCTTCCACTTGGCGTTGGATTTTATGGTTTCTACGTATGTGATGTGGTAGCCGTCTGCCCCTTTTTCTTTTCTTTTCTTTTTCTGGTATTGACAAATATGAATAATTTTGCATACACTAGATAGGTAAGTATGGGTTGGATAAACTTGAATTTTAACCTGAACCATCTTTATTAGATTGGTTGAGCTAGATAAAAATAGAACATGATTTACATATTAGTTCTACATATAAAAAAATCGATTGTCTAAGATGAAACTAAACCTAATATATATAAGTATGTATTTCTTTAAAGAATTATGATGGTCATATTACATTTTTATATTAAACCCTTAAATTAATATCCCAAATTGAAACAACATGAAAGTTGTGAGATCATTTATGAAATTTCTTCATATTCACTTGAATTACTTCATTTCTAAGATTGATTACTTCTTGGTCATTTTGCTTTCAATCTTTTTACTCCAGACTGCTCTTGACAACACAATCATCATTTTTTTTTATTTATGAGCAATGTAAAATTGAAAATTCATGATATAACATATTTCAGGTTTTGATATTGAAGAATATAGTCTTAGAGGCTCAACTTTTTATGTTGAATATCGTGTCATTGTTGGAATTCCTGGAGAGAAGCAAACTGGTTGAGATGGAAAGTACCATATGGGTAACTATTTTAAGCTATTTTGATAACAGCATGTTAAACTCTTTTAAATGTATCTAAGTGCTTATATTTAAATGCTATTTAATTTTATATTATGTTGAATACTTCATAAATTGGTTATGGATGTAATTTTATTGAATTTTGGTGTTGTTATAGGTATATGATATAAACAAAAAAACCTGAGAACCAAAACCGAAAAATCCAGAACTATGGTTCTAGTTCTGTTTGATTCTCGGTTTTTTGGTTGGGTAGAAAATTTTTGGAACTGATACTATTTCGGGTTGGTTCGATTCCACCATAAAACCGAACCAATCCTAATCACACTCACCTCTACCAGATACAAACATGAAAAATTACTAAAATTCCTCTCATATTTAGTTAAATCTACAGTTTTATCTTCACTATTTTAAATACCTACACTTATCCTCTTAGAAGTTAACTCCATTAATAGCAATTACCACAGAAAAGGAAAAACATCTGACTTTGCCCTTCAACTTCTTTTGCATCTAAAGAAAAACAAAACCTATAAACAAAAATAAAATCTAAGAATTGGAACCGAAATCTCCACCTCCAACTCGTCTCCCTTAATTGTCAATCTCAATCGGTCCCATTCGTGGGCAATGAACCTCAGATCCTGAACCTTTCAAATGCCAATAACCAAAAATCATCTAGAAACCCCACCGACTTTTCATCTTCAACAAACCCATCAACTGCTGCGCAATTAAACTCATCGCTGGAAGTCGGAGAGGCAAAAAAAGGGGAATTGGAACCAGACAAGAAATTATCTCTAACAAACCCATCAAATGCATCGTATAATCAGGTTAATAGGCTAAACAGAGGATGAAAGTGATACAGCCATTGGCTTGCTGTTTTTTATATCGCAATAACATAGCGAAAAAGGTCCTGAATCAAGGCTCATTGGTCGTTAGATTTTTCGCCCCATTCATGTCTTCTATTCGGCTTCTGTTCTCTAACCCTCGTAAGCCCTCCGAAAGTCGAACCCATCACTATCTGTTTCTGTCTCCTTCCTTCTATTGTCGTGTCTGATCTCCGTCGTAGGAGGTGTTCGGTCCGAGCATGCTTCCCGCGCTGAATGCAGTTGGTGACGTTGTATGGTCGGAGAAGCTGTTGCACATAATAGGGTTGCTGAGGCCCGGCAACATCACTCTCGTCCAATACCCGTTCGACCCTAGGAAGACGGTCACCAAGCGTATTCTCGACATGGTGGGGGACAAATTGAACTCAGACCTATTTTGCGCAAGAAGAAAGAGCTACGGAGGAGGTGGAGAAAAGAAGAGAGAGAGAGAGAAAGAGGAATTAGAATCGACAGTGGAACAGCAGATCTGGGCATGCTTCTTCTGAATCAAGCATCGATGCTGTCTAACATGCTCCGACGACGTGTGTGGTTGCTGGCACGTGGCGGATTGGGAGTAACGGTGGTGGGCGCGCGGGGATGAACTTGGATTATGGGATTTGGGTTTGCTTTAGGAAAGCGGGTGAGTTTAGTTGTTTTTTTTTTTTTTTCCGGAGGATGGGTTTGGCTTAAGATGGATAAATCGTTAGATGTAGATGTTGGGAGCTAAATTTTTCGTATAAGAAGGTCAAAGGGCAAACTCATGTGTTTTCCTTTTCAATGGTAACTGCTGTCATTAATCAAGTTAACTTTTGAGGTGGGTGTGTTTAGGTTTGTGAAACAATGAAAATAAAAATATAGTTCAACCAAAACTCAAGGCACTTTGATAATTTTCCTTCAAGGAGGGGTGGCTTGCGCGTGTTCTAATATCCACCATCGCCCTTGCATTTCATTTGTGATCCTTTTTTTTTTTTTTTTGTCTTCTCTTGTTTCGTTTACATTTTCTTTTCTTTTCTTTTTTGCGCTTTCCGTTTTCTCCCCTTTTTATCCTTTCTGTTTCATTTTCTTTTCCTTTTTTCCTTTTTTGCTTTCCTGTCTCCTTTTTTTTTCTCTAATTTCGTTTCCTTAATTTTTTTTATTTCCTTTCCTTTATTTTCTATCATTCATTTTTATTTTTCCGTTTTCTCATTTTATTTTCATTTTATGTATTGTTCTTTTTTTTTCATATTTCAATTTTTCAAGATTTTTTTTTTTCATTTTTCTCTTTTCAATCTTCTTTTGTTTTTGTTATTTTTATCTTCCTATTTTCATCTTATTTTTTGTCTTTAATTTTTTTTTCTGTTTAATTTCCAGTATTATTTCCAGTTTAATAAAAAAACAAAAATAAAATAAAATAAAATATAGGAATAGAAACAAAAAACATATAAAAATTTAAAAATAACAATAACAAACAGTAATGCATAAAAGAAAATATAGGAATTGAAAAATAATGAAAATAAAAGAACAAACACACGTATATGAACCAAACAAAGAACATAAAAATAAGACCATGAGGACCAGTAATGTAAGAACAAGTAAAATATTGGGTATGTTGTTTTGTACGAAGTATATGTTCTTTTTAAACTACATATATGTTCATTTTACAGATGAAAATATATTGGAAAAATAGTAAGTAATGATTAGTCCAAAACAAAAGAACATATATTGTTCAATGATAGAATAACGGAAAAGGTAAGAACATATCAGACATTTATAAGAATATATAGAAACTCAAAAAGAACAAATAGTAATACATAAAAGAACACAAAGTAGTTATAAAAAGAACATATTTGGCAAATGAACACTTAGGAACATATAAAAATTAAGAAAGAACATATTTATAAAATAACACATAACAATGCATAAAAGAACATATAGTAACTGAAAAAGAACATAAATAAAAAAGCATGAGAAATGGTAGCATAAGAATAAATAGAATATTGGGTATGCTCTTTTGCAGTAAGTATATATTCTTTTTAAACTTTGCATATGTTCTTTTTTACAAATGAAAATATGTTGGACAAATAGCAAGTAATAATTAGTTCAAAATTAAAAAAAATATATTGTTCAATGATAGAACAATGAAAATGATAAGAATAGATTAGACATTAATGAGAAAACAGAGGATCTCAAAATGAATAAGTAATATATAAATGAACGCATAGTATTTAGAAAAGAATATATCTAATAAAATAATACATACAAACTAATAAGAGAACACATGATGCACAGGGTGCACCAGGTGCACATAAGACTTACTCTTATAAGATAAAGTATTGAGAATATTTAGGAAGGTAAGAACTCATTTGCTTGGTTTTAGAAATTTTGAGGGCTTTGAGATAAAGCTATTTTTTTTTTTTGTACACAAAATTTAATACAAGCTATAACAAGAGTATGGATAAAAGTGAAAAATAGTAAACCTAGGGCTGAAGGGGTTTGCTGCACAAACCGTAAAAGACCTTAGCTACAATTAGCCCACTTTTAGGTCCTTGTTTTGTGTAAACTGTGCTACCGCTCCTCAAACCTTGACACATGCATCTAATATGAAAAAAAACACCATTCCGAAGGGGTTTCAATGCAATACAGAGTTCTTGAGCGGAAAAATCATTATTAGAGGTATTGTCAAAACTAATGCAGAAAACTTTATTAGCACAGAAAAATTGATGAAGTACATTTAAAATGCATTGATATATATTATATCCAATGTGAACAAATTTCATGTATTTGAAAGCAATAATTCTTCTTTGAATGACCCAATCATCATCAATCTAGTGTGCGGTGACACAGAAATAATTCTGCTCTATAGGAGATATCCACATGTCACTAGTAAAAGCAATATAATGATCAATTGTAGAAAAATGCACCTGTAGATTAGATTTACCTAATTCATACATTTTAAATGATTCTCTTTGTGCAGTTGTCCTAGATGTCTTTTTAAAGGCATGGTTTAAAGTATACCTCATCCAATTTTCTAAATGCATGTATTTGGCTTGCGTAAAAGGTTTTTCCATTAGCATCATCCAGTTAATCATACTTTTCCTACAATCTTGCTGATTAAATTTAAAAATATCTATACCATCAGTTGATCCAAGTTGTGTTTGTCCACCAGAATTTCGGTCAACTCTCGAATAGTGCATTGGATGCTCGCTCCTTATATGTCGTTGAAGCGTCCTAGTCCCAAAATTCACCTTGTGTGCCAATTTTTTCCCACAATGCTTGCACTTGGCGAACCTGTTGTCTTTCTCCTAAATTGTCTCAAAATTCTCCCACATAAATGATTTGAGATGAGATTTTCCTTCACCTCCCTCAGGAACTTGACTTTGAGGTATCGGTTGTTTGCCACCACCTTCTTGTGTATTAATGTTTTGAGTAGGGGTCTCTTGAATTTCAACATCGTCGTCGAATTCTTGCTCATCAAATTACAAATTGATATTCGTCATATCAATGTCCCCAAATTAAGGCTGGTCTTTGATGTGAATTCCCTTTTGTGCAGAACTCTTGCAATAGAAGAATGACCCTAAGCCAGTGCGTGAAGAAGAACTCTTAGCGGGGGCCGAGCAAGTACTCTTCCTTGAAGCCATTGAGGTGACAAAAATTAATGGAAGATTAATGAAAGATTAATGAGAGATTAAGAAAAAATTAGTAGCAGATTAAGAAAACTGTTGGAAGAATATAAGAATTGAGGAGAGAAATGTAAAGAAGCTAGTAGATGTAAAGAGGAGAGTGTAAAAAGTTGTGTGACGAAGTGAGGGAATTAGGATGGGAATTTATAAGAGTGGCAAAATTTTGGTTGGATGGAAAAATCCTTAGCAATTGGCCATTTTTTAATGTTGGGTGAAGAGAAAAAAGGTTTTGGACTTAAATAACCATTAATGAACAACTAGAGGTCCTTAAAGTGTAAATTTGCCATTTTTTGAATCAGTGATCGTTAGAGCCATTTTTTTTAAAATGGTAAGGCTCAAATAGTCCATGCCTGGGCCAAGCCGAGCCGAGCCGGGCTTGGGCCAGTATTGAGGTGTGCCTCATTTTTCACTTCCCATACCCATATTCGGCCCTTTTACCTCCGAGCCTACTCTAATCCGTGCCGTGCTTGTTACATGCCTGGGCTGGGTTCAAAGCATGCCAGGTTTGGGTTGGGCCAGGTCTACCCGGCCCATTGTGCACCTCTAGCTATAAGGCGGGTTGATAAAAGAGTTACTTTGACTCATCCACATTCACACACTTTACAAAATTAGAGTTGTATAGATGAGAAAAAGTTAAAAATTACGAAAATTGTATTTATTATGAGACAGATGTGATCAAACACAGAAATGGAAAGTGGTAGTACTTGTTTATACATTTTTTATTAGGGTCCTAACTATACACGAGTTGTCCGCTAGAGATTTGACTTTTTTGTCTCCTGAATTGACATATTGCAGACTCTTAATTTGTACCCATTACACAGTTCAAATTGATGAGTGTTCCAATCTATGTAATATATAGGGTAAATATTTTCAGTTGTCCCTAAATTATACCCATGTTACTTATTCGTTCCCAAACTATCATGTGCTGCACCACTCGTCCTAAAACTATTTAATTATTACTATTTTGTCCTGCCGTCAAATAAACCGTTAAGTATGGACGAAAAAGTGCTGCAACGTCAATAGCCACATCATTTTTCCATGCTACATCAGTGCCATGTCATTTTTTCCGTCCATATTTAATGGTTTAGTTGACGGCGGGATAAAATAGCAACAATTAAATAGTTTCAGGACAAGTAGTACAACACATAATAGTTTGGGGATGAATAAGAAATATGGGTATAGTGTAGGGACAACTGAAAATATTTACCCTAATATATACGTACTTACATGGTTAAAGCACAAACCGATGAGCAAGTGTGCCACATTCTGTATTTGTTGCTCTTAGGTGTCTGAACTTTCAAAAAATGTAGTTAACTGTGAAGTGAGTTAGAATAACCTGGTGCTGCGATTCTGGCCAAGCACAATGCTGAGGCCCAACATGTGGGTTGAAAAGGCTGACAACCTCTGAAAAGGAGACCTTCCTCGGCCAGGGTTCTCATTTATATTGTGAAACCCTAATCCCGTTATCGCTAAAATATATAGAAAACACAAATGGATTGCTCTTCAATTATGAGGATTAAGTCCTGTCCCTACAATACACTAGAGCATTGGAAATGTCAATGACACAAATAAAAAACATCACCAAATTGAGGCATATTGCGACAGTTATAATTGTCGCATACATGTCAATGAATATGTGATGATTTCTGTAGCATGATAAAATTGTGACGATCGATGATAGAAATCCTTGCATATTATAATGCAATGAAAATTATTATTTATAGCGACATATTTACGACAGTTTCTAGTTTACAATGATTCTACCATGCTCAAAATGAAGGTACATACTTTTAAATTATTGTTTTATTTTAATTATTAATATATATTTTTTTAAAATTAAAATAAATTAAAATGGATGGAAAAATAATGGAATATTTAAAAATTAGTGAAAAACATAAAATATGTACAAAAAGGTGTTGAACTATTTACAAATTACAAAAAGAATTAGATACATCTGAAAATTTTAATTTGCACTAATAACAGTCATTAATGTGGCAAGCCTGTTGGCTGTCCAAAGTACTCCTATCCTCATTTTCGCCAGATAAGGATCCAGTGCATAATTCAAGTGAAATGGCGACATTTGGTATGATCTCACCTTGTACCAACAGCTAAATAGTACTGTTGATTGCAACATTAGTCTGCCTATAATTCTTCTCCTGAAACTTAACTTAGAATTTGGAAAATCAATCGTTGAGCTACATAACTTGGTCTGTGGTCAGCATTCTCCGCCTTGAGCTAAGTAATCTATGCTGACTAGTCATCAGTGTATGGCAACAAATGAAGTCGTGAAGGAAAAACTAATGGTTAGATTTCAAAATGAATGTTATTTAATTGAGAAAAACATAGTAAGTAGTTGAAATTGAAATTACCATATAGGAGCCAAAAGTGTTAAGATCTATAAGGCGAGGCAAAAAAAACCCCTATTTTAAGAGATGAATGTATTTGAACCATGGAATTAAAGATTTTTAAAGAATGTTTATACTTCCTAGTTCAAATAACATTGGTGAAGTGGAAGAAAAAGGCTTTGAACGGCTGTAGGACATAATTAGCACAATTAATGAGATGGGGGATCTAAGTGGAAAATGGAGAGAATAAGAAGCAAGAAAAACACAACTTGCTCATTTTTCTTCCTCTTCATACATAGCAGCCAAGCCCTAGGATTCAAATCTCATCTCAATCCATTTCTTGATCAATTGAGGCTTTCACAAGTACTTTATTGGTGCAACAAGTTGGATTGAGCTTAAGGAGGCAAGTAATCATGTTCTCCTTCTTGGCAAGCTTTAATTTTTTAATTTAAATTAATTTTTAGGTGTTTACCAACTAAATTAAGGCTTGGGTGAGTTATATGATTGATCTCTAAGCTTAAATTTGGCTTGTGCAAGTTGAATAGCAAGCTATAAGTGTGAATGTGCTAAAGTGGTTCAAGTGGTGTGCTTTTTATTTCACCAAAGGGGTAAGGGTGTGTAGATGTGATTTCCATGCATATTGCTCGTAATATGATCATATTCTAAGTGTTTTATGATTGAGAAACTTATTTTTCTAGGCTAGAACAAAGGCTACATTGATTTGTAAAGATTTGATACAAGTGTGCTTTTATGTATGCATAGGAAGTTTAAAGCTTATGATCTGGTAATTGGTATAGGGTTTTTGTGTTCCAAATAGTTTAATTGATGCATGTGCATGTGTTCTAACATGTATGAAAACATAGAAGTTGGTTATTACGTAAATGGTTCACGTTTGAATGCAAAAAGAAGTAAAACGAGCATAAGTGTGAAAACTATGGAGCTGCAAAACGAATGTTGGCAACCTAACACCGAGTATTTGTTTGAGGATCAGGGAGTTTTGGTTTTTGGAGATGTAGTGCCAACGTGCCTTCTTCCCCAAGCTAGGGCAACCTTAGGTACTCCAATGTATCGATTTTGAAGCTCGAACCATTCTAAGATAGTTTGAATCTTTGTTTAAGCTTTAAAACCACTCCTAAGTCTATAAAAATGCATTTGTTAGGGAGTTAAGTGGTGGTTAAGTGAAAGCTTAAGGTCTAAAAAAGTTATTGGGACCTTAGGAAACCCTAGGATACTAAGAACCTAAAAGAGGTTTTAAACCTCAAAGGTACCCTAACTAAGCTACCCAACTTAGTAAGTTAAGCCACCAAGCTAAACTAAACTCTTGTACAATGTGATAAGGCAAATAAAGAGGCAACTAAGCTTGCTAAGACAAGGCTAAGTTCTTATAAGTTAGGACTAGAGTGAGGAGGGGTACCTACCATAAGGCTAAACTATTGGTCATTAGTTAAGACCTCAGGATGTTCCGAGCTCACATTGAGAAGCATTATATATTGTTATGTATACAATTGCATGTCTTAAAAATTTATTTTGTAGGTATTAGTCCCTTGCTAAGAATTATTAAATTCTCACCCCTTTAGTTGTCACATTGTACAAATTATACTAGTGTGAATCCTAGCACCTAGTGAATGGGTTGCTAAGAAAGTTCTCACTGTAGGTATTGAGTAAAATGAATCACATTTGATTCTAAGTTCTTTGGTTGGCTAGTTTATACCCTAACTAAGTAATTAACTGTGGCATTCTCAATTGTACGCTACGTACATGAAGAGGTTGAGTTTTAATCTTTAAAGCTACAAGCTTTTGTGGTAAATTCATTTTTAGATCTGAAATTAGGTTTATGTGAAAATGTAGTACTTAGGTGCTAAATGGCCTCTAGTATGCACTATATTTTGTTAAACTTTGTTATATGTATACACTAGTTATATAGTTAAAGTTGATGCTTGAAGCCTAAGTAAACTTATTTTATAACTTTGGTATTTAGTTTTATATTTATTTTTTCAACCATACCATGGAAATTAATTGAAAGTTTTGTTTCATGCAAATTGAAATTACCGAAGTCAAACTTGCATATTGCATATGCTAGGCTAATGAACTAGCAGTACATGAGTTTTAATCCATACAAGCATTGACTTAGCCAATTGTAACTAAGAATGGGACCACTAAATCCCAATTTAATTAATGATCCTTGGTTGCCTCATACTAGGGTAAGTCAAGTGCCTTTGCAATAAGACCTCTAGACAAAGGTCAAACCTACTAGTAAGATTCATAGAGCATTAATGCATTTTAGGGGTTTCAGTTAGGAAGGGACTCCATTGATCAACCTGAGAAAAGGGTGTAGTTGCCTCAAGAGAAAAGTTATACTATTTTAGGAGTTCTCCTTGGTCCAAGCAAACTATATTCCTATTGAACTAATTTAAGAGTAGGTTGCATAAGATTTCTAGGGGATTCATATCTAACCATGATTTTTATTGATTGTTGATTTCTTTGATTGGTTTTTTGTTGCTTTCAGTTGCTTCTTCATTGTAGTTTTTTAATTTTTAGTCTTTAGTAATTCATCAATCAAAATTGCTAGTTAGATAATAGAAAGAAGAACTAGTACAGTAAACAGTTTCAAACCCATGGGACACAACCTTAATACCTACCAATGTTATGTTATGGAGCAATAGGTGCACTTGCCTTAGCTCCCATATAGCTAAGAATTTATAGTTCCATTTTTTATAGTTAGTTTAGGGAGTATTGGCAGCCAGTAGTGTTATTACTGCTGTTGCTATGAATTTGTTCTTTTCCAAAGAGCTCTTAGGGTGGCAAGTTACCCACCATGGTGGAAATCACTAAGGAGGTTTCTTTTTTATCAAGGGTGGAGGCTATTCAAGAAGTTTTTTTCTAGCTAGGAAAAGGGTCTCAAGTGCTGCTCTCTCCTCCTTTAGAGCTACTACTAAGGTACCCCATCATCCTGAGCTCCGACCTTTACTCAAGGCTATTTTGGCCCTGATTTTAAGGGTTCCTACAAGTAATAAAATTTCTAGGTGGTGATGCCCTCTTAGGGTTTGCCTTTATTTCATGCCTTATGATATAACTTTTTTTAACTTAAGATATCTTCTGTCACCACCTAACCTCCCCAAGTGGGTTAGGCAGCTATCTTCCTAGTGGGACCAGAAAGATGTCCGATCTATAACTGATAGGTACGTGCTACACAAGCCTAATTTTGATGGTTTCTCAAATGCAAACATTTTCTTGAACTTCATGCCATTGGGCCTAGCAAGGGTTACAAGCCTGCAAAAGTCCAGGGGCAGATTGTCAAGCCCAATTCCAAGAGATTACAAGCTTATAGGTTATAGTTGAGCTCTTTGAGTATGAAGACCTAAGCGCTTACAAGTAGGGCATTTACAACAGCCGGTACAAGCTACTAGGCCGACCTACTGACTTGGAGTTGAGCTTTCTTGGTGAGGTATTCATTTTACCTAAAGCTCTTAAGGAGTGGTGCCTAGAGGAATTTTTCAAATGTTCTGTTAATCCAGTTTCGCCCCTAAATAAGGTTGAGGGTGACTCACCTGTGGTGATCTTGGAAAAAGCTATTATTAGTAACATCCTCATGGATGATCCCACTCCAGTGTTGAAGGAGCCTACTTCTGCTAGAGACGAGACTACTCCTAGATAGGTCAATGGTTACTTACACCTATTCATGCTTCACATCTTCACATCTGCAGGTTACCCCTCTTTGGGCCACTCCTTTGCAAGTCAATTTTTATCAGGCCAACAATCATGTTCGAGCCATAGAGACAAGGATGGTTCACCTTATGGAGCCTTGGGTGCAAATCAGTAGCCAAGATTGCGTAGAAGGTCACCAAAATTAGGGCAAAGTTTCAAAGGAGAAGATTGATCATGCGGTCAACAATTTATCCTGCTCTGATGATCTTGCTTCATTACTACGAAAAGACATTGTGGTATTGTCCTCTTCAGAAGGTAGCAACAACTTAGCTTTCTGGGACAATAATCATACTTTGCATAAAGTTTCCACTATATATTGATTGACTAGTTCTTCTTTTCGGCAATATAGGTGTTTTGCTTTAGTTATACATAGACTTTTCTTTTGCCAATTTCCCCCCACTCAAGGTTTTTTGTTGTCAGAACCATTTACTCTGGCAATGTTGGTATTTGCCTTTTGTTCATTTTCTTCATGTGTTTTTGCATTTTTTACAACAATTTCTTAAGGCAACTTGTTTCTATGAATTTCTTTAAGGATATCTGATGTGCTCACATTTAGTCAGGTTCTTCTATTTGTTTTTCCTTTGTATTTGCTTGTCTTTTGATATATTTAAGCTAGGATATGGTGCTTAATTGGTTCATATTTTTTTAGGTTATATTTCAACTTTATTTCAATTAGTAAGGATTTCTGTAAAGTTTTGAAGTAGAAATGCAAGTTTTGGTGAAGTTTTAGAGTAGACATACGTTGCTAAATGTCCATGTAGTGCCTTACATCTCCTACAACATGCCCGTGTCTAAGTTACATGCCAATGTTCTAAACCTTGTTTAATTTAACAAGATTTTAAGTTCTAGAGGAATTACATGTCCTTGAACATGGCTATGTACCAGACCATATTTGCCCCCATTTTTAGGGTTCTTCAGGTTATTTCAGAAAAAAAAAAGGAAGAAAAAGATAGTAGGTGAAAAATGCAGAGAAAAAAGAGAGTTTTCATAGAAGAAGTCTGTCGAAGGCAGTTTTTGAAGATCAACACCATTTCATAAGCGCCGGGTCAAAGATTTCCTAAGAAAAAAGAGATTCAACGATGGATAATTTTTTTCTTATTTTTCTTTTGATCCTGTTGTGTTTATTTTATGGCACTATAAGCTAGACTTTTCCTACTAATGCTTAGAGTTGATGAACCCCAGGATGATTTTGTGATTGTGATTGCGTTTTGGTTTAATATGATTATGTATTTTTCTTAAGGTTTATCCAATGTGCTTTATTATGTTGATTAATAGGAGCTAGCCTATTAATTCTATGTGAGATGATGAATATGTGTTAGATAGTATCCGGTATGTTTGTTATGAATCATCATTGGATAAAAAGGATATCATCGTAATCGAAAGTAATGGATGCAATATAATACCTCTAGACTAAGGTAAAACCTAGTGGGTCGTATGACTTTTAATGCGTTCTTATGAAGCGCGGTAAACCTAGACACCTTATCAGTAACTTAAGAATAGGGTTATTGTAACAGAAATAATAGGAAGCTAATCTATATTAGGTAGTACTTCACGGTCCAAATTAATCACAATCCTGTTAAACCAAAGTAAAAGCAGTACAAAAGAATTTCTAGGAGGTTTCTTATTATTGATTGTTTTAATTGGTTTTCTGTTGTCATTTGTTAGCTAGTAGTTTATTTCACTTTATTAGTTTAGTTTAGTTAATTCAAGGTAATTACTAAACAATCTCTTTTAATTTCCAATTGGATAATAGATAAAGGTGGAGTAAGGTGAACAACCCCCTTTCCTTAGGAACAATGATATTGGTACTTGTTGTTGCTATACTTTGAAGATAGGTTTATCTAGTTGTGAATTCACATAATTTTTAGTATAGAGAGATTTGACACATCTACACTATTTACTAGTGTAGTGGAAAAGGTTTATTGTGAACTACAAACACACCAAATTTTTGGCGTCGTTGTCGAGGAACATTTGTCGAGCTTACTACTTGAAAAATTTATCTTTATTAATCTAGCCATTTATTTTATTGTAGTATGTTTCTTTGAATTTTTAGTTATCTTTAGTTTATTGATTTGTTTTATCCTTTCTTGTAGGAATTCTGGTGTATGACTCATAGCCATCCCGATGGAGTTATTGAAACGGATCCAAAAATCAAGAAAACCTTGAGGAAACTCTTATATTCAAGGGATACCGAGTCACAACCATCACATTCTGATTTGGAAAGGCAATGGGAGAGTCAAGAATACTCAATCATGGTAGATCATAATTAAGTAAGAACTATGTCAAAATATGCTAAGCCTTCTCTTGAAGGTATAGAATCAAGAATTGTTAGACCTCCTGTTAATGCCAACAATTTTGACATCAAGCCAAATATTATTCAAATGGTGCAGAATTGTGTTTAGTTCAATGACTTAGAAAGTGAGGATCTTAATGCTTACACTACTAGTTTCCTAGGGATTTTTGACACTTTCAGAATTAATGAAGCTAGTGAAAATAGCATTCAATTAAGGCTATTCTCATTTTCACTGAGAAGAAAAGATAGGCAATGGTTGATTTCACTTCCAAGAGATTTTATGGCCACTTGGAATGCTCTTGTCGAAAAGTTATTATTGAAGTACTTTCCTCTAGCCAAGACTGTGAAGTTCCGTAATGATATTTTTACTTTTAATTAGATGGATTCAGAAACATTGTATAAAGCTTAGGAAAAGTTCAATGATATATTGAGAAGGTGTTGGCATTATGGACTACCTACATGGATGCAAGTACAAACATTCTTTAATGGTCTAATTTATGCTTCCAAACAAATGATCGATGCAGCAACTAGTAGTACTCTTAATAGCAAGACACCTGAAACACAGGAATTAATTGATTAGATGGCTATGAACAATTACCAATGGCAATTATCGCCTAGGATGAAGGAGAATAGAGTAGTGGTATCCAAAAGAAAAAGCTTAAAAAAAAAAGGTCATCAAAAGTGAAAAAATAGTAATATCCACAACCAACTGAAATGACCAAAAACTAAGAGAAAAAACAAAAATAAAATCAGGGGCAATCGATGCCCCAAAATGACCAAATCAAAAACAATATCCATAAAACCATCCAAAGAATAAAACTAAAGAAATATCCTTATGGTTATAATCAAGTGTCACCAACCAATAGATCTACCGACAATGGTGGAACTAGAGGGCTAGTAGTGGCAGTAGCAGTTGTCTCCATAGTAGTGAACCACTAGTAGCTCCGGTCTCGGTGGTATGCGTGACCAAGTCATCAATGCACTCGACAATTGGCAAATCCTCTGCCACCACCCCACTGGTCCTCTCTCTAATCTCATCTTCCACTCTAGCCTCTATCAACTGCCGAATGGCATCCATGGAAGATGAGATGATGACATCAGTATCATCACCCTCCACTCTTTTGGTCGTACTAGACTTTGCCTAAACCCTTTGCTCCTAGTCCTCTTGACCTCTCATCATATTCGAGGGCATCACAAAGTAATCATTAGTGTCCTCATACTTGGCTTCATGACTCCTCTTGGGGGTCACATGTGTCAGTCCTGTAGGTGGTACAATGTAAGATAGGCTGATTCCTAATGCTACAAAGCATGTGAAGAGCTCTTTCATAGCCTCCTCCAAGTCAAATTTCTATATGAAGTTAGGTTTTTTTAAGACTATAGTCTAATATGTAAGAAATTATAAAATTCAAGAATAATTTACAGTGAAATAGAAGTTGATAATTGGTCTACAATGACATATACAAGTTTAAGGCTACTAGTGCGATTTACCCTTAAGTTAAATTATACTTCCATTCACGGGGCTTTCTACAGTGGAGTTAATTTCTATGGACAGGATGATTTTGTTCAAAAAAATAGCCTTATCAGTTTTAGCCTTTTTATTCAATTTTTCCAAATAAGGACCTAAGTTCAAGATTTGTCAATGCAAAGTTATCAATATGTCATGACTCTGATACCAATACACCTAGGTAACATGAACATACAAGGAAAACATAGATTAAGCACATATGTAAATTAAAAATTGTGCACACATAATTTATTAACTTGAAATACAAACTTACAGGTAATTAGTGAAAACTAGTTTGCTGGACGAAGATGAAGAACAATGGCGTGATTACAAGCTTATACTATTGAAGTAGAAGTCCAAGCTTCAACAGAATTGACACCACTATGGTAGAGGTATGAGAACACCACTTAAACACTAAGTAATAAAATGCAAACTCTGGAGGGAATAAAAAAGGTGTCTAGCACATGGACTACAGAAAAGAAATATAAATTTTTGGATGCCAGAACTCAAAAGGGAAGTTCCTTTTAATAAGCAAAGACTCATGTCCTTGGTGAAAAGGTTTAGCAATTATCCCTCAATCAGTGAGCAAGGGAATCTGGGATCTCTAAGTTAGTGTCTGGTTAATACTAAGAAATTCAAGCTAATGGGCAACTTTAATAATTCTAAGCAAGCTACTTTTCCTTCTTTTGTCGGTTTCTGCAGACACTTTCTTTATTCATGTGAAAGTAAAAACACTAAAATTGAAGATGTCTTTATTGAGACCTTGCTGAGTTGTTCTTTTCAGATGAGGATCCTAAGGCTCTCTTGGTTTTTTGGACGAGCTGTTTTTTAGCCAACTTTAAGATTCTTTCTTTCGTCTCAGAGATAGGAATTTCACTATCTCTGAATTTTCCTCCTTAATGATATCCAACAAATCTTCATCTAGATTCTCTTCTTCATTAATTATATCAATTTTATCAAATCTAATTTTCTCGGGTAAATATTGATTTAGGACACATTTGTCCCATGATTTTGATTCCAAAATTTGTTCTAGGCAAGGAGTGAAATGAGTATCATAATCCACTTCTTATTTCTCATAGTGCTATTGAAGGATCAATGGGTATGGTTCATGACAACAAAAAATTCGAGAATGGCACTCTTTGACCTTTCTTGTAGAATTATTCTTGGAACATATTCAAAGGACTTCATGACTTGTTCTAAGAAAGTGTCTCTAAAAAGGCCCTTTCCAAAATACTAGTTAGGAAACTTTCTTTGCTTGGTATTAAATAAAATCATCCATGAATGCTGATGGTCTCTGTTCTGAATATAAAAAACTTCATTTGATATAGTCCTAATATAAGAATAACATACTCTCATCTTTTCGTTGAGACAAGATTCTTATTTTTCTAGATGGAACTCCCCATTCCTCAAATATCCAAACTTTCAATACTTTAAATAAGGAAATCCTAATTTCTGAAATATATTTTTTTGAAGGTTCTTCATTGATCTTAGTTCTTCTGGATTTATGTTATATTTCAACAAAACTAGTTTCTAGAAAAATTAATTCAAAGAATGAAGGATTTTTTAGTGGTTGGAATTGCCACAGAAGATTCTGGTGGTTCGGCTAGTATTTTTCTGCCAGTTCTAGGATTGAAAGATGCTTAAAATCATTATCTTCAGGGGAAATGGGACATTTCCTATCAATTTCTTGGTATACAGTTGGTATACCTAGATTGTGCATAGAGATTTCTTGAGGCTTTTGAGAACTAGAAGCAACATTTTTCTAATTATTTTCTTGGGAATTTCTTTGGAAATTCCTGTAGATTTTTCTTTCTTAGGAAGGTCATTCATCATTGTCATTCCAAAAATCTCTTTTCTTTTAGGATTTTTCCTGAGATTTATTCTGGGAAAAGGCTTTACCTTCCTTAAGGATTTTCGGATGTACATGGTGCTGAGCCAAAATAGCTCTAGTCATGTCTGTATCCATTTCTATGCCCATGTCCACTATGTTCTGCTTGATTTCTTGGCGGAGAATAACTTTTTTTCTGATTAAAATTCTTTGTCATCTTCTTCCCTTGAAAAATTTCTTTGGTCTATAAATCATGCAAAGAGTTGGTTTCTCCCACAATATATTCAATATCAAAATCAAAAAGCAGATAAGATAGCTCGTCATCGAGCAAAATTTTGCTTAGATGCTAAGTTCTTAACATTTTTAAGCAAAACATCTTTTGCTGCTTTACAGTCAACTCTAATTAAAAATTTCTTGTTGACGAGATCTTCCTAAAATTTTGTGACTAAAAGAACAATGGCTGAAATTTCCTTCTTAATGGTAGCATAATTCTTTTAGGCTTGGTTCCTCTTGAAGTGAATTTAACTAATTTTTTTTCTCCAATTTCTGTTTCAATATTCCACCATAGCCAATATCACTAACGTTTATTTCAACAAACTTAAAGGCTTCTGGATTGGGAATATTAATACAAGAAATTTCTTTTATTCTTCTTTTAACCAGCTGAATAACTTTAGTTTGATCTTCACTCTAATCATGAGGATTCTTTTTCAACCTATCAAACAAAGGTTTACAATCATTGGCAAGATCTTTATAAAAATCTGCAGCATAATTTAAACTTCATAAAAATCTTTTGTAACTGTTTCTTGTCCTTAATTTCATCAGAAAACTTATCAGCAAAACTAATTGATCTATCAATAGGCTTAATTGCTCCTTTATGAATTATATGGCCCAAAATTCTTATTCTAGTTTGAAACAATTCCATCTTCTTTGCTGACACTACAAGTCCTAAATTGTCTACTATTTTTACAAATATATTCAAATGCTTTCAATGTTGTTTTATCGATTGAGAAATAAAAGCACATCATCAATGTATATAATAGTAAAAGAATTATAAGGATTAAAGATTTCATTTATAATTTTCTAGAATTCAAATGGAGCATTCTTCAACCCAAAAGTTATGACATTCCACTCATAGTGACAAAATGAGATATTAAATCTTGTTTTATACTTATTTTTTCGGCAATCTAGATTTGCTATTATCTTGACTTCATATCAAATTTCAAAAACACAACCGCATTATGAAGCCTAGATAACAAATATTTTTTGTTAGGTATTGCATACCTAATCCATCTAAGAACTTTGTTTAAAGGCTTATAATTAATTACTAATCTAGGCACTCCTCTTGCTATTTTTGAATTCTTAACCACATAGAAGGCAAAGCAACTCCATGATGAAAAACTATTTCTAATTAATTTCTTATCTAACAAATCCAAAATTTCTTTCCTACAATGGGTCATTAATTCTTCATTCATTTAGATTGCTCTAGACCTTGTAGGAATTTTTTTCTTATTGAAGTCTAGTTTATAAGAAAGATTCACAATGTGTTTCTTTATTTTCCAAAAAGTATTGGGAATATCAACACAGACTTGATTAGCTAAAACTCTCTTAAAGTGTTCTATCTTTGGTTTTAATTCTTGATTTTCTAATTTTTCTTCAACATTCTTGTGTTTCACTTCTTGCAAACACATAAGAATATTTTGTTTTCTTCCTAAATCTATATTAAATTCTTTTAACAATGATCTTCTAGGTGGTTCAATGAACTCAAATGTAGTTTTCTTTTCAAATTTCTTAGTAGAAATTTCATTCATATGTACTTTAAAAGGCATAATAGAGCTCCTAAAATTATTTCTTGATTCAAATTTAAAACTATAAAATGTTGTTTAATACAAATATCTTCATTACACACATCAACATTTGTCAATTTAAACCTTATTGGTATAGTTTCTTTGTTGGCAGTAGTAATAGATCCAAAGGACTTATCAAGTTATTGATAAAGAACAATACCTTCTTTAAAGCAGTTTCTATTAGTTCCTAAATCTACTAAAACTATTGATGTTAATTTGAATTGATTTTCTATTAATAAAGTCATTCTATCGGTAAATCTTTGATTTGGCATAAAATAGACTTCAATAATTTGTAAAGTTATTTCTTGAGAAAATTCTATTTCTATTTCTTTATTTTCTAAGCTTGTTTCTGGAACATTTTTAACCCTTTCTTTCTACTTTGAATTAAAGCTAAATTGTTCCATGTCTTCCATGATTAACTCATCTTCTGGAATATTTTGAGAATATCTCTCAAAATTTTGAAGTTCTAAAATCTTATTTATATTTTTAAGATATTTTATTTCTATCTTTATTTCTGAAATTTCTCCTTTTAGTTCTGCTATTTTCAGTTCTTTATGACTCTTCTATGCCTAGTATATTCTCTTAAGAATTTCATTCAGACTATAGACAATGAGGCTCAGTTAATTCCTACATATCAACCTTTTTTTTTTAATTTCTTTTACCTTAACTTGATTGGTGTTCTTGCTTACCAACCTTATCAAGATATTTAAACAATTTTTTTTAATTCTATATCATCAATTTGCTTAGCAATTTCTAGGATTCTCTCATCTTCTTCAGTAATGGCATTAATCTAAATCATAGTTAGTTGCAGACTATCAAGTGTATTTTGTAGCTAACAACAATCACAGCCACAATTAGAATCACAACTTTTTGGCTTAGATTCTGAACTATTTGAAAGACCAATGACATTTATTTCTTCAAAACTTTCTTTAGAAGTTAATCCTTCTTGTTCTTCTTTAGGTTCACTGTCACTATTAAGAAAAATTTACATTAAACTCTTTTTTAATCTTTCTTCAACTTATAAAGAGTTTATCTTTTTCCTTATTTTGCACTTATTAGCAAAGTATCCTGGTTTGCCACATTTCCAACAAACCTTTTGATTTTTTCTAGATTTAATCTTTCTAAACCTTTTAGAAAGTCTTAGTTTTTCTTCTGATTTGTCAAATCTTCTTCTCCTATATTTTATATAGGATTTATGCTTCTTTTGTTTTCTAGGCTCATATTTAGAATATGGCCTTAGGATATCAAATCCGAATTGGGAGCAAAACCTTCTCATTTCTTTTCTTTCTACTAATCTTTCTCTTTTAGATGTTTTTACCACTTCATTTCATGACACATTTTCAAACCAACTTTCTTTAATTTCTGCTATAATTTGATCATAGGTATAATTTTCTAGGTTAAGATGACCTTGGTTTTTCTTTTTAATGTTGTCCATAACTAATAAACCAAAATGTTTTGGCAAACATTGTATGAATTTTTCTTTCCAGATGGAAGATCTACAATCCTCTCCTTCATAAACCCCTGTAAAGAAAGTATCCTTGTAATATTCTAAATCTGATAAAGTTCTACACCTCAGATTTAAAAGTAATTCTCTATTTATACTTTCTTTACTTGTTGCATCACTAACAAAATGAGAATATATAATATACAGCAAAGTATTTACCACATCAAGTTCATTTGTTTGGATAATTGATTTCCATGTTGAACTATAAACATTTTTCTTGCATTTTTAATTTCTTGTCTAGCTTTTTCAATTAGACACTTTTCCCACCAATTTCTTAACTGTCCTGTAAACCCAATTATGATCATTTTTGCTATATTTGGGTCTAAATTATCAACTCCTTTCCTCGCAGTTATCCCAAACATAATCATATGTTGGATAGTGTTTATTATTTCGTATTATGACAAACCATCTATATTTTATTCTTTTACTGAATCTCTTTTAGATTCTGCAAAAGTATAAGACTCAGAATAATTTGTTAACCTTATATCCATTGGAGATGGTTTTGAGAGAGAATATGGATGAGGTACATTCCAAAATTTTGAAATATTTCTAATTGGACTTCCTCTCCTCCATTTTAGAATCAAGATGATTTAATTCTATGTTTTCATATTATGAGTGATGAGAATCAACTAATTCCTAGATATTTGGACTTTCTCTAATAACATTTATTTGAAGACCTTTTTATTTATTATCCACAGTCTCCTTTGGTTCTCCAGATCTAATTTGAATTCTATAAGTTTCTTAAGGAAACTTATTAGGGATTTTGATGTTTCTAGAAAAAGTTTTGGTTTAAAGACTGAAGTCTTTGTAAAACCAAATTTATACTTATCCAACGATGTTTCAATTCCATTCATTTATTTACCTATGGATTGTAGGTAAAGATTTGTATAGCTATTCTGTTCCATGATGTTCTTGAGGTATTTTTTATCTACGGGTTTCTTAGAAATCTTATGGTTTTATATATCAAAAGCCTTAAAGGGTAAAACAAATGTTTTAGTTTCTTCACCGATTTATGGCCGTAGTGTTAGGTAGATGTGGGAAGTGATTTCTTTTTCATCTTTGGTCTTATATGTAGGCTATGTTTCTTCTAGCACATCTAATGTAATTTTTTTATCCAACACTATGGCAGGAATAAACCATCAAATTCTTCTTAGTTTTCATTATTCTTTTATACCAAAGTGTTTTTTTTTTTTTGCCCTTTTTGGTATAGGTTTCAAAAAACAATTTTTTTTTATTTCATTTTTTACCAGAAATCCTCATTTAAAGTTTGAGGGTCAAACTTAAATGGTTCAATCAAAACATTTAGTTGAAAATCTAAAAAACTAGGATTGGGTGATCCTATAGGTACAAATTTTGTTTCTTCTTCTTATTGTCTAGAATTTTGACATTTTTCCAAAACAATTGGATTGATTTTATAGACAAGGTGTGAAATTTGTTCTATGGATTCCATAGTTCCTCCAACAAGTTTCTCATGTTCAGACTCAAACACATAAGAGCATGAAACCTTGGAGGGTTTATAAGCAATTCTTGAGGGAAGTCTTTTTTTGTTCCAATTCTAAAAAATTAATTTTTGTAATTCTATCTTTACTAAATCTTATTTCAACCTCTCTACTTTCATATTCAACACTTCTTTCTAATTCTTGAGGTTTCAAAGATTTAATGGTTTTTTCATTTTGGAAAATCCATTTTTTTGGAAGCTTGATGTCTCTCTATTTAATTGACTTTAGTATGACAATATGACTCTTTTCTATATTAGCTTTCAACAATAAAGTTTTTCCTCATGTATCAAATTCTAAAGCTTTAGGCTTAATTTCTATTGTCATTACTTTGTAATAAATTCTTTAAAGAAGTGTACGATTATGGGATCCTTCAAGCACATCAAAATCAAATGTCATGATATTTACATTTAAGACTTCCATAATATGAGGATCTTTAAAAAAAGAAAAAGAAAAATTTGGATGACAATTAAAATAAATTGGTCCATCACACAAACTTAATTCTATAATGCCTAACAGAGAGTCGAAGAATTTATTATGTCTACAATCTCTTACAGTAATGATCACAGAAGTATTTAAACTATTTCTTGTTAAAGGTTTCAAAGCAATTTACACAAGACTAACATTCAAATAATTATAGTGATTTTCTATATGATTCTTGATCATGTATTTTGAAAACAATTCAAACTTATGGTCTTCTTCTATTATTGGTACAATTTTCTCTACCGTTTTAATGACATGAGTCATTTTAAGATCAAAAGTTCATTTTTTATAACTATTCCATTTATCAAACTTTAGGAATATTCCAATTTCTTAATTTCTTCTCAAATCAAAACTAATTTTTCTATTCTCCATAATTTCTTCTTCCTCTTGTCCCTTTGAAGCAGACCTAGACAAAGGTTTAAAAATTTTATCTATTAATAACTATTAATTAGTGTTAATATATTAAACAACTAACTGTCAATATTTTTGTGTGATCTTACTGTCCTTCAACTTCAATAACAGATCTTACGGTTGCTTATGTAACTTGGTAATAGTCTGGAAAGATCTTAATAATAATTTTTAATTACTAAAAAAATCTTTTTAAATTTGCCTAACTCTTAAATATATAAAAAAAAACAGAGAATGAATCATAGGGATTAGAATGCAAAACACTCAAAAGCTGGAAGGATTTGGCTTGGCTTGAAAATAACTTTTCTCATTAAGAGTGCTTATGTCCAAAAAAGATCCGGACCTTGTGGACGTATGTCCAAAATAGAATTCGCGTCCATTCACACCTCAGTGACTTTTTAATTAGCTTAAAAGTTTTGAGTCCACTTGACTTTTCACTTGAAGATGCGTGCCAGAATTCTAAATGTCCTTGAATTCTGTAGAGCTGCCTAATTGACGGTTTCTCTGTTGTTATCGCGCTTTCAGCTCCAAAATCATGATACTTTCGAGAAGGCATGATTTAACAAGTCATGGGCCGGAATCCCACAAAAGCAACGACTTAAGGGTGAAGCTTTCAAGGGGATAAAAAGGCCGTCTGACCTGTCTCAAGCGTGCCATCGGCTACATGGCCCCATACTGTCCACCAAACCATTTACAATAAGAGACAACCTATAATTACTCCTTTAAAGCTTGTAGTTTACTTTCTTATTTTTAGAAATATACATTTTATTTTTTTTAATACTATATGATAAGAATTTTTAAGATCTTAATTTAAATTATATGATAGTTATCTTTTAATAAGTTTAATCTGTCAACTTTTTTTTTATAGAAAATAGACATTTTAAATTATCAAATTTTTTTTCCTATAAATGTATTTTTCTCCTCGTATATACATATGCATATCAGTATTTTTTAAAGCTCAATTAACTATAAAAAATATATTAACTATAAAAAATATAAAAAATTTTAAAAGTATTGAAAGATATTTACCAGACAGCGTAATTTTCAGTAGTTGTGATCGAATACTGTAAATAAAGCAAGGGCTAAAGTATAAGTTTTTGAAATTAGAAAGGGTAAAGTGTAAATTAAACCAAACCATAAAAGGGGTTTCTATAATTTTCCCATACTATAAGTAGGGGTGTAAGTAAATACCCTAATCCAATATTTCGACCCAAAACCAGACCTAAAATATTGGGTTAAGGTTAGGTTAAGGTTAGGGCAGGAAGTGGAAATGATCACTTAAGGTTAACCCAAACCTGACCCGATATAAAGTTAAAAAAATCGGATTGGTTCAGGTCTAACCCGAGTAACTCAAAATAAACCAAAATTATATAAACTTACTTAGTCACTAGCCCAAGCCCAACCCAGCCCATAAAGCTAACCCTAACCCACTCACTCCCAAAACCCTCACACTCAAAAGCCAATACATACACATATAGGAGCCAGCGCCCTTCCTCCCTCCTCCCTTCATCGCATGACCTCCTTTTTCCTCCTTTCCCTCCTTAGTCCTCCCTCTATCGCATGGTCTCTATCTCGCCTTGCCTCATACGATCACCTCCTCTCTCACTCTCGTAAGGCCATCTCACCTCACCTTGCCTTGCTCACCTGTTGTCATCGATCTCCTCCTTTCAGACACCTTGCCTTGCCTTGGCCACCATTGCTTGTCGCCTTGCTTGCCTCACTGTTGATCTCTTCCTCTTAGATGCCTTGCCTTACCTTGGCCACTGTCACGTTGTTGCCTTGTTCGGTCAGTCATTAATCTTCTCTTCCCAGACGCCTCGCCTTACCTTGGCCACCATTGCTTGTCACCATGCTCGCCTTACCGTCGATCTTCTCCTCCTAGACATGTCGCCTCACCTTGCCTGTCGTCCGCCACTAGCCATCGCATTACAAACAAGTTGTTCGAGTTAACCGAAATCCAACCCTAAAAATCCAGTTTAGGTTCAGTTTGAGTTTTCTCTCAGTTTTTAGATCGGTTTGGGTTAACATTTTTGGATTACGAAAAAGTCCATTTTATTTTGGGTTTTGGCCCAAACCTAACCTAAAACTCGAAACTTTTACCCTAACTATAAAAGGTTTGGTGACTTATGATCTAAATTTACACAATAATCTGCTCCAAGCAGCTAAATGGTTAAAAGTTTGGATATCTCATGACCTTTAATTGGGTTTAACTCCCCTAAGGCGCATTATGTGTTCAACATTGCAAATGGCAGTTTGATGTCTTATGTGTTTTAATAAACAAGCAAATTACCTTTAAGTTTTCTAAGTAATCTCTCAAATTCTAATATATCTTATGGATTGTACTGAGTACAAAAAAAAAATTAAACAATAATTTAATTTCTTTGACATAAGTACTTTTAAGTCCCATATTTTAGTTAAATTTTGTTTGGTTAGAGCTAAAATACACCCTAATCATGTGGAGCATCCTTACTTTCAGGTTATTTACGATTTCCACCACTTTCTTCTTCCTTCCCCAGTTCTTCTCTTTGCTTCTTCCGCCTCCATTTCTTCCATTTGCTTCTTCTTTCTCTACAATCGCAAGCTCGCTTAAATCCTTGTCTTGATTCTCTTAATATTTTTGGTTTGTTCTCTTCAGATCTCATGACCCCTGTTCATCATCATCATCCTATCAATGGATTTATTTTGGTCAGAGATGATTCCGATGATGATGGAAAGAAAGGTAAATCAATAGATAAGCCTGACTTTTTTTACTGATCTTATTCCATGTTTGTTCCTACCTTATGCGGTGTTTGTGGCCCATTTGAGGAAGAACCGACGTTCCTATTTCTGAAGGCATCTATGTTGTAATGTTCTATAAGAAGTATTATTCCATTCATAAAAACATGTTATTCTATACCATGCTAAGTTATTCATCCTTGCCTCTGACGACATTTATGTTATTTCATTCAATAAGAAGTATTGTTTTATTCAAACAAATGTGTTTTTTTGTAATATGCTATTCATTTCATGAGATGTGCTGTTCATAAATAGTGTTGATTTGTTCAGTAAGACATGATGTTTTATTCATATAATTATGATGTACTGTAATATTTTGTTCACTTCCTATGATGCGTTGTTCATATGTATTGTTTTTTCATTCAATAAGAAGTGATATTTCATTTATACAAATGTTTTATTCTATAGTATGTTATTTATTTCATAAGATATGTTGTTTGTAAAATAATGTTGTTCCATTCAATAGAAGTAATGTTTCATTCAAACAATTGCATTGTTCATTTAGTAAGATATATTGTTCACAAATAATATTTTTTTTATTCAGTAAGAAGTGATATTTTATTCATTCAATTTTACTGTTTTGTAATATGTTGTAAGATGCTGTTTCATTCAGTAGGAGGTTTTATTCATTTCATAGGATATACTGTTTAAAAGCAATGACATTTTTTTTTATAAATAATGTACCATTTTATAATATGTTGTTCACTTTTGTAAATGTGCTATTTGTAAATTTTGCTATTTTTTTCAGTAGAAAGTGTTATTTCATTAACACAAATGTGTTGTTCTATATAATGGTGTTTTATCTTGTAAGGTGTAATATTCCATTCACAAAAATATATTGTTCCATTCATATAAATGTGTTATTTCATAAAATACGAGACTAAGGTGCACACTGGTGCATTGGATAGTTACTCATTTTTTTTTTGACATAATGTTGAATGTATCTTGGTTTTGTGCACATATATTTATATTGTTTTTTCATGGTTCATGTGTAAATGGTTTTTCTTTCTATGAACAACAAATGTTGAAAGTTAAAGTATGTCTTTGGTCACATCTACTTAAGTTTAATTAGTATAATAGACATTTGTCTGGGTCATTGACCTAGGTACAACTGCCCCTAATCATTTGCATGATGAAAAATAAAGGCTTAAAGTTGTCCAGATTTTAAGAAACATGTGAGAAATTTTATTATTTGTATACAATCATAAATATTATTCCTTAATGCTTGTTGATATTCATGGTACTTGGTGGGATCCTTGAAACATTCAAAGCCAACTACAACTAAAGCCAATGACAAGGTTAGGGGGCCCTTATGTTGTGCATCTGGAAAAGACCTTCCAAAGCTTAAGTCAATAATAGCTTAAAAAATGAGTATAGCTTAATGGAAGCTTTTTTTAGTAGATAGAACATACATCATCTCTTCATGAAGAAGACCTTTTATAGGTTTTAGGTCATAATCATCATGGAAAAAACTCATCTTATTATATGATCACTCTTATGATAGAGGTGATTCCTCCCATAAAGTGCTCATTACTAGGTTAACAACCAACTCGTTAACCTTTCAACCTATAACCCATGCTCCAGTAGGATCCTTCAAGCCTTACCCATGATTAGAGCTTTAATGGACCTCTTAACTAATAGGCGGAAGGCCAATAGGGTATCAATAGGCCCCTCCTAAGGCTAAATGAAGAAAGTAGGGTGCCCTACATTTTAAGCTTGTTCGGGAATGATGGCTACATGGTGGCAATATGGCTTTGGATTAGGTGGCAGTCTTTTCTCCTGGGAGAAAACTTTTCACCTTTAGCTAGCGTAGTGAAAACTTCTCGAGTGTTCTCTTAAAGATATATGATGAACCATTAAGTCAATAATTCTAATCTAGGTTAGTGCCATTCCTGAAAAGGTAGAGTTCAATCCTTGCACATGGTAACGTCTTTGGCCCTATCCAGGTTCATTTTCATGGTATATATTTGCAAGTGATTGACTAAATCTATCAACGCGCCATACAGATCCACCGTTGACATCCAGATGGGGCTTTGGTACGTTGCAAATCTCATCTATAAAGGGCTAAAGGCATATAACTGATGTACAGCAATGGTTCCTTCAAGGTCCTATTCTATTCCTTTGAGCACTCCCCTTTCAGGTGCTTTTCCAACCCAACTATCCTCTAAAGGATAGTGTTAATGTTACTAAACTCCTACTCTTTCTGGATCTTACTCTTCCACTAATCTTTTGGCGTATTTACTGCACCTTTAGGCATAAAGGCTTGTCTGGCTATGTCTTCGTTGTAGCTCTCTACCTCTTTTTCAAATGCTTGGAGGAGAGTATTTTGAATCTCCTACTATAGCTGCTTGCACAAATCCTTGACTAAGGAATGCTTTAGAGCATTGAACTGCTCATTCACCATGGTTACGGGAACCTCCCTTATGCTAGATTGCATCACAAGGGAAGAAGGTTAATGCCTGACGTTTAAGGTGTTTTGAATTAATAGAAGGTACTCTTTTTCCCTTGTCGAGCCATTGACCCTAATCTCCCATTGACTAGTCTCATTATTCAAGTGTGATCTCCTAGTCTTAACTATGGTTGGTCTTCCAATAGACAACGCCAAAGTTATATCTTAAGTACTTGGTAGGATTCTCAAGACCCTCTAAGACAGCTATACCTGGAACCAAAGATAATGTTGAGGGGCCACAAAGTTGTGTCTCCATGGAAGACTCTCTGATGCTTATGTTAGTAATGTTAGAGGAGTATAGCTTAATGGAAGTTTTTGTCTAGTATATAGAACGTACCTCATCTCCTCATGAAGGAAACCTCTTATAGGCTTTAGGTGATGCTGATTATGGGGGAAAATCCTCCTATAACATGATCACCCCTATGATAAAAAGGATTTCCCCCTAAAACCATTTTTTTACTAGGTTAACGGTTAACCTATTATCTCTTTTCTCATGAGTCACTCTCCAATGGGTTTCTCTAAGCCTAACCCACAAGTAAAGCTCCAATAAACTTCCAATTTGTGGGTCAAAGCCAAGTAGAGTATCACTTGTAAATAAGTTTTTAGGGCAAGTGAGTATTATTTTGGGACATCCTAAAATGTTAAAATGCTAAAAAAAATAAATGATAAAAAGTGAATTATTATTCTTGGACATCCTAAATTGCTAAAAACAAAGCTGGCTCCAAGTTGGAGTAAAAAATATAAATATAAATTTTTTTTTCCATATAATTTTATTTCAATTATCGTTTCCCTTGTTGTGGCATAGAATTGTTGGTCTTATACAACTCTTTTTTTTTCTTTCGCAGGTTTTAGCTAGAATAATACAAAAAGCCTATGACATTTACGTGAAATACAAAGGATAGATAACTACTGAAGTGAAATTGTGCATACAATCTTCAAAAACTAAATATATAAAATTCTTTTGTAGAGAATACTGTTTGGATAAATTCTACGAATGTTTCCTAACCTTTAATTGTCACTCCTTATTTTTCCCTAACTTATTGATTGTTCAGTTTTCATCCTAAATTTATTAAAATGTTTCATTTTGTAGCCTAATGATGGAGAGATTTAGTGGTTGTTATTCACTCACACTAACTTTCTTTTCTTTCTTATCATATGACAGCAACCAAACCTCCATACTTAAGGCAACCTTGGAGTGATGATTAGCTATAATAGAGATGCTTCAGAGTGATTGGGTTACATGTGGCATTTGTGGTCTTTGGCAATGAGTAGTAAGGCACAAGAAAGATCTAGGCTTGTGAAAGGCATTGTCTTTTGCTTGATCAAGGTATTTGTGGGGGAATTCTGGAGGCATCAAACCAAGGCTATTAGTATGGACACTCAACCGCATAATCCCCATTGGGCTTGGTGATAGCTAGATGGTAACTGAATCACAAATTTAGAAACTTATTGGTGCTTTATAATGTTGGACAAATGTTTACATGCTAAGTTAGTCGCAGTTTGTTTAGTGTTAATGTGATGGGGTTAACACATTAAAGGCACTGCGTTGGGCTTGGCCCACGGGTCATGCTTGACCCTTTTCGCCTAAATTCCAAAACCCTTTTGAAATTGCCTCAATTTACGGTTATACCTCAGCTGTTGTGTCAACGTTGCATTTGCCACCAGTTTTTCCATAATTTCCTTCGACCAGTCAAACTAGATAACCAACAAGGAGATAAGAAGCATATATCATTCACGGTTCATGAAGCACGGGAAAGCATACAATAGATTGATAAGAAAGATGACGTGATTGGGAAGGCGCCAGCCGTTGGTTAGCTTCCTACCCCAATCAAAAGTTACAAGATTTCATCATCAATTGCACTGAAAGGTGTTCACCGATCGCATTACACACAATGAAGAAAAGAATTGACACCGTAATCTAAGATTTGTTTGGGCATGAAACACACTAATGAACCCCGATTTGACAATCAGATGTCTGATTAGTTCTTCCAAAAGCCCGCTCAGATATGACTTGATGTGGATCTGGTTGCGGCTGTGAGGTGAAGACCAGGAACAGCATACAATGTGAATAGAGTAGCTAGCATCGGTAAGATAAATGTGAGGCCTGGGGCAAGTGGCAATTGTTATAATTTCATGTGTTTATAGGCCTCAATTCATTGAGCTACCAAATGGGTCAAATTAGACCAGCGTGTTTCACAAACCCGCTTAAAAAAGAATGCATTCTTTTAACCCATTAATGAGAAACCTTTGATTCTAGTTAGGGAAAAGGGATAAACTATCTAACTTAGCCTTTAAGCTTTTTGTCTAGTGCCATAAGTCTAACGTAAGTTTTTACATATGATAAAATTAACTATTATCTATCTTTCACCTTGGACCACCGCCATCATCACCTGACGATATTCCACTAACCACTCCCTAGTCCATGCTATTGTTCTAAGCCCTTTAGCACTTCTCATAAGCTCAAACCACAACTTCATAACAATACTCAAGCTTGCTTTCCTTCCTATATTCTCAATTCTCACGTCTTACTCTCGCCACTACTCTTAGTCAAAATCCTAGGTAATACTAACCACCTGGGACTAGCTAATGCATCCTTTTCATGCAGCTAACCTCCCAACAACCACCTATTGTGTTGTCATTTAGCCTCACTTCTGCTCCCTTGATCTCTCTCATAAAATTTACAAGTAATAAAAGTTACAGTGCTAGTTTAATGCAGTGTGTGGCAAGTTTTGTGTCAATGGAAAAATTGTCCATTCAAGAACTAAAACGAAATAGTTTTAATAAATTTAGTACAAAAATGGAACAAGAAAATGAAATAATAATTAAGATTAGTAACCATTCACACTTACAAGATATTTTGCACTCAAGAGTTTTAGAGTTAATTTATTTTAACATAAGGGCCTAAATCCCTAATTCACCTCGAACTTTGTTCACTCGGACACTTAACCCCTTAATTATGCCTCGGGATAACTCAGCCCTTAAACTTTGTTAACTGGTACATATAACCACGTCTGTTGATCATGTTCTATGACTCCGTCACTGAAATATCCTCTTTGGTTTTGCAGGGACTTAAATAAAAGTAATATTAAAAATGAAGGTCTAACTTGGCTTTGGAAGCACGGTTTTTGGACGTTGGCTTCCGTCCACGGGAAATTGCGACGTGAGTTACCACTCCATGGCTTAATGGCAGTTTAATCGTAGCCCATGTCATTGTTCCACAGGCAAATGGCAATTGGGGATTGAGAATTTACCCAAAGTCCCTAACAACCAAAGGATTTGGTCGTGAGCATTCAAGTCGAAGATCGAGGTAGCCATGGGCTATGACAGCGCTATTGTCAAGCCGAAGCGAAGACTCACATCTCAATTTCTCATGGATGGAAGCCACCATCCAAGAACCACGCTTCCAATGCTAAGTTTGACCTCCCTTTTCAATATTATTTTCATTTAAGTCCTGTAAAACTAAAAAAAACATTTCCATGATGGATCCCTAGCACATGATCTTATGTGATCAACGAAGGGGGTTATGAGTTCCAGTTAACAAAGTTTGGGGGCTGAGTAATACCGAGTCATAGTTAAAAGAATTAAGTGTCTGAATGAACAAAGTTCAGGAGTGAATTAAGGACTTAGACCAAACTTAAATTAACTTAATCTAAAATGTGTTATTTTTATTTTTTTCTCTAAATCAATTTGATTTGAACACTAGTATTATTTAACGTGTAATAATCCAATAATTGTAAAATTTTTACTATATTACTATTAAAGTTTTATGAATTCCTTTTTTTATTAAAAAGTTGATAAAAACTTAATAACATAGATTATTCTCTATAAAACGCCCCCACATTACCTTTTGAAAAGCCCCCTCCGCCAGCCAAAACTTTCCAACACAATCCCACCACGAAAAGAAACAGACCCGACTCATCTTATCATCCCCCCACCAAAGCTGCCGCCGGCACCATTCAATTTTCTGCGCCTAGCTAGCTATGAGAGTTCCCGTTGCACCTCCACCTACCAACAATTCGTCGAACCCAAAACCTGTCAATAACAACAACAACGATGCCGCCGCCGCAACTCGGACCCTTGGGTTTAACTCCCAAAGCAACACCTCCCCAATCAGTTCATGCTATGAGCCAACTTCGGTTCTAGACCTCCGCCGCAGTCCCAGCCCAGTGCCCGAGAAGCCGCCTTCTGCCACTGATGTCTCAGTCGTCTCGGACGCTCTTCCGACGCTCGAATTTGACGAGCATGTCTTGCGTAACATGGACTGGGACTCCATCATGAGGGACCTTGGGTTGGATGATGACTCGGCCAATGCTCTCAAATCCATATCTCACCTCTCTTCCTATGACACCCACATCCAAAATGTCGCCGAGTTCACTCACCCCGATTCGACTCAGCAGGCCATGCACCCTGATTTCAACCTCTCCGATCTCTTGTTGGGTCAGATACCGAGTTCAGCTCAGAATTTCCATAATCTTGATGGGTTCGGTAACAGCTTTGATGTGGGCTTGGATTTCATAGAAGAGCTTATCAGGGCTGCAGACTGTTTCGACACGAACGACTTGCAACTCGCGCAGGTGATATTGGCACGGCTCAACCAACGCCTCCGATCCCCGGCGGGGAAACCGCTTCAGCGAGCTGCATTTTATTTCAAAGAAGCGCTCCAGGGCCTACTCGCCGGGTCAACTCGGACAAGTCGCATATCTTCCTCGGCTGAGGTTGTCCAGACGATCCGATCCTACAAGGCCTTCTGCGGAATCTCCCCGGTCCCGATGTTCACCCACTTCACCAACAATCAAGCCCTTCTCGAATCACTTGACGGCGCTGCGATTCACATCATCGACTTCGATATTGGACTTGGAGGCCAATACGCTTCTCTGATCCGAGAAATCGCCGAGAAATATGATTCAATCAAAGTGAAACCGCCGGTGCTCAGAATCACCGCCATAGTTCCCGAAGAATTCGCGATCGAGACGAAATTGGTCAAAGAAAATCTGATCCAATTCGCCCAGGAGCTCCAGATCCGGTTCCAGATCGAGTTTGTTCCCTTTCGTGCTTTTGAGATGTTACTGTTGAAGGCTTTCAAATTCGTCGACGGCGAAAGGGTTGCGATACTCTTATCCCCAGTAATATTCCAGTGCCGGAATTTAAACATCCCCGCGTTCTTGACCGATCTCCGAAGGGTTTCGCCGAGCGTGCTGGTGTTTGTAGACGGCGAGGCGTGGATGGAGACCGGTGCGACGTCGTTTAGGAGGAACCTGGTGAACGGGCTGGAATTCTACGCGACGATGTTCGAGTCGTTGGAGGCGGCGGCGGTGGGAGGAGGGGAGTGGGGGAGGAAGATAGAGTGGTATTTGATCCGGCCAAGGATCATGTCGGCGGTGGAGGCGGTGGCGGCGAGGCGGGCGGCGCCACCATGGAGGGAGATGTTGAGGGGTGCCGGGATGAGGGCGATGCAGCTGAGCCAGTTCGCGGATTACCAGGCGGAGTGCCTCTTGGGGAAGTTACAGGTTAGGGGTTTCCACGTCGGAAAACGAGGGTCTGAGTTGGTGCTTTGTTGGCGTGACAGGGTCCTACTCGCCACGTCAGCTTGGAGGTGTTAGGGTTAGACTTGAAGTTTATTTAAGATAATCATAATGTGGTGACGCAAAAATTATGTTACGGGCTGTAAAAATATCACGGTCACTCCAGTCCATGTTGGACCAAATTATTTGGTCTCCTAGCAAGTTTAGTTACCGTAATATTGTAACTTGGATGACCGAATAGAGGAAAAATATAATTGTAATTGTTCTATTATGTTTCCTTTTTTTTTCTTTGTTTTACTCTGTCTAGCTTTTTCTTGGAGCGATGCTTTATTACGCTAAAATGAGATTCGATATCTAGTTATGTTCTTTGTTGCTAGCTAAGCCAGGTGACAAAGGACAAAATCGAACTTATGAAATACTCCAATATCCAACGTGCCTGATCCAAACCTCATACTTATGCCTCAAAATGCGACTTTTGGTATGTTTACAGGTTCCGATGTCCACAGGCCGTTGATTGAATTGCCCGAGACTTTAGAAAGTACTGAACCTGCACTCTAAGATAAGATTAGGGCCTGAAATTATAAGTCTAGGAAAAATTCTCTTACACTTAATTCAATATGGATTTGAGAAAAGTGTACGAAAGGTTGGAGAAAGCTTTGTTTAGAACATAGAACATACCTACATAGTCTTGGGGAGAAGACATATTATAGGCCTAGAGAAGCGGTGGTAGTGAGGGAAGCTCTTCTTATTTTGTGGTGGATCTTGTGATCACTGGGATTGTCTCATTGACTTGAGCCCTTTATAATAATTGTTAGCCCGTTATTCCTTAGCTCATGAGTAATGCTCAAGCCAAACCTTACTTATAAGTGAATTGCCAACGGGCCTTACAAGGATGTGGACCAAAGTCCATTCTGGTATTAGCGGGTCCTCCAAAGTAAAATGGAGGGACGATGGCGCCTTGCATTTTGAACTCAAAGGCGAAGGCATGTCTCTTATGGGTTGGGTGAGTTGTGTCCCCTAATTGGCCAAGGGCACGGTTTACCAAAGAAGGACGTGCTTTAACTCCCACAATCCATTATCTCACTATTCTTTCCCAATTTGTTTGCAATTCCTCCCTTTTGCGAAAAATCTCTTTGTGATCTTTGTCATTGGAGTTACTACAAACCTTTTCATCAAGCTTTTTAGATGACCAACCAAGTTTTCAATCACTATTAGAGGTACTTGTTTCTATTTCCCAAGCTCCTTTTAGTACTCTAAGCTTGAATCTTATTCTTTTGATTTTGTTCTGCTGAATTGGTTCATTGAAGTATGGCATCGATGATGGGGTTACTTTTCCTAACTAACAATTGTTGTTCGTTAACATTTAGACATGCCATCCATTGGAAGGAAGGCCAATGCAGGGACTTCACATGGGTGTAAGGTTCTGAAACCTCTTAACCACTATAATGTTTCTCATCTTAGGAGCACTGTAGCCGCTCGTTCCATTGAAATTCTGAAGAAGGATACTTTTGTCCTCTTATCTGTAAAACCTATGCTCCCTAGTTCCCATGATAAGCCATGCCACCCTAGGAACCAACTCACTGTATTCGTTGACCAATGTAAGTTGGTCTTTGGTTTCCTTTACACACCCTCATGAACCAACTCTGCAACCACTTCAAATTTCTTTCTTCCCAACTGGCCCTAACATTTTCATGTACTTGTTGGGGTTCGCCTATCACCTAGCTAGAAGTGGACAGTCATTTAACATTGAGTGAGTTTCTTGAACTCCTGCCTCTTGAGGTCCTTGGCAGCTTCATTGATGTACTCTTATTGAAACCTTTCCAGAAAATATTGTCAAGTTAGGGGTTTGGCTTTATAGTTGGACTTGCCCTTATTCTCCTCCTCTAGGAGATCCCACTCATTATTCCACCAGACCTTGGCATTCCTTTTTAGGCAGAAAGATGCTATATACAGCTTAATATCGTCATTAGTCCTTAGCATATGGAATAACTTGTTCATACAGGTTAGAAAAAATTTGCCATCGTAGGCACCTCCCTTGCCATCAAAGTATTGCGGACCTAGCCCTTGAAACTTTTTAAGAGTGGCAGTTAGGGAACCATCCTCATGTAAGGCCTTCCTAACAACAAGCTCAGGATCTTGATAGTAGACCTTTAGTGGCTCATCATCTAAGTTATCAACATCATCAAAGCTTTGCCTATTGGCCCTATGACTTTAGGCCTAAGCTAGGGCATTCAACCCTTGAGTTAAGAGAGTAAATGTCTCATTTTGCTGATTCATTCAATCAAGCATCTTCAAGGTGAAAGTGTATAGAGCATACAATGTGATGCCCCTGTAATCCTGCCCTACACCTCAACCCTGACCATTTTGGCTTGTATAAGCACCCCTGTAATTTCTAGCACTGATCATGACTAAACATGTGAATAAACAAATCAAAAATAGAAACAAATGAAAGACATAATCAATATTCATAATTATTAGTCAAACTTTAACTTTATACACAGGACTCCTTAGTGGTAGCAACCTAGAACTTTGCCCTTACTATAAACCAAGGCTTTGATACCATACTCTAAGGAACTATCTCAACTAATGCCTAATTAATCTTTAATTATGCTAGATTATTTTATTGCCTAATTTATTCGTTTAAGTAAGCTAGAATCATTCCTCATTTCCAAAATATTTTTGCAAGACTTATTAAGTAAATATTAGCCACTTGCTTGGCATTTAGTATTTACTTATAAGTTAAGAAAATCATTTACTCCATCCGTTTTGCATTAATTGACTATTTAACATTTTTTTATTGAATTTTGACTTGAAGATATTTATATTGATATGTATTGAAAAAAAAGTTTAAAAAATGATATTTAGAAACTATAATATTTAAAGTTTCATTTTCATATAAAATATTCATATTTTTATAATAAATTTTTTAAAAAATAAAATTATAAATTAATTGCTATAAATAGTAAAAATGTCAGTTTTTGTAAAACGGACATAGTACTTAGTTTCAACAAAATGCTAAAGTTTATTAAACTAGGATGTTGGTTGGGAGTGAGTTTAAAAATAAGAATAAAACATATGCAACTGCATAGGAAAAATGTTTTAATGCTCATATATGCACAAGTAGTATATCATCCCAAACCATGGATAAAACTACTCCTATAGAAAATAAATATTATGACAACATGATATCCAAGTGTTTTACATATCAACCTAAGTAGGAAGTGCCAGGGGTTAATGAGCCTAACCCAAGTAATTAATAATACATAATATGGTTTGTACTAAGTCAAAGTTAATACTAGTAAACCTCATTCTAGCTACTAACAGCATGCTACAAAATAATCTTCACCCAACATGGTTCAAAAGCCCATCTTTTCCTAAGAGAGAAAACCAAAGTAAGGAGTGATCTGTGAAGTCCTATGCGTAACTACCTTGTTGGACAGGGAAAATAAATTTGGAGTTAGACTATGATCATAAGTGCATGCAACATAACAAAAAAAATGGCATGTAATGTATGCAACATGTACCTAAAAGACATAACCTTAAGTACAAAATAATCGTATGGATTATTCGGCTTTAACACAATATCATCAGCACGTTAATAATGATGGTGAGTATATAAAATACTTAGTAAGGAATTCTACAACAGAAAAATCATAACAACGTTTCACATAATTGACCAAATATACACATAGCCATGTATGTAAGAAATTTGCCTATAATTCTTTATGAGTGTGCCATGAGCTTATATAGCATGGAATATTATCTAATGATCATCATGTTAATGTTGTGCTTAAAAGCCAATAATGAGATGGTTGAATTTTGCACATTGAGTCATGATATTTTGTTGAGGTATTATTCTAATAATTGTGTTGTTCTTCATTTCTACTAACATAATCAAATATAATTATAATGCTAGAATAGTAATATTCTTAAATGTCCTTAGTTGAGTATAATAATGGAATCAGTTATGATAATACAGTAGTTATGATAATGTGTGGAGACTAATATAAGATATGTAACCCACATATAAGTAAAAGTTAGAGAAGTTGTATATTGGACCAACCCACTATGAGAATGCTACATGGATTGTTTTATGAGAACATTTCTCATAGTGATCATGGTATATGTTGCCCTTTGACTTGAGGCCATTAATGTTCCCTATATATGAGTTACATACTTTGATATTACACTTTGTTGCTTGTAATAAGAGTAAATGTAAAGTTGATCATTGGGTACATCACATATCATGTGGAGAGATTTGTATAATCAAGATGGTATTTATCCTTCCTACATAACAAGAGTGATATCTTTGGGCCCTTTGATTAAGTGATATTGGGGAAATGTATAGCCATACTCCAATGAGTTATATGAGATATGAAAGTCATTGGTTTTAGTCAGTCTACTTAGGAATCAAGAAATATATATATATATTGGTCTACACAAAAATGACACATTTCATGTCTCTTGCTTAGTCTTGATATCTCAGACAAAAGGAAGAACGCATATACGGGCAATTATCATGAAGGTTTTGTTAAATCATTGGCTTTCTTGTCACTTGGATAGCAATGATGTATTACTAGACATTGTTCATTGTTTATTATCACAAATGTGACTTATGAACATTGCCAACATGATAAGAGCCTATAGGGTTGTAAACTTAGAGCCAACTGGATTATTTGAGTGCATGGGTTAAATTGTTTGATTATAGTTTCATGGTAATTTTGGATTAATTATTGACCCAAAAGTTGAGCCCATAATTTTGCCCAAAATTGGATCCAATTAAGTTAAGGTTATGAAACCAACTTGGTTTGGAATCCATGCATTACTATCTATATAGATATATAGTATGTGTTTGGAGTGAGAACCCTCTTGGATTAAATCAACAAAGGTCTTTTTGATGAAAGAACCAAGCCGCACTCTCTTCTTGTTTCCATTGGAGGATGCTAGCTAGCACTGTGAGTGCAAGAGAAATGCTCTTGCCAAATTCTGGATGAGGCATGATGATCCAATTAGTTCATATGGATACCTTAGAGAGCTTGAACATGTCACCAATTCAAGTTTTGTAATTCAACTCAACAGTTGAGTAAGAAAGATCTCAACATGTAAAGGTACAAAAATTTTAAACACATGGTTTACCCCACTTCACATGGCTCTTGGAGGTATTTCGATTAATTCTGCTACACTGTTTTCTAATCCAAAAACCCTACACATCATATCATGCCCTATTAGGTACATGAATCTTTTTATTTCACTTACAAGTAAACAAACAAATGAATATGTAAACACCCATTAGTTCATTTTACCATCAAGCATACAACCAAGCATTTGTTCTTGAGCTTAACAGCTTCTGTTCACTAAAAGTCCCTTATTGTATGTAATAAGCTTTGGCTGAGTTAATGTAAATTATAAGTGATGGGGCATGCAAGAGCCTATTTAACATGTTCTACAAAAAGGTTCCTCAGGAGCCACCAGCACTCTTCGAGTTACTCGGACATAGAATGGCACAGAGCCTAAGATGCTAAGGTACTCCTTAGACAGATGCCAAGTAATCTTGGAGCCCAACCACCCATATTTAAAGAGCTGTTCTACCTAACCACCTCAAATACATTATGCCTATGCATTTCCAATTTTTTATTTGAGAAAAGACTGTCTAGAGAGCCTTGTTTAGGCACTTGCCAGCCTGAGCTACCAAGCCACCTGAGTACTAAGCAGCTACTAAGGCAAGCCTTCCAAATTGCTTGGTGTCCATTAGTGTTAGGCACTCTTTGGCCCTAAACACCTAATCCTCATGCGCATAAGGCCCTATCCCACACACACAAGCTACCAAGCCTCCTCGGCTCAATTATACCATAATACATATGCCCACATCATGTCTAAAACCTCTTGCCCTCCTTAGGGCTATGCTTGATCCTTGTGATCGAGCAATGAGCTCCTTAGCCCTTGTGGTCACCCAATGCCCTAATACCCAACCATTTGCCCTAACTATCTTCAAGCTATAGCATGGTCAAATCTTCTCTAAGAAAAAGATAAGAGCTTGAACACTTTACCATTTGTTAGGTCACCACTTTGCAAGCTCAAGTTCCAAGCACCACAAGTACAGTCCTAGTGCTCTTTGAGTTCCTTAAAAAAAATAGCAAATCAACCATTCAAACATTAGCATTTTGAACCTAGCAGTAACATTTATTCTTCCCTTTTCCAAGCTTACGAGAAAAATCTCAAACTGAACTCCTTCAAAATCTTTATGATTTTCCTTTCTCTTACCAAGTTTAACCTCAACAAACATGGTTTTTTTTATGAGAACAAGGCTGACCTTAAAAAAGAAGAAACCCAGATATAAGAAAACATAATACCTCACCTCAAGAAAGTCCAAACATGAGATTCCCTTGAAGTGAAGCTAAGCTCTTAAGCTTTCATTTGCAACATGTCTTTCTCTCATTCGGTTTACCATTTAAGAGCTCATATTTTCTTGATTTCCTTGAATTTGGATGAGATTTGAGTGGTTTAGGAGTGTTTATGCTGAGAACATGAAGAAATGAGGAGAAAAGAGTATGTTTGTCAGTCTTGGAGGTTGATTATGGAAGGATGAAGAGAGATGGATGGATGGAAGATTAAAGTGATAAGGAAGGATGAAGAGAAAATAATTGATTGAAGATTAAAGTGAAAAAGGGATTAGGGTTTTGCATGGATATAAAGATGTTTGGGGTGAATAACCGTGAGTTAATGAAGTCTTTCCCAAAAGTTGAGACTGATTTTAGGCTCATTAGCAGGTCGTATCCCTCTGTCAAATGCCCTTAAGTTAAGAGGCTTGAAAGCCTCCATGCCTTTTAGGTAAAATCCTTCATCTTTAATTTGCTTAAGTATGTCCCTATTTTTATTTTAAGTCTTAGGTTTTCTCCCATCCACTTTCAGCCACATATTTTCTACCATTTTCTAGGGTTGACTTGTATTGGCCAGGTTTAATGAGCCTAATTACCAAAATGTCTTTCTTAGCTTCACTTGTAAGAAAAATCTTAAACTTGGTCAATTTATCTTTGAACTTTACCAAATTTCACTAGATGATTTCAAACACCATTTCTCACCTTCTTTAACCATGTCTGACAATATTTAAATATAAAATTACCATTGTGCCCTTTATTCCTTTCTTAATAAGAAAAGGCAATCTTTGGTCAAATAGAGCCCAAAATTCTCCAAGATGTTCATATCACATCTAGAAACCCAATTCTAATTTTCTTGGTCAACATTTAACCTTTGACTTGCAGAAATTACCATTTTGCCTCTAGTTCCCTTATAGTTAATCAACTTAGGACTTTAGTCTTATAGACTCCAAGGATATTGAAGCTAATGACTCGACTTAAATCTAGCTTACAAGTGTAATATAATCAGGGATTATGTAAATAAATTAAATTAATTACCTAATAATTGGAGGGTTTTCACACCATTGTCTTTTAGTGTGGTTGAATAAGAACTAGCATTCCACTTTCCATTATTCTTTTTTTTCTTCTTGTTGGCTTTTTCATACCATTTTCCTTTGCCCTTTGAACCATAATAATAGGCGTAGCCCTTTGCAAGTTTTATTCAGCTATCCTCAATATGTTGAGAAATTCAAGATTGTTCATGTTATAATTCATAAAAAATTAACTATAGTTTTCCAACAACAATTATAGGAGTACATCATTAGCCATATCTTTTTGAAGAGGAAATCTTAAACTCTCAAGATTATCAATATACAGAATAATCTTAAGCACATGAGAACCCATAGAAATTCCATTAGACATTTTGCACTGAAATAATTTTTTAGAGGTCTCAAAACTCTCATGCCTTGCATGCTCCTAAGAAAGCATTTTAAGTTGTTTGTTCATATTGAACACCCACATTTCCTCATGTTGCTTTTGAAGCTCAAGTTCCATGGTAATAACCATGAGAGAACTAACATCCAAAGCATTGTCTTGATACTTCCTGTAAGCATCATTTTCAGCTCTAGGAGAATTAGTAGTAGGTTCATTTGAAGTGGGCTACTCTAGGACCTAAAACTTTCTTTCTTGCTTAAGAACTATTCTTAAATTTTGGTACCGTACCATTAAGAAAGATGGCCTCAATAAGTTTTCTTCTTGTCAAGGATTGATAGTAATGACAACTATTAATGTGTTTTATGCCATGGCAATATAAAATAATAAATATGTAGTATATAAGGCATGTATTCTAAATCATTTAATAAGGAATTTTATTAAATGACATACTCATTATTTTACTCAAATAATAACCTTCAATATTATTCCAAAAGACCTCAGCGTAAAGGTATTCTAGTGGACCAAGATGCATATTTCACCATAACTTGAGTTAGCTTTGGGTAATCTCTCAAGTTACAACTATTTAGGTTGACAACTTATTGCAATTGTTTCTTTTGCAACTTTTCGATAGTTGAATGAGCAATGCTTGTTCAAGCCCATCCAACTAGCTTAACCCCAACTACACGCCTCTAAATCCCAATCCTATTAGGATGACTTAGTTAAGTCAGACCCAACATTAGCAATTTAGATATTAATTTTATCCTATTGCGCCTTACCAAGATGAACATAGTTACTTTGCTTTGGCAAACTCACCCAAATGTTGATCAAGGTCTTGACATGTTCCAACATTTGGAAGGCATCACTTTTGTTGACTTAATATTTTAGTTGAACAATTTTCTTTTTTTACTCATGATATCTGTAAGGGACCTTGATCCTTATAAGGGATCTTGACCTTACTCTGACGTAAAGTGCTCCCTAGGATATTTGATTAATTAGGATTTTGTGGTTTCATTTAGTTGCAATTGGATAAGTTAATACTTGAAATACTTTAAAACTCTTCATACAACTAGTTGGTCACCTTATAATATAACGCCCGTAAGCTTACACTACTAAAAAAATGCTATTTTTCAATGGCCTTTTACAACGGACTTGCATTGGAAAATTAGATTTTTGAACCTAAAGGCATTGGAAACAAGTGCATTGGCAAATCATGTATTGGAAAAAAAATTTCCAATGGCTCAATTTATTGCCGTTGGAAAATGAGCCATTAAAAATTTTTAACAGCGTAACCTCGTACAACTATTTGTAACAGTTGAACAATTTCCCAATGGCCTAAGTTGTTGGAGATATGCCAATGGCATAGGCCAATGGAAATTTTCAATGGCCTCTTTATAGAAAACGAAAAAAAATATATAGAACTCTTGATAATATGTTTTATATATTACTAAATTATATTTTATATTTACAAAAAAATGCATTTTGTATTAACAAGTATTATATTTTATAATATTACAAAAATATGTTTTCTAAAATTATATTTTGTATTTGCAAAATTCAAAATCATAAGAACCAAAATGTTGTAAAATAAAAAAATCATAAAAAATTAAAAAAAATTACTAAATCATAGAAAGTCATAAAATCACAAAACTTTAAAAATCATAACAAAATTATAAAAATCACAAAAATCACAACAACTCAAAATAGATCTACACAAAAGCCACAATTCAAAACCAGATCTGCAAATGCAGTAGGTCAAGGAGTGATGAGGATCGAGGATCCAAGGTGGATAGCGAGGAGAAAAGAACAACAACGAGGAGTAGAAAGCAGTGAATGCGTGAATGGCGATGAGGGGCAGTGAATGACCAAATGGCGTCGACAAGGAAAGGCAGCAAATGACAATAAACGGTGAAAAGAAAAACAAAGCACGGATGATTGGCGAATGAAGAAGCGGAGAATGGGAATGAATGGCAAACAATGATGAGTGGAGCAACTGAGACAGAAGATGGTTCCAATGCAGCAAAATGAGTGAAAGTGAAGATAAAGAAAACGGGTGATGGAGGGGACTGGTAGAGGAGATGAGAGGAGATAAGCAATGGAGGAGATGAGAAGGATAAGGGTCTGAAAATTAGAATGAGAGGCAAGGGGTAGCAGGATTAATGAGGGCAAGGCAGATGAGAGGGCGAGAGAAGCAAATGTGAGAGAGGCAGATGAGGGAGGGCGAAAGGGTGAGGGTTTGCTGGAGGTATATACAGCTAGGGTTAGGTTGGGCTGGGTTAGCTTGGCCCAACAATATATATTATTATTATACATTATACTCCATCCGTGTCACAAAGGTTGGCCCTTTTACCTATGGATGACAATTGGATGGGTCGGGTCAGGTTTGGGTCAGGTCATTCAAGTTTAGGTTTAATCGGGTTAGTAGCATGTATTCGAGTCCAGGTCAGGTTCAAGTCAGGTTATTTAGGCTTAGGTTGATTTCGGGTTGAGTAGATTTCAAGTTCGAGTTGGGTTAGGCCAAGTTTATTTGAGTTCGGATTCAATCAGGTTGGATTATTGGGTCTTAAACCATATTCAACTTGATTATCAGGTTTACTTGGTTCACTGATGCATAAGCCGAAATCGCTAAATTGATTAAATTTTTTTGTTTAATTTTGATTAAAATTTAATTTAACTAGACACAAAAATAATATAAAATTTATGAAGATATATTTATTTAATAAAATACTCACTCTATGTTAAGTTTTTTTTAATATTCACTAGTCAACAATTAATCTATGATTTTTTATTTTCAACATTTTAGCTTATAAATGAAAAATGATTATATTAAATAATAAATAAAGACTTATAGTTTCTAAATATATACTTTTTAAATTTTTTGTCTAACAAATAATCTCCCTCCATCCCATTTTCTTTGCTCCATTTAACTTTTCTAACTAGTTTGACATGAATTTATATATATTATTATTTATTAAAAAATTTAAAAAATATATTTAAAAATTGTAGATCTTGATTTATTATTCATCTAAAAAATTGTTTATTTATATATTAAAATGTTGAAAACAAAAAATTATATATTAATCGTTAAAATATGAATGGTGTAAATAATTTGAGATATAAGGAGTAATATGAATAAATTCAATTCAAACTATTCGAAAAAGTCAAATATTTTAAAGAATATAGGATAGAAGGGGTACTATAATTTCTAAAATTTAATTATTTTTGTCTCTCTATCATTATTTTACTAATCGTTTCCAATAGTTCTTACTCGTTCGCTCTACAACATAAAACAGATCAACAGAATAGAAGAAACTCATTCACATATATTAAATCATAATTTTTCTAAAGTCTTTGGCGACCATATATTTTATATTAATTTAAGTTAAAATCGGGTCTTGTTAGGTTTAGTCATCAGGTCATTTCGGGTTTGGGTCAAGTCGGGTTCGGATTCAGGTTTTTTCGGGTTTCACTTTAGTCGGGTTCGGGTTCATGTCAGGTTGGGTACAGTCGGGTTCAGGTTGTTGACTTTTCTGGTCAAATCGGGTCAGGTTAGGGTTGGGTTTAGGTGGGTTAGGTTGGGTATTCGGGTCAAGTCAAATTTTGTCATCTCTACTTTTACCTTTTTTTTTTACTAAAGTTTGAGTTAAATATATTCATATTAATTTGTTTTGTAAAAAAATTTTAAAAAATATATTTATAAATTAGAGTATTTTAGGTATTGTTTTCATATAAAAAATTTTGGAATAAAGAAATCATGAATTAATTGTTGTGAATAGTAAAAAGGACAAACTTTGTAAGACAGAGATAGTAATATGTATGATATATTTTCAATATATATTATTATATATGATACATTCTAATATGTATGATATATATTATAATATATATGATCATACATTATGAAAAATATGATACATTAATATATATGATACATATAATTATATGATATGTATTATACATCATATATTTGAGTTTTTAGATCACTATTTGAAACCAAAATAAATTTAAACCATACTTTTTTCTTTCTGTAGGTTTTTTTTTATTTTATATTATTGTTATACAATTAATTTGTCTTCTTTCTAAGAGTTTTAGACACATGGAATTTTATTTGGATTGAGATATTTTTTGTAGAAATTAAAACTTGAAGTATGATTGTATATTTTTTACTTATCTATAACTATTTTGAATAAAAATTGTTGCCTTACAGGAGAATATAAAAACCCGATTATACCAAACCGACCTGAATCGGTTTTTATGCAATTCGGGTTGTCAATAAGTTTAAGGGTATGCAGGTAGGGTAAGGTAATGAATTGGGAAACCTGGTCAATGATGCGGGTAACGTTAGCTTAAGCCAAAACGTAGGCATACCTAACTCGCGAGCACTTCTTCCCTTGTCCAACAGCCTTAGCATTGGAAACTTTCTAATAGCTAGGCTGTTGGAAACTAAGGTGCTCAAAATTTCCAATGTGAAGGCCATTGGAAAATTATCTTCCCTTTTTCCAATGGCTCTTTGTGTTGCAAATTTGGCCATTGAAAAATGCGTGTTTTTAAGTAGTGTTAACTTTGGTTTCAAGAAAATAAAATAAACTTTTAAATCTTAATTATAGAAGCATTTTCAAAACTCAACGAAGTTACATAAATAAGTATGCAATACTTGAGGTACTAATCTAACTGACGTATATCATAAGCACAGAAACTTAGTGTACATTCCAAGAGCAACCATATTGTTTATTTACACTATAAATGTATATTCATTTATTTTCCATACTAGAGACATAGTTACATACTTAATATGAGATAAATAAAAAAAAACTAGCTCCCACATGTGCTCAAAGAATGTATCCTCGACTTAGTCCTACTTCACAAGAGCTTTGTTCTTGCATTAGCAAGCATGGTGACTTGCTACTTTTCTTACCCTTTTCTTGCCAAGTTTGGTAGCTTGGCCAGGGTATCCTTGAGGCTCAAGACCTCATTTGTACACTTAGTACCCATATGCTTGCATAAGGCTCCTTTTAGTTACTTAGACCAAAAGCCTTCTTTTGTCCACCTCTTAACTAGCTTAATAGATGCATTTTCAAGGCCTCAAAAGTGGTTCTAATACCTAAACAAAGGTCTAAAATATCTTAGAATAGTCCAAGCACCAAAACCATGACATTGGGGTCCCATTAGGATGCCCCAACCTTGGGGTCAGAACTAGGGTTACGGCCTGAGAACCTATAAGGTCTTTGCTCTATTTTTGTGCACAATTCCCCCCTCAAAACTTCATGCCTTGACCAATGCAGTTAACTTACACTTCCCAAACTCTTATGCATTTTAAATAATATTCAAATGCATCTATTAAACACTTGGAAACATGAAAAATCTCTTACCTAAATGAAGATCAAATACTTAAGACAACAAAGCATGCATAAGCACACATTTACCTCCTTTGCAAATGTACCATAAACATATAATACATCCAGAATTTGAGCATAAAAAAGCTTGATCATAGCTATAAACTCTTACCAGCTTTATGAGACCCAAAACTCTTCTATTTAGAGCACTTGTACAACAAGCTAATCAAGCTTGCAATTCATCCTTCACAAGCAAGAAACAAGTTTAGGGGCTGATTAACCAAGCCTTATTCTACACAAACATGCCACCAATATTAACCCAAAACCACAAGAGGAAAACATGGCTTCTTGCTCCAACAAGCTTAGTTGAGCTTAGAGCTCCAAAAACTTTGATTCTAAAGCTTCATTTTGGCTAGAACATTTAATGCTAGTTTTGGGAGCTTCTTAGAGAAAAAATGACATGTGTTATGGATGGAGAAGGAGACTGAAAGTCTCTTATCTCTTATCTCCTCCCTTTTTACTCTTTGGTCCCCTAATTTACCATTTGTACATAAAATGGTCCATAAGTCTGATAATAGTTTTTATTTATTACTTCATAAAAGTGATTGAACTAGGAATCATTAAAACAATTTAAAGTCTTTAATTCCTTAATGATCTCATTTATGGTATAAAATTTGTGTTTTCTTTAAAAAATTACCATTTTACCCTTTATATCTAAATTTGCTCATATGGTCACATTACTTACTTTATGCTACATCAATTCACTAAAATCACTATTTAGTGTGCAAATTGAGTTTTTAAGCATGAAATAATCATATTTACCTTAATCATTCACCTTAGGTCTCAGAGAGCCATTACATTCTCATTTCTTTTGAAAATTTGGTCATCTAAATTTTGGCTTAACTGTACATAACTCTTGGATACTACTTCTGACATCATGATCAGTTTCCTTTATGGCCTTTTTTTAACCATGGGTTAACCATAACACTTGCCCATGGGTACTATTTTACCCTTGGCCTTTTAACTTACAAGTCAAGAAACCCCTTAAAATTCTTTCTAAAAGAGATCTTTACTTAGAGGTATCACTTGTGGAACTACTACTTTGCCTTGGTCCTCGAGGCCCTTACCCACATTTAGCCTATCTCAGGCCTATATGCCCCTTAAAGCTTTTTAGCTTGAATAACTCTTTTCTCTTTACAAGGAATATCCTTAGAATATCTTGCCACCCACTCCCAACTTGTAAATAACTTGACTATACCATAGTAAGCTTCTTAGCCTACTACTTCTTTTCATCCTTATATGTAAGGGTGAACATGAGTAATCCATTATTAAGTCCTTGGTGGATTTAACCAACTTTAACAATTTTTTTTATTAATGGATTTAACCAACTTCAACAATTTTTTTTTACACCTAGCTTAAATACTAAGCCTTTTTAGGTATGTTTTTGTTTTACTAACTTGTGGTGCTCTAGGGTACACACTCTTTTGGCATTTCACTTTTAAGTTTTCTCGAGAAGCTCTTAATATCCATGATGTTTTTACTACTCGGTTTTTTCTAGCTTTAATGCATTCACAACTTAACACTCTTAATTTTAACATGGGCACTTTTGTCCATATGGTCATCCTCCTTGATCACTTGGTTTTTCAGTTCTCATTCTTGGTACCCTAAACCCATACTTTACTTATGTACCTTAGGCACTCCATGTTACCTTTGTGCTTAACTACTTTGGCTTTGTTCCCATAGGCCTTGCTTTGGTTACTTAATCATATAAGGTGTAGGTGTGAACTTATCTTCCTTTGGCCTAACTGAAATGTTCCTGTAGGCCTTACTTAGGTTCCTACCATGAATGACTTCTTGCCCAAGTTTTGCTCCTGTCTCAACCTTGCCTTAGGGTTAAAGTAATTCATGGCATGGGTGCACCTAACATTTTAGTGCCCCTTAGCTATTATCTCCTTGGCTCCTTTATTTTCTTAGTATCCTTATTTTCTTAGTATCCTTCTCACTCTTATCATTAGGGATGACATTTTGCATGACTTTAGTGTGCCACCATCCTTAGTGTTGTTCCACATTTTTTACTTTAAACTCCACATTAAGCTCCCCTTATTTTGGGTCTACTTACACTCCTTAAGCCTTAGAGTGATCATTTACCATAGATTTACCTTTTACACTGAAAGGCATTTGGTTAACTTTAAACCACTTTGAAGTCTATGTCTTTCTTAATCTTAGTGTTTAGGTTCACCACAAACACTTTAGCCCTTAACCCAATTTTACTACTATGTTTTACTTCTATATTCCTCAGACTCTTGAGTTCCTTAAAACTCTCATCTTGCCTACTATAGAGCCCTGCCTGTTCAAGGGTTTCTACCCTTATAAGAGCACATACACCTTATAGGTCACTTACCTTTCACAGGGTCACTTGGACCCTTACTAAGATTTCTTTCATGTTCTTATGCTCACTCAAGAAAAATTAGACAACATCCTTAGACAACACAATAATATCTATCAAATGATCTATACACTTACCACCTGCATTTCGAGACCACACCAATATATAAAAAATGTTTTCTTAGCACAAGGATCTTTGCTTCGATCTCAAATTCTTAGTGTCTACTATGACACTTACAAGACTTTTAAGCCTTGCCCTGATACCACTATAAGGGACCTTGAGACTTATAAGGGATCTTGATCTTACTTCGATGTGGAATACTCCCTAGGATCATTAATTAATCAGAATTTTATGGCTTCAGACTTAGTTATAATTGGTTAAGTTAATACTTGTAGTTCTTTGAAACTCTTCATACAACTAGTTAGCTACCCTAGAATATGACACATGAGATATTTGGTTTCAATAAAATAAAATAAACATTTAAATCCCTGGCCAAGTAATTATCGATGCATTTTCAAAAATCAATCAAAGTCACAAAAATAAGCAAGTAACACTTCAAGTACTAACCCAATGCACATCATAAGCAGGGAAACTTAATGTACATTCCAAGAAGAACAACAATGTTTATTTACACTATAAAGTCCATTCATTTCTTGTCCATATTAGAGGTATAACTTATCAATTACATACTTAATCTGAGATCATAAACTAGCTCCCACCTAAGCTCAAAGCTCTTATAATGAAAGCTCATTGCTATCTTTGTGCATACCTTAGCCTTTGACTGTTTAAGCCATATAAATGTCCAACTTGAAACTTAGAAACAATAATGATCCAATATATATATATACTTGCAATAAAACTAAAATTAACACTCATTTCTTGGTGTTTAGTGTCTCAAGCATAATCTGCACAATATGGAAACTTAAGGGTTGAGAATTAGTAGATTTTCCATAAGGGATATATGAACCTGTAATGAAAATATTTAGGACACAACATTTATAAATTAATATAAATACATTCTTGGAATGAGCTTAAACATATATATCGTCTTAAGGTCTTAACTAATGACACTAGTTAGGTTATATTGTGGGAACCTGTCCTCAACCTAGTCCTATATAGCAAGAGCTTTGTGTTTTGGCTTTGCAAGAATCATGACTTGTCATTTTTCTTGCCATTTTCATATTGTACAAGAGTTGCATTTAAACTTGGTGGATCTTTTTGAGAAGTTTGCCCTTGAGGCTCAAGACCTATTTGAGTACTCATATGCTGGCGTAAGGCCCCTCTTAGTTACTTAGACCTAGAGCCTCACTTTGTTCACTTATTAACTCCCTTAATAGATGCATTTTGAAAGCCTTGTAAGTGGTTTTAAGACCCAAAAGAAGGGCTAAAATATCTTAGAATGCTTCGGGCATCAAAACTGTGGCATTAGGGTTCCTTTGGATGCCCTAACCTTGGGTTTAGACCAAGATTGTGGCCATAAAAACAAAAGCCATGACCCTGAGGTAGAACCAAAGGCTCTAACTCTTGATATGCCTTGGAGCTACAGCCTTGCCTTGAGCACCTGTAGTGACTTTGCTTTATTTTTGTGCATTTTGTGCGCAATTCCCATTTAAAACTTCCTTCCTTGATCAAAACACATAACTTAAACTTTAAAAACTATCTTACATGTTAAATAACTTTCAGATGCATATATTAAACACTTGGAAACATGAAATATCCCTTACCTAAGTGAAGATCATACATTTGAAACAACAAAGCAAACATAAGCACACTTGCATCTCCTTTGCAAAATAATGTAGCATATCTTGTTTTAGCTTAGCAAATCAATTTCTAGTGCATCATAAACATGTAATATAACTAGAATTTGAGCATAAAAAGCATAGCTATAAACCTTTACCTTCTTTGTGAGACCCAAAACTTTTCTCTTTGGACCACTTGCACAACAAGCTAATCAAGCTTGCAATTCACCATTCACAAGTAAGAATCAAGCTTAAAGGCTGATTATCTAATGTACCCAAGCCTTATTCTACACAAATATGCCACCAATCTCAACCTAAAATGAAAAATTGAAGCTTACCAAAGAGGAAAATGTGGTTCTTGCTCCAACAAGTTGTTGAGCTCGAAGTACCAAGAAATTTGATTCGGAAGCTTTTCTTTAGCTAGAAACATTTAGGGCTGGTTTTGGGTGCTTCTTGAAGCAAAAATGGCATGGTTATGGCTGGAGAAGGAGACTTAAAGTCCTTATCTCGTATCTCCCCTTATCAATACAACCAACTAGGGCTATAAACCTTGCACCATGCTGCAAACAACAAACAAAGTATCAAGTTATGTCACATTTAAAAATATAATACATTTCAATTAACATGGGTTTGCACCAATTTATTAATGTGCCACTTTAGAAACCATAATGACGTTCTTAATAGCTGGTTAGTTAGTAGGGCAAGGGTATAGAGGGGCCCCAGGGGGTGGATTGCCTAAAGCCAAAATTGTATTCTAATTTCATTAGGCGAGCACACCTGTGTAAACAAACTGCCAGAGTAACAAGCTGTAAAGGTTCTACAAGTATTTTCCTTAATTAGGATACAAAGGTAATAAATTCCAAGTTAATTCCTTGAATAAGTTTTTTGAATTACAAGTAAAAGCAATTAAAGTTTTGCGCCTGGCTTGTTTTAACTTGTGTTTTTATTTAAATTTTGTGACATGTTTTCATTATTGTTTTATTTTCTTATTATTCCATTAGCTAGGATGAATGCATGCATATTGTATATGCAAGGTAGGTTAAGTAACGAGTTGTACGAAAAGTTTGAAGATACTCTGCAAGTAATAACTAGCCAACTGTAACCAAGTGTGATCATATTTCCCTAAGAGCCTATTAGTGTTAGATAACTTAGGGTAATAGGACCATGTTCCACTATAGTTGGTATTAGAGCAAGCCAATGGTTATAGTGGAGGTGACAATTAACTAAGATCCAAGTATGCTCTTTGTTCTACGTATGGTAAGTACCGCTTATAAGTGTTCAAGGAGTTATTTTCTAGCTTTGGTTATAGATAGATATGGCCAATGGGTCGAGTAGACTAAGCCCGACCCGGGCATAGTCTAGATCAAACTTAGCCCAACTTAGTCAAACCTCGGGCACGGCCTAGTAAGAAAAAAATTTGGATAAGGTGGGCCAAATATGGGCTTGGTGGAGGAGGAAAGCCTAAATAGGATTGGCTCGACCTAGGCTTTGTTTGGACTTAGAACTGGGGATTGGTTTGGACTTAGAACTGGATCAACTTGGCCCTAATTGGCTAGGTCCGAGCCAGGCTTGGCCGGGTTGGCCATTGGGAGCTGACCATTGCCTGCTTCAAAAATTCAAAAAAATGGAATAATCATACCCAAACCCCCCAAATTGCTCTAGAATTAAAAAAAAAAGCCCCATAATTTTTTATCCCCCCTAACTCTTATAAACATTATTTTTTAGGCCTTTTTCAGAAAATCAAAATGTTGGCTCCACTATAAATAGATAGCTGCATTCCCACACATCCTCACACCAAGCTCTCTTTTCCACCTACAACATTCTTTCATCATCTCTACTAGCTCTCATCTATTTTTCTTAATCTTTTGCTAACAGTTTCTTAATCTCCTTGTAATATCTTATTTATCTACAATTATTTTCTCTTACTCATGGCTTCATAAGGAAAGAACAATTACAAGGGTACCATAAGCTTCTTATCCCACAGTACAGTTGGGTCATTTTTCTAAGGCCACTTGTTTCACAAAAGCCAAGGCATCCACATCCAAGAAGTGGTCGACGATGATACCAACATCGACATAACAAACTATGACTTAGGCCTTGATGATCAACTCTATGATAACAAATTTGAGCAGGTCCACCCTGACCCAAGGCTGACTAACGCCGAAAGGTCACAATCAACACTGCAAAGCTTGTAACCCAAGGCCACACAAAAAAAAATTGGGAATTTGAGGGCTTCAGTATGGGTGCATTTTGAGCAAACACTGTGGCAACAAATCGCTCACAAGCTAAATTTCAAAGCTGGAACATTCACTTGGCATTTAAGCATGGAAATCTTGCTAGCACTTCTAGTGGAAAAACCCAACTGATGGGAGTGGGGAGCTCCGGCGGTCCAAGAATTTTTCACTGTAACCCAAAAACCACTAGATAAGGTTTAATTAATTGGATGATGATTATGGACAAACCATTCAAACAAGTGAAAGATGAGCCTTTAGAGACATTTACTGTTGAAAATTTGAAATCGGATTATAAGAATACATTTGAGCAAACTGTTAGAAGAAAGATTTTTAAGCTATATGAAGTTAGGAGATGTGATTTGCAAGCATATTTGTCTACCCTTGATCATTGTGTTTTATTTATATCTAATTTGTGGATATGACCAATATGACAAAATAATTATTATGTGACTATACATTAGATAGATGATGAGTGGGTTATGCAAAAACACATCATTACATTTAAATGCATGAAATTTAATCATACAGAATGGAACATCATGATGGGTATATTATAAACTACACGAGAATTTTTTGTGCTAATAAAGTTTTATCCATTTCTTTTAATAATGCTTTTAACAATGATTCTGCGACGAGGGAATTGATTAATGTGATAAAACCATCGCTTGAAGGAAAATTTTTCCATTTTCATTACTTGTATCATATATTAAATTTATCAGTTCAAAATAGTTTACAAATCTTGCAAACTAAAATTACCCTAATTCGGAATGCACTACTTTTTCTAAGGACAAGAAGCAAATTGGCTCGTGAGTGAAAAAAATTTTGTATTGAAAATGGGGTCAATTTTTCTTACAAAAGGTTTAAACTAGACTACCATACTCGATGGAACTCAACTTTTGAAATGTTGAATGATGCACATCTATGGGCAAATCCTTTGGCAAATTTTGTTAATTTAAGAGTAAACCCACAAGCACTCACCGATGACATGTGGAAAAAAATGTTTAAAATTGGTTGAGTTGATAAGGTATCTTTATGAAATAACAAACTTTTTCTCTAAGGTTTATTATCCAACTGTGCACCAAGTTGTGTTGTATTTGTAGGCATCATTTATATTTTCAACCAACACAAGGATGATGAGTTTTTAAATGACACCGTTGAAGCAATGCAAAAGAAATTGCTTGACTATTTTCAAGATATCTTGCCCATTTATCGAGTTGCATGTGCATTAAACTCGAATGTTAAAATTAAAACTTGCCTTTAACTACTTTAAAAACATACTAACATACATATTTACGATATAATCAAGTATCTACAATTCCTATTTCTATTAAAGCCAACCACAATTTAAGAGAGTTATACAAACTCTACTTTGAGCATCATTCTGATATGGTTAAGGCCTTTGAGCCAACACCAATATGACATTCCACTTCATCCTCATATTCACGATTCAACCATGTTATATATATCCAAACACGATTGAGACTCAAACCTGGGATTGGCTGAATGGGATGATTACCTACAAACATCATTCGAGAATAATAAGGAAGACATTCTGGAATGGTAGAGGAACAAAAAGGTAGATTTCCAATCTTGTCCATAATGGCATAAATGATTTTGGTAGTAACGATTTCTTCCCTCACCACCAAGGTAGCTTTCAGTACAAAAAGATAGTCATATGGAAGAAATGGGCAAGGCTCGCACCTAAGACCATTGAAATTTACATCTGCAACTAGGATTGGACCCTTGTTGCTCTATGGAAGTAAGACTAGAAGAACTCTGATGATGAGGTCCCATCCGATGAAGAGGCATAGAAGTAGATTATAGATTTTACATTTTGATTTTTAGATTGTATTTGATCTGATTATACTATGAAGCACAGATCTTAGGTTTTCCTTTTTAGTGATTTCCTAGCACGTTTTGCCATTTTCAAGTGTAAGACATGTTCTAAATGATATAAATGTTATTTGGCTTTTTCATTAATAAAATTCACACTAGTGGTGGTGTTTTTCTTATATAAAAACATGTTTATTCAAATTTCACATGTTTATAACCATTTTTTTCACATTTTTTGAATTTGAGAAAACCAGGCCCAGCTTGGACTAGGCCTAGCCCGCCTATAAGCAAGCCATGCCTAGAGCTAGAATCTTTGACCAAGCCTGACTAGGTTGGCCCACTGGCCATCTCTAGTTACAGGTATATAGTGGGAACTTAGTAAGGTGCTTATATTGAGGCAAGTGACCAACAAAGGTCCAAATGACCCTATGGTGAATTCCATGGGGAAAATGATGGGTTTTTTTTTTGTAGTTTTAGTAGCACTATGGCATAAGTGGTCAAAAAGCTTGCCCGACGCTCAAAAAAGGGGAGGCTGTGGTTAATGCCTAAGAAGTAAGGTCGAGGTATGTGTGGCCTATCAGTACACTAAGACTGAGGGAGAAATATGTACCCCAAGGGGCAGGACCAATGTTAAATGAGTGTTTAATGTGATGTGGTTGGGGAATAAATATGGTAAGTAGTCAAGGAGCCCAAGTGTGAAGGCCGAGGGGCACTAGGTTACTGTGAACACCTTGAGACCAAGAAGCCCATAACCACCCAAGGGCAATAGGTAACATGGACACCAAAAGTGTGATAGACCACAGGGTAAGGGCTAGGGCATACTAGGACTTTGTATGCACCCAAGCCAAGAGAGTAACATGTCCACCCTAAGGTAAATGTAAACCTAGAGTAAGAGCTTAGGTAAGGGGATACGAGCCTAGTACTTAAAGAAGGAAAAACAAAGTATGATTAAAGGCTAGTCAATGCCCAAGGTTAGGGCTTGAACAAGGCTAAGCTTAGGAGATGCCTTAGTCACTGAAAAAGCATTTAAAGTACTTAATAGAAATTAGTGAGTTTTAATTAGACCTGTTGAGGGTTACTAAGTGAAAGAGAGATTGTATTCTTCGTGCACTTATAGTTGGGGTAAGAGGGCTTATAGAGCCAAGGATCATCTAAATGGCATTAGAGCTACGTTGGAAAGAATGAAAAATAGTATCCTAAGAAGTTGTAGGAATTATGGGAAGTTGATTAAGTAAAGGTTCAAAACCATAATCCATAAGTCTTAGAGCCATGAAGTTGTTTCTAAGTTAGAGGTTCTTTAAAGAGGGAAGTTAGTTAGTAATTGGCAAGTTGGTTAAGCTTTATGGAGGTAACTTGAACCCTAAGACCCAATGGTGACACCAAAATACCCTAGTAAATGCAACTCGATGTGGGAGTGTAAGGAGGAACCAGAAAGGCACCAGGATCCTTAAGGTTTAAGGGATGACCCCTATGAGCCCAAAATGGAGTATCATGAAAGGTTTTTGAAACCAGGACCTAACTGCCATTAAGGGAACCCAAGGTTGTTAAGAAGAGCTCCAGGTAATGAGTATAGTCCTTGTTGCCTAGTTAGGGTCCATATTGACCCAAGACAGCTCATAGAGAGTAAATGTAGCAGCCATACCACTAAGGAGTGCCCTAGGATGCCTATGAAACCTATTCCATACTAGTTGTAGTTAGCTATGTAATTATTTGTCCGTTATTGAAACCTTTCATCCATTCAGTTATTAACCTACAAGGTACTATGCATAATAAGTAATAAAACTAAAAAAATTGCCAACATTTATAAAACGTAATCAAAACACAAGTTAAAGCATAAAATATGATCAATTTAAACTACAAGCAATAATCATACACATGCATCATTATACAAATAAAGACTATTCATATGTCTAAAAGCAACCACAAACATAGTGTAACACCCCCATATCCTATATGGATGAAATGTAGGAAGCCTTATGTAGATATATAGGCTCAACATAAATGACACCAATTCAAGATGAATCAAGCTAGATCCAAGCTCAAAGATGCTCAAGAAACCAAGAACAAGCAAGGGACAAGAGGTTACCATGGATTTGCAAGCTCTCCCAATTTAAGCTCTAAGATAAATGGCACAAATGGACTCCTCTGAACAATTTTAAGCTTAAGGTTGTTTAGGTACTTCATGGAGCTCCAATTTTCATCAAGAAATGAAGGAAGAAAATTTGGGCATGATTTCTTGGTGGGGAGAGAGGGTTATGAAAATAAGATAGAGAGGATGAAGAATCATGACCTGAAGGCCACATTAAATTGTTTGAAAAGCCATCATTCCCCCAAATCCTCCAACTTTTTTGTTTTTGATAAAAATATTCCATATCCAAATAGTGTCATGAGACTTAGGAAATTTTTCATAAACTTTGGTTTTTTGTCACTTTTGGTTAAAGACGCTACTTCTAAATCTTACTTGATCATGGTAGGTCTGTTACCTAGAGGGCTGACACAGTAGAAGTGACTTGAGTAGCATTCTTAGTTGTTAAGAAGTTTAAGGATGTTAGATAGTAAGCATAAATATAAACTCAAAAGAGCCAAGAAGCAAGGAAAGATAAGGCTTAAGAGTATGACCTACATTAACTTTAAAGGTTAGTAAGAAAGAGGATTCTTAAGGTCTAAAGTATACCCACAGTTAAAAGGTCCCAAGCAGTTAATAGAGAGCTAGTAGAAGTATGTATGGTTTGAACTGCCGAGTTAGGGAGCTCGAATTACCTGAGTAGCTCAAAGTGAGCTAAGTGTGTCTTGAAATAATCCTAAGCCATAGGAATCAAGGCCGCTAAAGATCAAATTTTTTTGAAGGAAGGCTTATGAAGCATAAGAAGCATATGGGCTCTTTGTTTCTTTAAGAATGGTACCTAAGTGGTTTAAGAGCATATGTGTGGATCAAGAAATGACTAATAAGACACTTGGACAAAAAGCTAAACAAGGAAGGAATAGAAACCCTAAGGAAGATTTGGTGGAGCTAAGGTAGTTGGAGCTATCCAATAAGCCCCAAAAGTTGAGTTTGTCAAGTGTTGGCCTTGGATTATTGAGTGTACATTAAAGGAAGTCATAGAAAAAACTCTAAAAGTTATAGTGGTTGAAGAGACTTTAAGTGCCTCAGTGAAGTTTGGGACCAAAGAGGTGGTGAATAAGTCTCTTTGCGGCTAAGGCGGTTATAGGCCTATATTAAGCCTAAAGGTGCATAGACTATGGGCTATGGGTGTGTAAATCCCATTAAATAATCAAGGTGGTTAGTGCATAAGGATAGGTTGCACTTAATGGCTTAAGTGTATGCCTGATTGTAGAGAGGAAAAGTATAAGCACAAAAGTGGTCTCCAATGGGTCACAAGAGTTGTAAGTCCTAGTCGGCCAAATGTGTGCATTGGAAGCACTCATGAGCAGCACTTAGAATGAGTTAACCTGATGGGTTGAGTTGTTAAGGAAAATTTCTAAGGGTTTCAAGAAGAACATGGAAAAGTATTAAAAATTCCTAAATGCTAGGTACAAAGTTAAAAGTGAGTAAACCTAAAGTTCCCATGAAAGGAAAAAAGGGTGTTGCATAAGTGGAAGGACACTAAATGCACCTAGGTATAGGAACTAAGGAAAACAATGAAGGGCTAAGTGCTAAGACTCCTAGACCTTCCTAAGAGAGCTAAGTGAAGCCATGAAGCCTGAGGGAGTTCAGAGCCAAGTGCACACCCAAGATGGCTGAGTAGTCAAAATAAGGTGAAAAAAAGACATGGTAGTGTCATATCGAGTAGCATAGAATAATTGGAGTACCTAAGTAATGTTAATTGATTGTGCCAAGGATATGTCTTAAGTGATCAAAAAAGGCGCAAGAAAAAGGGTTGTGATAGTCAAGAATACTCGTGGCCAAAATAGGCTAGTTGGTTAAAGAGATAATCGTAGGTAACAAAAAGCAAGGACCATGTTAAGGGTTCCTTAAGAGTTAAGGACTAAAATTTTAGTTAGGTAGATAGGGGATGGCTAAGGACCTTGAGTGTGTCAAGAGATTACCTAGAGAAGTCAAGGGTTTAGTCATAGGCAGTGAGTATTACACACAAGGACACCCAAAAGTTAAGGAGTCCTTGTCGACTAAGGTGCATAGCTAATGGTGTTAAGCATGTGAATGCCTTTAAGGCTAAAAGGCCATTTGGTAGTAAGTATAGAAAAACTACCTAAAGAGACCATATGTAAGTTACCATAATAAGCAATATGCCTAGGGTACTTAATGCAACGAATTTAAGATGCACCTGAGGTGGCTTAAGTGCCTAATTCAGGTATAAAAGTTGCTGAGTAATTGTCCCAAAAGCACTTAAAGGTGGTGAACTATGCTCGGTTAAGAATCGAAATTCATAGAACCAAATTTCTAAATGAAAGGAAAATGTAAAGGCTCTCCAGGTATTTCCCTTAGTTCGAATGCCAAGGTAAGTAAATTCTAAGTTAATTACTCAAAAAAATGTTTGAATGACAAATCAAGCAACTAAGTTAAGCTCTAGAAGGGATGCTAAGTGTTAATTGAAAACTAAGAGTCATGAAGGGTAAAATGGTGATTTTGACCTAAATTAGTGGCATGATGTAATTTTGGTGAAATTAGGATCATATAAGTGAAAGGACTAAAAATTATTAAGAGCATAAGTTTTGTGACTCATTTAAACCAGTAAGTAGCAAGGAAGGGCTTATTTGCACCAAAAAACAAAGATAAGGGCTTAAATGTTTAAAAGGATTTTAAGCGTGTGTTTAGCTTAGTAGCTAAGAAGAGAGATTAAGATTTTCTCATTAAGGGTGCAATGGGATGGTTTAGAGCTAAAGAAAGAAGTTATGTTTGGTTAATTAAATGGGTAAGCTTGTTTAAAGGTTAAGAGAGAATAAGGATTTTCGGATATTTTGAGATGAATAGTATGGGAGAGATCACTATTCATCTTTTCCCTCACTAAGCCAAATTCATGGCTCACTCTACCATCACCAAGTTGAATCTCAATCAACCCATTTAGCTTAAGATTCCTTGATCTTAAAGGCCATAAAACTAAAAAAACAAGCTCCTATCCAATGTGAAGTTCATGGGAGCTTGGCAAAGTACAATTGCTAAGTTAGTTACCTTACACAATAAGAAAGGGGAAGAGAAAACTAAGGTTGAGTAAGTGGTAACTTACTTTAAGGAGCCTGTAGATAGCAGTTAAGGTTGAGTAGGTGACAACTTGTACAAAAGGAACCATAAGAAGACTTCATGGGTTAAGGCTAAGTGTTAACATTGGATATGATGGCCAATATCCTAGGTACCAAAGCTGTTTGAACTCACAACCAAGTGAACATCTTCAAGTGAAAGGAAGTCCTAGGTGCATTGCATGTGCATTAGTCATCGATCCACTCAACTATTCACTATGTTACATCATTGTTTGTTATTGTTCTGTTTGTTGTTTATTATTTTTTTGTTTATATAGATATGTATGTGTATATACTTGCATGCTTGCATTTGATATTTATAAGTAGGTGCCCAAATCCTTTACCAAGTACTTTAAGTACTCATCCCTTAAGTTTTGTGCAGGTTGGGATAGTTAAGTGTAATAGTTGAAAAGGGGCAACTATTAAGGTTAAGATTTATACTATTTTAGATACCCTTTTCTAAGTGTGAATCCATAATATTTTATAAGTTTGTACTAACCTATGTGCTTGCCTTTTTAGTTTAAGGCTAAGTGTTTTCAAAGAAAATGTAGCTCATCACTTGAAACTAGCTTGCTAGAGTGAAGGGCTAAGGAAAAATCTTAGTAGTTAAGGTTGATTTCTACTACTTTGTACTGAGTTTTACCTCTACTAGATTTCATCGGTATGTATAACACTAGGGTTACTTTTGGGTGCATACAAAGTTTAAGATGTATGCACACAATTGTTATTTAAAGTTAAAGTAACTATAGTTTTATGTCTTGGCATGTTTTAGCTTATGTTTTTATTTAACTATTGCAACATAGTTTTCATTATTATTAAATTTACATGTTATTGCATTAGCCAAGATGAATGCATGTATATTGTTTATTTAGGGCAAGTTCAGTAACTAGTTGCATGCTAAAGTTTTAAGATACTCCGTGAGAAATAATTAGCCAATTATAACCAAGTATGATTATAATTCCCTAAGAGTCTACCAGTGGAAGATAATTCAGGGCATTATCTATTCTGCCACACAAGCTACCTGAGTAATAGTCTAACAGTAGGGAGCCTTGTCCTTCTAAGATGTTTGTGCTACACGAGTAACCAAGGGTACTTTACATAAAATGTCTGAGCAACACATGTCCAAGTTGCCCGAGTAACCAAGCATACTATACCTTTGTTGTTAAAGAAAAATTTGAAAACTAAGGCCTCAATACGTAGATGGAACTATAGTATTCCTGAGGAGATACAAAAGCTTGGATCATAGCATTTTAGTGTCTGTGGATGTTTGCATGGGTTGTGACAACAATTACTACAATCCTAGGTTCAATAGATATCATACATCCATCGACTAAAGTTATCACATTAACTTGATTCACAAGTATCACCATATATGAAATACATTACTTTTGTAGATTGTGTATGATGACTTAATCAAACTAAGCATAATTGAGATGCAATATCACATACAACAGTTCACATGATTTAACGTAGTGCCTGATTTAGGGTTTAACAAGTAGCTCTGATAGCATTATAGAATTTTGAGAGCTAAATAGTGAAGCAGAATTAACTGAAACCTCTCTAAGATCCATGTAAAATAGGGTACATCGGTTGTTTAATTTTTTTTTACCTTTTAGGTTAAGATCATCCACTCAACTTTTAAGTCGAATCATAAAAAATTGAACAGTTAATATGTTCAAGCTTTCTAAGGTTTCCACACAAACCAGTTGGATCACAACACTACCTACTGTGAACTAAGACAGTAGTGTTCCTTGTTTGCTTTATACTACTAGTTGAGTTCTTTAAAATTTTAGCAAGAGGATAGCGTGACTAGGGCTTTGATCATAAGGACCTCTCCTAAATTTTTATACTATATGACTTTATGTATAGTTGTGCAAAAATGCTAAGCCTAGTAGATTTTGCCCTTATCTAATTAGGCTTAAATTATAGGCTCAATTCTTGGGTCAATGATTGATTCAAAATTACCATGAAACCTTAATGGTTAGTACACTCAAATATTTCAATTGGCTTTAAGTGTGGCCCTATAGTTTTCTATCATGTTTATAATGATCATAAATCAAAGTGATTATCATAAACAATTAACTATCTCTAGCAACATACCATTACTACCCAAATAATAAGAATGTCAATAATGTGACTAAAACTTTATGATCATTACCTCTATGCCTTCATCCTTTTGTCCTAGATATCAAAATTGAACACAAGATATGGAATGTTTCATTCTTGTATAGCCTAATTTACAAATTTATTGATTCTTGAGTAGATTGACTAGGATAGATGATGTTGACATCTCATATCAACTCATCTGAGTATGACTATGCATTTTCTTAATCTTACTCAATCAAGGTCAATGTCATCAACCATTAATGTCAAAATAAAATTAAGATCTTATAATAAAATTATACCTTATTATTCGATTTTATAACACCTAAGAGTCATCGATGAAGTAAACTATCATCACCATAAATCCCTTATTTTGATTACAAGATATCCATATATCAGCCATGATGGCAATCCTACATTTATTTGCTTCCAAGAACCTCATACATTTAGCCTTATTAGTCATAAATGGAAAAGATATCATTCTTGATGGTATTTCAAAAAAGGGGTTTAAAAGGGGTTGAAAGGCATGCATGAATTGTGGAAATACAACATATTCAGCCATGGATAAAGGATATTCTTGTAGGCAAATCATGGTTGTAAACTTTTTCTTTACCTCTCATTGTTCAAAGGCATGGGTTCGAATAACTACATGTCCATCTTTTTCCTTTCTTGGATCAAGCATTGTTTGTTTGATATTTCTTGTGTTATGAAGAGCATACACTTTCCAATAATTATTTAGATGATTTGTCCAATTCTTTTATTTCCACTCAATGCTTTCTTACAGCAGAGATATATTACTTTCTAAGTACCATTAACTTTCTACCTCTTGAAATGCTTTCACACATCATATGTAAAAGGTTTTTACATGCCTTAACTCTAGCTTTTCTTTGGCCTTGGAAGGGCTAGAAGTTACAGTGGATTTTCTTATAGTCTTAGGTTGCTTAGGAAGAGTAAAAGGTGAAACTGCCCCTTGAGGAGTAGCTTTGTTTTTTTTAGGTTGTTGGGGGAATCAAACCTTGAAGTGTGAAGCCTTGATGGGTGGAACCTCTAATCAAAACTTGATTTATTGAAGTTTGAGATCGAGGTGGCATTTCACTCAACATGTTTCATTGTGAACAAATCAAAAAAATATTTAGGGAGAATTAGTATACAATGGATCATTCAGAAATATTCTTTGAATATTATCTATAGATGGATTTACACCAAGAATAATTATTTAATGCTTCAATGTCTATGAAGTATGAAATACCACTTGTTGTTTCTGCATTCTCAATGACTTCAGTTGGAAAAACCAACAAAATGAGGAAAAATGATAGAGAAATCAAGTCTCCATTCAAATGTAGCGGAATGAACCATGGATATAGTTTGTTTCAACTTCCATTTCATATCCAGGTCCCAAATTACTAGACAAGTGCTTAGAGTTACAATGTTAGAGAAAAATCAAGGCAAATATTTTTAAGTATCTTAGATTTTTGGATATGGAACATCACCTTCAACAATCAATGATATTGTTTTCTACCTTCAAGATATTGAAAATTGGGCAAGCCTTCTACAACCTTGCTTTTAGATTGCTTCCAAGTTTTTTTTCAGAAAATTGTAATCATTTGGATTAATTTCCTCTCTACAAGAAAATAAAATGAGCAAGATTCACATAAGAACATAACAAACTAATCTCAGTTGTATGGAGTGATGCAGTGAGCAATTGAAATAAACTAGTTAAGATAAAAACTAATTGAAATAAAAGCAAAAAGAAATGGATAAAAAATAAGATAGACCGTGGCTGTTATAGCCCTCCTAGCTAGATGCTCGGTGAGTAGGGTAAGTTCATAAATCCCTAGCTTAAAAACCTTAGTTAGAGGTGAATTAGCAAAATCAAGTAAGCTATTAAAGGTTTAGTAGGTTTCGAGTGGTTTATGACACTAAGTTTGCCCGAAGGCAAAATGGTCATTTTGTACCTCGAAGGGTCGAATGAGTCCCGAGAGTAAAAATTATGTTTTCAAAGCCCAAAGCCCAATTTAGAATTTTTTACAAAGTGTATGAATTACCTAGTTAGTATTTGAGGAATGGGTCCTTTTGTCAAAAATTAAAAAGTTTGGGGGGGGGATGTTTGTTGGTTTTTAAACTTGTTGGAAGGATTGGGCTGCCACTATTCAGTCCATTTTAGCCCTAAAATTTAGAGCTCTCTCTTCCTTTCTTTATCTCCTCCTCAAATCTTCATAAACCTATGATTTCTTAATGAAATTAGAAGGTTTTCTTGATGCCCAAGTGAAGGGTTGCTTGTTTTCCACTTATTTTCATGGTGTTAGAGCTTGATGACATTTTTCAAGCTTGAACCTTGGTTTATGCATGTGGTAAACTCCAATCCATGAACATTTCATGTTTCTTGAGCTCAATTAAGCTTGGGTTTTGATGGGTTTGTGTTAATTTAGTGCCATGAACCTTGTATTGTTTTGGAACCTAGAAAAATCCTTAGTGGTGCCTTGGATTGTGATGTTCTTGTCTTGTGGTACTTGATTGTTGCTAGCCAAAGGTTAATTGAGGTAAGGGATTTATGATTCATGCATATTTGATTCCATTCATAGCTTGCTTGTAGTAGAATTCAAGTAGTTTTTTGAATGGTGTTAATTGGTGGATGATGATGAACATGGTGGACTAGTGAGGGTTTGATGGTTTGTTTGGTGTTTATGGACACCATAGGATTAGTTTAAATAGTGTATTGTGGCCTAGTGCATGTATACATGAAGGTTTGATGCAATTGGAGGCATCCCTAGGGCCATTGAGAGGCATTAGAAACCCCCAAAGTGTATATGGGGCAAAATACAAAATTTTTCTGGACACGAAAGGCTAAGGACGCGTCGCTGAGGTTGGGAATGCATCACCAAGTCCTCGTATAGGAAACCAGAATTTTTTGTACTATGGTGATGGGTTGCCAAGGTTTGGTGACGCGTACCCATAGACAGAATTCCTATACCCACAAGCTTCAACACCCTTGTAGTATTTGGCCTATAACTTTTCACTCAGGTATCCAAGTAAAGCAATTCAAGATTCCACGTGACCCTAAAAGAAAGGGCTAACATTTCCATGTTTTTATAAAGCTTGAATTAGCCTACATTTATCTTCATTTTTGTTCAAATCAAGGAGACATTTGGCCACATTAAAGCACCATTAGTCAAGTGTAAGGTTTAGTACCATCGGGAGCCTAGTTGGACCTTCAGGTTTGAGGTCCAATGTGGGAACCTTAGTGCACCTAGGTGGGCTTTAAAGACTCTAGTGAATGACTCCAACCATAGTCATTAGTGCACCTAGGTGGGCTTTAAAGACTTTAGTGAATGACTCCAACCATAGTCATTACCACTCCTCTAGTGTGAACCAAGTAAGGGTGGATAAGTTTGTGCCTTGAGTGAAGTTTAGTACACTTATAAGCTTATATTTGTTATATTTATTTATCTCATATTTAGTATGTTTTAATGTGTTTTGAACCTTAAAGATCTATTTTAAGTATATTTTATAGCTTAAAGCATATCTAGACTCAATTGATTAAAAGTGGATTTAATTTGCAATTTTACAAGTTTTAATTTGGTTGTGTTCTTTCAGGATTTTGATAGATTGGCAATGTTCTAGTAGAAAACTTATATCTTGAGCTACAGAGATTAGAATTGAGTGATTTTTTATTCATTGGAAAGCTAATATCCAAAGCTAAAAATCATATGCAAGCGTAAAACCCAGTTTGCACATTAAGGGGTCAAATTTAGTGTCAATATAGTGATTTGTGCATCATTGCTTGTTCAAAAGCAATTATGGTATTTTGGGCATATTTTTGGCTGTAGATGTCTATTTATGTGATTTAGGTGTCATTTCGAAGCTAAGAAAGAGTTATACAACTTTCATAGCTTTGAGAGGTAATGGCTACATCAAGGTCAAATATTAGCTTGAAGTTGTTGTTGATGTTTTGAAGCATTTCTTGGCTTACTACTTCTAGTTATTTTGAATCTTTTTTATTTGTGTGGGAAAACTTTATAACAATATAGAAAGTTTAGGGAGAGGTTGTGAATTTAGCACACTAGGTTTATTTTTTTAGGTGTTTAAAGAGAGCAGTTACCGTAGGTCCTCTATCTTCCCTAACTCTCTTTCATCTCTTTTCTTTTCTTTTTAGTGATTTTTCATGGTCATGTCCAGGTGACTTATTTTATTCTTGGTTGAAGGAGACTAAAAGCCCAAAATATTCAATGATGTGAGATCAAAATTTTTTTTATTTATTCAATTGATACTTTGAGTATTGGATGTTCTTTTATGATTAATTTCATGATTGTTTCATTTATATGCTAGGAGGCTTGCTGGTTGTTATTCGGATTCAATCTATTGCTGAGTTAGAAATCAAATCCATAATTGTTTAGTCTCTCTAATTTGTGAAGCAACTAAGGTTTATTGATTTGCTCAAATCCATAATTGTTTGGTCTCTCTAATTTGTGAAGCAACTAAGGTTTATTGATTTGTTGCATTAGAAATCATTAGGTCTTAAGGAAAACATTCAACTAAATTAAATGCAACCACTTGTGTTTGTGTTATTTAGTTTCATTGATCTCTCTAATTTTTAATGCAATTGTTAAATTAAATCAAAGTGCTTGTCTTAAGTTGTGTAGCAGTTAAAGATAATTGGATCGCTTGCTTTTTGGTTAACTACGACTAAGGAGATGTAGGAAGATAGCTTTAACAATAAATGGTCAAAGTCTTAATTAATCTATCTATGCATCGATGATCAGTTGTAGGAATTCAGTGGTAGATATTAACTGATGCCAATGTTTGCATTCTTGATTTTTTCATTGATTTCTTACTTCATAGGTTTCTTAATTTTTGTTCTCTAATTATTTTTAATTTTATTGTTGATTGCAAATAATCCCCCCTAATCTTTTATTTCAGTTTTCTATTATGAATCTGTTGGTTAAAAATTTCTCCTGGGACTCGACCTGGTTTTTATAGCTATAATATAAATTTATTTATTTTGAGTTGTTACTAAGACTAGAATTCTTTTTTACGATTTTGACGATCGACCAAAAATTTGGCATCATTGCTGGGGAGATTTCTTTTTCTGTTAAAGGTTTTTTTTCTTTTTCAGTAAATTGACTTATGCCAAGATCTTCTCGTACAGCTGAATTAGTGTTTGATCCAGAGATTGAGAAGATAGCAAAGGCAAATAGGAAAACAAGAAGGCAAGCAGTCAGTTTTACAACTTCGACATCTGCAAATAGCTACTTTGAAGGTGAAGAAGAAACTATTATTGTTGCGGAGATGGCAACACAAAGAACACTAAAGGGGTTGGCAACTCCCGATGTTGTTTGGGAACCCCTTGGCATTGATTTTCATGATATTGATGCAGCTTTTGAATTAAAATCTAAATTGATTCATTTATTGCCTACTTTTCGTGGACTTACAGGTCCACAAACACTTAAGGAATTTTATGTAGTTTGCTCGACCATGAAGCCATAGAAAGTTATAGAATAACAGATTAAGCTAAGAGCTTTTCCATTCTCTTTGGCAGACAAGGCAAATGACTGATTGTACTACCTTCACTTTGGTTCAATCAAAACCTGGAATGACTTATAGAAAATTTTTTTAGAGAAGTTCTTTCCAGCTTCAAAAGCTAGAACTATTTGAAAGAAAATTAGCAGGATTCGTCAGTACAATGGAGAAAGCCTATATGAGTACTGAGAGAGATTCAACCAACTATGTGCTAGTTGCCCACGCCACTAGATTTCTGACCAATTGTTGTTGCTGTACTTCCACGAAGGGCTACTGTTCATGGATCAGAGTATGTTGGATGCTGCAAGTGAAGGAGCACTTGTAGAAAAGATGCCCAAAGAAGCAAATTACCTAATTTCTAAAATGGTAGCCAACTCATAGTAGTTTGGAACAAAGATAGACCATGTGCCAAAGAAGGTAAATGAGGTAGGAACTTCTAGTATTAAAGCTTAACTTTCTGAACTAACCTCTCTTGCTAGATAAGTTGCTTTAGGACAAGTTCAAAATCTTAAAGCTTGTGGTATTTGCTCTGCTCAAGGACACCTTAGTACCTTACCGACTCATGCTCACAACTGCAATAGGATACAACACCTCAGGTAAATACGGTAAGCGAGTTTGTTAACCAACTAAGAAGATGTGACCCTTATGCCAATCAATATAACCCTAGTTGGAGAGACCACCTGAATATAAGATATGGGTAGCCAAATAACCAACCACTGTACCCATCTACTAGTTATAACAAACCAGCCCCTATACCACAAAACCAAGCATCGAGTTTAGGTATGGCTTTGGGGGATATTATGAAAGTTTTAGCCACTAACACTTAAATGTTTTAGCAGGAAACAAGAGTTAGAATCAAAGACTTGGGAACCAAATTTCACAATTGCCAACCTCATTGAACAAAATTGAAGTTAAAAAAAGGATGCTACCATCTCAAGTTGAAAACAACCCTAGAGAGCATGTTAATGTCATGACCCTTCAAAGTGGCAAAGAAGTGCAAACCATCGCACCAAAAATGGCAGCATCTAAAAAAGAACAAGAAGGCTCAAAACCAGCAACTTTGACATACCAACTAAGGAGGTAAGTGACAAGCCAATTTTTCTAAAGTCAAAAATTTTGATTCCACCCTATTTTCCTAGTAAGCTGGCAAAATCAAAGAAAGAGGAGACTGAGTAGAAAATTCTTGAGACTTTTAGGAAGGTCAAAATCAACATAGCCTTGCTAGATGCAATCAAGCAAGTGCCCCGGTATGCCAAATTTCTAAAGGAGTTGTGCACCAACAAAAAAAGGCTGCAAGTTGGTGAGATAATCAAAGTTGGTGAGAATGTGTCAACAATAATTCAAAGGAAGTTGCCCCAGAAGTGTAAGAACCCTGGTGTGTTTACTATACCATATGTAATAGGCAATTTTAATGTGGAAAAAACTATGTTAGATTTAGGAGATTCAACTAATGTCATGCCAGATTTTATATATGCTTCTTTGAAACTTAGACCTTTGAATAAAACTGGTGTTGTGGTTCAATTGGCTAATAGACCGAATGCCTATCTTAGAGGCATAGTTGATGATGTTTTTGTGCAAGTAAATGATTTAATTTTTACTACTAATTTTTACATACTTGATATAGAGGATAGTGATTTAACTACTCCTATTTTGTTAGGAAGACCATTTTTAAAGACATCCAAGACCAAGATTGATGTGGATACTAGCACTTTCACAATAGAATTTGATGGCAAAATTGCATAGTTCAACATTTTTTACACATTAAAGGAAATTGACAATGATAGTTCCATTTTTTTTTTTTGTTGAAAAAATTGATACTTTGGTGCAGAATGAATAAGGAAAAAATTTTGAAAGCCAAGCAAAGTTGGCATAAAAAGGTAAGAAAGAAATGACCAAGTTATAGCAAGAGCAGGAGATGTCATTTGCGGTTAGAAAAAAGGTTTTGGTCAAACAAAGGAAAAGATGGAAGGTGTTCTCTGGTAAGTCTGAGCATAATTGGATTGGACCATTTATTATTACTAGTATTTCTACTCATGATACAGTCGAGCTTAAAAGTTTGAAAACAGACAAAGTGTTCAACACTAAGATGCATAAATTGAAGCCCTTTCATGAGAAATTTTCTAAACACTCTAGTTGATGCAAGAAAGGGCTATCTAGTCAAAGATAATAAAGAAATGAGCTTTTGAGAGGCAACCCAAATGTGGTTTTGTGCCATGAACAATAAGAGTTTTCATTTTATTTTTATTTTTATTTTTATTTTCCTGATTTTATTTTTCAGGTTTCTTTGTTCTCACAATTGCTTTTCTTGGCCAGGTATTCACTTTTTCAGGCTAGAAGTGTTACCCACTCTAGAGTAGTCCAGTTATGGTGCCAAAATTGTGTATGTAAAACTCCCTAGATTGGTATGTTCTGTAGGCTATCAGAACAATACCCTTAGTGTGCATACCCAGGTGACCCTTTTGGGCACTATATAAATGCATGCATAATGGTCAAACCATTACACATAGATTCATATTTTATGTACACCAATACAACAAGGAAGGAAAACACTAGCACAAGTCTTAATCTTGACTACCACACATTAAGCAATCTTATTAAGTGTAAGTGACCAGCCACTGCACCTGAAACTTTTTCCAAAAAAATTGTATTAATCTAGCTATGTAACCCCTTATTTTATTTGCTTCATTATCAAGTAGAGCCTTTAAGCAAACTAAGGAATTTTATTTTACATCAATAGCCCACCTATGAACCAAGTTATGGATTTTTTAAGTTTGTTACAAAATTTTAACCAAATGAACAGTAACTTAGCCAATTTTGCAATGTCATATCTTTGGCTGTAGGGATCCAACTTTAGAAATTCTAAATCCCAGTTCAACCTCTAGATATGCTCTAGATGTGGTCAAAATTTCATACCAAGATTCATTTTATATAGGGATACATTAAACTTTAGGTACAGGGCCAAAAATCTGGCCACTTTCAGTTGATTTTGCCCATACAAATTTTCGAAACCATGCAAGCACTTAATTCATAAGGGGTAAGCCCTCCAAGGCTATCTCATATATGTCCAATATACATAAGAAATACATGCTCTTACATTTAACAACAATATGTGGCTAAAAGAGAATTTACAAGTAAGCAGCCTATCATTTACACTTAGGCAGCTTTACACCACATCACATACATAGCCAAAACACTAGTCAAAAGTTCACATACTTGTCTCATTTTACATACACTACATGTACATGCATACATGCACTATATAATGGTCTTAACTCAGCTAAATACGTACTCTAAGTTACAGGAGCGTTTGAGACACAATGAACTCCAAAAATAGGATGCTTGATAATTGTTACATAACACAATAAGCACCATCATTAAAAATATCAAATGTGCTCCTAAAATAACCAAACTTTCCATATCACAACTAGACATGTGGGAGTTTAAGTACCTGAAATTTCAGATAAAAAATCAAAACCACAAAGGTCAATTTGAATGTAATCTTTCTATTGGACCTGAAATGAGCAGATTTAATGGGAGTAAGTTTCATTGTAAAACTTAGTAAGGGTAACATTTGTACTCTTAAGGAAATGTGACCTTTATTGAAACCTATATCCAAAGACACTAAAACACAAAACCATACTGCATATGTACAAGATATAACAAACAAATGCAGTAGCCATTCACAACCAACAAACACATGAAATGCCCAGCAACATAAACTATAAGTTAGTCCATAAAACATGCAATAAACTTAAGTAAATAACTATAGCAGCCCTCCTCAAGCTTAAGCTTAGTCTTATGAGAGTTTTAACATTAATTAGTACTAACTTTAGGCTCTAAAAACCCTTTAATTCGCTGTCATTACTGTACACTTCACACTAGGTCACAAAACCTTCACTAAGTGCACTCCCCTTACTAAGCTTGGTTCATCAAGCTCATAGCTCTTTTTCAAACTTAGCCCTAGCTTCATAGATGTTTGAATAATGTAAAAAAATAGTCCATAAGAGCAAGAGGACTCCTTACCAAGATGGCTAGGCCAAATTTTAAGCTTGATCCTTGAATCGCCCAAGCAATAGGTCTAGTTTGCTTTCAATTGCTTCATTTTTCCTTCAATTTCAAGTAGCTTTAAGTTTGAAGGTATGGTTGCTATGAAGGAAATGTGGAGGAGGAGGCTAGCTTTCTTTTTGCTAGTGGAGGCTGAAATTGTGGAGAGATAAGGACCAAGATGGACTTTAAATGGTCTTAAGTGCACAAACACACTTAACTAGTCTTAATCATGCTTTATGTCCTTTTCCTTGTTACAAGACCATGGTTTATTAACCTTAATTTCTTGGCCCACATTTGATTTCCTTATCCCATGCCTTAGCTACCCTCCCTAATGTGGGATAACCCCATAATTTCACCATTTGACTTAAGTCAAAGACATACACATCTTAAGACCTACATTAGAACACTTATGCCCTTTATGCCTTTTTGTGTTTTCTTTGTCTTTAGTTATCTTCCATAAGCAATTTGATCCTCCAATAGTACTTTCATACCATTCATATCCTTCTCATAACTCTCCAAATCTTTTTCGTGAAAGTTTTGTAATTGAGTACTCAAATTTTTAAAATCTTATAAAAAAGTCCATAGGTTACTCGACAAATAAGCAATCCTTAAGGCTTTTCTTGGGGACCAAGTTACGAACTTGGAACACTTTTAAGGAGGTGTTGATCATGCCTTTTACCCCCCACACTTCAATCACTACAATGATAATTACACAATATAATGGTTCTTGACTATTATACCACACTTTGTAATTCTCCCATTTTTTGTGAGATAGTAACAAAAAGAGAAGTGAAACATAAGGTCAGCAAGCTGAAGTCTAGTCCAGACCTACAAATCACCACAAAAACAACTTTTAGAGTAGTACTTTTTCTTTTCCCCTATCTATGTTTTTATTGTAAACATTGAAGACAATATTCGATTTAAGTGCTTGGGCCCTCATTTTCTGTTTTCAAAATTTTTGAACTAAAATTTTTTTATTCAAACACTTGTAGCCTAAGCAAGGTTACTTGAGGCACAAGTGAAAACCTAGTGCACTCTTGGTAGGGTTTTGAGGTGGAAGCTTAGTACACAAGTAACCTAGGCAAGTTTAAGAACTTGAGGTACTATGTGGAGGCTTAGTACACCAGTAAGCTCCTTGGAACTCAAGCGAGGTGCATCCATTATGTTCACCTGCACAATAATCAAGAGAAGCTTATTTAGTAAGCTTAGCTTACTAAGACGTTAGCAAGCGAAGCTTGATACGAGCGAGTTAGGGGCCAAAACTTACTAGACATTAGGTGATGTCTGTGCGAGGACTAGTAAAAAGAAGGGTCCCAAGGGATTCAAATATATGCACATATGTTAGCCCTTACACTACAAGTGGGTGCAGTAGACTTCATATATTATATGTATATGTGTGTCATTGGGATTTTTCTTACAAGTTGAAGGATCCCTTATTGAGAATCGTTGATTCTCACTCCCTTAGTCTTCGTTGTGTAGATGTGTTTCGTAAGGCTGGCAACCATTAAGTGTTGTTGAGCTAGGTTCACGAGCAGGTATATTTTTTATTTGAATAGTTATGATTCTAGTTTGTGGTTTGCTTGTTGGTTAAGTTATGGTACTAAGTATAATTGTTTATTTGGCTGACAGAGGCTAATGAAGCACAAGGGAGAGTTTATGGAACTTGCCACCAGGAGTTTGCTATAAGGTGGGAGCTTAGTTTTGGATCTCAGTAGTGTAATTTTAGTGTATAGTTTTCATATACTAGTTGCCTACAATGTTCATGTTGACTAGTGAACTCTGGAGTTGCTCTTGATTGTAAATATAGTCTTTTTATGCTTGAATGTTTACACGTGGTTGATTATGAGTAATTAACCACATAAATGTTTTGTATGCTTTGATAGTTTTGATGTTTGGTTTTCATGAAATGCCATGGTGATGTTTAAAGTGTTATTTCCTTGTTTTATTGAGTAAGTCAAAACACATACTCATACATGATTACATAGTAAGATTAATTAACTAGAAGCATAAATGCTTTACGTAGTGTGCACGTAATCAATTAGCCAATTGCGACTAGTGTAGCACAAGTTCCTATAGGCTTTCTAGGCAGGTCCACGAGGGGCCGTGTCAATGGCACCGTCATTTGTTGGTCTCAGAAACTAGAACTTAGTTGTGCTTTCTAATGATTAATGATATAATGAAACAAAATGGTTAGTGATAGTGACTAGTGAGTGAACAGGAAGAATAGTGATGATTGAACATAAACTACTGAACCAGGAAAATGATTAATTGATGAATTAGGAAAAAGGTGCCAATGTAGGAAGGAAGAAGGTGCCAATGTGGGAAGCAAGAAAGGGAAAGGGGAAGAATGATGCCACAATGTTGAGTGTCTACTAATGCGAACCCCATTAGTATAAGGACTGAGAAACGCGTTCAAGATGCTAACAAGTTCCACAAACAACACTTCAAGAGACTATAATTTAACCCCCACCAATAACCAACCTATGTTTAGAAACAAGAAGTATAAAGAACACAAAGAAAACTAGCTTCCTTGTGCACCAAGGTAAGTTCACCAAAAACTCAAAAGAATTGGCTCTCAAAAGCCATGTTATTAAGGAATGAAATATGTATGTTTATAAGCATAAAAAAGGCTTATTTATATCATAGAAAACTAGGGTTAGGCAACCATACAAGTTGTAGGAACCCTAAACCTAGTTGGAACAAGCAAACTTAGTCAAACTAGGACTTTGAATTTGGTTTGGACACAAACATGTGGGAAATTTGGCCTAATTAATTCTCATGTGCTCCAAATGAGTTTCCACACTAAATAATAATGTAAATAACAAAATTAAACTAGAAAAATAACAAAAGCATAGATTTAGAAAATGAACTAGCACTCAAAACCCCTAAAGTGTGCTCTCGGGTGCACTTTTGGTGTCACTTAGGGTTCATGCTTGGGACTCTTAGTTCCGAGCTATATTTTTAAGTTTCTTCAGCTTGAGGCTTCCATTTAGGATATATAGAGGTGTCTTGAAGCTTCATGGTAGATAAGATTTGGCTATATGAAGAATTGGCAAGTTGGGACACCAAAAGGGCCTTCTCGGATGCATGCATGGGCTCCTTGGTGTCTCTTGTGCCTTGACACTCCAAAAGGCTATTCCATGTTGTGCCATTATTCCAAGACACTCCATAGGATGTTCCAGTAGCTCTATGTGAAGATCCAAGTTCATCCTCCATAAAATAGGAAGTGACAAAGGCATGAAGTGCTATCTTCAATAGATCCTTGAGTGTGCCTTCTATATTGATATCATATACAGTGGCTGGAAATTGATTGTGATTTGAATGAATGAATATTTGTGAAGGAAGTCTAAGCTAAAGGTGAGTTAGGGTTAGGTAATTTTTGGTATTCCCAATCCTTAGAGATAAACTAGGGATTTCCATTTGGTAGGTTTGACAGGTAGATGAGGTGGATTTACCCATGATTGATACTCCCTACCCACTGCCAACCTGTACTCTCTAGACAAGTGTAATTTGTTGCCCACATTTACAACGTCGCATGTATTTCTACTCATCTACTTGTTTACCACAGATGACTACCCATGTGTGATGGATTTCACCCACCCGACTGTTATCCTTAGAGAGGAGGGAGAGGGAGTGAGGTGGCTGTGCACATGTGTTAAATGTTTGTGCGTGTGTAGTGTTAAGATTAGGGAAAGCTAGTGGGTTGGTCTGGTGGGTTTTGGGTTGGGATCTACAATTTGGTTACTTGGGCGGAAATGGGAGTAATTCTAGCCAGTTTTGCGTTAGTTGGGTTTGACCCTACTTTGGGGATTGAAATTCCGATTGGATTGAGGCAACCCGAATTCTCTCCATTTGCTCCTTAAAGCTGACCCGAACCCTATTCCGAATCCGGTCCAGGTCGGAATTCGGGTTCTGGGTTTGTGAGACGAGATCCCCATGGTTCCGAGTTCCAAGCCCTAGACTCGATTGCCAGTTTCCACTTACCACTGCCACTTGCTTGGAGTTGTATGTTGCGGAGAAAATCAATTGGCGGGGAAAAGAAGAGAAAGAGTAGTAGGAGGAACATAATCTAGAAATATAGAGGAGATGACCGATTACGATTCTGGGTTCCGTGGCAATGGAGAAGACAGAGGGGATAACAATTACGGCGACGGATCTTCTTCACCGCCTCTTGATGGTGCCTATGGCGGTGCTGACAATCACAGTGTTTCGAAATCTCTGGTACGAAGAACGCTTGTGTTTTCCTTAATCTTGAAGGCGTGTGGGTTGTAGGTTTTAGGTAGAATTTAGATTATGCTTCTCTACCACTCAGGTTTCAGATTGAATGAAAATTTATGTGCAGGTGAAGAATTGGTTCTTTTTCGTTTTATTGCGATATCTCTTCTTTTGGATTGTTTATTTTGATGTCGGATTAGAATGAAAAAAGAAAGATAGTTGTTGAGGGCTTGTAACAGGTATGTTTTAGATGGAATTTAGTTTATGCTTCCTTCTCTAACGAGCAGTTCTCAGGTTGAAAATCTAAATGTCGGTCAAAGAATTCATATTTTTATATTGCATTGCGTTGTCTCTGCTTTTACATTGGTTATTTTTTATGTGTGATTAGAATGAGAAATCAACAGTTGAAAAGCTGGTAGCGAATTGAAAGATTGCTCTTTTGTTCCTCCTTACGAGTTCAGAATTTATTCCTAAATTGTTGCTAATGGAACTTATTGAAATTGCAGCATAGTATGCGCGACAAAGAAATAGACTCCACAAGCAGGAGGGAAAAGGAGAAAGGGCGTGATAAGGAGAGGGAGCATGGTAGACATCATGATAGATCCAAGGAAAAAGACAGGGGCACAGACAAGGAGAGGAGAACAGATCGAGAGAGGGATAAGGAAAGGGGCCTTGAGCGACATCACCGAGATCCACACTGTGATCGTAGCAGGGATAGAAGGGAGCGTGGAAGGGATAAAGATAATGATGGCTATCACAGCAGTCGAGACTCTTACAGGCCAGTACACCACTGTTCAACTTTTTGTTGTTTCAAACATGGTAAATTTTGTTTCGTTGATGGATTGACCTATTTGCTCAAGTAGTTGATGAATTTCTGTAAGTCTAATTTCAGGCAAAAAGATAACAAGAGAGACAGAGTGGAGCGTCACGGGCATAAATCTAGAGGTAGATCTCGAAATAGATCAAAGTCGAGATCACGTTCCCGTTCAAGATCCCAATCAAAGAGGTGGGTCATTTAAGTTAAAGGCTACATTGGTTATGGTCTGTTTAAATCTCACAAGTTTAATTGTTATCATATATTTTGTTTGGTTGATTCTTATCTGATGTATCTCATCTGTAGCAAAAGGGTCAGTGGTTTTGACATGGCACCTCCTGCTTCAGCAATGTTAGCTGCTGGAGCTGCTACCGCTACAGGTAAATTGGATGAGGTTATTATATATATATGTCTTTTACTCAGATAACTGCAACTCCTGTTTCTGGCTCTTCTAGTGTGGAAAGTTCATACAAAAATACTGGTGTTGGTTTGGTAAGCATTATTTTTTTTCTTCAGTTTGCAGCCTTTTAATATGTGGTCTCTGGAAGGACTGTATAATATTTTCCTTTTTAATGTTTTACTTGGTGAAATAATTCTGGAACTGAGAGACCTTTTGGTTGTCTGTGTTTGTGTTTGTTTGTTTGTTGTATGTATGTTTGTGTTGTAAGAAGGCAATGGCATGAGCCGACTTCTGTAGCCTTTATGTACAAGGAGGATTCAGTGCACCGGTATTGTTCATCTTCAACTGGCTGTTTTTACAAAAAAATGCTCTGGATTTTTGCATGATAAGTATGCTTAATTTCTCTAGCAATATGTGTTAAAAGTTTTGGACTTGGTATGGTAAATGAAGAATCAGAAGTATGTATGGAGTTTAATAATTGTTTCAGCATTCCTATATGTGATTTAACATTACCAATGTTACATTTTCCGTTTGCAGGTCAGCTTCCTGGTACTAACCCTGCCATTGCTGGATATTTTCCCAGCTTGTTTCCTATGCCTGCAGCTGGCCAGGTTTTCATCTGCCCATGCATATGAATACAAAATTTTGGTCATGATAAAAGTGGATTTTTTTTTTCCTTTACAAGCTTTGTATAGCAATTATATGATTATGCTTTTTATAAGGATTTCTTCTTCTTGATCATCTGCAGCAGTTTGGGGCCCTTCCAATTATGCCTGTCCAGGCAATGACTCAACAGGTTGTGGCGAGTTGTTATGTCTTCCTGTTTCTGTTGCTCTCTCTCAGTCTCTATAATTGTACTGTTTTGTCTTCCTGTCTCTGTTGCTCTCTCCTGGTCTCTATAATTGTACTGTTGTTCAAGAATACGACAATTAAATTTTTTCTCAGGCAACTAGGCATGCTCGTAGGGTCTACGTTGGAGGTCTTCCTCCCTCAGCAAATGAACAATCTGTTGCAACCTTCTTCAGCTGGGTTATGGCAGCTATTGGTGGAAATACCGCTGGTCCAGGTACATTACAGTTTTCTGAGTATATACCTTTGTTGATGTGATTAACCCATACTTTGGCAATTTGTGATTTGCAGGTGATGCTGTGGTTAATGTTTACATAAACCATGAAAAGAAGTTTGCATTCGTAGAAATGAGATCTGTTGAGGAGGCTAGTAATGCAATGGCATTAGATGGAATTATTTTTGAGGTATTCTTTTATAGTTCTTTTCATCTCAAAATTGCCCAAACAAAATGAAGTGATAAGAAATGGTACGCCTTCTCTTCCTCCAGGGGGCACCTGTGAAGGTGAGAAGGCCTAGCGATTATAACCCATCCCTTGCAGCAGCTCTTGGTCCAAGCCAGCCTAATCCTAATCTTAACCTTTCTGCTGTTGGCCTAACTCCAGGCAGTGCTGGTGGTCTTGAGGGTCCTGACAGAATATTTGTGGGTGGGCTTCCCTATTACTTCACAGAGTCACAGATCAGGGAGTTACTGGAATCATTTGGTCCACTTCGTGGTTTTGATCTTGTAAAAGATCGAGAAACTGGAAATTCAAAAGGCTACGCATTTTGTGTGTACAAAGATCTTTCTGTCACAGATATCGCTTGTGCTGCTTTGAATGGGATAAAGATGGGTGATAAAACTCTCACTGTTAGACGAGCAAACCAGGGTGCCAACCAACCTAAACCAGAGCAGGAGAGTGTACTTCAACATGCGCAGCAACAGATTGCTTTACAAGTGAGGTCAAGTCCTGGGTTTTTTTTTTTTTATTTTTGCATAAAATCAGGGTGCTTCTCAGAGTTGTGTTTCCATTGTTTGGCATGTGACAAATGATCATATGTGCATCTTTAACTGATTCTTTCATTTTTTTTTATGTTTTCTGATTCAAAGAGGATTATGTTAGAACCAGAAAGTGTACCGTCCAGGGTTGTGTGCTTGACTCAAGCTATTGCTGTAGATGATCTGAAGGATGATGAGGAGTATCAAGACATTTTGGAAGATATGAGACAAGAGGGTGGCAGACATGGTGAGGCTATTAGATGATCCTATGTATAATTTCCTTAGATGTTTTAGCATTTGGTGTCTCGTTTGTGTTTACATATCTTTCTTCTTAACGTCTTAACTAGCTTACATTCAGTTGCAAGGAAAATCTGGCCCAACCAAGCAATGCTTCGCATGGCCTAAAATTCTCATGTATTATGTCCAGGTACATTGGTGAAAGCTGTAATTCCACGCCCAAATCCAAATGGACAGCCGTCGCCAGGTGTAGGAAAGGTCAGCATGAATTTTATTCATTCTCTTTTCAGCTTTTATTTCTACCGTCTGCATATTTCAACCTGTTTGCAAGTTTCTCATTTCCTACTTGGTTTGATTGATGTGTGGGTTCTACGTACATCAGGTGTTTCTGGAGTATGCTGATGCTGATGGTGCCAGAAAAGCACAGGCTGCGATGAACGGACGGAAATTCGGTGGGAATCAAGTCGTGGCCGTATTTTATCCAGATGCCAAGTTTGAGCAAGGTGACTATGAAGGCTAACCCAAACGCATGTGGCCTTTTGTCTTTGTTCCTTCTACAAACATATGCCAGGTTCTTGTGTCTTAGTTTGTAACCATTTTAGTTATATAAATTCTTTTTGTTTGAGTTTCCTTCTCACTGTTTTTGTCGATCATAAAAACATAAATGAAATATTGTTTAAAGGTTTAGTGGAATCGGTAAATTGCAGGCATTGATCCTATATTCAACAACTTAATTGGCCAGAGTTGATCTAGGTGGTGTATAATTTATGGTTCTGCTATCGTCACGGAGCTTGATTATATTTTTCCCTATGGGTGTACGGGTGTACTTGATTCAATCATTATAAAAACTTCATGGAAAGATTTTGGGAAAGCAAGATTTATTAGTATGATTCTAATTTTGACTGTATGAAAATTTTAGGGATTTCGTTGGAAATACGTTGAAGTTGATGGGTTACAGTGAAAAACATAAATATTTTACAAGTTCATACTTAGAATTAAGAAAGTGGTGTAGCCCAGCCTTGGGGTTTACGAGATGGGTTGCGTATGGCTAGAGATAGATGGTGGCGAGATGTAAGAATAGCGATGGATGCTGAACTGGTGGCCAATTTAATGAACACCGAGCAAACTGATCATCCACATGGTATTCTCATTAGCAATTGTCTCAAGCTTATGGAAATTTGTGGTGTTTCTCGCATTGAGCATACATTACAGGAGGGAACCAGTGCACTAACTACTTGACAAGTTGGGCCACTTAGTTTAGCTGGGGCCAGGTCGCCTATTTTGATAGGGTCACTGGAGCTGTTTGCTACCATCTAGATGTGGACGTGCCATGAGTGAGATGGCTCTGGGTGCAGCTCTCTCTGACATCCTGCTTTGATCCTTCTTATGTACCAAAAAGAAAGAGAATTAGAATAGTGATATATTCTAAACTTTAAATAGTGGTTAGTTTTTAAGAAAGTGAGAATGTTATTGTAGCAATTTGGCAAAAGTCTCAAGTTTGTTATTAATATTTTGAGTTGGGATCAAATCTTCCACTAAAATTTGTTTGGTCTCAAATTCCCACTATATTTTAAAATTGGCTCAAATAACTAACTAACGTTAAAAACATAACGGAAAATGGGGAAAAAAAAAGTAGCAAATTTTGAAAGTTTAAGGTGATAATACAACCTTTAACAAATTTGAGAACTTAGAAAATTTATCAATTTATTCAATGTGAATGGAAAACAACAAGGATTCTAGTCCACCACGCTTGCGGCCACTAGCAACATTCTCAATCAACTCATTTAGCTTGTCATCTAAAAAACTCAATTAATTTATCTATTTTCATTGTTGAAAACCGATGCTTTGATTCCGATTGAATCTTCTAATGAAAGTGTTCCATTGGTGACCTTTGATGAGTTCTAACCATTCTTAGATCTTTTGAAATGCCCTCAATCCCCGACTCTAGAAGTCATTCTCTATCTTTATCCAGGTTATTCATATTTGCTTCCATAAGTTTGACCAGCTGGGTGAGGAGTGACAATGCCCAAAACAAGAGCAGGAGTAGAGGGAATCACCAAGAAAGGAACTAAAGGCAAAGCTTTCTTCAAGAACGATGAGCTCTTACAAAAATTTCCAACCCACCTATGGTCATCGATTTTTCTTTCATAACTATAAAATTTCAGCTCTCTCTCTGTCTCTTGCTCTCATATTCTATGAGCGGGAGATTGGAGAGAGATGGTGAGACATGAGATTAGAGATTAGAGAAGGTCACTAGTAGCTATGTAGCAGGAACCGGATTGCTGAAGCAGCAGCTTTGGGCAAAATGGACTAGAATCCTTGTTATTTACCTTCACATTGAATAAATGGATAAATTACATGAAGTCCTTAATATTTTTTAGAAGTTACATTATCAACCCAAAGTTTCTAAACTTGTGATATTTCCCATTTTCCGTTAGCTTTTTATCGGCTAGTGGCCAGTTTGAGTTGATTGTGAAACATTAGTCAGCAAGTTGAGCAAATTGTGAAACACTATAGGGAATTTGGGACCAAAAGAAACTTTAGTGTTAGATTTGGTCTCAACCCAAAACATTAGTAGAGAATATAAGACTTTTGCCTAATAATTTTTAGTATCCTTGACTATTTAATTGCTATATGGAAATGGTTGGGGCTTATGAGAAATTAGAATAATACATTGTGGAACTTTAGGCAACATTCTTGTCGCTTGAATATCCAAATTAAGTAGAAGTGAAAAAGGAAAAATGAAGAAGAAGAAGCAAATAATCCAAGACCAATCGAGGGGCAACGAGGGTTCATTGGATGATAGGTATGAAAATCCAAAGGACAAAAAAGGCAATGAATATGTTCTGTTTTTTTTTTTGGGGGTGATTTTATAAATGAAAATTATATTCTGCTGCAACTTTCAGCTCCTAGTTATGGTTTAGAAGCTGGTTGTTGTTTCGTTTTTGCATGTGAATTCCAATGTAGACAACCTATTAGGAGTGGGGTTCTAATGGCTGCATCGTAGTTCATGATATGTCTTTGGTCAGTTAAGAGCTCCTTCAGGCTCGGCATTAGGGGCAATGAGGGGACAGGTCTAGAACGGCTCTGTTGGATATTAACAACAACGACTAGTGTTAGAGTTTTGAAAAAGTTATGCAATAATATTTTTAAGCATTTAGCTTTAGCAGTTTCATTTTCACTATTTAGTAAATTATCAAAAACTTTAATGCTAATTACAAAAATTGTTCCCAAATGGAGTGCCCAGCATTGCAAACTCTAGTGTGATTGCTGCTATCTGGTCCTACAAATGGGTAATCAAAAATCTATAAAACAAGTATTAGGTTTCACTTCAAGTAAGCTTCTCCGATCCTAGTTTTCAGTTTCCCAAAAAGTAAACAGAGCGGATAAACGAATTTCTCTCTTCGCAAACCCCACCATCATCTTCCAAATTTCATGCAAATGAAGAAATGGTTTGGGTAAATGACATTTAATGTGATTTTTAAGGATTGCGGTTGAGGAAAGATGCCCCAGCAACAGCAAAGAAGTGAGAGAGTTCTTTGATCAGATGGGGTTGTTTGTGATAACAGATGCATTGCTGCAAGGTTTGGTGGTTGGATTTAGGCAGCCATTGGAGAGCAATTAGGAGGATGGTAAAAGTGTGGGATAATAGTTTGGGTCATTTGTTACCAATCTCAAAAGGTTCAACAATGGATGCTCTAGAGGTAGACATTCTACACATCTTGTGCTTTGTTCAAGTTCCTTTTCAGATTTTATTCTAAATTTACAATACTATAATGTAGGTAACTAAAATATAATGCGTAGGTTGTAGTCTCTTTCTAAATTTTAGAATAAGTTATCAAGCAGGTAGGAGAATTAGTTTCAATATAAATTTAAAAACTTTGAAACTTGAACAAAGAAAGAACAATGATTTCATCCAAGGTGCTAGCACAAGCATAAGAAGAGATTTCACTTTTTCCAACTTGCTATATTAGCTTTAACAAGCTAACCTTGAAGAATTACACTTGATAGAATGGAACAAATCACTTATTCTAAATTTTAGGAAGAGAATAAAAAAAAAAAATCTTCCCTCTTCAACTGATTCTCTTACCTTCAGTGCAATCTTACAAAGAAATGTAATTACAAAGAAATAATAAATGCAGTACGTAAATCCTCTCTACTTCTTTTCTTTATACTCCCTTCGTCCAAAATCTTTGCTCCATTTGCAATTGCGCATAGTTTAAGAAAAGCCCACTAATTTACATTTTTGCCCTTCCATCATCTTTCTTCTTCTCGCGTCCTTTGTCCATTTTGATGTTCTAGAATAGCGTCTGTTTGTTCTGGTTTGGATTCTCATTTGGCCTCCCATTCCGACCTTAATTCACATCTCCGATTTGCATTGCCTCTCCGTCTCCAACCTTGATTCGTGTCGCCTCTCCGCCTCTGACCTTAATTCGCGTCACCTCTCCACCTGTAGGCTCAATTTGCATCACCTCTCCGCCTCCGACATTGATTCGCGTTGCCTCTTTGCTTTCGACCTCAATTCACATCACCTCTTTGCCTCTAACCTCGATTCGCATCACCTCTTCGTCTCCGGTCTTGATTCCCATTGGCCCACTCAACTCCGTCCTCGATTCACCTCCTCATCGCGTCACTTCCTTGTAATCAATCTTGCCGAATACCGTCCTCATTTGTGTCGGCCATTAGCACATTTGGTTGATGAGGGCGAACTTCACCGAAATGGGGGAGAGAGTGTGTGTGTGGGGTCTGTGAAGGAGAGAGGGATGGGTATAATGGTAAATGTAATATGAAAAAGTTAATGAAAAAGGAAATTGAGCAAAGTTTTGGAACTACCCAAAAAGAAAAATGGAGAAAAAATTATGGGATGGACAGAGTATGTTTTTTTTATCCTTCTAAATTGGTGGGAATGATTGATTCTTCCCTTTTCTCGCCCTTCCTTTACAATTTTTGATCTGACACTTATGGTTTGTTTGGGTTCTAGTGATAAAGGAAGAGGATGAAGAAGCGTTAGTCAAAGAAAGTTATGCCTCCACAAACCTACACCGCTCTAGCCCCGACAAGCTCATCAATCCATTAGGCCCCTGCAATTTTTTTTTGTATCCTTTCGTAATGCAATGAATGAAAGTCTTAAGCAGAAAAAAGTGTTCTGCAGGCTAAGGTTTATGTGGAAAAAAAAAATACAAATTACCTCCACTTTATCTTTCATTACGGTTCTCCCATTACCAATAACATTAGTTTTTGTAAAGGTAGTTAGGCACATGATCATACCTATCAAGTTTCCGCTAGGCAATGGGGGCAAAATATCTCACTTTGCAAAGTTTAAGGAGTGAGTTAACACAAGTTAAAGTTTAATCTATAAAGTATCCGAGTTGTAAATGTTTGAGGGGCAAAAGACATTTTAGGCATTTAAAATGAGTAAATTTCATAAATAGTTCATAACCTTTAATCATTGTTTCCTTTTAGTCTCTAAACAATTTTAATAAATTTAGGACCAAAATAAAACATTCAATAGATTAGGGACTAAAAGAAAATAATGACTAAAGGTTAGAAACCATTACTCCATTTAAAATATGAGGCGGATAACAGTGATTTTGGGGATTTTGGTATTTCACAAAATAATAATAATAATAATAATAATAATCCTGAAAAACCCTAAACCTCCGGCACGCTGTTTGTCATGCCCTATGATTCGGCAGAGCTTTTCTTAGAACTCGAAAACGAGAAATGGTGTCTCGTCTTCAGCTCCTCCGTCAGCTCTCCACAGCGACGGTGAGCAGAAGCGCTAAAACCGTTGTCACTCCTTCCGCTGCCTCCCCATCGTCCCCTGTCTCCGTATCCCAAGCCAAATCAAAGCTCCAGAATGAATTCGATGCCGACAAAGCCCTCGAGATCTACTCATCCCTCTCCAAAGACTACTCCTCCCCTCTCTACACACGCTACGTTCAAGAGCTCACCGTACGCCGCCTCGCCAAGTCTCGACGATTCAATGATGTCGAGTGCCTTCTGGAATCACACAAGAAAGACCCCAAAATCAAACAGGAACCGTTCCTCACCACTCTCATCCGATCCTATGGCATCGCTGGAATGTTGGATAATGCCGTTGCAACCTTCCATCAGATGGACCAATTGGGTACTTCTCGATCTTCCCTCTCTTTCAACGCCTTGCTCTCCGCCTGTGTTCAGTCGCGCCACTTCGACAAGGTCCAACAACTGTGGGATGAAATTCCTAAGAGGTACCAAGTTTCTCCCGATAAGATATCTTTTGGTATTTTGGTCAAGTCTTACTGTGAAGTTGGGGATCCAAGGAAGGGACTGGAGGTTGTGAGAGAGATGGAGAGAATGAAAATGGAGGTGAATACGCTTGTTTACACCACCATATTGCACGGTTTTTATAAGAAGGGCATGGGGGAAGAGGCTGAGAAGCTGTGGAATGAGATGGTGAGGAAAGGGTGTGAATTGGATGCAGCTGCGTATAACGTAAGGATCATGAATATTTCCGGTGGGAAGCCAGAGATAGTGAAGCAGTTGATGGATGAGATGAGTATTTCAGGGTTGAAACCAGATACAAAAAGTTACAACTATCTCATGACATCTTATTGTAAAAGTGGTATGTTGCAGGAGGCCAAGAAGGTATATGAAGGGCTGGGGTCTAATGGTTGTAACCCGAATGCAGCAACTTTTCGTACTTTGATATTTTACATGTGCAAGAATGAGGAATTTGAGAAAGCGTATAAGGTGTTCAAGGAGAGTGTGAAGAGGAATAAGATTCCTGATTTTAATACGCTTAAGCATTTGGTTGAGGGATTGGTGAGGAAGAAAAAGCGGAAGGCTGCTAAAGGGATGATTGGTACTGCCAAGAAGAAGTTCCCTCCTAATTTTCTGAATGCCTGGAGGAAGCTTGAGGAGAACCTTGGACTGGTTTCTGTGGAAGCAGAAGGTGTAGAGAAGCAAGAAGCGACTGTTTAGGGTTTGGTTCAGTCATGCTAACGGGTTGATCTGGTAACTACTTTCACTAGATTCTTCTGCAGCTACATGCAACTTCTAATGGCAATTGGATGATAAGTTCGCAATGCTAATTTTGCTAGTGGCATGTTGAACCTGAAGGTCAATGATTCCCTGCAGTATGCAATTCATCATTTGAAATGTTAGTTCAACTTGAACAAGTTGATATCTGTTTTGTGATTTTATTTGATGTAGTTGAAAGGAATCTTCAGCAGCTGTTCACCGATACAAATTTCAGCTCTGTTTTCTCAAGGGCTAAGCCTCATTTTATTTTGTCAATCAATGAACTAATGAACAGCACTGCAATAATATGCTTCCACTGGCTTTTCTGTGATTGCTTTGTTGATAAGTTCCAATGGTGCCATGAAATGAAATTTGATAATGGCCATTATGAAGCTCTTGTTACTTCTTAGCCTCTGTCGGTTTTCTGCTTTAGTTATTTACCTAGCCGTTTTTGTTTCCCATGGCTCTGTTTTTTTGCCACTAAAAAGTTCCTGGGCCAAGTATAAGTTGATAATATTATTACTGGAGGAGGTGCAGCTCTCCAAAAGTAGGTAGTTCTGTGTTCATGTGGTTTTTATGTAATTGTTTGTTTGGTTGTTGCCTCTTAGATGGGCCTATGAGGTTTTTTTAATTAAGTTCTTATCATGTTTCTTTTGGTTTGATGAAAGCACTGGGGCCTTCCTGGTCCACCCCATTCAACAACCGCCAAGAGAAATTTTCGAAGCTTATAACGTATGGCCCCTTTCTCATACCATGAATGTAGCAATGCTCTTTGGAGAACGTGTGACAAAATTGACAGAATTAAACGTGAATTTGTTTAGGGCAGCAAGCAAGGTCAGAAACAGGTGGTCAAGAGAAGGAATAATGTCGAAGAAATGGCAAGGATGTCAATTGGAAGGGTTGAATCAGGTTTGGATTATATTATTTCGGTTTGAGCTTAATCAAGTTATCATGGATTTGAATCAGTTGGATTATTTAGGTTCGAGTTAATCTTAGGTTGAGTAAATTGTGTTTGGATTCGGGCCCAATACAAATTACATCAATTTCAATTGTAAGAGATTCTAAGTTAGATTATTTGGGTTTCGGATTAAAATCAGATTGATTCATCGAATTTATTCAGGGTACTGGTGTATAAGATGAAATTACTGAATCAATATAGTTTCTGGTTCAGTTTTTGTTAAAATTTAAATCAAATAATTTGATTTTCATTACGACTTAATGTAGATTAGTCTTTCTTGTTTTAGTATGTTTAATTAGAAAATTCGGTTTTTGTATTGTCTTAAACAAATCCCTAGCCTTTATTTTGTTCTTTTAAAGTCTCTAATGTACTAGATTTTGTCTCAACCATGGTCCTTTCATTAATTTCACTATTAAATCTAACGGAATTTGTATGGCAAATGCGAACTCTATTGGTACATTTTCTTCCTCCCAATAAAAGCACCCTCAACCTTGTTGATCACACAGATACACCATCACCATTGTTTTTCTTCTTCCCCGCCATGACCAATTGCTTCCTTAGGCAACCTACCATGGGAAGCAGACCCAGAAGCCACCCCTCTCACCTTCTTTCTCTCCTATCCTTTCCTTTGTTGGGCTTAGACCGGTTCTTGTCCTTGGAGGTGGCCACAAAATCAATGTTGTCCAGAAAGTGAATCTAGACCTCATCTTTTGAATTAACTATGCTGGCGCCGTTGTTGTTGAGCTCTCCAGCATGGACGGTCGCCTATAGATGGCCTGACCTAGCTTGAATGCTGCCCAGTTGGTTTTGATTTTGATTACGACCATTCAAGAGTGACGAAGGTTAGCTTGGCCATGAAATCAAAGGGATGTTGTTCTTCAACAGAAGAACATAACTCCATCTCTTGAATTAACTATGTTGGCACCATCACTGTCCTTTTTCATTATCATTGAAAAGGATCTTCTTCTTCCTATCTCTTCTTCATCCCCGATCTCAAAATATCGTCTCGGGTTTGTTGTCGATCTAGCAATTAAAGGAAAACCTTATATTTTTTTTATAAGTGTGTTCTGGGAAGTGAATGTTACAAGCCAAAAATTTCAGTCCCCTAATTGACTGGCCAGTAGTTGAAATCCAACGAATTTTGGTACGATTTTGTCAATATCATGCTGGAGAACCATATTGATCAATCTCAAATGCATGGGGCAAAGTGAGGCTAAGGCAGAAAAAGAGCTATGACGGATTGATCGCAATGACGCTAATTCAATTGATTGCGGCAACCATAGGAATGGGCTCTACCAAGGTCAAAACCACTTGGAGCATAGCTTCAAAATCCACAATGAACCGATCACCAAACGGATTAAGCATGTTAGTTTCCTTCGCATCTCTTGGTTGTAGCAGTGGCTCGTTGAATTTGCAAGGACAGGGCTGTCTTTTAACAAAGTTGAATCTAATCCGTATCAATTTGATTAGACTAAACGGTGGCTTGATGAGGTGTTGGCTGGTTGGGAAGGCGAGCTGCAGTGATGTCAGAGGCTCAGGTGGCTGGATTGGCCGTGAGACTGAAGGAAGACAGAGGTAAGGACGAGTAGCGAAGGTGGCAGCAGTAAAAGGAAAAGTTACCACCTTCATAAAATGGGAAAATTACAGCATAAGAACTTAAATTTATATGCTTTAATTTTCATTATAGTGTATGAATTGTGAAGTGTAAAGTATTCAATATATACTCCCTTAAGTGGCACAAACAATGATAGTTTGGTCCTTAAAAAGCATTGTCATATTGCCTAATTTTCAAGAAACCTATGGACTAAATTGTAAACTTACAAAAGTTGGGTACTCAATTACTCAAATTTCTAAAGATGGCTTTGGGAAGGACATGGATGGAATTGTGAGGAAAGGACATGGATGGAATTAAGGATATTGTTGAGGACTAAAGTGCTTAAGAAGGCAAAGTTGATCATTTATGACATAATGTCAACTAAGGATCCAAGTGTCCACCATTTTATCTAAAGGTTTTAATGACCTTTGAAAAGGTTAAAGGTGGTTAAAAATATCATTTTCCCAGCCAAAATAACTGGATATAATATGTCTAAGTGTTGGCCAAAGTTTCAAAAATTTACATATATGCCACCAAGGTCAAATATGGAATAAATAAGGAAAAACTAAAGAAAAATCATTATTTCTTTCATTTCTTCCTCTATATTTTGACCCTTAGCAGCTAGATGGAATTAAGGATATTGTTGAGGACTAAAGTGCTTAAGAAGGCAAAGTTGATCATTTATGACATAATGTCAACTAAGGATCAAAGTGTCCACCATTTTATCTAAAGGTTTTAATGACCTTTGAAAAGGTTAAAGGTGGTTAAAAATATCATTTTCCCAGCCAAAATAACTGGATATAATATGTCTCAGTGTTGGCCAAAGTTTCAAAAATTTACATATATGCCACCAAGGTCAAATATGGAATAAATAAGGAAAAACTAAAGAAAAATCATTATTTCTTTCATTTCTTCCTCTATATTTTGACCCTTAGCAGCTAGGGTTCTTCCTTAAGCTCCTCCACCATCCACCATAGTCATCTTACTGCAAACAATCAAGAGAAAGCAAGAGAAAACAACTGAAGCATCAAGGAAGATCATAAACCCTAATTTTTGGGTTTATCTAAGGTTTATTGGATTTTTAGCAAAATGTAAGGATTTTCTAAAGTTTCCTGGATTGTTTATTGTATTTGTAAATATCCATGAAACTAAGAGCATGCTTGGAAGAGAGCAAAAAGCTCAAGGAACCAAGTATGGGTTAAGGGGAAAGAAGCATGGCAAGGTTTCGGCCTTAATGTTACCATACTAAATATGGCAGCAAGAAGGAAAGGTTTCTAAAGCCCAAGTTAATACTAACTAAAACCTAAAAAACTCCTAAGACCAAGTAAAAGCTTGAAAAGGGCTACCATAGTGTTACTAAAGTGATAACTTATTGTTTTATTGAATGATTATGGACTAACCCTGATGTGTTATTATTGTCAGCATTACATGTATTTGTTGTTATGTTTGTTGGTGCATATGGTTGTCATATTTGTGTGTATGCATTGTTTTTGTATGTCTTTATGTCTTTGGATTTCAGGTGGTACATTGCTATGGAAAATTTTATATTAAGAGCCCCTACTAAGTTCTTTACAAAGAGTTTACTCTCCTTTCTGTCTATTTTTAGGAACACCTGAAAGAGAACGTTCAAACTAATAGTTTTAGTTTGAGTTTTCCTGTGAAATTTAAGGTACATGAACTTCAATATGTTTAGTATTAAACTGGAGTGTTTTATGGTTTTTAAAGCACATTTGCTAATTTTAGTGTTGGTATTTTCTGCCTTACGCAGTAACTACCTTTTGAAGTTTCTGGGGTACATTGTAATTGCAAGACTTTCCAAGAAACTAGTGTACTTACCTAACTAAGCTAGAACATATGTATAATGCATCTATGCATGTAAATACACTATGGATGGTGTATGGATGATATATGAAGCAATAAAGTGATGTTTAAGGTTGAATGTTCAATTCTGTCAATTTTGCAACTCATTAGCTATTCTAAAGAAAATTATGTTTAATGCTTATAGAATGCCTCTAAATTCAGGGGAATGACTTTCCCAAGTGTTTAAGACATGTAAGAACCTGCCTATGTTGGTTTTGCCCCAGGAAATGAAGTGTATGAATTTTATGAAATTTTGTATGAGCATTATGGTAATTAGTTGCATGGATTTGGTACCCTATATTCCAAGAACCATAACTTACTATACATAATGAGTTTGATTATAAAATTTTAACCACACTTAGAACACTTCAAGATAAAGAATTTGGCTTTTGAATCATTGGATTTGATACCCTGTAGCAAAAGTCATAACCTGTCAAAGTTGGCTGATTTTGCTGTGTACTGTTCATATGGTCAATTTTACCCGGTTAAATATAAAATCCATAATTGCAAACTTGTATGGATTTAATGTCTCAAATTTGTTTTCTTATAAAGGTTCAAGTGTATTACTGGGTTTAAGACCTTTAGGGCATGGGGGAACATGGGTAGAATTTGATTTGAGTATAGTATGAAAGTTTGGACACGTGAAATGGGCACCAATGATACTAAGTGTGCATATGATTGTACATGTACTTGAGGATTTTATTCAAATCCCATACTGAGCAGGAATAAAGAAATGATTTTCATCATCGTTACTTCTGGGTGAAATTGTATGTGAATATGTGTGTAATGGTCGGACCAATATACATATGTTTGCAAAAAGACCAAGATGGCCACTTGGGTAATATAGTGAGCATTGTTCTAATGGCCTACAAAACATGCATAGCTCCTGGAAATTGACACATTAAATATGGTCACTGTATTTAAGCTCTTAGAGTGGTAACAAAAGTTGGTATCAGAGCAAGGTTTGAATGTGGTTTATGTGCATATGACATGATGGGTATGCAACATATGACATGGTGGATATAGTTGCATACATATAGCTTAGTTGGGTCAGCTATTAGTGTTAAGTACCTAACACACAGTATATATTATGCTCTTCTGATTGTCATGAAATGGGAAAATGGTTGCCATAAAGAAAGGGGATCAAGGACCCTTAAGACCTCCTACTAAGCAAAGGCAGGTCAACAGAAATGGAAGGGGTGTACAAGAGCATCCAAGGGTTCAAGAAGTAGAAAACCTAGCACTTGAAATGAATGTACCGCAGGTGTGGGTTGAACTACAAAGAAATCTGGCCCAGATAAATGAAAACTTAGTAAGGTTATTGCAAGCTCAACAAGAAGGAGTCCAAGTAGCACAAGCGTTACCACAGGAACAGAACTAGGAAGTTGCTAAGAACAACCTAGTGAATGTTCCTTTTGATGAAAATGAAGAGAATGAAAACGCTGAAGATGAGGATAGAAGACATCCCAAAGGTAGAAGAATCAGGTATGAGATTGGTCAAGTATCTAGAGCAAAAAACTTAGCTTTGACCATTCTATGGGGGATGAAGCTGAAAGACCTAGTAAGAGGAGAAGAAGAAGGAGACGTAGAGACCATATGGACTCAGAAGATTCGCACAGGTTAAGGAGACACAGAGTTAAAGATCTTGAAGACTCGGATGATGTCAGATTGTTGGAGAGGTTTTAAGGCCTAAGACCTCAATAATTTGATGGTAGAGCAGGACCAAAGAAAGCTGGGGAATGGTTAAGATTCATTAAGAAGATGTTTGAAAGGATGCATTTAAGCTCCACCAATGAAGTATCTCTGACTACCTACATCTTGTAAGTAGTGCATAAATGTGGTGGAGAAATGTTAAAGATAAGCATGCTGCCCAGAGAGGCAGAAGAACAAATCATGAGCTAGAGATGACTTAGCCTGAGTTCACAAGGTTGTTCCAAGACCAGTATATGAGTGATGCCATCAAAGACCTAAAGCAAGCTGAGTTTGATGCACTACAACATGACAACTTAGTGTTCTGGAATATGAACACAAATTCAACCAACTTGTGAGGTATGCACCACAGTACCACGGGTTGGAAGAACTTAAAGCCAAGAGGTTTGTCAGAGGCCTGAGACTAGATATTAGGAGAGCTGTTAGGCCTTTTAATGCCATTACATATCATGATGCTATTTAGAAGGTTTTACTAGTGGAATAGGAAAAATATGAAAGTAAATGGTTTCCTAGTGGACCAGGAGAGACCAGCCAAGCTGGAAGACCGCAGAAACCAATGAAAGGTAAGGACACTACGAAGGCTAGAAAACCTAGTATGGAGTGCAAAGCCAATAGTAAGTTTGTTGGCCCAAGGTGTCCTTGATGCAAGAAGTTTCATGGCAAGAGGCCATGTTATTTTCAAACACAGGCATGTCTTAGATGTGGATTTTTGAATCACTAGATCAGGGACTGCCCTTTTGTCCAAAGAAAAGGGCAGGAGGATCAAGGCTAAAATAGGCCTAATATGCCACCCGTTAGAGACAATCAACCAAAGGGTCCTCTTGGAGCTCAAAGGCCTCAAGTGCAAAAAGCTAGAAGGGTATTCCATATTGATAAAGGGGAGACATCCCAACAAGGAGCACTTAGAGATAACATTTATTTTAATGGTGTGTTAGTTAGTGTGTTGTTTGATACTGGTACTTCAGTGTCTATTATAGCTAGAAAGTTAACTGAATCTATGAAATTGTCTATAGAATTCATGCATTATATATCATTAGTAAGCAACAGGTAGTTAATGTTTTTCTACTAATGAACTAGCTAAGAATTATAAGCTAGTAGTTGGAAAGACTAAGATTTTGACCGATCTGCTAGTGTTAAATATTCCAAAGTATGATGTTGTTCTTGGCATGGATTGGTTAGCAAAGCATGGAATCAATATTGATTGTGCCAAAAAAGAAATCACATTGCCTGATAATGAAGTGCATGCATTAGTGAATTCTAAAGAATTAGTGTATAAAATGAATGATATAGAGCTAGAAGTTATGGATGAAATTCCTATGATTTTTGAAGATGAATATTACACATTGAATGGTGTTGAAATTGATAAGAAAGTTAACAGAATACCTGTAGTGAGAGACTTTCCACAACTCTTTCCTAAAAACCTACTTAGTATTCCCCATCCAAAAGAAATAGAATTTAAAATCAAGTTACAAATCGGGGCAGTACTGATATCCATACCTCCTTATAGAATGCCAATTATAGAGATAACTGAGCTCAAGAAACAACTTGATGAACTTCTTCAAAAAGGGTTTATAAGACCAAGTGTTTCACTGTGGGGAGCTCCAATTCTTTTTGTAACAAAGAAGGATGGATCATTGAGATTGTGTATTGACTACAGAAAGCTGAATGCTGTGACTATAAAAAACAAGTATCCACTCCCGAGGATTAAGGATTTATTTCATGATCAACTTAATAGAGCAAAGATCTTCTCTAAGATTGATTTGAGATCTGGATACTTTCAGTTAAGGGTAAAAGAAAAGAATATACCCAAATCATCATTTTGAACAAGATATGGACACTATGAGTATACAGTTATGCCATTTGGCTTGACTAATGCCCTTGCTGCATTTATGGACCTGATGAATCGTGTGTTTAAACCTTACTTGGACAAGTTTATAGTGGTGTTCATTAATGATATCCTAGTGTATTTCAAGGATGAAAGTGAATATGAGCATCACTTAAGAATTGTCTTGAACACATTATTAGACAGTCAACTATGTGCAAAATTTTCCAAATGCCAGTTCTGGTTAAAGGAAGTGCCTTTTCCAGGACACATCATTGATGCACAAGGTCTTAAAGTAAACCCTGCAAAGGTCAAAGACTGTGTAAGAGTGGGAAAGACCTAAAACTATAAAGGAAGTTAGAAGCTTCCTAGGACTGACAGGTTATTACAGAAAATTTGTGCCAAAATTTTCCATGATTGCCTTAGTTCTTACTCAACTGACCAAGAAAGGTCAAAGATTTGAATGGACTGAGAAGTGTAAAAAGATTTTTCAGGAACTGAAGAGCAGATTGACTCAAGCCCCAGTGTTGATCCTACCTAATCCAAGTAAACCCTACATCATTTGTACAGATGCATCTAGATCTGGGTTAGGATGTGTTCTAATGCAAGATAGAAATGTAATTACTTATGGGTCAAGGCAACTAAGACCCCATGAGCAAAATTATCCTACACATGATTTAGAGCTTACTGCTGTGATATTTGCCCTAAAGCAATGACAACACTATCTACTGGGAAGTTCATTCTTGATAGACACCGACCATAAAAGCTCAAAGTACTTGTTCACTCAAAAAGAATTAAACATGAGACAAAGATGATGGTTGGAGTATATCAAAGATTATGACTGCAACATTGAGTATACTGAGGGCAAAGACAATTTGGTGGTAGATGCCTTGAGCAGAAAGTATACAGGATTAATGAAATGTGGTTCTACAAAGGATGTAATTAAAGAAAACAGTTTATTATGCCTTTGGCATAAGTGGCAGAAATGGAAAAATGTACAAGTCTGTACATTGACTATACAATTAGGATAGATTGAAGGAATAAGAAAGGCACAAGAAGTGGGTCCAAACTTGAAAAAGATTTCAGGGAAAGACAAAAGATCCTTATACGAATCATTTGCTTACAAGCAATGATTACTGTACTTCAAGGACAGAAAATATGTGCTTAGCGAGCAAGAACTCAGAAATGAGATACTTGAAAAAGCTCAAATGAGCAAACTGAATATCCATCTTGGAAATGAAAAGATGTACAAAGACTTGAAGACACATTTTTGGTGGCCAAACATGAAGAAAAACATAGCCACATATGTGTTTAAATGTGCAACATGCCAAAGAGTGAAGGTAGAGCACCAAAAGCCAGCAAGAACACTACAGACGTTACCCATTCCAATTAGAAAGTAGGGTAACATAACAATGTACTTCTTAACTGGGTTGCCTATGACCAGATTAATACCTGATACAATATGGTTTATTGTGGATAGGTTAACCAAGTGTGCTCACTTTTTGCCAATAAAGATCACAGATTCACTGGAAAAATTGGCACAAATGTACATCAAAGAGATAGTAAGACTACATGGAGTGCCAAACTCCATAGTGTCAGACAGAGATCCAAGGTTTACAACTTGATTTTGGAGTGCTTTTCACAATGCACTAGGATCCAATATCCACCTGAGCATTGTTTATCATCTTCATACCGATGGACAGATTGAGAGGATGATTCAAATACTGGAAGACATGCTCAGGAGTTGTATATTATATTTTAAAGGAGAATGGGACCAACACTTACCTTTGATGAAATTCTTTTACAACAACAGTTATCAAACCACCATTGGTATGGCACTTTATAAAGCCCTTTTATGGGAGAAGGTGCGTGACACCCCATTGTTGGGTGAAAGCCTCGGATAGGCTCGAGCTGGGTTTAGAAATTATTGAAAAGACAACAAGTAAAATCAAGAAGATACAGGAAAGGTTAAAAATAACTAATGAAAGGACCGTTGCTTATATGAACAAAAGAAAAAGAGACTTGGAGTTTGAGGTTGGTGACAAAGTGTAGCTAAAAGTAGCACCAGCCAAAGGCACTATGAGATTTGGCAAACATAGTAAGCTATCTCTAAAGTACATTGGTCCTTATGAAATGCTAGAAAGGGTTGGCAAGGTGGCCTATAGGTTGGCTTTACCGCCAAGTATGTCAAGTGTTCATAATGTTTTCCACATCAGTATGCTTACGAAGTGTTTACTGGACACAAAGCATATTATAGCAGTGGAAGTCATACAGTCAGAGCCTAGTTTGACATACGAAGGGAAACCTATAGTTATCTTAGCTAAGGATACCAGAAGGCTAAGAAACAAGCTTATTCCCATGGTCAAAGTTTAATAGTCACACCAATCTGAAAGACAGGTGACCTGGGAAACTAAGAAAGGAATGTAATAGAGATATCCAGAAGAGTATCACAAGCTAAAGGCAATTTTGGAGGACCAAAATGTTTAAAGGGGGGAGGGGGGGAGAATGTTACCAACTTTACAAAATGGAAAAATTACAGCATAAGGACTTAAACTTATATGCTTTAATTTTCACCATAGTGTATGAATTGTGAAGTGTAAAGTATTCAATATACACTCCCTTAAGTGGCACAAATAATGATAGTTTGGTCCTTAAGAAAGCATTGTCATATTGCCTAATTTTCAAGAAACCTATGAACTAAATTATAATATTAGAAAAGTTGGGTATTCAATTGCACAAATTCCTAAAGATAGCTCTGGGAAGGACATGGATGGAATTGTGAAGAAAAGACATGGATGGAATTATGAAGAAAGGACATGGATGGAATTAAGGATATTGTTGGGGACCAAAGTGCTTAAGAAGGCAAAGTTGATCGTTTATGGCATAATGTCAACTAAGGATCCAAGTGTCCACATTTTTTGTCTAAACGTTTTAATGACCTTTGAAAATGTTAAAGGTGGTCAAAAACATCATTTTCCCAGCCAAAATAGCTGGATATAATATGTCTAAATGTTGGCCAAAGTTTCAAAAATTTGCATATATGCCACCAAGGTCAAATATAGAATAAATAAGGAAAAACTAAAGAAAAATCATTATTTCTTTCATTTCTTCCTCCATATTTTAACCCCCAGCAACTAGGGTTCTTCCTTAAGCTTATCTATCATCCACCATAGCCACCTTACTGCAAACAATCAAGAGAAAGCAAGAGAAAACAACCGAAGCATCAAGGTTTATTGGATTTCCAGCAAAAGGTAAGAGTTTTCTAAAGTTTCCTGGATTGTTTACTGTATTTTCAAACATCTATGAAACTAAGACCATGCTTGGAAGAGAGCAAAAAGCTCAAAGAACGAAGTATGGGTTAAGAGAAAAAAAGCATGGCAAGGTTTAAGCCTTAGTGTTACTATGCTAAAGATGGCAGCAAGAAAGAAGGGTTTCTAGAGTCCAAGTTAGTACTAAATAAGAGCTAAAAGACTCCTAGGACCAAGCAAAAGCTTAAGGAGGGCTGCCATAGTGTTACTAAGGTGATATCTTATTGTTTTATTGAATGAGTATGAACTAACCCTGATGTGTTATTGTTGCCAGCATTACAAGTGTTTGTTGTTGTGTTTGTTGGTGCATATGGTTGTCATATTTGTGTGTATGTGTTGTTTTTGTATGTCTTTATGTCTTTGGATTTCAGGTAGTACGTTGATATGGAAGACTTTGTATTGAGAGCCTTTACTAAGTTCTTTACAAAAAGCTTACTCCTCTTTCTGTCCATTTTCAGGAACACCTGAAAGAGAACATTCAAACTAATAGTTCTTATTAGAGTTTTCCTGTGAAATTTCAGGTACATGAACTTCAATATGTCTAGTATTAAACTATAGTTTTTCATGATTTTTAGAGCACATTTACCAATTTTAGTGTTGGTATTTTCTGCCTTATGCAGCAACTTCCTTTTGAAGTTTCTAGAGTGCAATGTAATTGTAAGGCTCTCCAAGAAGCTAGTGTACATGCCCAACTAAGTTAGGACATATGTATAATACATCTATGCATGTAAATATACTATGGATGGTGTATGGATTATATATGAAGCAATAAAGTGATGTTTGAGGTTGAATGTTCAATTTTGTCCATTTTGCAACTTATTAGCTATTCTAAAGAAAATTATGTTTAATGCTTATGGAATGCCACTAAATTCAGGGGAATGACTTTCCTAAGTGTTGAAGACATGCAAGAACCTGCCCATGTTGGTTTTGCACTTGGAAATGAAGTGTATGAATTTTATGAATTTTGCATGGGCATTATGGTCATTAGTTGTACAGATTTTGTACCCTGTACTCCAAGAGCTACAACTTACTGTACATATTGAGTTTGGCTAATAAATTTTGACCACACTTAGAACACTTCAAGATGAAAAATTTGGCTTTTGAATCACTGGATTTGGTGTCCTGTAGCCAAAGTTATAACCTGTCAAAATTGGCTGATTTTGTTGTGCACTGTTTGTGTGGTCAATTTTACTTGGTTAAGTATAAAATCTATAATTGCAAACTTGTATGGATTTAATGCCTCAAATTTGTTTCCCTATGAAGGTTCAAGTGTATTAAAGGGTTTAAGACCTTTAGGGCATGGGGGAACATGGGTAGAATTTGATTTGGACATGGTGTGAAACTTTAGACACATGAAATTGGCACCAATGATACGAAGTGTGCATATGATTGTACATACACTTAGGGATTTTACTCAAATCCCATACTGAGCAGGAATAAAGAAATGATTGTCATCATCGTTACTTCTGGATGAAATTGTATGTGAATATGTGTGTGATGGTTAGACCAATATACATATATTTGCAAAAAAACCAACATGGCCACTTGGGTAATATAGTGAGAATTGTTCTGATGACCTACAGAACATGCATAGCTCCTAGGAATTGACACATTAAATATGGTCACTGTATTTAAGCTCTCAGAGTGGTAACAAAAATTTTAGGGCTCTCGGCGTAAGGGGGGAAAATGCATGGACCAGAGTTGGAATTTACCCTAGAAATTCTTTACATTTAATTGCAAAATTAATAGAAGGGCCATGATTGGGACAAAATTTGACAGGTTGAGGACTTTTGATAAAATGAGGGTAAGGACCTATTCAGAACAATGTAAAAATGTTACAGATGACAAATGAATTTAACCCAAAATAGATGCTTTAATACATATTTAGGTTATTTAATATTATTATTAATACTATAAATTGATTGTTTTCTAGAAAAAAAAAACCTTTTGATTTATATTTAAAAGCAAAAACTGAAGTAAAACTAAAACCAATCTTGTTCAGAACAATCAGAATGACATGTGTTCCTTAAAGCGGCCTCATTCCTTGATTAAGGCTTTACTTTATTTGCGTATATAGCATTGGTCCTCACATTTCCAAACTAATCAGTCTTTTTTGGCAAAAGCAAAACTAAGGTGGTATTTGGTTGTGGAAAATAATTTTTATTTTTATTTTTTGATATCTGTTTTCATTTTTTATGTACAATTTTTTAAAGTGTTTTTTAAAAAACATGCTTAGTTGTTTTTAAAACAATTAAAGATAATTACATATAAATAAAATATATTGAAAAATATTCTATGCCTTAGTTGAAAATTGAAAGAAAGTTCATGGATTATAATTGTAGATCTTCTCGAATCTATCAGTTTCAAAAGTGAAAATGAAAAAAATCCAAAGCCTGCTCCCAGCTTTTTGCTCTCTGTTGCTTAGGCTCCCAACTTTTCTATCATTTACATCTGTGCTACCATCTCCGTCATTCCCTAAATCCCCTTTCTCTTTGCTATTTCTCATGGTTGACACAACTCACATCATCTGCCCCGACACCAGAACTCGACGCCAATTCCTCACACAACAGGCATTGTCTAGCATGTTGCCACCACCGCAGATTGAGATGTAGATTCAATTGAAGTGGAGTGCAATGGCCATCAATCGAAGGTGAGATGAAATCGGGAGCGACACGGAGGTGCAGCGACTGGCAATAGAAGTCGATTCATTGGCATGATTCCAATGCGACAAACAGAGGTGATTCCTAGGCATAGGTAGGGACCAACCAAAGCGATTCACAGATCTGGGGAAAAAATGAAGTTCCCTTGAAGATTGGAAGCAGATCTAAGAAGTGAAAAAGAAATCAGTTAGGAGGGAGAAGGTCGAAGTCGCTGGGATGAAAGAGGCCGGTCGCAAGACAAAGAGAAAGTGAGCCCAATGGATTTCCTGGTTTCAGGAAAATAGAAAATTCTCTACAACTAAACATAGTCTAAATCTTTCTATTTCTTGTCAATTCAGTACCTCAACTTTAAGCCATACTCAATTTAGCCTTCAGACATACCAAATTACCATCTTGCCCTTGTAAAATTTATAATCCAATAGACTAAGTTTTATTTCCTTTGCAAGCAAGTCATTAATTATGAGTTCTATGTATTGTCTTAACCTCCTTGACAGAAACTTGTTTTACAAGTTATTTACCACAAACAACTTCTAAACCCTAGGCCTGTGCAAAGATGGGTTATGACATTACCTCATTCACTTTCTATTTTACCTTTCATTACGGTCCTCCCATTACCAAAAACATCATTTTTGTAAAGATAGTTAGGCACATGATCAACCTATCAAGTTTCCGTTAGCTAGGGGGCAAAATGTCCCACTTTGCAAAGTTTGAGGGGTGATTTAACCTGTATTAAAGTTCGAGGGATAAATAATCTGATTTGCAAATGTTTGAGGGGCAAAATGCATTTTAGGCCTTTAAAAATTAATATAAGGCGGATAACCGTGGTTCTGGAGATTTTGGTAATTCAGAAAAGAAAAAAGAAAAAAAAAGTTCATGAAAACCCCTGACGGCAGTGCTTTCCGTAGAACTCGAAAACGAGAGACATGGAGTCTCGTCTTCGACTCCGCCACCTCCGTCAGCTCTGCACAGCGACGGTGAGCAGAAGCGCCGAAACAGTTGTCACTCCCTTCGCCGCCTTCCTATCGTCCCCTCTCTCCGTAACTCAAGCCCAATCAAAGCTCCTGAATGAATTCGATGCCAACAACGCCAAAATCCTCAAGATCTACTTTTCCCTCGATCCCTGCCCTCTTTACACATGCACAAGCAACACTGAAGTGGCCGCCGTACGCCAACTCGCCAAGTCTCGACGATTCAATGATATCGAGTTTCTTCTGGAATCCCAAAAGAAAGAACCCACAATCAAGCAAGAACCATACGTCGCCCATATCATCCAATCCTATAATGTCGCTGGAATGTTGGATAATGCCATTGCAACCTTCCATCAGGTGGACCAATTGGGTACTCCTCGATCTTCCCTCTCTTTCAACGCCTTGCTCTCCGCCCGCGTTCAGTCGCGCCAGTTCAACAAGGTCGAACAGCTGTGGGATGAAATTCCTAAGAGGTACCAAGTTTCTCCCGATGAGATGTCTTTTGGGATTTTGGTCAAGTCTTACTGTGAAGCTGGGGATCCAAAGAAGGGAGTGGAGCTTGTGAGAGAGATGGAGAGAATGAAAATGGAGGTGGATAGGTATGTTTACACACCGGTATTGCAAGGGTTTTATAAGAAGGGGATGGTGCAAGAGGCCGAGAAGCCGTGGGATGAGATGGTGAGGAAAAGGTGTTACTTTGGATGCAGCTGTGTATAACTTAAGGATCATGAATATTTCCGGTGGGAAGCCAGAGATAGTGAAGCAATTGATGAATGAGATGCGTACTTCACGGTTGAAACCAGATACAAAAAGTTACAACTATCTCAAGTCATGACATCTGATTGTAAAAGTGGTAGGATGGAGCAGGCCGTGAAGGTATTTGAAGAGCTGGAGTGTAATGGTTGTAACCCGCATGTAGCAACTTTTCGTACTTTGATATTTTATATGTGCAAGAACGAGGAATTTGAGAAAGCGTATAAGGTGTTCAAGGAGAGTGAAGAAGAACAAGATTCCCGATTTTAATACGCTGAAGCATTTGGTTGAGGGATTGGTGAGGAAGAAAAAGCAGAAGATGGCAAAAGGGATGATTAGTACTGCCAAGAAGAAGTGCCCTCCTAATTGTCTAAACGCATGGAGGAAGCTTGAGGAGGACCTTGGACTGGTTTCTATGGAAGCAGAAAGTGTAAAGAAGCAAGAAGCGACTAGGGTTTGGTTCAGTCATGCTAATAAGTTGTTCTAGTAACTACTTTCACTAAATTCTTTTGCCGCTACATGCAACTTCTAATGGCAATTGAATGATAAGTTCGCAATGCTAATTTTGCTGGTGCCATGTTGAACCTAAAGCTTAATGCTACTCTGCAGTATGCTATGCATCTTTTGAAATGTTAGTTCAACTTGAACAAGTTGATATCTGTTTTCTGATTTTATTTGTGTAGTTGAAAGAAATCTTCAGCAGTTGTTCACCGATTCATGTTTCAGCTCTATTTTCTCAAGGGCTAAGCCTCATTTGGCAATAGATGAACCAATGATAGCACTGCGATAATGCTTTTCCATCGGCATTTATGTGATTGCTTTGGTGGTCAGTTCCGAGGATGCCCATGGCTATTATGAAGCTCTTGTTACTGGTTAGCTTCTGTCAATTTTCTGTTTTAGTTATTTACCTAGCAGTTTTTGTCTGCCCGGGCTCTGTTTCTTTGCCACTACAAAGTTCCTCGGTCAAGTATAAGTTGATAATGTTAATAATGGAGGAGGTTAGTTTTTCCTGAAAATAGTTGGTTCTGTGTTCATATAGTTTTTGTGTAATTGTTTGTTTGGTTGTTTGCATTATGGGCCTATGTGGTTTTTTATGAAGTTCTTAGTAGAAAAAAAATGTCTTTAGCTTTTAGCTGGATTTTTCCTAATCAATAATAGGTCATTCTTATCATGTCTCTTTTGGCCCGATGAAAGTCCTGGTCTAACCTTTGTGTTTTAGCACGAAGTAGGGATGATAATTGGGTGGGTCAGGTCAGGTTTGGGTAAGGTCATTCAGGTTCGGGTTTAATCGGGTTAGCATGAATTTGGGTTCAGGTCAGGTCATTTTCAGGTTGAGTTGATTTCAGGTTCGGATTGAGTTGGGTTGGGTTTATTTGGGTTTGAGTTTATTATAGGTCGAGTCAATTTTAGTCTCGAATAATTTCAGGTCATATTTCAAGTCAAATTCAGGTCAACCTTTATGTTTACTCAGGTTACTAGTGTATAGAACAAAACGATTGAATAGATTCATTTTTTTTTTTCAATTTTTGTTAAAATTTAAATCAAAGAATTTTATTTTTTGTGTGATTTAATTTAAATTAATTTTTCATTTTTAGTATATTTAATTAAAATATTCATAAAAATCTTCTTCATTATAGTGTAATACATATTTAGGCAATTTAACATTATTAGTAATACTTTGAATGTTTTTCTAAACTCATACCCTTCAAATATTACTGCACAAGTCATTTAGATCTTCACTTAACTATCACCTAGACATACAATATGACAATTTTGCCATGTTTATGTTTCAACAAATTTTCTTTGAAATTACTACGAAATGCAAATTAAGTTCATTATTAGTGATTAAACTGTAAAATTTGAAAAATTTTGGGTGAAAGTATAAAGATTTCAAAAGTCCAGGGACCTATGTTGTAATTATTAGGGGTGACTGAAATGAAATTTTTTAAAATTTAGGTACCTCATTACACTATACCTAATGGTTTAGGAATGAATGTTGCAATTTTATTAATTGCCTATTAAGGTCATTAAACTTACTAAATATAAAAATTACTTCTTTCAGAAAAATTAAAATATAGGACTTACTGAATATAAAAGTTGTTGCCCAAATATTATACCAGCAAATTGCAATATATAGAAGTCCTCAAACAATGGAAGTTACTAAATATGAAAATCTCTTATCAAAAAATGATAACGACTAAATATAAACATCTGAAAAAAAAAAAAGAACTATTAAATATGGAAGTTTCCTCCCTAAATATGTTGGAAGTTTCCTCCCTAAATATGAGACTTACTAAATATGGAAGTTATCATTCCTAAATATGAGATATACTAAATATGAAAGTCTAAAAAAATGAGAGCTACTAAATATGGAAACCTTCCATATTTAGGATTGACTAAATATTGAAGATAATGAAAGAGAAAAGTTAAGGTTTAGGATGACGGTTAAAATCGGGTCTTGTCGGGTTTAGTCATTGGGTCATCTCGGGTTCGGGTCAAGTTAATCTCGGGTTTTCGTCATTTTAGGTTCGGATCAATTCAAGCTCAGGTCATTTCGAGTTCGGGTATTTCACGTTTTGGTCATTTGGGTTCGGGTTTTCTTAGGTTTTGTTTTAATTGGGTTTAGATTCAAGTCAAGTTGGGTACAGTCGGGTTCAGGTTGTTGATTTTTTTTGTCAAATCAGGTTAAATCAAGCTTGGATTTAGATGAGTTGAGTCAGATTTTGCCATCCATAGCACAAAAAAATTGTATTATTTCCTAGTTTAATGGTCATCGATGTCCTTATTGTTCGTTAGGTTTTTTTCATTCCTTGGTATTTATAATCTAGCAAATGGGCATAACGTGTCTCGAACTCCATTCGGCTCCATGACAAGTTGAAATCCCAACCAAACGGACTGGGCCTCGGAGACGTTTGGAGATGTCATTTGATTTATTGTTGAATATAATGATTCTGATTTAAACAGGATAAATGCATGTCTCATCGGAACAGAGAATGAATGAATGAATGAATGATGGTTAAAAGACGTAGGAAAAGTAAATGATGTCTGAGTTGTGACTATTAAACTCTCTTCTTGCAATGCAAGGGATTTATTGGCGTTGCAAGATTCCTGCATTAGAATCTAAAGTTGTGCACTTGATTTTGACACTAAAAAACAAATTTATCTAACCATAATTGTACATAAAGCCTACTGTTTATAGCCAATGAACCAAGTGGTACTTGCTTCCAGTGCAAGATTGTAGATATGTATATAAACAAAGTGATTTCTATTAGGACTCTTACTCCGGGGCTCTGTTTGAACTTGAGAGGAACTGCTAGGTAAATAAAGCTCCTTTTTGTTCACAAATTGTACATGAAGCCTACTGTTTTGAAGGATCAAAATGAGATGATTTCAGGTCAAAATGGGGCATCCAATTCAGCCCTGTACTACCGGACAACAACCTCCAGAATTATGCCGGTTGGCTCTGCCAGAATTAGGTTCAAATTTGACTTGATATTTGACTTTTTCTTCCTGTTATAAAGAGTTGAAATAACTATATGTACAAGTTTGTTTGTGTGTTTTAAACTTGTTGGAGTGCTAAAATAGGTTAAAACAAGTTTATAACACAAAATGACCATCTAATAGGCATTTTCAGCAGCAGCTTTTGTTGCAGAATCTTTTGTTTCTGCTGCAAATTTTCTTGCTTCTGTTCTAAGTAGTCAATGTTTTGGTTAATTGCCTTATATATATATATATATATATATTACATATGTCTTCGGTTATGTGGCTGAATGGAGTAAAAGTTTGTAAGTACCTTGAGTAATTTGGGCTAGTTCAACAGGAAAGCAAATTGGTTCAGCTAGAATCAAGTTTAGGTTTGACTGATCAGTTGGCCTTTTGCTTCATCATGGAAATGGCCATATAAACTAGATAGACATGTCTATTCGGGTAATTTGGACTAGCTGGAAAGGTTAGTCTAGTTATATTGAACATAAATCGCTAAATGACCCTCCTAGGGCACTTCGGGAAGCACCCGATTGCTGGTTCTTTTGTTTCTTTGGGCTGCTGTAGGCTTGCTAAAGACAAGTTTCCATAGGTTTATGGAACAGTTGCGTAGACATATTCAACAAGTTTCTTACACTAAACATGTTAACCACGCGCAAATAACGAATTATAAGCTAACACAGAAAGATAATAGGCAAATCAAACAGTTTTAATGCACAAATTCTGTCAAAACTCAGCAAGTATGACTAAACATTCAACTCATTGTTCAAGCAATTTCAATTGGTAAATGCAAGCAAGGAATCAAGCAGAAAAGCTCTACTAGCACGTCCTAATAACCATTAATATCCTCAAAAGTCAAACCTACTAAATTAGTCAGATGTATGTCCTTTGCTAGTATTCCAAGTACTTCTTGTTCACAATCACTCCATCTAAATCACTGTAAATAGTCCCTGCATATATTAAACACAAATTGTATAAGTGAAAGGTAGCTTTGTCGTCAACTTAACCTTGAGCTTCCACATAAGCATCTTCATAGATTAAAATGCAACTAAATGGCATCCATACATCCAGTTTAGCAGCAAATGCTAGCCAGACCTTGGAGAAAAAGGACAAATGGTACTAGGACGAAAATACACTACGGAGTAGCAAAGGAAATAGATATGTCATTAAAAAAAATGAGATTGTCATTTGCTACGTTTGTTTTAGGAAAATCAATCTACATAACACTGAATATGAATAAGGAAAGCCATCCAAGAAGACTCTCTAAGCTATTCACGAAGTGGAACTATAGAACTCGCAACCACATAGTGAAAAGAAACTTTAACTAATTACTTCCAAACAACTACTAAAGGTGTATGCTTCATTTGTTTTTGCCTTAACTTCTTCAACTTTCAAGTACCATAACATTGCAGAATAACTTTTTAATGCTATAAATATCTCATACTTCTCTTTATGCAGAAGGAGCTTTGTAGCAAATCAATAAAATAAACTAAATTTTGGCACATCAACCTCAAGTGTCGATTAAGTTTTTCTACGAGTTCCATCTCAATCCTGTTCAAGCCTCTTAAGTGTCCTCTAATTCTTCCAGTCTTTAAATTCATCTCACTTATTCTTCATTTGGCTACCAATGTAACTCTTGTCAGTCTCATTTTTTAACTTATTCATTATTGTCTTCCATGGAATTTTTTTTAAACTACCACATTGTCTATTACTATCGCCAAGTTCTTTTTTACATGTTATAAAATATAATCACCTAAGTCTTACCTCATTGTGCCCTACCTTTAGTGTCAGCACACTGATTTTGATCATTACTAGTTTTATAAGGGCAATTTTCCATCTAACATCAAATGGCAAAAGATAAGTAAACCAATTTCCATCAAACAAGGCAAACAATATAAATTAAGTTTGCTCTTGAAATATACACTTAAAGAACATGGCCAAGCTTACAACTCAAAAAAATTTCTTGCTAAATGATTAGGAAATCAAGTTTTATTCAATCCGGTAATTCATCATCAGAACAAATACAGAAAAAAAAATCATAGAAAGCAAGACAAAATTACATAACTAACATTTTTTTTAAGAATAGAGAATGGTATATTATTGACAAGAAACCAGAGAAGTATAAGGAACCCATAAAAGTGAGGAAGACTACAAACAAACATTGGAAATAAAGAAGGCAATTAGAAAAAGAGCATCACCAAAATAGGAAAAAATGCTAAAATTTAGTTAACAAAAGTGATTTCTAAATTCCATAAATGAACTAAGATATGCTTGTTTAACTATTGGTTTATGTGGTCACACTATATATTGGTGCTGTCACACCAACTTACATCATCACTTCTAACATTAACTAGAGGTAGTTAAGTGGCTACAATGATATGGCACATGTGTGTGACACATCATTACATTGAAACCAATAAGAAGTTGGCATGTAGTCATTGTGTGATGTGTATATGTACACCTTGACATATGAGATAATTTCTTAATAACTACCTCATAACTACTCATATTATAAAGAGATATGACCTTTAGATGAAAGAACATTTGCATCCCAACATATATGATCCTTGGGAAGGTAGTTATGCACCATAACCACCCTAGTTAAGGAAATAACATGACCTTTAGGAAATGGTTATGACCTTATCTTAGAAGAGTTATAACTCTATGGCCGAACCAACATATCCCTTCTAAGGGTGGTTATCACTTTATTTCAAAGGAAGAAGTTATGGGTGAATAAGGATATTTTTTAGCGAGTTAATTCAATTTTTTATGAAAAGTTGTAACTCTTTTATGAAGAGTTATGATTTTTCATAAATCCCAATTTACTCCCTATAAATAGAGGGTAACAGAATTATGTAAATAAGGTTGCAAACACAATTTCTAGAGGTTTTACTTGTTCTATTTTGACCTACACACTTCTCTATCACCGTGAAAAGAATTCTAGTCGAGTATTGTGTATGAACCAATATATTTAGTTACTTGATTTTCAAGTTAACTAAATCTCTAATCTAGGGTGTTCACAACAAGTCATGTCTTCCATAACATGCTCAAAGAGGCGACTATCACTCGGTTCTTCTACGCTAACCAAGTATGCCTTAATTTTCACATTTATTTTATATCATAGTTCATTAGTTGTACACTAAATTTCCTTCATTGGTATCAGAGCTTATAGGTTCAGTATGCATGTTCGCTTAGATAGTTATAGGTTATTTGAAATTTTTTGCATGCTATACCATTATGATTGACCTTAACTCTAATCTGTATACTATGATTTATTTTTAGTTACCAAATCTGAAATCTATATACATGTTTAAACTTGGTAAGTACATTAAATTAAACAAAAGCTATGGTGATAAGCATATAGATCATTTTGGTGTATTTAGTCTTATATGTATGCAATTTGTGCATTTTTTTTTTTAACTTTGTGTTCTTAAAAGTTTTTCTAGAAATACTAGTAGGTTGAATGGCATCTATATTTATTATTGACTTTGTGTCAATAATGGCTACATATATATATATATATATAATGCAATTTAAGACAAGTAAACTAAAATAATAAAAACTTGTCAAAAAAGATTTGATTACACGTGTATGTGCATGTTTTTTGTTTGTTTTCGCATGGATAAGTTGTTTTATTTTACTTGTGTTTGAAATTGTTTTGTCGTGATAATATATGCATATGCCTAATATATTAATGTTACATGTTGTAGATTTCTAACTTCATAAGTGGAGTTATCAATGAACTAAGTTTAGATTTGAAACTTGATGATGGCAAAGAAGTCATCGTGCACAAAGATGTTTAAGGAGTGCTAAGTAGAGTTATTGTTCATTATGTTTGAAATTTTTAGGAAAGACAAATGCAAAAAAGAAAAAAAAGCAAATGTTTGGTATGTAATTCCACAGAAACATAAGCAAATGGTTGCTTAGTGAGTAATTTATATAGTTTCTTGTTCTCTTCAAATTGTACATCATATGTAGTGTATACATTTTGATCAAATAAATTTTTTTTTGTGAATTGGTGACTCAGAGATCAAAACTCACTTTATTATGAGAATGATTGTTTAAAAAGACATGTATGTCTTTGATGAACAAAACTTCAAGTTTGAGGATGAAGAGTTCGTCTTACAAGACTCTTTAATGAAAAATACACATTAGTTGTGAAATATGTACTTAGTTTAAGATAGTGTGTTTCTCTTAAATTCTTTGTTTAGATATTGCTTGTCATATAAATTTTTCATGTACATGATGTTTTATTTTAATGATAATGATAATAATTCCTTGATTCTTAAAATTATAGCTATATAGTCTTAGTAACTAATTTTTTCACAAATTCTAGTAAGTTTTTGCTAGAATGTCAAAAGTGATATTCTAGTATTGCACATTTAGGCTGAGAAAAGTATTAGTGTGTCATAAGTGATACATTTGGATATTTTTATAAAATAGCCTTACAAATGTGTTTGTTTTGCATATGTGCAAAATAATTAGCATTGGCCATGTTTTGAGAATATTTCAATTAGTATATTTTTTAGGCAATTTACTTAAAATCTTTTAGGTTTAATGAACATCAAGTCTAGATTAAGTTTTAGATGTAATCACTTAAATTTTACTTCATACTTTCCTGTCATGAAACATGCTCCTTGGAAGATGTTTTGGGTTTGTACAATCTAATGCTCAAGGACTGTTAGATGCAACCCATTTTGTCTGGGAATGATTAAGTTAATAGCAAATATGTTGCTACTACCATTTCTTGAATATAAAAAGGTTGCTTATCAAAATTATCATGATTATGATTATGATTGTTAGATTGATTATCATTATCAAGAAATAAGTCTATAACATGAGGACTAAATACACTTCAAGTGTCAAATTATTATGCAAATGTGCAAGATCAAAATGCTTCTTTTTGTTAGCCTAGCTTGAGATGTTCAAGTAGATAACTGGACCAACAAGAAAATGGTGGATTTTTGTTAAGAGGAAGACACACTTGGTGTTGTCTTGAAGTAAATGAACCAAGTAATGTGCAAAATTGTCATTATGTTTTCTAGTGCAATTTTATACTTAATTTTTAACATTTTGACAAAGTGTGAATATGAACATGGTTGATCGTGTGTTTATGAACTAATCATAAGTATGAAGTAATTATCAACAAGATTTAAGTAATGTGTATATGGTTATAAAGGTAGCCGATGCACGCACACATTTCCACTAAGCTGGAAAGCATTAACAATAATTATGCATTCTCTGTGAATAAGAAATATTCTAATTTGAGTATTTCCTATTGTGAAGAATATCTTGTTCATGGTCATTCACAAAATTAGAATGAAATGTTTTTGAATGTTAGTTGAGATCATACATATTGTGATATGATTATATAACCCTCTTAACAAATTTTAACATCCAAAGAGCTGTAAAAGTTTGATTTTAATGTTTTTACAGCTCGTGTAGCATATACATATCAAGAGGGAGAAGATGTATCTTCCTTGGCAACAAATTAAAATTTAAAAAAAAATGTTAAAGGATATGAAAGGTGTGAAAGATCATAATATTGAATCTTAAAAGGTGTCATATTGGTTAATTTCTAAGAAGCTAGTGATTATGAATGTTCATTTAGTTTTCTTATTTGGACAACTTGATATGCATAAAGCATTATGAGTTTCTTCTTTCAAGAGGAAGTGGTCTAAGGCTCACTAAGATATTTGATTCTTTCATTTTTTATCATTTAGTATCTTACAAAAATCATATGTTAGTCATATTAATGGATTTTGTATTTAGCATAAGTACAAGATCAAGGTGATTAAGAAATGAATTTAGGATGTGAGGTTATGCATCTCATATCGAGTCCATTGATTTGACATAAATGCTGAATCAATTGATTTTCATAAGTAAAAGTGGCTTTTTGGTTGTCCAAATTAAAAATATAAAATTTTCATAGAAAGATAATTTGGACATCAATTTTGATGATCTTTCATTTGGCCAAAAAGGCTATATAAGAGCCATTAAGTTCTAACTATCATTAGTTGATCCTGAACACAATAGGAGCTCAATGGGGTTGTATCTAAAAATTGAAGATCTATAGGTGGATAACTTCACACCTTTAATGGAATTTATATTCATAAGGTTCATTATCGTAACAAAAAGTTAGATTTAAATGTGAGCATACATCTAGTGAATGATAATCCCAAACTTCTTTAAATTGATAGAAAACTTCCATGAAATTACATTGTTTTCATGACTTTAATGTGCAATCTCAAACTTGATTTGAGATAATACATATATAGTCATTTAGTTCTTGGGCCATACTTCAAATCTAACTAGTAGTTCTTCCTTATAACCTCTTGAGTACTTTTCTTGGAATAGAAGAGCTTGGATTAATTTCTCATTTAAGTTTAACATATATCATGAGGTGTGCATGATCAAATATTAGCCAAATTGATCAAGATAATTAGTTTAAGTATTCATTTTTTATGAAGATAATTAGTTTAAGTATTCATTTTTTTACTCTATCCCAAAAGTCATGTTAGTACAGAATATATGTCACATTACATCATTTGGATGTAATAAGACAATGATGAATGTTATTAAGATAAAATTATCACACTAAAATATGGTTAAGTTTAGAAATTAATACACATCTATATTTGGTTCTATCATCTTGCTTTGTGCAAGATAAATTGCTTTGTGTAAGCAATCTGTTTATGTGATGTTTGTTTCCATACAAATGAGTTTGTTTTCATGAAATATAAGGGTCATTAGTGACTCATGGGAGCTAAGCATTATCTTAATGGTGGTTTGACACTAAACTATCTTAGTAGTGGTTTATGCATCCTTGATGTTCATGTTTAATAAAAAATATAAAGCTCATGATATAATTACTGAAATATAATAGATGTAAATGAAGTTAGAGTTAATTTAACTAACTAGTTGGATTAACTTCAGTTTTTGTGTCTCTTATTAGTACTTGGATATAACAAGTTGCACTATATATGTGTAGTATATGTTTATCACATATGTGCATATACTTATATGAAATAGTTGTATTGCATGTATGTCATATATATCATCATATATGTAGCTTATATCATAACAAAAAATCAAATATATGTCCAAACATAGGTTAAAGGTTGTTTTTCTCACATAAATAACCTACATTTGTTCTTGGGGTTTAAATAAGGATAAGATCGCTAAAGTTTTTTAGTGTAAGTCATTACTTAAATTAGTCATATGAGTTAATAGAGACTTACATTCAAGTGAGAGTCACATAATCCAACTTGTGACAACTTTAGTATAAAGGTCATCTTGATCTAAGCTTTTATTTGAGATCAAAGTAAGGTGTTAGTCACACTGCATTTATATGTCCACACATACATCCTAACCTATGTGACCAAGTAGATTTCTCATATGTGAGAAGTTTAACACTTGCTTGGTTTGTTAAAGACATATGCTCCTAATGGGAGTCCACATGGAGTCATACAAACAATGTTTGAGAGGGAGATAGACACTTCCTAAATAGTGGTCATCAAATATTGTTTGTGTGCACTAACATACCATGACATTTATACATATCTTGTATGTCTTTTGACTTGTCAAGTTTACCGTAGAAAGAAAATAAGTTTTCTCGTTTCTTACTTATGTGTGAGTTTTTTTCGCTATGCCCCTACTTACTATTGACTACTATTTAGTGATTTAAAATCATAGTGTTACTTTGGTTAGCTTCCCATGGCTATGATAATGTAGCCGGATGCGTTTTTCATTAGGTAATCACTATGTTTTAAGTTACCATAAAATGAGTGCGATAGAAAAGACTTTATAGTGTGTTTACAAATTGTTGCAAATCACAGTTTGATTGTATGTGTTACAAGTCAGGTAGGTGATACACTATCATTTGTACTTAAATACAAGTGCTCATAATTAGTATTTAATGTAATATTGTATTACTTAGTGTACTAAAGGATTCTAGTATAAAGTGACTTTAAAAAATAGATACATTCCGAGTTTGGTACATGACAGAGAGTTTATAAATAAACTTACAAAAGAGACATGTTGTACTCAAACTATATATCAACAAAGTCTTGAGGCATATAGGCATGATTAATGATATACATATCGTTAATGAACCTTAATTTGTTCAATGATCTTTAATTAGTTCAAGGATTTGTGGTGAAGACAGTTCTCCTATGTATGTTTAACCACTACATAGGAAGAAGATTTGTTGTTATGCTCAGGGCCACACACCTAAACTTACATATGTTAGTTTTCTTTTTGTGATGGTGGGTTTTAGGTGTTCCTTATCTATTATTCCTGTGTTCCATCAAGTATGTCTAGTACGAGTGGGAGCTATTAGAATTTAATTAGTAAAAGTGACTACTAAATTTTATAGACGCACTAAGATATACTCCTTCTATCTCACAAAAGCTATCATCTTTACTATTCACAGCATATAATTTATGATTTTATTTCTTTTGAAATTTATCATAAAAATATAAACTTTTTATATGAAAAATGAAGCTTTAAAGATTATAGTTTATAAATATCATTTTTTTAAAAAAATTTCAATACATATTAATATGAATATATTCAAGTCAAACTTTAGTTAAAAAAGGTAAAATGACTAACTAATATGAAATGGATGGAGTACTTATTTTACTATTGGTTGTTGTGGGTGCTATCACACCAACTTACATTACCGCTTTTAATATTAACTAGAGATAGTTAAGTAGTTAGGATGATATGGCACGTATGTGTAACACATCATCACATTAGAACCAATAGGAAGTTTGCATGTGGTGAGTGTGTGGCGTGTATATGTACACCCTGGCACATGAGCTAATTGCTTAAGAATCACCTTATAACTACTCATATTATGAAGGGATATGAATGAAAGGACATATTCATCCTAACATATATGACTCTTGGGGTGGTAGTTATGCATCATAATTAAAATCTAAAATTGAAATAAAATTGAAACTGATATGTTTTTATGGTTTGGTTTGATTGAATTTCATTTACGTATTAGTTTTAATTGGTTTTGTTTAAATGTATGAGAGTATTTAGTTAAGAAATATTCAAAATAAGTCGAATTGATCCAGAAATTGAATGAAAAACATTAGTTGGCTAAGGCTCTTTTAAATTACAAAATTGATTATAATATGAAAAGTCATTTTAACTAATGAATTCCATATTTTTCTTTTAAGTAATTTATTATTTTTCTATGTTTTAGTTGGTGGCTCTTTACAGTACATCATTAATGATTAATTATCATTTATAAGAATCACAAGCAACATGTGAAAATCTAAACTTCTACTTGATAACCAAAGTGGAGGACTAATAACCAAACTGAGTGGACCAGCATTAGGATTTGGGTGGTGTGGACTAGGGAGCCTATAATCAAAAGACATTTGATGGCCCAGGGCCTCATCGTTGTGAGTCATGATGACTGTTGAGGAGACTTCTAGGAGGAAGAACGCCTGGAAGGTGGATCGCCTCTAGGAGAGTACCTGGAAAACTGGGAAATAGGGTTAGGAGGCCCCCGGAGTGTTTTTCCGGGGGGGGAGCCTCCGACGCCCAAGTCAGTGGTGGCCGGAAAAAGGAGAAAGTCACTAGCTCAAAGAGAAAGGCAGAAAAGTCTCGCCTGGTCTTTTCTCAGAGTATGGGAGCTGTATCTCCGGCCTGCCAACCTCCTGTCAAGTATTTATTTCCTGTATATATAGGAATACCTAGCCCGTTCAGATCATGACACGTGTGCGGTCGGATGCTCCTGAACGTCTGGGCGTAGGGGACAGATAGTTGGTAACTAGGTGGCCTCGAGCCTTGTGCTGAGACGAGCCATGATATGATTCTGATGGCGTCTGCGCGTCAGGGCGACTTTTTACGTCTGTGGTGGGACGTGTCAGAGGCTTCCTTAAATGCTTCCTTAAATGCGCCTGCCGTACTCCCGAGGTCCCTGGGCGAGGTCGTCCTCTAGTTCGGACAGAGCCTCTTCGGGAAGCCTACCCTCAGTTCGGGCGTTCCCAGTTCCAGGGGGTTCCGCCTTCGGGGATATCATATTCGTACAGCAATGTCTGGTGCCACTTTTCCGAAGGCGCGTTGTTCACAACCTTGGGGGGCGAATGGAGTCCTCAAGTTTTACTGGCGTGCCGAGGCTCGGAGCTCTCAGGCTATCTCCCGAGGTGCATGATTCCACCTATTCCCGGGAAGCGCCAGTTCTTCTGGCCGTTGTTGTGGCAGGGTATTCGGCCAGATTGAGGCGACAGCCTTTGGCTATCACATGCCCCCCTCTGGAAAGCCGAAGTGAAGACTTCGGTTTGCATCTCTTTCCGAGGTTGCCGTTGGGAGTCTTGTTGGGAAGCATAACCTGTTCCGAGGTCGCACCTTTTGCCCGAGGGTCTGGGCTGTTCGGCCTTGGCCTATTCTTTGGTGTCTCCGAGGCAAAGCCTGTACCGAAGATACACCTCTTGCCCAAAAGTCATGGGCTGTTCAGCCATAGCCTGTCTCTTGGTGTCCTCGAGGTGGCCTGCTTTTTTATTTCTGCAGGTCTGATGGCCAATCGTGTCAGACTGAGCGGCGCGTCTCCACTTCTCAGGGATGTCAAACGACGTGTCCCAATCAGGAGGCGTGTCCCGGTTTTCCAGGCACGTTTGGGGAGGCACGTCCCCCATTTCTGCGCAGCGGTTGACACGTGGCTTCTTGCCATTGGAGGAGAGGCGCGTCATTTACAGAGGGCGCGCCTTTTCGGGTGCAGCGGGCAGTTACGGCGACGGTTCGCCTCCAATGGGTACTTATGATGTTCTTTCGGTTACCCACCTTTGGCCTATAAATAGCCCATTCTATCATAAGTCCCACTTACTGTTTTTCTGCTCTTTTTCTGCTCTGCCCTCTGTTCTTGCGTTTTATCTTGCTTTCTGTGGCGGAGCTTCTTTAATCAGAGCTTTTTCCAACCAACTTTCACGACGGCGTCCTCCGGCAAATCTTTTGGTGGGTTTTGATTTCCAGAGTACTTGATTCCTCTGTTTTTCTGAGTTTTTCTGGAAAACTGCTGTTTTTTCCAAACTCGTCTTCTGAGTTTTTTCTGGAAACTATTTTCTTTTCCATCTCAAACTCTTTTTCATGTCTGCGATGCCTGTTCCCGAGAGCTGGAAACCTCTTCTGGCCCATCCTTGCTGTACCACCCCCGAAAAACTAGAGAGGTGGAAGAAAAAATTCTTTCTTCCGTCTTACGCTGTGACCAGACTGCCTCGTTCTAGCCATTTTGCTTTTTCAAACCGTGGCGACGAGGTTACCGTCTTCCGAGCCCAACTGAAGGCCGGTCTTCGGTATCCTCCCCCGAAGGTGGTTTGCGAGTTCTGCCAATTCCATGGCATTGCTGTGAACCAGCTTCCCCCGAACGCGTACTGCTACTTTAACGCCTACCTCTGCATGTGTGGCGTGTTCGGGATAGAGCCCCACTTCATTATTTTCATGCAGTACTACAAGCTCTATGTGGTCCCGAAGGGTGGCTTCTATTTCCTGCTACCTCGGGGATCCGGGAGCAAAAAATTCACCTTCACCTTCGACACGAAGGACAGCTGGCGGGGGTGGCAGCCTAAGTTCTTTTTCCTCAAGGTGGATAAGAACTGGTCTGATGTCCCGACCAGGTGGGCTCAGGGAGTGCTGAACGCAGACGTCGTCGATCCGAGGATGCTGCTGACCCTACCGTTGGCTTCCGTGTTCGCGGATTTCGACGCCCGCATTCGGGCAGTCGCTGACTGGGCTCCCGAGGTCTCTCCTCGTGCTCTTTACCCCTTTCCTATCAACTGGAGGTTGATGACCGAAGAAGTCCTTCGGGAGCTGAAAGTGGTTAAGGAGCACGTGACTGACCTCAATATGCCCGCTCCCGCCATCGCCGGGAAAGACTCCTGGCTGGTCAAGCTCCTTAAGGGGGAGACTTCTTTCGAAACTTTTGCCGAAAGTGAGTAATCTTCCATCCCTTTATACTTTTTCCTCGGACTTACGCTGATATTTCTTCTCTTTTTCAGAGATGGGCGATGGGGCTGCCGCTTATTACAAGGCCCTCTTTTCTGGCCAGGTGGAGAAGGGGGAGCAGACAAAGAAGGCGGCTTCCCGAAGAAGGAAGACGACAGGGGCGGGACCCTCGGCGAAGCGAGTTAGGAAAACTCTCCAGTCTCCTCAGCCAGAGCTTTTGGAAGAAGAAGCTGGCGAAGACGCTGGTCTTGCTGAAATTCCACCGGCCGAGGTCCCCGCTACTTCCGCCGAGGTGCCTCTTCCCGACCTCGAGGCCCCCAGAAACACTGTAGTGGTAGAAGTACCCACCGCCGAGGAGCGGTACCGGCAGAAGGGTAAGGGTCTTTCTTCCGAGGGGCCCGAGGATTCCGAGGACACTGTCTCCGAGGTTCCTCCAGGTATGTCTTTAGCCGAAGTTCAGCTCCTTTTCCTTTCGCGAATTTTTCTTTTGCTCCTAACTTCCTTCTCACTTTCAGGGGAGCCTCTTACTGTTGGCTGGAGGGCCATTCATGAGAGGAAACGGGCCCTGCGTGATGCCACAATCCCTGAGGGGAAGATCCCCTTGGAGCCCTTTTGGACAATTACGGAGGATATGAATCTGTTCTCCGACGATTGTCCGAAGATGACCAAAGAGATTTGGAAGGGGATGACCACTGATGCCTCCTTCCGGGCCATTGCGGCGGCTCACCCGGGGGATAATACCCTCGCCGCAAAAGTCACCGAGCATGCTGCTCAGGTATAGTCTTTACACTTTTTTCCTCAATTTTCTAAGTGTTTAGACTTGTACTAACCTGGACTTTTGCCTTGCCGTAGCTGCTGGAGTACGCTGGTTATCTCCGAGTTCGGGTGGCCAGACAGGCTGCCTCCAAGGATGCGACTTCGTGGGAACTCACTGAAGCGAAGGCTTCGCTTGCGAAGGTGATCGCCAGCAACCAGCAGCTGACAGCGGATTGTTCTCAGCAACTTGCTGCCGTTCGGGAGGAGTTCTCGAAGAAAAGAGAAGAACTTGAAAAGGACTCCTCCCGGAAGATTTCCGACCTCGGCGACCAAGTAAAGGAGCTGCTTGCCGCCAATGAAGATCTTGTCAAGGACAAGGCTGTTTCCGACAGTCTTGCGTCGAGGTTGACGGACGAGAACACTGCTCTCCAAGCCGAGGTCGAGGCTCTGAAGAAGGAGTCCGGAGAGATGCTGGGGATAAGCGAGCTCGAAGAGGAGGTTGCTGAGCTGAGGGACGAGGTCAATGTCCTTGGCATTCAAAAACGTACTTCTGACGACATGGCCAAGGTCGCCTTTCAGGACGGCTTCTGCCTCGCTCGGCACCAGGTGCTGCAGAGGTTCCCAGATTTGGACCTCTCTTTTCTGGAGGGCCTAAATATTCCCGAGGGACCTCGGTGGCAGTGGTCCAGGGTCGAGCATCTGAAGCTTCCTGGTCTTCGTCCACCCGGCTCTCCCTAGTTTGCTTTAGGGCTCCTCTTATTTTTCTCCTTCGTGCTCCTTCTTTGGACACTTCTTTTGTAAGGCAGCGTTTGCTCTAAATGAACAATCTTTTCGGCTAAGTCCTTTCTTGCAAGTTTCTTCATTTCCACTGTCCCGAACACGTTCGCTTCAAGAGACTTTCGGAAAACCTGCAACCAAAGAAACTTTTTACCTTCCTTTGTCCCGAGCGTGCTCGCTCAAGAGACTTTCTGGAAAATTTGCAAAAATTTGGCTAAGTCTTTTGCAGGCTTTTTGTTTCCTTTTATCCCGAACATGTTCGCTCAAGGGCCTTCGGAAAATCTTTAGCCAAATTTTTCTGTCTTCCTATTGTCCCGAGCATATTTGCTCAAGGGACTTAGGAAAATCTTCACGAGATTGCTCATTCCCTTTTTCCCGAGCACGTTCGCTCAAGGGTGTTCGGAAATTACCTCTGCTTTTGTTTTGGCGTGTATTTTTGCGAGATTCTTGCTTTCCCTTTCTCCCGAGCATGTTCGCTCAAGGGTGTTCGGAAAATTTTCTCTGCACTGATTATGCTGAGCACCTTTGCAAGATTCTTGTTTCCCATTTTTCCCGAGCATAGTGGCTCAAGGGGCTTCGGGAAGTCACAACCGCTTTTTTCGTGGCGAGCACCTTCGCGGAAATCTGTCTTGGACAATTTTGGTATACTTGAAAATTTTTCTCAAGACCATTCTTCTCAAGACCATTCTGTACTTAGAATATTTCTTGTACAACATACTTCTTCCGCTCAACCTTAGGCGTAGAATTTTTTCAAGGCATCTGAATGCCAAGTGTTTTTCAATTCTACGCCTTCGGCGTCGCCAAGCTTGTACACGCCTTTTCGTACTTCGGCGAGAACCAGATAAGGTCCTTCCCAATTTGCGTGAAGTACTCCGTGAGATGGCCTTCGGGGTGCAAAGTCGGCCTTTCGGAGAACGAGGTCTCCTTTTTTGATTTCTTTTGGCCTGGCTTTTAAGTTGATAGCCGCGGCCACTCTTTGCTGGAAAGCTTTTCTTCTCAGCTCGGCTATTTCTCTGTGTTCGGCCACAAGGTCGAGCTTGGTTCTCAGGCCGAGGTCGTTTCCGCCTTCATCAAATACTTGCACCCGTATTGAAGGCTGAACTATCTCTATTGGGATAATGGCCTCTGTTCCGAAGACGAGTAAGAAGGGAGTTTCCCCTGTGGCTCTTCGTGGCGTCGTTCGGTAGCTCCACAATACACTTTGGAGTTCTCCTGGCCATTTCCCCTTGGCTTCCCCAAGTCTCTTTTTCAGGCCATCTTTTATGGTCCTGTTTGATACTTCCACCTGCCCATTGCTTTGGGGGTGAGCTACTGGGGCGAAGTGCATCTTTATTCCGAGGTCGCTGATGAATTCCTGGAATCCTTTGTCTATGAACTGGGATCCATTATCAGCTACTAGTACCCTCGGTATGCCAAATCTGCATACGATGTTTTTCCACACGAACTTCTGCACTTCTTTTGCCGAGATAGTTGCTAGTGGTTCTGCCTCTACCCACTTTGAGAAATAGTCCACTGCTACCACGCAGAATTTCACGCCTCCGGGCGCTGTGGGGAGTGGCCCAATGAGGTCTATACCCCAGACTGCGAAGGGCCAAGGATAGTCTGCCGACGTTACCATTTCCGAGGGTATCCTCTGGATTTTTGCATGTCTCTGGCAACTACCGCACTTCTGGACGAACTGCCTTGCGTCCTTTCTCAGGGTAGGCCAGAAGTATCCTTGGCGGAGTATCACTGCTGCAAGGGCATCAGTTCCAACGTGCGAGCCGCACATGCCTTCGTGGACTTCTTCGAGGACCATCTCAGTATCCTCTTCGCCCACACATCTCTGCAGCGGATTTGCATATCCTTGCCGATATAACTCTTCACCAATCAGGAAGAATCTTCCGGCACGTCTTCGCAGTCTTGCAGCATTGCCGGCGTCTTCGGGAAGCTCATTCTCTGCGAGGTATCTCTTTATGGGGTCCTTCCACCCCATTCCCGAGGTCGTTACGCTTAGCACGGAGATGCTTGGATGGTCTAGCACCTCGGTGTATGTTTTGGACTTTGCTAAGCAATCTGCCTCAGTGTTATTCCGCCGGGGTACATTTTCGATCCGTACGGCGTCAAACTCTTGGATGAGATTTCTTACCAGCTCGTGGTATTTTGCCAAGATGGGGTCCTTCGCCCCATAATCTCCTGCCGTCTGCCGAACTACCAGCTGGGAATCGCTGTGAGCCCTTAAGCTTCTCACGCCAATCTTTCTGGCCAAGCGTAATCCCGCTATGAGGGCTTCATACTCAGCCACATTATTGGTGACGTTGAAGCTGAACTTGATAGCCTTCATCACCTCTAGGCCTTCGGGTCCTCTGATAACTATTCCAGCTCCCTGGTGTTCGGACCCCGAGGCTCCGTCAACATGCAAGGTCCATTCTGGCTCCCCTTCTTTCGGATCTGAGTGGTTCTCCTCAGTGGTGGGTATTTCGGCGATAAAATCTGCCAATGCTTGGGCTTTTATGGCCTTTCGAGGCTCATACGTGATTTCGTGTTCGCCAAGCTCTATGCACCACTTGGAGAGCCTTCCCGAATGATCAACTCTCTTCATGACATCCCGTAGTGGTAGACTACTTCGGACGATGATGGGGTGAGCCTGGAAATATGGTCGCAGCCTTCTTCCTGCAAGCACCAAGGCGTATATAGCTTTTTGAAGCAAAGGGTACCTGACTTCGGCGCCATGCAGGGACTTGCTGACATAGTAGACCGGCCATTGTTTCGGCCCTTCTTCTTTTATCAGGACCGAGCTCACGGCCTTTTCTGTGACGGCGAGGTATAGTACGAGGGGTTCTCCCTCCCGAGGTTGCCGCAGAGTCGGCAGGCTGGCCAGGTAGACTTTGAGTTCTTCCCAGGCCTTTTGGCAATCTCCTTCCCAGAGATGATTGTTTCTTCCGAGGTCGCCTTCCATCTTTGCTGCCTTTGTGAGGACTTTGAAGAAAGGTCGACACCTATCTCCGTACCTGGAAATAAACCTGCTCAGAGAGGTTATTCTTCCGGTTAGTCTCTGCACGTCTTTCGCTGTGGCAGGAGTTCGGAACTCAAGCAAAGCCTTAATCTTCTCAGGATTGGCGTCGATGCCTCTTTCGGATACCATGTACCCAAGGAATTTTCCCGACGTCACCCCGAACATACACTTCTCGGGGTTAAGGCGAATCCCGAAGGCTCTGAGCTTTTGGAAGGTTTCCTCCAAATCTGCAACGTGGTAGCCGGGCAGCTTGCTTTTTACTATCATATCGTCAACATATACTTCCATGTTTCTCCCCATTTGGTCTTTAAAGACCTTGTTCATCAGTCTCTGGTAGGTGGCTCCTGCATTTTTCAGCCCGAAGGGCATTCTTATATAGCAGTACGTTCCTCGCTCGGTGATGAAGGCAGTTTTCTCTTCATCTTCCGGGTCCATCCTTATCTGATGGTAGCCGCTGAAGGCATCTAGGAAGCTCAGGAGCCCGTATTCGGCCGTTGAATCTACCAGTTGATCTATTGGCGGGAGGGGAAATGAGTCTTTCGGGCAAGCATCGTTCAAGTTTCTGAAATCAATGCACATCCGGAGTTTGCTGCTACCTTCTTTTGTGGCAATGACCACGTTGCTTAACCATTCGGGGTATTTGACCTTCCTGATAACTTCAGCATCCAGTAGGCGCTGGACTTCGGTTTTCACAAAGTTGCTTTTGTGGGCTGAGATGCTCCGTTTCTTTTGCCTGACAGGTTTTGCTTCCGGGCTTACTTTGAGGCTGTGCTGTATTATGCCAGGGTTCACTCCTGGCATGTCTTTCGGCGAGTAGGCAAACAGATCTTTATTTTTTAGCAGAAAGGATACAAGATTTTCCTTATCACCTTTGGCCAAGCTCTTCCCTATTCGGGTAGATTGTCCTGGGACAAGATCTACTGCTTCCGTTTCTGCTTCTGGGGGATCTCCTTCTTTGCCTTTCTCCTGCGCCTTTGCCTCCACCGTTTGTGTAGAGCTGTTTGCCGGAGCCTTTCGTGTTTTTACAAACACCTTTCTTACCTCGGCTTGGTCGATGAAGACCTCTGCATCTCCATCCTTGGTGGCGAATGTGACAGTCAAGTACTTCACATCGGGGCGAATGTGCAGGTTCCCCTGAGTCTGCCTTCCAAGGATGGCGTTGTACGAAGACGGGACATCCATGACGATGAATCTTGTCATTGTGGACGCGTACAACTCAGCTGCTCCGTCTACCGAAGTGCCTTTCATCATCAAAGGGAGGTCGATCCATCCGAGGACGGGTAGTTCGGATGGCCCAACGCCGAAGGTGGGCGTGGTGACAGGTTTCAGCTCGCTGCTGGTGATGCCCAGGCTCGGCAGTAAGTGCGAGAATAGGACGTCAGCATTTGAGCCATCATCAAGCAACACTCTCTTGACGTCCCAGTTCCCTATTCTCGCCATTATCAGCAGCGGGTCGTCGTGGGGGAAGACGACAGTGGAGCCATCTTTGCGAGCCAATTTCTTTGATGGACTTTGATACTCCATAACAGCAATTTCTCTGGCCTTCCGCTTTCTTTCCGAGGATGGGAGCCCCGTGGTGATGGTTTGGATGACCCCTACTGGAGGTGGAAGGCGCCTTTTTGGACTTCTGTTTCTCCGCCTGTCGGAGTCATAGTCCTCGTTTTCGGCCCTCTCTTCCTCCTCTTTTCTGCCTTTAGGGGAGGGCATCCGCAGGTACTTGCGAAGTTGGCCCTGTTTGATCAGCGACTCTATGTACTTCTTCAGCTGGAAGCAGTCTTCGGTGTCATGACCGTGGTCGCGATGAAACTGGCAGAACTTCTTGGCATTCTTCTTATTATCGGCGGCCATGGCCTTTGGCCGCCGAATCTGCGTCCCTTGCCTTTCCAGCGCCATGAGAATGTTGGTCCGTGTCGTGCTCAAGGGTGTGAAACTTTGAGGTTTCTTTCCTTGCATTCGCCGTGGTCGACCTGTGTGTTCAGAAAGATACCGAGCTTGCTGGCTGGACCCTTCGGCGCGGTGATGATCAGACTTCGGCCCCGCCATCCTCAATTCCTCGGCTGTCATGTGCTGTTCTGCCCTTCGGTAAAATTCTCCGAGGGTCTCCGGGGGGTCCTTTGAGAACTCGTAGAACAGCTGTGAGTCACGCCGAAGGCCCCGTGTCATAGCGAGGATGCGGATTTCGGGCCGGAAGTCCGGGACGCTGAGTGCTTCCCTGTTGAATCGTTCGACATAGTCTCGGATCGTCTCTCCGTTTCTCTGCTCTATGTCGAACATCTGTACAGGCATTTTGGCCGTCGGCCTGCTCCCAATGAACTGCTGGGTAAAGGCTGTGGACAACTCCTGAAACTCAGTGATAGTCCCTGGGGGCAACGAATTGTACCATGCTGTTGCTGGGCCCGTGAGGGTGACTTCAAAGCATTTGCACATGGTAGCGTCATCAGCTCCGTGCATTATCATGCTCCGCCTGTACTTCGTCAGATGGGCCTGTGGATCAGTCCGGCCATCATAGATCTCCAGCCTAGGCACTCTGAAGTCGCCTGGCATAGCTGCCTCAACGACGGTGCGAATAAACGGGGAGCCATCTTCGCATAACGCCCCCGACAGCCTGTCCCAAACGGGTTTTCTGGTCACTTGCTTTTCCACTCTGTCCAGCCGTGCCAATATCCTTTCCATAAGCGCAGTGGCGCTAGGACCATTTTCGCGGGAGGGTGATCGACGGCGCCTTTTCGGGGAGCGAGTTCGGCGCGGAGGGGTCAGGGCCCTCGCCTCAGGCGACGAACTGCTTCGCTGTGAGACTCTCAGTCGCTTGGACCCGGTTTGTCCCACAGGCCGTTTTCCGAGGGCTATATCTTCTGTGGATGATTCTCCGCGAGGATCTCCACTTTCTGAACTGCGGTGTGTAGACTTGGGGCTTCTCTCCCGAGGGCGTGTTGATGAGGAGGGTTTCTGGGCCTGCGACTGCTGTGGCCATCTTCGGTCGATCTGCTGAGTCATTTCAGCAACGACCGAGCGCTGAAAGTCCCTCAAGAAGCTCATGGTGATTACCAGAGGGCGGTCCTCCTCGGGCGTAGAAGTCTCTGGGAGTGTCTGCTCAGCAGCCGGTTGTATCTCAGGCGCGGACGAGGACCTTGGGAGTCCCTTGTCCTTAGAACGCCGAGTCTCAACGACGGCAATCTGCGAGCGGGTTCCCACAGACGGCGCCAAATGATGGCCCAGGGCCTCATCGTTGTGAGTCATGATGACTGTTGAGGAGACTTCTAGGAGGAAGAACGCCTGGAAGGTGGATCGCCTCTAGGAGAGTACCTGGAAAACTGGGAAATAGGGTTAGGAGGCCCCCGGAGTGTTTTTCCGGGGGGGGAGCCTCCGACGCCCAAGTCAGTGGTGGCCGGAAAAAGGAGAAAGTCACTAGCTCAAAGAGAAAGGCAGAAAAGTCTCGCCTGGTCTTTTCTCAGAGTATGGGAGCTGTATCTCCGGCCTGCCAACCTCCTGTCAAGTATTTATTTCCTGTATATATAGGAATACCTAGCCCGTTCAGATCATGACACGTGTGCGGTCAGATGCTCCTGAACGTCTGGGCGTAGGGGACAGATAGTTGGTAACTAGGTGGCCTCGAGCCTTGTGCTGAGACGAGCCATGATATGATTCTGATGGCGTCTGCGCGTCAGGGCGACTTTTTACGTCTGTGGTGGGACGTGTCAGAGGCTTCCTTAAATGCTTCCTTAAATGCGCCTGCCGTACTCCCGAGGTCCCTGGGCGAGGTCGTCCTCTAGTTCGGACAGAGCCTCTTCGGGAAGCCTACCCTCAGTTCGGGCGTTCCCAGTTCCAGGGGGTTCCGCCTTCGGGGATATCATATTCGTACAGCAATGTCTGGTGCCACTTTTCCGAAGGCGCGTTGTTCACAACCTTGGGGGGCGAATGGAGTCCTCAAGTTTTACTGGCGTGCCGAGGCTCGGAGCTCTCAGGCTATCTCCCGAGGTGCATGATTCCACCTATTCCCGGGAAGCGCCAGTTCTTCTGGCCGTTGTTATGGCAGGGTATTCGGCCAGATTGAGGCGACAGCCTTTGGCTATCAACATTGTCAGAGCCTTAGAGTGTGTGTGCAAGAGAATTCTCCAATGATCAAGTTAGCTTCCTCACAAAATGAAAAGGAAGCTTAAAGAATAGGATTGTATAAGAGTATTGCATACGTTGAAGGAGTTATAAGGTTTCCTTTTTATTATGTTTCCAAGAGATTGTGTAGGAGAAGGAGTCTCATTAAGGCAAGATTCCCTTACCTAGTTTGAGTCTTCGTTCATTATAGGTAGCAATGTGAGCTTATTGGGCTTACATAGTTTGAGTCCTCTTTCCTTATATGTAGCAATATGAGCTTATTGGGCTTCACAGATGGTAGCCTGATGAGCTAGGAATAGGGTTACCTAGGCAGCGTATGGATATGGACCTTGTTGGACCATAGTGGCTGACCTAGGCCTTGGGAATAGGCCTCGTAAGCCCCAGGTGGAATCTATATGTCCCCCTCCTTAAAAATGTGGGTTGTGATAGCCAAACGCTATCGCCTTTATCTGGTCGAACTCCCTGCCACAATGATGGCCAGAAGAAGCTGGCGCTACCCGAGAAAAGGTGCGATCTGGCACCTCGGGAGATAGCCGAAGAGCTCCGAGCCCGGCACGCCAGGAAGCCCCGAGGACACTACTCGCCCCCCAAGGTTGTGAACATATCGCCTTCGGAAAAGCGGCACCAGACATAGCGAGCCGAACATGATATCCCCGAAGGCGGAATTCCCTGAAACTGGGAACCCCCGAACTGAGGGCTTGTTTCCCGAAGAGGCCCTGTCCGAACTAGAGGACGACCTCACCCAGGGACCTCGGGAGTACGGCAGGAGCATTTATGGAAGCATTTAAGGAAGCCTCTGACACGTCCTTTCGCAGACGTCATAAAGTCGCCTGAATAGGCGCTCTGACATACGGACGCCATCAGAATCACATCATGGCCCATCTCAGCACGTGGCTCAGGACAACTTGCTACCAGTTATCTGTCTCCTACGCCCAGAAACTCAGGGAACATCCGACCGAACACATGTCGTGATCTGAACGGGCTAGGCACTCCTTTAAATACCAGGAATTAATACTGGGCAGGAGGCTGGTTGGTTGGCCAGACACGGCTCCCACACTCTGAGAAAACTACCAGGCGAGACTCTTCAGCCCTTTGTGCTATTTCCTCTGCCTTTTCTCAGCCACCACTGACTTGGGCGTCGGAGGCTCCCCCCCCCGGAAAAACACTCCGGGGGCCTCCTAACCCTTTGTTTCTGAGCTTTCAGGCACTCTCCTTGGGGCTATCCGTTCCACCAGGCGTTCTTCCTCCCAGAAGTCTCTCCACCAGTCACCATGACTATAAACGATGAGGCCCCTGGCCATCATTTGGTGCCGTCTGTGGGAAACCGCTCTGAGATCGCCGTCGTTGAGACTCGGTGTTCTAAGGACAAGAGGCTCCCGAAGTCCCCGTCCACGCCTGAGATACAACCGGCTGCTGAGCAAACACTCCCAGGGACTTCTGCGCCTGAGGAAGACCGCCCTCTGATAATCACCATGAGCTTCTTGAGAGACTTTCAGCATTCGGTCGTGTCTGAAATGACCCAGCAGATCGACCGAAGGTGGCCACAGCAAACACAGGCCCAGAGACCCCCCTCACCGACATGCCCTTGGGGGAAAAGCCCCAAGTCTAGACATCGCAGTTCGGGGAGTGGAAACCCTCGCGAAGAATCATCCACAGAAGATATGGCCCTCGGGAAACGGCCTGTGGGACAAACCGGGTCCAAGCGACCGAGAGTCTCACAGCGAAGCAGTTCGGCGCCTGAGGCGAGGTCCTTGTCCCCTCAGTGCCGAACTCGCCCCCCGAAGAGGCGCCGGCGATCTCCATCCCCTGAAGAAGGCCCTAGCGCCACAGTGCTGATGGAGAGGATACTAGCACGGCTGGACAGAGTGGAGAAACAAGTGGCCAGAAAACCCGTTTGGGCCAGACTCTCGGGAACAGGCTGCGAAGATGACTCGCCATTTATTCAGGCCGTTGTTGAGGCAGCCATGCCAGGTGACTTCAGAGTACCTCGGTTGGAGATTTATGATGGCCGTACTGATCCACAGGCCCATCTGACGAAGTACAAACGCAGCATGATAATACACGGTGCTGACGGCGCTACCATGTGCAAGTGCTTCGAAGTCACCCACACAGGGCCAGCCACGGCGTGGTACAATTCCTTGCCTTCAGGAACCATCACTAAGTTCCATGAGTTGTCCACAGCCTTCACCCAGCAGTTCATCGGGAGCCGACCTACGGCGAAGATGCCTGTGCAGATGTTCGACATAGAGCAGGGGAATGGAGAAACCATCCGAGACTATGTCGAAAGATTCAACAGGGAAGCTCTGAGCGTCCCAGACTTCAGGCCCGAAATCCGCATTCTTGCCATGACACGAGGCCTTCGGCGAGACTCACAGCTGTTCTACGAGTTCTCAAAGGACCGCCCGGAGACCCTCGGAGAATTTTACCGAAGATCAGAACAGCACATGACCGCCGAAGAACTTAAGAATGGCTGGGCCGAAGTCTGATCTCCACCGCCCCGAAGAGTCCAGTCAACAAGCTCAGCATCCTACCGAATACGCAGGACGACCTCGGAGGATGCAAGGAAAGAAACCTCAAAATTTCACACCATTGAGCACTTCACGGACCAACATTCTCATGGCGCTGGAAAGGCAAGGGACGCAGATTCGGTGACCAAGGGCCATGACCGCCGATAATAAGAAGAATGCAAAGAAGTTTTGCCAGTTTCATCGCGACCACGGTCATGACACCGAAGACTGCTTCCAGCTGAAGAAGTACATAGAGTCGCTGATAAAAAATGGCCAACTTCGAAAATACCTGAGGATGCCATCCCCGAAAGGCAGAAAAATGCAAGAAGAACGGGCCAAAGATAAGGACTATGACTCCGACAGACGAAGAAATAGAAGTCCAAAAAAGCGCCCATCACCTCCAGCAGAGGTTATCTAAATCCATCACCACGGGGTTCCCATCCTCGGAAAGAAAGCGGAAAGCCAGAGAAAATTGCAGTCATGGAGTATCAAAGTCCATCAAAGAAGCTGACTCGCAAAGATGGCCCCACCGTCGCCTTCCCCCACGACGATCCGCTACTGATTTTGGCGAGGGTAGGGAACTGGGACTTCAAAAGAGTATTGCTTGATGATGGCTCAAATACTGACGTCCTATTCTCGCACCTGCTGCCGAGCTTGGGCATTTACGGCAGCGAACTGAAGCCTGTCACCTCGCCCACTTTTGGGGTTGGACCATCCGAACTCCCCGTCCTCGGATGGATCGACCTCCCGCTGATGATGAAAGGGACTTCGGTGAACAGAGCAGCTGAGTTGCACGCCTCCACAATGGCGAGATTCATCGTCATGAACGCCTCGTCCTCATACAACGCCATCCTTGGAAGGCAGACAATGGGGAACCTGCATATTCGCCCTGATGTGAAGTACTTCACTATCACATTCGCCACCAAGGATGGAGATGCAAAGGTGTTCATAGACCAAGCCGAGGTAAGAAAGGTGTTCATGAAAGCGCGAAAAGCTCCGGCAACAACCTCGCGCAAACAATGGAAGCAAGGGCACCAGAAAAAGGCAAAGAAGAAGATCTCGGCAAAGACAGAAATGGAAGCAATAGAGCTTGTTCCAGGTCAATCTACCCGAATAGGGAAGATCTTGGCCGAAGGTGACAGGGAAAATCTTGTATCCTTTCTGCTGGAAAATAAAGATCTGTTTGCCTACTCGCCAAAAAATATTGATGGCCCAGGGCCTCATCGTTGTGAGTCATGATGACTGTTGAGGAGACTTCTAGGAGGAAGAACGCCTGGAAGGTGGATCGCCTCTAGGAGAGTACCTGGAAAACTGGGAAACAGGGTTAGGAGGCCCCCGGAGTGTTTTTCCGGGGGGGGAGCCTCCGACGCCCAAGTCAGTGGTGGCCGGAAGAAGGAGAAAGTCACTAGCTCAAAGAGAAAGGCAGAAAAGTCTCGCCTGGTCTTTTCTCAGAGTATGGGAGCTGTATCTCCGGCCTGCCAACCTCCTGTCAAGTATTTATTTCCTGTATATATAGGAATACCTAGCCCGTTCAGATCATGACACGTGTGCGGTCGGATGCTCCTGAACGTCTGGGCGTAGGGGACAGATAGTTGGTAACTAGATGGCCTCGAGCCTTGTGCTGAGACGGGCCATGATATGATTCTGATGGCGTCTGCGCGTCAGGGCGACTTTTTACGTCTGTGGTGGGACGTGTCAGAGGCTTCCTTAAATGCTTCCTTAAATGCGCCTGCCGTACTCCCGGGGTCCCTGGGCGAGGTCGTCCTCTAGTTCGGACAGAGCCTCTTCGGGAAGCCTACCCTCAGTTCGGGGGTTCCCAGTTCCAGGGGGTTCCGCCTTCGGGGATATCATATTCGGGCAGCAATGTCTGGTGCCACTTTTCCGAAGGCGCGTTGTTCACAACCTTGGGGGGCGAATGGAGTCCTCAAGTTTTACTGGCGTGCCGAGGCTCGGAGCTCTCAGGCTATCTCCCGAGGTGCATGATTCCACCTATTCCCGGGAAGCGCCAGTTCTTCTGGCCGTTGTTGTGGCAGGGTATTCGGCCAGATTGAGGCGACAGCCTTTGGCTATCACATGCCCCCCTCTGGAAAGCCGAAGTGAAGACTTCGGTTTGCATCTCTTTCCGAGGTTGCCGTTGGGAGTCTTGTTGGGAAGCATAACCTGTTCCGAGGTCGCACCTTTTGCCCGAGGGTCTGGGCTGTTCGGCCTTGGCCTTTTCTTTGGTGTCTCCGAGGCAAAGCCTGTACCGAAGATACACCTCTTGCCCAAAAGTCATGGGCTGTTCAGCCATAGCCTGTCTCTTGGTGTCCTCGAGGTGGCCTGCTTTTTTATTTCTGCAGGTCTGATGGCCAAGCGTGTCAGACTGAGCGGCGCGTCTCCATTTCTCAGGGATGTCAAACGACGTGTCCCAATCAGGAGGCGTGTCCCGGTTTTCCAGGCACGTTTGGGGAGGCACGTCCCCCATTTCTGCACAGCGGTTGACACGTGGCTTCTTGCCATTGAAGGAGAGGCGCGTCATTTACAGAGGGCGCGCCTTTTCGGGTGCAGCGGGCAGTTACGGCGACGGTTCGCCTCCAATGGGTACTTATGATGTTTTTTCGGTTACCCACCTTTGGCCTATAAATAGCCCATTCTATCATAAGTCCCACTTACTGTTTTTCTGCTCTTTTTCTGCTCTGCCCTCTGTTCTTGCGTTTTATCTTGCTTTCTGTGGCGGAGCTTCTTTAATCAGAGCTTTTTCCAACCAACTTTCACGACGGCGTCCTCCGGCAAATCTTTTGGTGGGTTTTGATTTCCAGAGTACTTGATTCCTCTGTTTTTCTGAGTTTTTCTGGAAAACTGCTGTTTTTTCCAAACTCGTCTTCTGAGTTTTTTCTGGAAACTATTTTCTTTTCCATCTCAAACTCTTTTTCATGTCTGCGATGCCTGTTCCCGAGAGCTGGAAACCTCTTCTGGCCCATCCTTGCTGTACCACCCCCGAAAAACTAGAGAGGTGGAAGAAAAAATTCTTTCTTCCGTCTTACGCTGTGACCAGACTGCCTCGTTCTAGCCATTTTGCTTTTTCAAACCGTGGCGACGAGGTTACCGTCTTCCGAGCCCAACTGAAGGCCGGTCTTCGGTATCCTCCCCCGAAGGTGGTTTGCGAGTTCTGCCAATTCCATGGCATTGCTGTGAACCAGCTTCCCCCGAACGCGTACTGCTACTTTAACGCCTACCTCTGCATGTGTGGCGTGTTCGGGATAGAGCCCCACTTCATTATTTTCATGCAGTACTACAAGCTCTATGTGGTCCCGAAGGGTGGCTTCTATTTCCTGCTACCTCGGGGATCCGGGAGCAAAAAATTCACCTTCACCTTCGACACGAAGGACAGCTGGCGGGGGTGGCAGCCTAAGTTCTTTTTCCTCAAGGTGGATAAGAACTGGTCTGATGTCCCGACCAGGTGGGCTCAGGGAGTGCTGAACGCAGACGTCGTCGATCCGAGGATGCTGCTGACCCTACCGTTGGCTTCCGTGTTCGCGGATTTCGACGCCCGCATTCGGGCAGTCGCTGACTGGGCTCCCGAGGTCTCTCCTCGTGCTCTTTACCCCTTTCCTATCAACTGGAGGTTGATGACCGAAGAAGTCCTTCGGGAGCTGAAAGTGGTTAAGGAGCACGTGACTGACCTCAATATGCCCGCTCCCGCCATCGCCGGGAAAGACTCCTGGCTGGTCAAGCTCCTTAAGGGGGAGACTTCTTTCGAAACTTTTGCCGAAAGTGAGTAATCTTCCATCCCTTTATACTTTTTCCTCGGACTTACGCTGATATTTCTTCTCTTTTTCAGAGATGGGCGATGGGGCTGCCGCTTATTACAAGGCCCTCTTTTCTGGCCAGGTGGAGAAGGGGGAGCAGACAAAGAAGGCGGCTTCCCGAAGAAGGAAGACGACAGGGGCGGGACCCTCGGCGAAGCGAGTTAGGAAAACTCTCCAGTCTCCTCAGCCAGAGCTTTTGGAAGAAGAAGCTGGCGAAGACGCTGGTCTTGCTGAAATTCCACCGGCCGAGGTCCCCGCTACTTCCGCCGAGGTGCCTCTTCCCGACCTCGAGGCCCCCAGAAACACTGTAGTGGTAGAAGTACCCACCGCCGAGGAGCGGTACCGGCAGAAGGGTAAGGGTCTTTCTTCCGAGGGGCCCGAGGATTCCGAGGACACTGTCTCCGAGGTTCCTCCAGGTATGTCTTTAGCCGAAGTTCAGCTCCTTTTCCTTTCGCGAATTTTTCTTTTGCTCCTAACTTCCTTCTCACTTTCAGGGGAGCCTCTTACTGTTGGCTGGAGGGCCATTCATGAGAGGAAACGGGCCCTGCGTGATGCCACAATCCCTGAGGGGAAGATCCCCTTGGAGCCCTTTTGGACAATTACGGAGGATATGAATCTGTTCTCCGACGATTGTCCGAAGATGACCAAAGAGATTTGGAAGGGGATGACCACTGATGCCTCCTTCCGGGCCATTGCGGCGGCTCACCCGGGGGATAATACCCTCGCCGCAAAAGTCACCGAGCATGCTGCTCAGGTATAGTCTTTACACTTTTTTCCTCAATTTTCTAAGTGTTTAGACTTGTACTAACCTGGACTTTTGCCTTGCCGTAGCTGCTGGAGTACGCTGGTTATCTCCGAGTTCGGGTGGCCAGACAGGCTGCCTCCAAGGATGCGACTTCGTGGGAACTCACTGAAGCGAAGGCTTCGCTTGCGAAGGTGATCGCCAGCAACCAGCAGCTGACAGCGGATTGTTCTCAGCAACTTGCTGCCGTTCGGGAGGAGTTCTCGAAGAAAAGAGAAGAACTTGAAAAGGACTCCTCCCGGAAGATTTCCGACCTCGGCGACCAAGTAAAGGAGCTGCTTGCCGCCAATGAAGATCTTGTCAAGGACAAGGCTGTTTCCGACAGTCTTGCGTCGAGGTTGACGGACGAGAACACTGCTCTCCAAGCCGAGGTCGAGGCTCTGAAGAAGGAGTCCGGAGAGATGCTGGGGATAAGCGAGCTCGAAGAGGAGGTTGCTGAGCTGAGGGACGAGGTCAATGTCCTTGGCATTCAAAAACGTACTTCTGACGACATGGCCAAGGTCGCCTTTCAGGACGGCTTCTGCCTCGCTCGGCACCAGGTGCTGCAGAGGTTCCCAGATTTGGACCTCTCTTTTCTGGAGGGCCTAAATATTCCCGAGGGACCTCGGTGGCAGTGGTCCAGGGTCGAGCATCTGAAGCTTCCTGGTCTTCGTCCACCCGGCTCTCCCTAGTTTGCTTTAGGGCTCCTCTTATTTTTCTCCTTCGTGCTCCTTCTTTGGACACTTCTTTTGTAAGGCAGCGTTTGCTCTAAATGAACAATCTTTTCGGCTAAGTCCTTTCTTGCAAGTTTCTTCATTTCCACTGTCCCGAACACGTTCGCTTCAAGAGACTTTCGGAAAACCTGCAACCAAAGAAACTTTTTACCTTCCTTTGTCCCGAGCGTGCTCGCTCAAGAGACTTTCTGGAAAATTTGCAAAAATTTGGCTAAGTCTTTTGCAGGCTTTTTGTTTCCTTTTATCCCGAACATGTTCGCTCAAGGGCCTTCGGAAAATCTTTAGCCAAATTTTTCTGTCTTCCTATTGTCCCGAGCATATTTGCTCAAGGGACTTAGGAAAATCTTCACGAGATTGCTCATTCCCTTTTTCCCGAGCACGTTCGCTCAAGGGTGTTCGGAAATTACCTCTGCTTTTGTTTTGGCGTGTATTTTTGCGAGATTCTTGCTTTCCCTTTCTCCCGAGCATGTTCGCTCAAGGGTGTTCGGAAAATTTTCTCTGAACTGATTATGCTGAGCACCTTTGCAAGATTCTTGTTTCCCATTTTTCCCGAGCATAGTGGCTCAAGGGGCTTCGGGAAGTCACAACCGCTTTTTTCGTGGCGAGCACCTTCGCGGAAATCTGTCTTGGACAATTTTGGTATACTTGAAAATTTTTCTCAAGACCATTCTTCTCAAGACCATTCTGTACTTAGAATATTTCTTGTACAACATACTTCTTCCGCTCAACCTTAGGCGTAGAATTTTTTCAAGGCATCTGAATGCCAAGTGTTTTTCAATTCTACGCCTTCGGCGTCGCCAAGCTTGTACACGCCTTTTCGTACTTCGGCGAGAACCAGATAAGGTCCTTCCCAATTTGCGTGAAGTACTCCGTGAGATGGCCTTCGGGGTGCAAAGTCGGCCTTTCGGAGAACGAGGTCTCCTTTTTTGATTTCTTTTGGCCTGGCTTTTAAGTTGATAGCCGCGGCCACTCTTTGCTGGAAAGCTTTTCTTCTCAGCTCGGCTATTTCTCTGTGTTCGGCCACAAGGTCGAGCTTGGTTCTCAGGCCGAGGTCGTTTCCGCCTTCATCAAATACTTGCACCCGTATTGAAGGCTGAACTATCTCTATTGGGATAATGGCCTCTGTTCCGAAGACGAGTGAGAAGGGAGTTTCCCCTGTGGCTCTTCGTGGCGTCGTTCGGTAGCTCCACAATACACTTTGGAGTTCTCCTGGCCATTTCCCCTTGGCTTCCCCAAGTCTCTTTTTCAGGCCATCTTTTATGGTCCTGTTTGATACTTCCACCTGCCCATTGCTTTGGGGGTGAGCTACTGGGGCGAAGTGCATCTTTATTCCGAGGTCGCTGATGAATTCCTGGAATCCTTTGTCTATGAACTGGGATCCATTATCAGCTACTAGTACCCTCGGTATGCCAAATCTGCATACGATGTTTTTCCACACGAACTTCTGCACTTCTTTTGCCGAGATAGTTGCTAGTGGTTCTGCCTCTACCCACTTTGAGAAATAGTCCACTGCTACCACGCAGAATTTCACGCCTCCGGGCGCTGTGGGGAGTGGCCCAATGAGGTCTATACCCCAGACTGCGAAGGGCCAAGGATAGTCTGCCGACGTTACCATTTCCGAGGGTATCCTCTGGATTTTTGCATGTCTCTGGCAACTACCGCACTTCTGGACGAACTGCCTTGCGTCCTTTCTCAGGGTAGGCCAGAAGTATCCTTGGCGGAGTATCACTGCTGCAAGGGCATCAGTTCCAACGTGCGAGCCGCACATGCCTTCGTGGACTTCTTCGAGGACCATCTCAGTATCCTCTTCGCCCACACATCTCTGCAGCGGATTTGCATATCCTTGCCGATATAACTCTTCACCAATCAGGAAGAATCTTCCGGCACGTCTTCGCAGTCTTGCAGCATTGCCGGCGTCTTCGGGAAGCTCATTCTCTGCGAGGTATCTCTTTATGGGGTCCTTCCACCCCATTCCCGAGGTCGTTACGCTTAGCACGGAGATGCTTGGATGGTCTAGCACCTCGGTGTATGTTTTGGACTTTGCTAAGCAATCTGCCTCAGTGTTATTCCGCCGGGGTACATTTTCGATCCGTACGGCGTCAAACTCTTGGATGAGATTTCTTACCAGCTCGTGGTATTTTGCCAAGATGGGGTCCTTCGCCCCATAATCTCCTGCCGTCTGCCGAACTACCAGCTGGGAATCGCTGTGAGCCCTTAAGCTTCTCACGCCAATCTTTCTGGCCAAGCGTAATCCCGCTATGAGGGCTTCATACTCAGCCACATTATTGGTGACGTTGAAGCTGAACTTGATAGCCTTCATCACCTCTAGGCCTTCGGGTCCTCTGATAACTATTCCAGCTCCCTGGTGTTCGGACCCCGAGGCTCCGTCAACATGCAAGGTCCATTCTGGCTCCCCTTCTTTCGGATCTGAGTGGTTCTCCTCAGTGGTGGGTATTTCGGCGATAAAATCTGCCAATGCTTGGGCTTTTATGGCCTTTCGAGGCTCATACGTGATTTCGTGTTCGCCAAGCTCTATGCACCACTTGGAGAGCCTTCCCGAATGATCAACTCTCTTCATGACATCCCGTAGTGGTAGACTACTTCGGACGATGATGGGGTGAGCCTGGAAATATGGTCGCAGCCTTCTTCCTGCAAGCACCAAGGCGTATATAGCTTTTTGAAGCAAAGGGTACCTGACTTCGGCGCCATGCAGGGACTTGCTGACATAGTAGACCGGCCATTGTTTCGGCCCTTCTTCTTTTATCAGGACCGAGCTCACGGCCTTTTCTGTGACGGCGAGGTATAGTATGAGGGGTTCTCCCTCCCGAGGTTGCCGCAGAGTCGGCAGGCTGGCCAGGTAGACTTTGAGTTCTTCCCAGGCCTTTTGGCAATCTCCTTCCCAGAGATGATTGTTTCTTCCGAGGTCGCCTTCCATCTTTGCTGCCTTTGTGAGGACTTTGAAGAAAGGTCGACACCTATCTCCGTACCTGGAAATAAACCTGCTCAGAGAGGTTATTCTTCCGGTTAGTCTCTGCACGTCTTTCGCTGTGGCAGGAGTTCGGAACTCAAGCAAAGCCTTAATCTTCTCAGGATTGGCGTCGATGCCTCTTTCGGATACCATGTACCCAAGGAATTTTCCCGACGTCACCCCGAACATACACTTCTCGGGGTTAAGGCGAATCCCGAAGGCTCTGAGCTTTTGGAAGGTTTCCTCCAAATCTGCAACGTGGTAGCCGGGCAGCTTGCTTTTTACTATCATATCGTCAACATATACTTCCATGTTTCTCCCCATTTGGTCTTTAAAGACCTTGTTCATCAGTCTCTGGTAGGTGGCTCCTGCATTTTTCAGCCCGAAGGGCATTCTTATATAGCAGTACGTTCCTCGCTCGGTGATGAAGGCAGTTTTCTCTTCATCTTCCGGGTCCATCCTTATCTGATGGTAGCCGCTGAAGGCATCTAGGAAGCTCAGGAGCCCGTATTCGGCCGTTGAATCTACCAGTTGATCTATTGGCGGGAGGGGAAATGAGTCTTTCGGGCAAGCATCGTTCAAGTTTCTGAAATCAATGCACATCCGGAGTTTGCTGCTACCTTCTTTTGTGGCAATGACCACGTTGCTTAACCATTCGGGGTATTTGACCTTCCTGATAACTTCAGCATCCAGTAGGCGCTGGACTTCGGTTTTCACAAAGTTGCTTTTGTGGGCTGAGATGCTCCGTTTCTTTTGCCTGACAGGTTTTGCTTCCGGGCTTACTTTGAGGCTGTGCTGTATTATGCCAGGGTTCACTCCTGGCATGTCTTTCGGCGAGTAGGCAAACAGATCTTTATTTTTTAGCAGAAAGGATACAAGATTTTCCTTATCACCTTTGGCCAAGCTCTTCCCTATTCGGGTAGATTGTCCTGGGACAAGATCTACTGCTTCCGTTTCTGCTTCTGGGGGATCTCCTTCTTTGCCTTTCTCCTGCGCCTTTGCCTCCACCGTTTGTGTAGAGCTGTTTGCCGGAGCCTTTCGTGTTTTTACAAACACCTTTCTTACCTCGGCTTGGTCGATGAAGACCTCTGCATCTCCATCCTTGGTGGCGAATGTGACAGTCAAGTACTTCACATCGGGGCGAATGTGCAGGTTCCCCTGAGTCTGCCTTCCAAGGATGGCGTTGTACGAAGACGGGACATCCATGACGATGAATCTTGTCATTGTGGACGCGTACAACTCAGCTGCTCCGTCTACCGAAGTGCCTTTCATCATCAAAGGGAGGTCGATCCATCCGAGGACGGGTAGTTCGGATGGCCCAACGCCGAAGGTGGGCGTGGTGACAGGTTTCAGCTCGCTGCTGGTGATGCCCAGGCTCGGCAGTAAGTGCGAGAATAGGACGTCAGCATTTGAGCCATCATCAAGCAACACTCTCTTGACGTCCCAGTTCCCTATTCTCGCCATTATCAGCAGCGGGTCGTCGTGGGGGAAGACGACAGTGGAGCCATCTTTGCGAGCCAATTTCTTTGATGGACTTTGATACTCCATAACAGCAATTTCTCTGGCCTTCCGCTTTCTTTCCGAGGATGGGAGCCCCGTGGTGATGGTTTGGATGACCCCTACTGGAGGTGGAAGGCGCCTTTTTGGACTTCTGTTTCTCCGCCTGTCGGAGTCATAGTCCTCGTTTTCGGCCCTCTCTTCCTCCTCTTTTCTGCCTTTAGGGGAGGGCATCCGCAGGTACTTGCGAAGTTGGCCCTGTTTGATCAGCGACTCTATGTACTTCTTCAGCTGGAAGCAGTCTTCGGTGTCATGACCGTGGTCGCGATGAAACTGGCAGAACTTCTTGGCATTCTTCTTATTATCGGCGGCCATGGCCTTTGGCCGCCGAATCTGCGTCCCTTGCCTTTCCAGCGCCATGAGAATGTTGGTCCGTGTCGTGCTCAAGGGTGTGAAACTTTGAGGTTTCTTTCCTCGCATTCGCCGTGGTCGACCTGTGTGTTCAGAAAGATACCGAGCTTGCTGGCTGGACCCTTCGGCGCGGTGATGATCAGACTTCGGCCCCGCCATCCTCAATTCCTCGGCTGTCATGTGCTGTTCTGCCCTTCGGTAAAATTCTCCGAGGGTCTCCGGGGGGTCCTTTGAGAACTCGTAGAACAGCTGTGAGTCACGCCGAAGGCCCCGTGTCATAGCGAGGATGCGGATTTCGGGCCGGAAGTCCGGGACGCTGAGTGCTTCCCTGTTGAATCGTTCGACATAGTCTCGGATCGTCTCTCCGTTTCTCTGCTCTATGTCGAACATCTGTACAGGCATTTTGGCCGTCGGCCTGCTCCCAATGAACTGCTGGGTAAAGGCTGTGGACAACTCCTGAAACTCAGTGATAGTCCCTGGGGGCAACGAATTGTACCATGCTGTTGCTGGGCCCGTGAGGGTGACTTCAAAGCATTTGCACATGGTAGCGTCATCAGCTCCGTGCATTATCATGCTCCGCCTGTACTTCGTCAGATGGGCCTGTGGATCAGTCCGGCCATCATAGATCTCCAGCCTAGGCACTCTGAAGTCGCCTGGCATAGCTGCCTCAACGACGGTGCGAATAAACGGGGAGCCATCTTCGCATAACGCCCCCGACAGCCTGTCCCAAACGGGTTTTCTGGTCACTTGCTTTTCCACTCTGTCCAGCCGTGCCAATATCCTTTCCATAAGCGCAGTGGCGCTAGGACCATTTTCGCGGGAGGGTGATCGACGGCGCCTTTTCGGGGAGCGAGTTCGGCGCGGAGGGGTCAGGGCCCTCGCCTCAGGCGACGAACTGCTTCGCTGTGAGACTCTCAGTCGCTTGGACCCGGTTTGTCCCACAGGCCGTTTTCCGAGGGCTATATCTTCTGTGGATGATTCTCCGCGAGGATCTCCACTTTCTGAACTGCGGTGTGTAGACTTGGGGCTTCTCTCCCGAGGGCGTGTTGATGAGGAGGGTTTCTGGGCCTGCGACTGCTGTGGCCATCTTCGGTCGATCTGCTGAGTCATTTCAGCAACGACCGAGCGCTGAAAGTCCCTCAAGAAGCTCATGGTGATTACCAGAGGGCGGTCCTCCTCGGGCGTAGAAGTCTCTGGGAGTGTCTGCTCAGCAGCCGGTTGTATCTCAGGCGCGGACGAGGACCTTGGGAGTCCCTTGTCCTTAGAACGCCGAGTCTCAACGACGGCAATCTGCGAGCGGGTTCCCACAGACGGCGCCAAATGATGGCCCAGGGCCTCATCGTTGTGAGTCATGATGACTGTTGAGGAGACTTCTAGGAGGAAGAACGCCTGGAAGGTGGATCGCCTCTAGGAGAGTACCTGGAAAACTGGGAAATAGGGTTAGGAGGCCCCCAGAGTGTTTTTCCGGGGGGGGAGCCTCCGACGCCCAAGTCAGTGGTGGCCGGAAAAAGGAGAAAGTCACTAGCTCAAAGAGAAAGGCAGAAAAGTCTCGCCTGGTCTTTTCTCAGAGTATGGGAGCTGTATCTCCGGCCTGCCAACCTCCTGTCAAGTATTTATTTCCTGTATATATAGGAATACCTAGCCCGTTCAGATCATGACACGTGTGCGGTCAGATGCTCCTGAACGTCTGGGCGTAGGGGACAGATAGTTGGTAACTAGGTGGCCTCGAGCCTTGTGCTGAGACGAGCCATGATATGATTCTGATGGCGTCTGCGCGTCAGGGCGACTTTTTACGTCTGTGGTGGGACGTGTCAGAGGCTTCCTTAAATGCTTCCTTAAATGCGCCTGCCGTACTCCCGAGGTCCCTGGGCGAGGTCGTCCTCTAGTTCGGACAGAGCCTCTTCGGGAAGCCTACCCTCAGTTCGGGCGTTCCCAGTTCCAGGGGGTTCCGCCTTCGGGGATATCATATTCGTACAGCAATGTCTGGTGCCACTTTTCCGAAGGCGCGTTGTTCACAACCTTGGGGGGCGAATGGAGTCCTCAAGTTTTACTGGCGTGCCGAGGCTCGGAGCTCTCAGGCTATCTCCCGAGGTGCATGATTCCACCTATTCCCGGGAAGCGCCAGTTCTTCTGGCCGTTGTTATGGCAGGGTATTCGGCCAGATTGAGGCGACAGCCTTTGGCTATCAACATTGTCAGAGCCTTAGAGTGTGTGTGCAAGAGAATTCTCCAATGATCAAGTTAGCTTCCTCACAAAATGAAAAGGAAGCTTAAAGAATAGGATTGTATAAGAGTATTGCATACGTTGAAGGAGTTATAAGGTTTCCTTTTTATTATGTTTCCAAGAGATTGTGTAGGAGAAGGAGTCTCATTAAGGCAAGATTCCCTTACCTAGTTTGAGTCTTCGTTCATTATAGGTAGCAATGTGAGCTTATTGGGCTTACATAGTTTGAGTCCTCTTTCCTTATATGTAGCAATATGAGCTTATTGGGCTTCACAGATGGTAGCCTGATGAGCTAGGAATAGGGTTACCTAGGCAGCGTATGGATATGGACCTTGTTGGACCATAGTGGCTGACCTAGGCCTTGGGAATAGGCCTCGTAAGCCCCAGGTGGAATCTATATGTCCCCCTCCTTAAAAATGTGGGTTGTGATAGCCAAACGCTATCGCCTTTATCTGGTCGAACTCCCTGCCACAATGATGGCCAGAAGAAGCTGGCGCTACCCGAGAAAAGGTGCGATCTGGCACCTCGGGAGATAGCCGAAGAGCTCCGAGCCCGGCACGCCAGGAAGCCCCGAGGACACTACTCGCCCCCCAAGGTTGTGAACATATCGCCTTCGGAAAAGCGGCACCAGACATAGCGAGCCGAACATGATATCCCCGAAGGCGGAATTCCCTGAAACTGGGAACCCCCGAACTGAGGGCTTGTTTCCCGAAGAGGCCCTGTCCGAACTAGAGGACGACCTCACCCAGGGACCTCGGGAGTACGGCAGGAGCATTTATGGAAGCATTTAAGGAAGCCTCTGACACGTCCTTTCGCAGACGTCATAAAGTCGCCTGAATAGGCGCTCTGACATACGGACGCCATCAGAATCACATCATGGCCCATCTCAGCACGTGGCTCAGGACAACTTGCTACCAGTTATCTGTCTCCTACGCCCAGAAACTCAGGGAACATCCGACCGAACACATGTCGTGATCTGAACGGGCTAGGCACTCCTTTAAATACCAGGAATTAATACTGGGCAGGAGGCTGGTTGGTTGGCCAGACACGGCTCCCACACTCTGAGAAAACTACCAGGCGAGACTCTTCAGCCCTTTGTGCTATTTCCTCTGCCTTTTCTCAGCCACCACTGACTTGGGCGTCGGAGGCTCCCCCCCCCGGAAAAACACTCCGGGGGCCTCCTAACCCTTTGTTTCTGAGCTTTCAGGCACTCTCCTTGGGGCTATCCGTTCCACCAGGCGTTCTTCCTCCCAGAAGTCTCTCCACCAGTCACCATGACTATAAACGATGAGGCCCCTGGCCATCATTTGGTGCCGTCTGTGGGAAACCGCTCTGAGATCGCCGTCGTTGAGACTCGGTGTTCTAAGGACAAGAGGCTCCCGAAGTCCCCGTCCACGCCTGAGATACAACCGGCTGCTGAGCAAACACTCCCAGGGACTTCTGCGCCTGAGGAAGACCGCCCTCTGATAATCACCATGAGCTTCTTGAGAGACTTTCAGCATTCGGTCGTGTCTGAAATGACCCAGCAGATCGACCGAAGGTGGCCACAGCAAACACAGGCCCAGAGACCCCCCTCACCGACATGCCCTTGGGGGAAAAGCCCCAAGTCTAGACATCGCAGTTCGGGGAGTGGAAACCCTCGCGAAGAATCATCCACAGAAGATATGGCCCTCGGGAAACGGCCTGTGGGACAAACCGGGTCCAAGCGACCGAGAGTCTCACAGCGAAGCAGTTCGGCGCCTGAGGCGAGGTCCTTGTCCCCTCAGTGCCGAACTCGCCCCCCGAAGAGGCGCCGGCGATCTCCATCCCCTGAAGAAGGCCCTAGCGCCACAGTGCTGATGGAGAGGATACTAGCACGGCTGGACAGAGTGGAGAAACAAGTGGCCAGAAAACCCGTTTGGGCCAGACTCTCGGGAACAGGCTGCGAAGATGACTCGCCATTTATTCAGGCCGTTGTTGAGGCAGCCATGCCAGGTGACTTCAGAGTACCTCGGTTGGAGATTTATGATGGCCGTACTGATCCACAGGCCCATCTGACGAAGTACAAACGCAGCATGATAATACACGGTGCTGACGGCGCTACCATGTGCAAGTGCTTCGAAGTCACCCACACAGGGCCAGCCACGGCGTGGTACAATTCCTTGCCTTCAGGAACCATCACTAAGTTCCATGAGTTGTCCACAGCCTTCACCCAGCAGTTCATCGGGAGCCGACCTACGGCGAAGATGCCTGTGCAGATGTTCGACATAGAGCAGGGGAATGGAGAAACCATCCGAGACTATGTCGAAAGATTCAACAGGGAAGCTCTGAGCGTCCCAGACTTCAGGCCCGAAATCCGCATTCTTGCCATGACACGAGGCCTTCGGCGAGACTCACAGCTGTTCTACGAGTTCTCAAAGGACCGCCCGGAGACCCTCGGAGAATTTTACCGAAGATCAGAACAGCACATGACCGCCGAAGAACTTAAGAATGGCTGGGCCGAAGTCTGATCTCCACCGCCCCGAAGAGTCCAGTCAACAAGCTCAGCATCCTACCGAATACGCAGGACGACCTCGGAGGATGCAAGGAAAGAAACCTCAAAATTTCACACCATTGAGCACTTCACGGACCAACATTCTCATGGCGCTGGAAAGGCAAGGGACGCAGATTCGGTGACCAAGGGCCATGACCGCCGATAATAAGAAGAATGCAAAGAAGTTTTGCCAGTTTCATCGCGACCACGGTCATGACACCGAAGACTGCTTCCAGCTGAAGAAGTACATAGAGTCGCTGATAAAAAATGGCCAACTTCGAAAATACCTGAGGATGCCATCCCCGAAAGGCAGAAAAATGCAAGAAGAACGGGCCAAAGATAAGGACTATGACTCCGACAGACGAAGAAATAGAAGTCCAAAAAAGCGCCCATCACCTCCAGCAGAGGTTATCTAAATCCATCACCACGGGGTTCCCATCCTCAGAAAGAAAGCGGAAAGCCAGAGAAAATTGCAGTCATGGAGTATCAAAGTCCATCAAAGAAGCTGACTCGCAAAGATGGCCCCACCGTCGCCTTCCCCCACGACGATCCGCTACTGATTTTGGCGAGGGTAGGGAACTGGGACTTCAAAAGAGTATTGCTTGATGATGGCTCAAATACTGACGTCCTATTCTCGCACCTGCTGCCGAGCTTGGGCATTTACGGCAGCGAACTGAAGCCTGTCACCTCGCCCACTTTTGGGGTTGGACCATCCGAACTCCCCGTCCTCGGATGGATCGACCTCCCGCTGATGATGAAAGGGACTTCGGTGAACAGAGCAGCTGAGTTGCACGCCTCCACAATGGCGAGATTCATCGTCATGAACGCCTCGTCCTCATACAACGCCATCCTTGGAAGGCAGACAATGGGGAACCTGCATATTCGCCCTGATGTGAAGTACTTCACTATCACATTCGCCACCAAGGATGGAGATGCAGAGGTGTTCATAGACCAAGCCGAGGTAAGAAAGGTGTTCATGAAAGCGCGAAAAGCTCCGGCAACAACCTCGCGCAAACAATGGAAGCAAGGGCACCAGAAAAAGGCAAAGAAGAAGATCTCGGCAAAGACAGAAATGGAAGCAATAGAGCTTGTTCCAGGTCAATCTACCCGAATAGGGAAGATCTTGGCCGAAGGTGACAGGGAAAATCTTGTATCCTTTCTGCTGGAAAATAAAGATCTGTTTGCCTACTCGCCAAAAAATATTGATGGCCCAGGGCCTCATCGTTGTGAGTCATGATGACTGTTGAGGAGACTTCTAGGAGGAAGAACGCCTGGAAGGTGGATCGCCTCTAGGAGAGTACCTGGAAAACTGGGAAACAGGGTTAGGAGGCCCCCGGAGTGTTTTTCCGGGGGGGGAGCCTCCGACGCCCAAGTCAGTGGTGGCCGGAAGAAGGAGAAAGTCACTAGCTCAAAGAGAAAGGCAGAAAAGTCTCGCCTGGTCTTTTCTCAGAGTATGGGAGCTGTATCTCCGGCCTGCCAACCTCCTGTCAAGTATTTATTTCCTGTATATATAGGAATACCTAGCCCGTTCAGATCATGACACGTGTGCGGTCGGATGCTCCTGAACGTCTGGGCGTAGGGGACAGATAGTTGGTAACTAGATGGCCTCGAGCCTTGTGCTGAGACGGGCCATGATATGATTCTGATGGCGTCTGCGCGTCAGGGCGACTTTTTACGTCTGTGGTGGGACGTGTCAGAGGCTTCCTTAAATGCTTCCTTAAATGCGCCTGCCGTACTCCCGGGGTCCCTGGGCGAGGTCGTCCTCTAGTTCGGACAGAGCCTCTTCGGGAAGCCTACCCTCAGTTCGGGGGTTCCCAGTTCCAGGGGGTTCCGCCTTCGGGGATATCATATTCGGGCAGCAATGTCTGGTGCCACTTTTCCGAAGGCGCGTTGTTCACAACCTTGGGGGGCGAATGGAGTCCTCAAGTTTTACTGGCGTGCCGAGGCTCGGAGCTCTCAGGCTATCTCCCGAGGTGCATGATTCCACCTATTCCCGGGAAGCGCCAGTTCTTCTGGCCGTTGTTGTGGCAGGGTATTCGGCCAGATTGAGGCGACAGCCTTTGGCTATCACATGCCCCCCTCTGGAAAGCCGAAGTGAAGACTTCGGTTTGCATCTCTTTCCGAGGTTGCCGTTGGGAGTCTTGTTGGGAAGCATAACCTGTTCCGAGGTCGCACCTTTTGCCCGAGGGTCTGGGCTGTTCGGCCTTGGCCTTTTCTTTGGTGTCTCCGAGGCAAAGCCTGTACCGAAGATACACCTCTTGCCCAAAAGTCATGGGCTGTTCAGCCATAGCCTGTCTCTTGGTGTCCTCGAGGTGGCCTGCTTTTTTATTTCTGCAGGTCTGATGGCCAAGCGTGTCAGACTGAGCGGCGCGTCTCCATTTCTCAGGGATGTCAAACGACGTGTCCCAATCAGGAGGCGTGTCCCGGTTTTCCAGGCACGTTTGGGGAGGCACGTCCCCCATTTCTGCACAGCGGTTGACACGTGGCTTCTTGCCATTGAAGGAGAGGCGCGTCATTTACAGAGGGCGCGCCTTTTCGGGTGCAGCGGGCAGTTACGGCGACGGTTCGCCTCCAATGGGTACTTATGATGTTTTTTCGGTTACCCACCTTTGGCCTATAAATAGCCCATTCTATCATAAGTCCCACTTACTGTTTTTCTGCTCTTTTTCTGCTCTGCCCTCTGTTCTTGCGTTTTATCTTGCTTTCTGTGGCGGAGCTTCTTTAATCAGAGCTTTTTCCAACCAACTTTCACGACGGCGTCCTCCGGCAAATCTTTTGGTGGGTTTTGATTTCCAGAGTACTTGATTCCTCTGTTTTTCTGAGTTTTTCTGGAAAACTGCTGTTTTTTCCAAACTCGTCTTCTGAGTTTTTTCTGGAAACTATTTTCTTTTCCATCTCAAACTCTTTTTCATGTCTGCGATGCCTGTTCCCGAGAGCTGGAAACCTCTTCTGGCCCATCCTTGCTGTACCACCCCCGAAAAACTAGAGAGGTGGAAGAAAAAATTCTTTCTTCCGTCTTACGCTGTGACCAGACTGCCTCGTTCTAGCCATTTTGCTTTTTCAAACCGTGGCGACGAGGTTACCGTCTTCCGAGCCCAACTGAAGGCCGGTCTTCGGTATCCTCCCCCGAAGGTGGTTTGCGAGTTCTGCCAATTCCATGGCATTGCTGTGAACCAGCTTCCCCCGAACGCGTACTGCTACTTTAACGCCTACCTCTGCATGTGTGGCGTGTTCGGGATAGAGCCCCACTTCATTATTTTCATGCAGTACTACAAGCTCTATGTGGTCCCGAAGGGTGGCTTCTATTTCCTGCTACCTCGGGGATCCGGGAGCAAAAAATTCACCTTCACCTTCGACACGAAGGACAGCTGGCGGGGGTGGCAGCCTAAGTTCTTTTTCCTCAAGGTGGATAAGAACTGGTCTGATGTCCCGACCAGGTGGGCTCAGGGAGTGCTGAACGCAGACGTCGTCGATCCGAGGATGCTGCTGACCCCACCGTTGGCTTCCGTGTTCGCGGATTTCGACGCCCGCATTCGGGCAGTCGCTGACTGGGCTCCCGAGGTCTCTCCTCGTGCTCTTTACCCCTTTCCTATCAACTGGAGGTTGATGACCGAAGAAGTCCTTCGGGAGCTGAAAGTGGTTAAGGAGCACGTGACTGACCTCAATATGCCCGCTCCCGCCATCGCCGGGAAAGACTCCTGGCTGGTCAAGCTCCTTAAGGGGGAGACTTCTTTCGAAACTTTTGCCGAAAGTGAGTAATCTTCCATCCCTTTATACTTTTTCCTCGGACTTACGCTGATATTTCTTCTCTTTTTCAGAGATGGGCGATGGGGCTGCCGCTTATTACAAGGCCCTCTTTTCTGGCCAGGTGGAGAAGGGGGAGCAGACAAAGAAGGCGGCTTCCCGAAGAAGGAAGACGACAGGGGCGGGACCCTCGGCGAAGCGAGTTAGGAAAACTCTCCAGTCTCCTCAGCCAGAGCTTTTGGAAGAAGAAGCTGGCGAAGACGCTGGTCTTGTTGAAATTCCACCGGCCGAGGTCCCCGCTACTTCTGCCGAGGTACCTCTTCCCGACCTCGAGGCCCCCAGAAACACTGTAGTGGTAGAAGTACCCACCGCCGAGGAGCGGTACCGGCAGAAGGGTAAGGGTCTTTCTTCCGAGGGGCCCGAGGATTCCGAGGACACTGTCTCCGAGGTTCCTCCAGGTATGTCTTTACCCGAAGTTCAGCTCCTTTTCCTTTCGCGAATTTTTCTTTTGCTCCTAACTTCCTTCTCACTTTCAGGGGAGCCTCTTACTGTTGGCTGGAGGGCCATTCATGAGAGGAAACGGGCCCTGCGTGATGCCACAATCCCTGAGGGGAAGATCCCCTTGGAGCCCTTTTGGACAATTACGGAGGATATGAATCTGTTCTCCGACGATTGTCCGAAGATGACCAAAGAGATTTGGAAGGGGATGACCACTGATGCCTCCTTCCGGGCCATTGCGGCGGCTCACCCGGGGGATAATACCCTCGCCGCAAAAGTCACCGAGCATGCTGCTCAGGTATAGTCTTTACACTTTTTTCCTCAATTTTCTAAGTGTTTAGACTTGTACTAACCTGGACTTTTGCCTTGCCGTAGCTGCTGGAGTACGCTGGTTATCTCCGAGTTCGGGTGGCCAGACAGGCTGCCTCCAAGGATGCGACTTCGCGGGAACTCACTGAAGCGAAGGCTTCGCTTGCGAAGGTGATCGCCAGCAACCAGCAGCTGACAGCGGATTGTTCTCAGCAACTTGCTGCCGTTCGGGAGGAGTTCTCGAAGAAAAGAGAAGAACTTGAAAAGGACTCCTCCCGGAAGATTTCCGACCTCGGCGACCAAGTAAAGGAGCTGCTTGCCGCCAATGAAGATCTTGTCAAGGACAAGGCTGTTTCCGACAGTCTTGCGTCGAGTTTGACGGACGAGAACACTGCTCTTCAAGCCGAGGTCGAGGCTCTGAAGAAGGAGTCCGGAGAGATGCTGGGGATAAGCGAGCTCGAGGAGGAGGTTGCTGAGCTGAGGGACGAGGTCAATGTCCTTGGCATTCAAAAACGTACTTCTGACGACATGGCCAAGGTCGCCTTTCAGGACGGCTTCTGCCTCGCTCGGCACCAGGTGCTGCAGAGGTTCCCAGATTTGGACCTCTCTTTTCTGGAGGGCCTAAATATTCCTGAGGGACCTCGGTGGCAGTGGTCCAGGGTCGAGCATCTGAAGCTTCCTGGTCTTCGTCCACCCGGCTCTCCCTAGTTTGCTTTAGGGCTCCTCTTATTTTTCTCCTTCGTGCTCCTTCTTTGGACACTTCTTTTGTAAGGTAGCGTTTGCTCTAAATGAACAATCTTTTCGGCTAAGTCCTTTCTTGCAAGTTTCTTCATTTCCACTGTCCCGAACACGTTCGCTTCAAGAGACTTTCGGAAAACCTGCAACCAAAGAAACTTTTTACCTTCCTTTGTCCCGAGCGTGCTCGCTCAAGAGACTTTCTGGAAAATTTGCAAAAATTTGGCTAAGTCTTTTGCAGGCTTTTTGTTTCCTTTTATCCCGAACATGTTCGCTCAAGGGCCTTCGGAAAATTTTTAGCCAAATTTTTCTGTCTTCCTATTGTCCCGAGCATATTTGCTCAAGGGACTTAGGAAAATCTTCACGAGATTGCTCATTCCCTTTTTCCCGAGCACGTTCGCTCAAGGGTGTTCGGAAATTACCTCTGCTTTTGTTTTGGCGTGTATTTTTGCGAGATTCTTGCTTTCCCTTTCTCCCGAGCATGTTTGCTCAAGGGTGTTCGGAAAATTTTCTCTGCACTGATTATGCTGAGTACCTGTGCAAGATTCTTGTTTCCCATTTTTCCCGAGCATAGTGGCTCAAGGGGCTTCGGGAAGTCACAACCGCTTTTTTCGTGGCGAGCGCCTTCGCGGAAATCCGTCTTGGACAATTTTGGTATACTTGAAAATTTTTCTCAAGACCATTCTTCCCTAGACCATTCTGTACTTAGAATATTTCTTGTACAACATACTTCTTCCGCTCAACCTTAGGCGTAGAATTTTTTCAAGGCATCTGAATGCCAAGTGTTTTTCAATTCTACGCCTTCGGCGTCGCCAAGCTTGTACACGCCTTTTCGTACTTCGGCGAGAACCAGATAAGGTCCTTCCCAATTTGCGCGAAGTACTCCGTGAGCTGGCCTTCGGGGTGCGAAGTCGGCCTTTCGGAGAACGAGGTCTCCTTTTTTGATTTCTTTTGGCCTGGCTTTTAAGTTGATAGCCGCGGCCACTCTTTGCTGGAAAGCTTTTCTTCTCAGCTCGGCTATTTCTCTGTGTTCGGCCACAAGGTCGAGCTTGGTTCTCAGGCCGAGGTCGTTTCCGCCTTCATCAAATACTTGCACCCGTACTGAAGGCTGAACTATCTCTATTGGGATAATGGCCTCTGTTCCGAAGACGAGTGAGAAGGGAGTTTCCCCTGTGGCTCTTCGTGGCGTCGTTCGGTAGCTCCACAATACACTTTGGAGTTCTCCTGGCCATTTCCCCTTGGCTTCCCCAAGTCTCTTTTTCAGGCCGTCATTTATGGTCCTGTTTGATACTTCCACCTGCCCATTGCTTTGGGGGTGAGCTACTGGGGCGAAGTGCATCTTTATTCCGAGGTCGCTGATGAATTCCTGGAATCCTTTGTCTATGAACTGGGATCCATTATCAGCTACTAGTACCCTCGGTATGCCAAATCTGCATACGATGTTTTTCCACACGAACTTCTGCACTTCTTTTGCCGAGATAGTTGCTAGTGGTTCTGCCTCTACCCACTTTGAGAAATAGTCCACTGCTACCACGCAGAATTTCACGCCTCCGGGCGCTGTGGGGAGTGGCCCAATGAGGTCTATGCCCCAGACTGCGAAGGGCCAAGGATAGTCTGCCGACGTTACCATTTCCGAGGGTATCCTCTGGATTTTTGCATGTCTCTGGCAACTACCGCACTTCTGGACGAACTGCCTTGCGTCCTTTCTCAGGGTAGGCCAGAAGTATCCTTGGCGGAGTATCACTGCTGCAAGGGCATCAGTTCCAACGTGCGAGCCGCACATGCCTTCGTGGACTTCTTCGAGGACCATCTCAGTATCCTCTTCGCCCACACATCTCTGCAGCGGATTTGCATATCCTTGCCGATATAACTCTTCACCAATCAGGAAGAATCTTCCGGCACGTCTTCGCAGTCTTGCAGCATTGCCGGCGTCTTCGGGAAGCTCATTCTCTGCGAGGTATCTCTTTATGGGGTCCTTCCACCCCATTCCCGAGGTCGTTACGCTTAGCACGGAGATGCTTGGATGGTCTAGCACCTCGGTGTATGTTTTGGACTTTGCTAAGCAATCTGCCTCAGTGTTATTCCGCCGGGGTACATTTTCGATCCGTACGGCGTCAAACTCTTGGATGAGATTTCTTACCAGCTCGTGGTATTTTGCCAAGATGGGGTCCTTCGCCCCATAATCTCCTGCCGTCTGCCGAACTACCAGCTGGGAATCGCTGTGAGCCCTTAAGCTTCTCACGCCAATCTTTCTGGCCAAGCGTAATCCCGCTATGAGGGCTTCATACTCAGCCACATTATTGGTGACGTTGAAGCTGAACTTGATAGCCTTCATCACCTCTAGGCCTTCGGGTCCTCTGATAACTATTCCAGCTCCCTGGTGTTCGGACCCCGAGGCTCCGTCAACATGCAAGGTCCATTCTGGCTCCCCTTCTTTCGGATCTGAGTGGTTCTCCTCAGTGGTGGGTATTTCGGCGATAAAATCTGCCAATGCTTGGGCTTTTATGGCCTTTCGAGGCTCATACGTGATTTCGTGTTCGCCAAGCTCTATGCACCACTTGGAGAGCCTTCCCGAATGATCAACTCTCTTCATGACATCCCGTAGTGGTAGACTACTTCGGACGATGATGGGGTGAGCCTGGAAATATGGTCGTAGTCTTCTTCCTGCAAGCACCAAGGCGTATATAGCTTTTTGAAGCAAAGGGTACCTGACTTCGGCGCCATGCAGGGACTTGCTGACATAGTAGACCGGCCATTGTTTCGGCCCTTCTTCTTTTATCAGGACCGAGCTCACGGCCTTTTCTGTGACGGCGAGGTATAGTACGAGGGGTTCTCCCTCCCGAGGTTGCCGCAGAGTCGGCAGGCTGGCCAGGTAGACTTTGAGTTCTTCCCAGGCCTTTTGGCAATCTCCTTCCCAGAGATGATTATTTCTTCCGAGGTCGCCTTCCATCTTTGCTGCCTTTGTGAGGACTTTGAAGAAAGGTCGACACCTATCTCCGTACCTGGAAATAAACCTGCTCAGAGAGGTTATTCTTCCGGTTAGTCTCTGCACGTCTTTCACTGTGGCAGGAGTTCGGAACTCAAGCAGAGCCTTAATCTTCTCAGGATTGGCGTCGATGCCTCTTTCGGATACCATGTACCCAAGGAATTTTCCCGACGTCACCCCGAACATACACTTCTCGGGGTTAAGGCGAATCCCGAAGGCTCTGAGCTTTTGGAAGGTTTCCTCCAAATCTGCAACGTGGTAGCCGGGCAGCTTGCTTTTTACTATCATATCGTCAACATATACTTCAATGTTTCTCCCCATTTGGTCTTTAAAGACCTTGTTCATCAGTCTCTGGTAGGTGGCTCCTGCATTTTTCAGCCCGAAGGGCATTCTTATATAGCAGTACGTTCCTCCCTCGGTGATGAAGGCAGTTTTCTCTTCATCTTCCGGGTCCATCCTTATCTGATGGTAGCCGCTGAAGGCATCTAGGAAGCTCAGGAGCCCGTATTCGGCCGTTGAATCTACCAGTTGATCTATTGGCGGGAGGGGAAATGAGTCTTTCGGGCAAGCATCGTTCAAGTTTCTGAAATCAATGCACATCCGGAGTTTGCTGCTACCTTCTTTTGTGGCGATGACCACGTTGCTTAACCATTCGGGGTATTTGACCTCCCTGATAACTTCAGCATCCAATAGGCGCTGGACTTCGGTTTTCACAAAATTGCTTTTGTGGGCTGAGATGCTTCGTTTCTTTTGCCTGACAGGTTTTGCTTCCGGGCTTACTTTGAGGCTGTGCTGTATTATGCCAGGGTTCACTCCTGGCATGTCTTTCGGCGAGTAGGCAAACAGATCTTTATTTTTTAGCAGAAAGGATACAAGATTTTCCTTATCACCTTTGGCCAAGCTCTTCCCTATTCGGGTAGATTGTCCTGGGACAAGATCTACTGCTTCCGTTTCTGCTTCTGGGGGATCTCCTTCTTTGCCTTTCTCCCGCGCCTTTGCCTCCACCGTTTGTGTAGAGCTGTTTGCCGGAGCCTTTCGTGTTTTTACAAACACCTTTCTTACCTCGGCTTGGTCGATGAAGACCTCTGCATCTCCATCCTTGGTGGCGAATGTGACAGTCAAGTACTTCACATCGGGGCGAATGTGCAGGTTCCCCTGAGTCTGCCTTCCAAGGATGGCGTTGTACGAAGACGGGACATCCATGACGATGAATCTTGTCATTGTGGACGCGTACAACTCAGCTGCTCCGTCTACCGAAGTGCCTTTCATCATCAAAGGGAGGTCGATCCATCCGAGGACGGGTAGTTCGGATGGCCCAACGCCGAAGGTGGGCGTGGTGACAGGTTTCAGCTCGCTGCTGGTGATGCCCAGGCTCGGCAGTAAGTGCGAGAATAGGACGTCAGCATTTGAGCCATCATCAAGCAACACTCTCTTGACGTCCCAGTTCCCTATTCTCGCCATTATCAGCAGCGGGTCGTCGTGGGGGAAGACGACAGTGGAGCCATCTTTGCGAGCCAATTTCTTTGATGGACTTTGATACTCCATAACAGCAATTTCTCTGGCCTTCCGCTTTCTTTCCGAGGATGGGAGCCCCGTGGTGATGGTTTGGATGACCCCTACTGGAGGTGGGAGGCGCCTTTTTGGACTTCTGTTTCTCCGCCTGTCGGAGTCATAGTCCTCGTTTTCGGCCCTCTCTTCCTCCTCTTTTCTGCCTTTAGGGGAGGGCATCCGCAGATACTTGCGAAGTTGGCCCTGTTTGATCAGCGACTCTATGTACTTCTTCAGCTGGAAGCAGTCTTCGGTGTCATGACCGTGGTCGCGATGAAACTGGCAGAACTTCTTGGCATTCTTCTTATTATCGGCGGCCATGGCCTTTGGCCGCCGAATCTGCGTCCCTTGCCTTTCCAGCGCCATGAGAATGTTGGTCCGTGTCGTGCTCAAGGGTGTGAAACTTTGAGGTTTCTTTCCTCGCATTCGCCGTGGTCGGCCTGTGTGTTCAGAAAGATACCGAGCTTGCTGGCTGGACCCTTCGGCGCGGTGATGATCAGACTTCGGCCCCGCCATCCTCAATTCCTCGGCTGTCATGTGCTGCTCTGCCCTTCGGTAAAATTCTCCGAGGGTCTCCGGGGGGTCCTTTGAGAACTCGTAGAACAGCTGTGAGTCACGCCGAAGGCCCCGTGTCATAGCGAGGATGCGGATTTCGGGCCGGAAGTCCGGGACGCTGAGTGCTTCCCTATTGAATCGTTCGACATAGTCTCGGATCGTCTCTCCGTTTCTCTGCTCTATGTCGAACATCTGTACAGGCATTTTGGCCGTCGGCCTGCTCCCAATGAACTGCTGGGTAAAGGCTGTGGACAACTCCTGAAACTCAGTGATAGTCCCTGGGGGCAACGAATTGTACCATGCTGTTGCTGGGCCCGTGAGGGTGACTTCAAAGCATTTGCACATGGTAGCGTCATCAGCTCCGTGCATTATCATGCTCCGCCTGTACTTCGTCAGATGGGCCTGTGGATCAGTCCGGCCATCATAGATCTCCAGCCTAGGCACTCTGAAGTCGCCTGGCATAGCTGCCTCAACGACGGTGCGAATAAACGGGGAGCCATCTTCGCATAACGCCCCCGACAGCCTGTCCCAAACGGGTTTTCTGGTCACTTGCTTTTCCACTCTGTCCAGCCGTGCCAATATCCTTTCCATAAGCGCAGTGGCGCTAGGACCATTTTCGCGGGAGGGTGATCGACGGCGCCTTTTCGGGGAGCGAGTTCGGCGCGGAGGGGTCAGGGCCCTCACCTCAGGCGACGAACTGCTTCGCTGTGAGACTCTCGGTCGCTTGGACCCGGTTTGTCCCACAGGCCGTTTCCCGAGGGCTATATCTTCTGTGGATGATTCTCCGCGAGGATCTCCACTTTTTGAACTGCGGTGTGTAGACTTGGGGCTTCTCTCCCGAGGGCGTGTTGATGAGGAGGGTTTCTGGGCCTGCGACTGCTGTGGCCATCTTCGGTCGATCTGCTGAGTCATTTCAGCAACGACCGAGCGCTGAAAGTCCCTCAAGAAGCTCATGGTGATTACCAGAGGGCGGTCCTCCTCGGGCGTAGAAGTCTCTGGGAGTGTCTGCTCAGCAGCCGGTTGTATCTCAGGCGCGGACGAGGACCTTGGGAGTCCCTTGTCCTTAGAACGCCGAGTCTCAACGACGGCAATCTGCGAGCGGGTTCCCACAGACGGCGCCAAATGATGGCCCAGGGCCTCATCGTTGTGAGTCATGATGACTGTTGAGGAGACTTCTAGGAGGAAGAACGCCTGGAAGGTGGATCGCCTCTAGGAGAGTACCTGGAAAACTGGGAAACAGGGTTAGGAGGCCCCCGGAGTGTTTTTCCGGGGGGGGAGCCTCCGACGCCCAAGTCAGTGGTGGCCGGAAGAAGGAGAAAGTCACTAGCTCAAAGAGAAAGGCAGAAAAGTCTCGCCTGGTCTTTTCTCAGAGTATGGGAGCTGTATCTCCGGCCTGCCAACCTCCTGTCAAGTATTTATTTCCTGTATATATAGGAATACCTAGCCCGTTCAGATCATGACACGTGTGCGGTCGGATGCTCCTGAACGTCTGGGCGTAGGGGACAGATAGTTGGTAACTAGATGGCCTCGAGCCTTGTGCTGAGACGGGCCATGATATGATTCTGATGGCGTCTGCGCGTCAGGGCGACTTTTTACGTCTGTGGTGGGACGTGTCAGAGGCTTCCTTAAATGCTTCCTTAAATGCGCCTGCCGTACTCCCGGGGTCCCTGGGCGAGGTCGTCCTCTAGTTCGGACAGAGCCTCTTCGGGAAGCCTACCCTCAGTTCGGGGGTTCCCAGTTCCAGGGGGTTCCGCCTTCGGGGATATCATATTCGGGCAGCAATGTCTGGTGCCACTTTTCCGAAGGCGCGTTGTTCACAACCTTGGGGGGCGAATGGAGTCCTCAAGTTTTACTGGCGTGCCGAGGCTCGGAGCTCTCAGGCTATCTCCCGAGGTGCATGATTCCACCTATTCCCGGGAAGCGCCAGTTCTTCTGGCCGTTGTTGTGGCAGGGTATTCGGCCAGATTGAGGCGACAGCCTTTGGCTATCAAATATGCCGGGGGTGAACCCTGGCATAATACAGCATAGCCTCAAAGTAAGTCCGGAAGCAAGGCCTGTCCAGCAAAAGAAACGAAGCATCTCAGCCCACAAAAGCAACTTTGTCAAAACCGAAGTCCAGCGTCTCCTAGATGCTGAGGTTATCAGGGAGGTCAAGTACCCTGAGTGGTTAAGCAACGTGGTCATCGCCACAAAAGAAGGTAGCAGCAAACTCCGGATGTGCATCGACCTCAGAAACTTGAACGATGCTTGCCCGAAAAACTCATACCCTCTGCCACCAATAGATTCAACTGCTGAACATGGGCTCCTAAGTTTCCTAAACGCCTTCAGTGGCTACCATCAGATAAGAATGGACCCCGAAGATGAAGAGAAGATTGCCTTCATCACCGAGGGAGGAACGTACTGCTATATCAGGATGCCATTCGGGCTCAAAAATGCAGGAGCCACCTACCAGAGGCTGATGAACAAGGTCTTCAAAGACCAAATAAAAAGAAACATGGAGGTGTATGTTGATGATATGCTAGTCAAGACCAAGCTGCCTGGCTACCGCGTTGCAGATTTAGAGGAAACCTTCCAAAAGCTCGGAGCCTCCGGGAACCGCCTTAATCCTGAGAAGTGCATCTTCGGGGAGACTTCGGGAAAATTCCTTGGGTACATGGTATCCGAAAGAGGCATCAACGCTAACCCCGAGAAGATTAAGGCCCTGCTTGAATTCTGAACTCCTGGCACTGTCAAAGATAGGTGTAGACGTTTCTCCAAAGTCCTCACAAAGGCAACAAAAATGGAAGGCGACCTCGGAAGAAATGATCATCCTTGGGATGAAGATTGCCAAAAGGCCTGGGAAGAACTCAAAGTCTACCTGGCCAGCCTGCCGACTCTGCGACAACCTTGGGAGGGAGAGCCCCTCGTACTATACCTCGCCGTCACAGAAAAAGCTGTGAGCTCGGTCCTCGTGAAGGAAGAAGGGTCAAAGCAATGACCGGTCTACTATGTCAGCAAGTCCCTGCATGGCGCCGAAGTCAGGTACCCTTTGCTTCAAAAAGCTATATACGCCTTGGTGCTTGCAGGAAGAAGGCTGCGATCATTCGCGAAGGCTCTCCAAGTGGTGCATAGAGCATGACGAACACGAAATTACGTATGAGCCACGGAAGGCCATAAAAGCTCAAGGCGTATTATCAGGGGCCCCGAAGGCCTAGAGGTAATGAAGGCTACCAAGTTCGGCAGACGGCAGGAGATTATGGGGCGAAGGACCCAATTTTGGGAAAATATCATGAGCTAGTAGCAAGGCTCATCCAAGATTGACGCTGTACGGATCGTGAAGGAACATCGGCGGAATAACTCTGACGCAGATTGCTTGGCGAAGTCGAAAACATATACCGAGGTGCCAGACCATCCGAGCATCTCAGTGCTGAACATGACGACCTCGGGAACGGGATGGAAAGACCCAATAAAAAGATGACTCGCAGAGAATTTACTCGCCGAAGACCCCGGCGATGCTGCAAGACTGCAAAGACACTCCGAAAGTTTCTTCCTGATTGATGAAGAGTTATATCGGCAGGGATATGGGAATCCGCTGCAAAAATGTGTGGATGAAAAGGATACTGAAATGGTCCTTGAAGAAGTTCACAAAGGCATGTGTGGTTGACACATTGGAACTAATGCCCTGGCAGCAGTGATACTCCCCCAAGGAAACTTCTGGCCTACCCTGAAAAAGGACGCAAGACAGTTCGCCCGGAAATGTGGCAGCTGCCAGAGACACACGAAAAACCAGAGGACACCCTCGGAAATGGTAACTTCGGCAGACTATCCTTGGCCCTTCGCAGTCTGGGGTATAGACCTTATTGGGCCACTCCCCACAGCACCCGGAGGCATGAAATTCTGCGTGGTAGCGGTGGGCTATTTCTCAAAGTGGGAGGAGGCAGAACCACTAACAACTATCTCGGCAAAAGAAGTGCAGAAGTTCCTATGGAAGAACATCGTATGCAGATTTGGCATACCGAGGGTACTAGTAGCTGATAATGGATCCCAGTTCACAGACAAAGGATTCCAAGAATTCATCAGCGACCTTGGAATAAAGATGCACTTCGCCCCAGTAGCTCACCCCCAAAGCAACGGGCAGGTAGAAGTATCGAACAGGACCACAAATGATGGCCTGAAAAAGAGACTAGGGGAAGCCAAAGGGAAATGGCCAGGAGAACTCCAAAGTATATTATGGAGCTATCGAACGACGCCCCGAAGAGCCACAGGGGAGACCCCTTTCTCAGTCGTCTTCGGAACAGAGGCCATTATCCCACTGGAGGCAGTTCAACCTTCAGTACGGGTGCAAGTATTTGATGAAGGTAGTAATGACCTCGGCCTGAGAACCAATCTCGATCTTATGGCCGAACACAGAGAAATAGCCAAGCTGAGAAGAAAAGCTGTTCAGCAAAGAGTGGCCACGGCCGTAAACTTACGGGCTAGGCCAAAAGAAGTCAAGAAGGGAGACCTCGTTCTCCGAAAGGCCGACTTCGCACCCCGAGGGCCATCTCATGGCGTACTTCGCGCAAACTGGGAAGAACCCTATCTGGTTCGCTACGAAGTACGAAAAGGCATGTACAAGCTTGGCGACACCGAAGGCGTAGAATTGAAGAACACTTGGCACTCAAACGCCTTGAAAAAATTCTACGCTTAAGGTTGGGCGGAGGAGTTATGTTGTACAGAATGGCCTTGAGAAAAATTCTTAAGTGTAAAGAAATTATGCAAAACTCCGCAGAGGTGCTCGCCATGATAAAGCGTAGATATGACTTTCCGAAAGTCCCTTGAGCCATCACGCTCGGGAAAGATGGAAAACAAAAATCTCGCAGAAGTACTCGCCATAGCCAGCGTAGAGATAATTTCCCGAACTCCCTTGAGCGAACATGCTCGGGAAAATGGGAAGTGAAAAATCTCGCGAAAGGTTTTCCGAAGTCCCTTGAGCAAACATGCTCGGGACAACTGGAAAAAGAAAAAATTTGACTGAAGGTTTCCGAAGTCCCTTGAGCAATCATGTTCGAATTGGAAATGCAAAAGCCTGCAAAAAGACTTAGTCAAATTTTTTCAGGCCTTCCAGAAAGTCTTACGAGCAAGCGCACTCGGGACAAAGGAAGGTAAAAAAGTTTCTTTATTCGCAGGTTTTCCGAAGTCTCTTGATCGAACGTGTTCGGGACAATGGAAATGAAGAAGCTCGCAAGAAAAGACTTAGCCAAAAAATCCTCATTAAGAGCAAAGCTGCTTTAAAATAGAGAACTGTCCGAAGAAGGATTACAAAATAGAAGGAAAGGAAAAGGGGCCCTAAAAGTTGGCTAAGGGTTCGCGGCGTCCCGAGAGCCACTCGTCTGCCCGCCCTTTTCCATCACCTTCAGCGCTGGAATTGAAGGAGGAAGTTTCAGATGTTCGACCTTGGACCATTTCCACCGAGGTCCCCCAGGAATGTTTAGACCCTCTAGGAAAGAGAGGTCCAGATCTGGGAACCTCTGGAGAACCTGGTGCCGAGCAAGGCAGAAGCCGTCCTGGAACGCGACCTTGCTCATCTGATCAGACTTGTTCTTCTCAAGCTCGAGGTCGTCAAGCTCGTCCTTCAGATCCTCGACCTCCTCCTCCAGCGCCTTTATCTGCTCCTCCCCCTTTGGCTCCTTCTTCAACGACTCGACCTCGGCTCGGAGAGCGTTATTCTTGCACGTCAAAGACGTTATTCGACCGTCAGAACCAGCCTTATGCTGGAGAAGATCTTGGTTGGCGGCGAGCATCCCCTTTATTTGGTCACCGAGGTCAGCGATCTTCCTGGAGGAGTCCTTTTGAAGTTCTTCTTTTTCCTTCCGGAACTCCTCCCGAAGGGCAGCTACTTCTTTCTCAACAGCCTCTTTCAGCTGATGGTTTTTGGCGACCGACTCTGCGAGTGCGGTCCTTGTCTCATTCATGGTTCGAGTGGCCGAAGTTCGAAAAGCAACCTCCCTGGCCACCCGAACTCGGAGAAAGGCGGTGTACCCCATCAGCTGCAAAAAATAAACGCAAGGTCAGTAAGAGCCAAAAACTTAGGAAAAAATTGAAGGGAAAGAACTGTGAAGGATATACCTGAGCAGCATGCTTGGTGATCTTTGCGGCGAGGGTGTTATCCCCCGGGTGGGCCGCCGCTATAGCCTTGAAGGAGGCCTCAGTGAGCACCCCCTTCGAAATTTCCTTAGCCATTTGAGGAACGTCCTCGGAGTACATATTCATGTCCTCCGTGAACGTCCAAAAAGGCTCCTTGGGTATCTTCCCTTGCGGGATTTTGGCATCCCGAAGAGCTCGTTTCCGAGCATGATCGGCCACCCAGCCAGGGGTAGTCAACTCCCCTGCATGATAAGAATGAGAAGGAGATTAAAGACAAAGAAGCCAATCCAGAAAAAACAAAGGAAGTACACTTTGTCTGGAAACAAACCTGGCGGGACCTCGACAACATCGTCCTCGGATTCCTCGGCCGAAATGCCCTTGCCCTTCCGTTTGCGCCGCTCCTCGGCAGAAGGTACTTCTACCACTACATCAAGGAGGGCCTGTGACACGGTAGGACTCTGAGGAGGGACGTCGGTTGAAGGGACATCGGAAGCAGCAGCCTCAGACTCCGGAATCCTGGCTGCCCCAGGCTCCTCGGCAGTTTCCTCGGGATTTTCCTCTAAAGGAGCCTGGGCAGCTCTCTTTGCCCGTTTCCCCGAAGGTCCCGCGCCAGTAGACTTCCGCCTTCGGGAAGACGCCTTGTTGGTCTGATCGCCCTTCTCCACCTGGCCGGTAAAAAGGGACTTGTAATAGGCGGCAGTGGCGTCGCCCATCTCTGAAAAAGGAGAGAAACATCAGCGTGAGTCCGAGGAAAGAACAATAAAGGAGTAGAAGATAACTCACTTTCGGCAAGCGCTTCGAAAGAAATTTCCTCCTTAAGAAGATTGACCAACCAGGAATCCTTCCCGGCGATGGCAGGAGCTAGCATCTCGAGGTCAGTCTCGTGCTCCTTTACCACCTTTAGCTCCCGAAGGATCTCTTCGGTCATCAACCTCCAGTTGATTAGAAAAGGGTAAAGGGCGAGCGGAACGACCTCGGGATCCCAGTCAGAGACAGCCCGAATGCGGGCGTCGAAATCCGCGAACAAGGAAGCTAACTCTGGGGTCAGCAGCATCCTCGGATCAGCAACGTCCACATCCAGTGTTCCCTGAGCCCATTTGGTCGGAACGTACGACCAGGCCTCGTCCATCTTCATGAAGAAAAACTTCTGTTGCCACCCCCGCCAGCTATCTTTAGTGGCGAAGGTGAACATGAATTTCTTGCCCCCGGATCCCCGAGGTAGCATGAAATAGAAGCCACCATTCGGGACCACAGAGAGCTTGTAATACTGCATAAAAATTCTGAAATTGGGTTCTATCCCGAAGACGCCACACATGCAGAGGTAGGCGTTAAAATAGCAGAATGAGTTCGGGGGAAGCTGGTTCACAGCAATGCCATGAAATTTGCAGAACTCGCACACCATCTTCGGGGGAGGATACCGAAGACTGGCCTTCAGCTGAGCTCGGAAAACGGTAACCTCCTTACTGCGGTTTGAAAAAGCATAATGGCTAGAACGAGGCAGCCTAGTAATGGCGTAAGAGGGAAGAAAGAATTTTTTCTTCCACCTCTCTAACTTTTCAGGGGTGGTACAACAAGGATGGGCTAAAAGAGGCTGCCAGCTCTCAGGAAGGGGCATTTTCGACAGAAAATGAGTTTGAAAATGGAAGAAAACAGTTTCCAGAGAAAAACTCAAAAGAACACAGGGATCAAAGCGCTCTGAAAAACAAAAAACCCACCGAAAGATTTGCCAAAATCTGAGGACGCCGTCGTGAAAGCTGGCTGGAAAAAAGCTCTGATTAAGGTAGCTCCGCCACAGAAAGCAAGAAAGTGCAAGAACAGGGGCAAAGTAGAGAGGAGAGCAGAAGAGAAAGCAAAAGGAACTTATGGTAGAGTGGGCTATTTATAAGCCAGAGATGGGTAACCGAAAAATCGTCATAAGTACCCTTCGGAGGCGAACCGTCGCCGTAACTGCTCTCTGCACCTGAAAAGGCACGCCCTCTGTAACCGACGCCACTCTCCTCCAATGGCAAAGCGCCACGTGTCAACCTCTGCGCGCAAATAGGGGACACGTCCTCCAAATGTCCCTAGAAAGCTGGGACACGTCTTCTGACATCCCTGGAAAACTGGGATGAAACTGGGACGCGCCGCTCAAACTGACACGTTTGGCCAAACAGACCTGCAGAAACAAAGAGCAGGCCACCTCGAGGATGCCAAGAAACAGGCTATGGCCGAACAGCCCATGACCTTCGGGCAAGAGGTGTATCTTCGGCACAGGCTCCACCTCAAAAACACCAAAGAACAGGCCAAGGCCGAAGAGCCCGTGATCTTCGGGCAAAAGGCGCATCCTTGGAACAGGTTAAGCTTCCAAAGAAACTCCCATACACAAACCTCGGAAAGAGATGCAAAACCGAAGTCTTCACTTCGGCTTTCCAAAGGGGGGCATGTGATAGCCAAACGCTATCGCCTCTATCTGGCCGAACTCCCTGCCACAATGATGGCCAGAAGAAGCTGGTGCTACCCGAGAAAAGGTGCGATCTGGCACCTCGGGAGATAGCCGAAGAGCTCCGAGCCCGGCACGCCAGGAAGCCCCGAGGACACTACTCGCCCCCCAAGGTTGTGAACATATCGCCTTCAGAAAAGCGGCACCAGACATAGCGAGCCGAACATGATATCCCCGAAGGCGAAATTCCCTGAAACTGGGAACCCCCGAACTGAGGGCTTGTTTCCCGAAGAGGCCCTGTCCGAACTAGACGACGACCTCACCCAGGGACCTCGGGAGTACGGCAGGAGCATTTATGGAAGCATTTAAGGAAGCCTTTGACACGTCCTTTCGCAGACGTCATAAAGTCGCCTGAATAGGCGCTCTGACATACGGACGCCATCAGAATCACATCATGGCCCATCTCAGCACGTGGCTCAGGACAACTTGCTACCAGTTATCTGTCTCCTACGCCCAGAAACTCAGGGAACATCCGACCGAACACGTGTCGTGATCTGAACGGGCTAGGCACTCCTTTAAATACCAGGAATTAATACTGGGCAGGAGGCTGGTTGGTTGGCCAGACACGGCTCCCACACTCTGAGAAAACTACCAGGCGAGACTCTTCAGCCCTTTGTGCTATTTCCTCTGCCTTTTCTCAGCCACCACTGACTTGGGCGTCGGAGGCTCCCCCCCCCCCCCCCCCGGAAAAACACTTCGGGGGCCTCCTAACCCTTTGTTTCTGAGCTTTCAGGCACTCTCCTTGGGGCTATTCGTTCCACCAGGCATTCTTCCTCCTTGAAGTCTCTCGACCAGTCACCATGACTATAAACGATGAGGCCCCTGGCCATCAGGTTGAAGGCCCCACAATTTGTTATGTGTTAAATGAAGATGTTATTGACCTTGAGACATTGTTTGCTTGCGGTGCGATGTCATTTATGAAGAGGTAGTAGGACCTCCTAATTGGAAGAAAGCCGATGTTAGTGTTGTGCCCAAAAGCGAATCATGAGATGATTGTATTTTTGCACATTGAGTCATGATATCTTATTAAGGCATTAATCCAGCAATTACGTTTCTTGTTTTATTTCTACGTAACTTAACAAACATAATTCTAACCCTAGAATAATGATATTCTCAAATGTCCCTAGTCTAGTATTATTGTGGAGCGGGTTGCAATAATACATAACGACTAGCATATGTGGAGACTAATATGAGATATGTAGTCTACATATGGATACAAGTTAGAGAACTTGTGTACTGGACCGACCCACCATGAGAACACTTCATGGATCGTTATATGAGTGTCATAAGTGATTCTCATAGTGATCATGGTATATGTAGTCCTTCGATCTAAGATCATCAAGGTTCCCTACATGTGAGTCACATACTTTGATACTTTCTTTTGTTGCTCGTAACTGAGTGAACTTGAAGGAGGTCATTGGGTATGTCACATATCATGCGGAGGGATTTGTATGATCAAGATGGGATTTGTCCCTCCTATGTAACGGCAATGATATCTTCGGGCCCCTTGATAGAGTGAGACTTAGAAAATGCATGGCCATGCTCGGATGAGTTGATATACGATATCAATGTCATCAGTTTAAGTTGGTCTACTCGGTAATCAAGAAACCAAAGATTGGGCTATACGAGAGTAACACATTCCATGTCTCGTGCTTAGTCTTGATATCTTGGACAAAGGGATAATGGCATATATCGGTGATGATCATAAAGGTTTAGTCGAATCACCGACAATCTTGTCACTTGGGTAACAATAATGTGTTGCTAGGCACCGCTCATTGCTTATGATCATTGCTAACGTGGCAAGAGCCTATTGGGTCGCACACATAGAACTATTTAGATCATTAGAGTGCATGGGCTAATTATTTGGGTTATGGTTTCACTTTAATTTCGTATTAATAATGGGCCCAGGAGTTGAGCCATTATTAAGCCCGAAATTAAAGCCTAATTGGATTAGGGTTTTGAAACCCATTAGGCCTGGAAGTTGAGTCTCACTATAAATACAACTTCTAGTGAGAAATTCGCAGGTCTCCTTGCCCTAGCTTCCCAAAAAGACAACCACACTATTCTCTTGCAATTCCTTGGAGGACGCAAGCTAGCACTGTGAGCGTAAGAGAAACGCATCTACCGGGACGTGGTGGAAGCGTGGTGATCCCGAGAGGCTCGTGTGGATACCATAGAGAGCCTGAGCACGTCAACTGTTCAGGTTTTGTGATTCGACTCTACAGTTGAGTGAGAGATCTCAACCAAAAATTAGGTATGAAAATTTTCGAACACCCGGTTTACCCCGTTTCACTTGGATCCTGGAGGGTTTTGGTTAAATTCCACTGCGCTGTTTGGCTCCCGAAACCCAACAGCCGATACCTTTTGGGAGGACACCTTCAGTACTCGAACAAAGCCTTCTATCAAAGAGGGGGGTCATGTTGATACTATGCAGAAAGTTAGATGACCCCTCTATAAGATGTTGATGACAATTATTACCCATTTAATGGACACATGTCGAACTCAAACACTTGAGTATAACTGAAACAACACCTAACTAATGAGTCTCAAAGATGTAATTGGATGGATAACACTTTCAGCTTTCTAGGGCTATGTGTCATTCTGTCAGTGGCTACCTAAGAAAGCTATGATGGTTGGTAGTTTCTAGGGAGGGGAGGTGAAAGGGCCTCCTGTGCTCTATTAAAGGCTAGGTTTTTTCACCATTCTACATTTACTATTAAAACTTTTTACTTTCTTTCTTGCGATTATGCTTGCTTGTTATACTTGCTTGTTCCACTTGCTTCTAGCCATTTTTTGGATTTCTCATCACCATTAGCTTTACCAAATTCATTGTTACGGCCCTCCTAGTAGGAAGATTGATTGAGGGAGGTAAAGTAAATTAAATTTCTAGTTAAATACCTTATTTCAAGTTAGCCAGGCAAGATTAAGTATGTTAGATAAGGTTCACTAAGTTTTAAGGAGCTTATAGCACCAAAATAGGTTCAGGGGCAAAATGGTAATTTTGCATCCCAAAGTGTTGGGCCGAGTCCCAAGAGTCAATAATGAGTTTAAAAACCTAACGCTTGCTTTAAGCCCAAAAATTAGCCTAAGTATGCAAGATTTGACCATGTTTTGACAAAGAGTTTAAGGGCTAAAGGGAAGAAGGCTTGTTTTAAACTTGGTAAAGGTGGGGAGGCTGCCATTTTTTTTGCTCTTTTCCAACCCAAACCCGAGCTCCCACTTTTCCCATTGATTTTACCTTCAAATCTTGCTCAAAATCAAGTGTTTATGGCGGAATTTGAAGCCTCCAAGGATATACAAGCTTTGGGTGGTTTAATTCAAGAAGATTTTGTGATTTTGGAGTTTTTTTTCCGCATTTTCCAACTGGGTTCCTGTTTTGGGCAAGAGGTAACATGAATTCCATGAAGTTTTCTTGTTATTTGATGATTTGAAGCTTTGGGTTTTTGTTAGAAGTTAGTAATTTGGTGTCATTTACATTGGTTTGCTTGGAACTTAGGTAGAACTTTATGGAGCTTTGTTCTTGGTGAAGAGTTGGTTGATTCTTGCTTGTGACTTGAAATTGAGGTAAGAGAGTTATGTTTCATACCCATTTGATGCCACTCATAGCTTGTTTATGGTAAAATTCTTGTGAATTTGATGATTAGCATTAGTTGTGGAGGGAGATGTTCATGGTGGACTAGTTGGGTTTTCAAGCTTAGTGTGATGTTTGTATGTGTTTTAAGCTTGGAATGAATGGTGCATTATGGCCTAGTGTATGTGTTTTACAGGTATATGGTGATTAGAGGCATCCCTAAGTTGCCTTGAGGCCATAAAAAGCCTTAAAAAAGGCTTAGGAGGTTTTTCTCGGGTTTAGGACATGGGGCGACAGTGACTAAAATCCATTTTGGAACCCAAAGGAAAATGGCCTCTAGCGCCTTAGCGCCAACACTCGGCAACATTGACATGCTATAGGATTTTCACCATAACTTTTCGCTCGAGTGTCAGATTGAGGAGATTCAAGATTCCACGCGAAGCTAAGAGAAAGATCTATCATTTTCAAGCCTTCATCAAGCATAGATTTTCTCAAGTTTAGTTTCATTTTAGTTCAAAATGAAGGCATGTTTGGCCACAATAGAACACCATTAGTTAGGTGCAAGGTTTAGTATATTTGAAAGCCTAGCAAGACCTTTGGATTTGAGGCTCCAATGTGGGAACCTTAGTGCACCTAGATGGGTTCCAAAGAACCTAGTAAATGAGTCCAACCATGTTCATTGCTACTCCACTAGTGTGAACCAAGTAATGGTGAATAGGTATGTACCTTGAGTAAAAGTTTAGTGCACTTGCTGCCTAGCCAGGATTACTTGAGGCATAAGTGAGAAGCTAATGCACTCTTAGTAAGGGTTTTAGGTGAAAGCTTAGTACATAAGTGACCTAGACAAGTCTAAGGACTTAAGGCACTATGTGGAGGCTTAGTACACCTAGTGGGTTCTTCAGAACTCAAGCGAGGTGCATCCACCATGTTCACCAGCACAAAAATCAAGGCAAGTTTAAACTTATTGCATTAGTAAGCCAAAGCTTACTAGAAGCGAGTTAGGGGCAAGAACTCGCTAGGTACAAAGTGATGCCCGTAGAAAGACTAGGCAAAGGACAAGTCCCAAGGGACTAAAACATATACGCATAGGTTTAGCCTCACGCTGTTATATTTGTTGTCCTTAGTGTTTTCCTTGCAGGTTGAAGACCCTTTACTGAGAATCATAAGATTCTCACTTCCTTAGTTTAATGTTGTGCAAATATTGAGGTTGTTGGACCCGGTAATCATTGAGAATTGTTATGATAGTTTCTATTATAAGTACATTGCTTTGAGAATCCTTGAGATTCTAGTTATTTGGCTACCTGAATGTTAAGTTGTTATTGTACTAACTATAGTTTTCTTGGCCACAGAGGCTAATGAGCACGTGGAGGACTATTGAGGGTTGCCACCGAGATTCCTCATTTAAGGTGGAAACTAGTTGATTGGATCTCAGTAGTACTAGTCTTGTGTATATATGATGTATGATACTAGCCTCCAATGTATATGAGTAGAGTTATGGACTCTAGGGTTGCCTTTGGGTGTAAGGTATAGTTTACAATTATTTAAATGCCCACAATTATGTGTAGGATTAATGTTGATGCTATAAAGTATTTGTATGCTTTGACTCTTTGAACATTGGTTTTTATGGAAATGCCTAGGCTATATAAACGTTTTATGATTTTCTACTTACTCAAGTCAAAGCAACTCTTGCATGCATAATTGTATTCCTAGGTTAAACAACTAGTAGCATGAAGTTTTAACCTAGGTTAAACTTAGTCAATTGCAACCACCATGAGACTTGTTCTCATAGGCTTTCTGGGCAGGTCCATGAGGGACTATGTCATTCATCATTTTCTAGTAACAGGTAAATAGGCACTTCATTTTTGTGTTTTAATATATTCCATGTTTATTTGTGGTTTGCCTTTCTCTTTTTCATTCCACTACATGGCAATTAACAGCCCTTCCTAGTGTCCTTCCCATCATCTTCTCCTATGTGTGTCAGATGGTGCCTTGTAAGTTAGTGTTAAGAAAGGCAGCCTCCATTACCGAGTATCTAATTACCATTATGGATGCCTTCATCATCAAAGAGTGTGTCTCCCCCAACTTTGAGGAAATTTTGAGACATCCATATGTTTTGGATAGATATGAGGAAGAACGATGCCTTAAAAGGGTTTAGGGAGTTGCTGATTGTTTTTATAGCCCAGCTCCAAGCAGGACTCAAGTTTCTCTTACACACCTTAGTGCACAAACTTTGTGAATTTTACCATTTGTCGACTACATAACTAGCCCCTAACTTCTTCACACACATTAATGCATTCATGCTCTATTATAAGTTGGCCCAGGTCAAGCCCCTAATTGATGCATTTCTTTGGTTTTAATTGCTAACCCTGAGGGAGGGCATTTTTTCATATTACCCCATTCTTCGTGGGGCAATACGTTTTTCACTTGCTGCTTGGGAGCAGTTTTAGGGGTCTTTGAAGGATAGGTTCTTTTTCACCTTTAGCAATCCTCAGTGGCAATTTCATTACGATTTTACGTCAAATCTAGTACATGAAATGCATAACCGACCCCCTTTATATAAGCGTTCAGAAAGGCACAAGACTTAGAATGGTCTTCTGACTTGGTTCAAGTCCATGTGCTGGAGTGAGCATCATCTAAGCCTCTTTCCTTTTTGCTATATCGACATTAGTAAGATGGCCCTATGATGGTAAGGATCAGTCAAGGCCATTTGTTTTACGACAAGGTCCTTCACCCCGCCAACTAGGGTGAAGGTGAAAAAGGGCTTCTAATTAAAGCCTTATTCAATGCCTCAATAGCCAACCAAGGTCTATTGAACTTTAACGTTTGGTTTCACTTGTTATCCTACTACTATTTGATAACTAGGTCACTCCCATTTTTGTAGATATAGGCGACGCTTGGGAGGCATTGAAGCAATAGAAAAAGCTTTTTTCTATTGATCACCGATGCCTAGAGGCTCCAATGTGCGCCAGGGGCAGCTTCACATGAACTCTGAGCCATGGGGATCATTTGGCCGAGGCGCTTTAGACATCTCTTAAGGCCATAGAGGTAGATGGGTCACTTGAGGCCTAAGTGACAAAGAAAAGGAGACGAGATCTAGTTGGTAACCCTAAGGAATTTGGGCCTCATAGTGTAGAAGTGATGGTATTCATTTTTTCCTTAATGATTTCCACAGCTTTGATGGCATAGACCTGACATCGTTTTTCAAATGTTATGGGTTTTTTTGGTTGTCTCTTTAAAGAAGGCCCCATTAGGTCATCATGCCCCTACCTACATGAGTGAGCTAAACCCTGGCTTCTTATGCTAGAGCGGGCACAAAGGCAAAAGAAGATGATGAAGGAAAAGGGATTTGCCGTTGACCAACTGTTCGACCTCCTGTGGGTAGTAGGTCAGGGGCAGTCCATTCTGGTATGGGTGTTCGCGGGTTGGGTATGACCTTATTGTGGCTTAACTTGACCCTACCCACATTATTGACCAAGTTTCTCAATTCACTACCTAACCTTATCCGCATACCTTAAAGTTGGTGATAACTCTGAACAGCATAAAAATCATTTCAAGTCAGGTCGGTATGATCGGGTTTTATATTCTCCTATAAGACAACAAATTTTATCCAAAACAGTTATAGATAAGTAAAAAATATATAATTATACTTCAAGTTTTAATTTCTATAAAAAATATCACAATCCAAATAAAATTTCATGTGTTTAAAACTCTCAGAGAGAAAACAAATTAATTGTATAAAATTAATACAAAATAAAAAAAACTATAAAAAAAAGTATAGCTTAAACTTACTTTGGTTTCAAATAATGATCTCAAAACTCAAATAACCTTAATATCAGTAGGCGAATTTAGCTGCAAAAGCTCACACCATAAATCTATATATTGTAAACAAAAACTAGGTTGTAGTACCTTGCACAAGTAACTAAATAATCTAGCATTTTGCTCACATTTTCTATATCTTTGCTTTTTAACCTATATGCATGTCATATTGGTCAACTTATATAGTCAATGACGGAAACTAGATGTATACAAAACAGCCAAAGACTCACGTGAATTTCTGTAAAAAAAAAGTCTTAATCCAAAACAATTATAAATAAGTAAAAAACAAATCTCACGTCAAGAGAGAAATGAGTGAGTTCTGAGCACTATCATCATATTATTAAGGATTAGAATTTAGGAATTGGGGGGAAAAGTAGATCGGGTCAGGTTTATGGGAGTTTGAAAATTCGAACTTTCCCTACCTCGTTTGAATGACCGAGCTCACATTTTCATTACTCGCCCTGACCCTAACTGATATAAAACTTGCATTCCTATTGCTTTGGTTTGGGGCAACTGATTTTTCTAATTGACCAAGTTGGATGAGCATCCCTACATTTTGGGGGACAAGATGGACTTGTGTCAATAGGTCCTAAAGGTTTTCAGTCTTCCCCAAAATTGACCTCATTTTGCTCATCCGGTCGGGGGCATGAGACTACCCTAATGTTGGTGGCTATGAGCCTTCTCCAAGTAATTTGCTTTTTTATCTTTTCCTTTTAGAGTTTTTAGTTGGTTGGTTATCATTTTAAAAATTTTACTACCCCTTTTTAGGAGGTTATGGTGGCTAGGGGTAGTCATTCAGTTTTTTCAGTTTAAACAGAACTGAATTAATCGGTTAAGTTAGTTTTCGGTTTTTCATCATAACAAACTAAATTAACTAAACTAGCAAGAAAAATCAATAAAATTTGAAATTGAAATAACCAAATTTACAGACAACTATATACCTACTACTTTTTTTGACATTTTCGTGTGATTTCCACATGAATAATAATTTAGGACAAAAAAACAAAGGATAAAAGAACTCTGAGATGGAGTGAGTAGGGTTAAAAAAAAAGAAAAAATGGTTACCAATGAATTTAATAGCTTACTGAGTGATTACCTCAATTCTAATTGGCTTAAGATTGTTTAGCTAAATATCTTTCACTAGTTGCCAAAAACCAATTTGCTCAAAATCAACCAACAATTGATGAATCAAACTTACACATTCATGGTAGCACCCAAGTGCAAAAAAACAAAAACAAAACAAAAATCAAAACTCACTTCTAGCAATTAATCAACCAACTTAGGGTGACAAACCGGTGAAGCAAACAACAATCTTCTTTTGGCATCATGGAGAATACCAGAATGTGGATAGGATTGACGAGATTGGCAGGAACTATAGTAGGAGCTGAGGTTACTGGGAGCTTTATGGTTGGGTTGGCTTGAGGGACTGGTGTGTGTGTGTGTGTCACAGATGATTTGCATAACATCACCCTAGAGGCTGGATAGTGAGAAGGTTCACATAGGAGAGAGAGTGACCCAAAAAATGCACAAAAGAATTTGATTAATTCAGTTACCAAATTAATCGACCCCTTTAACCAAAATCGGACCAAAATTGTTTTTTAAAAATTCAAGTTTAACCTATACTAAACTAAAAAAACCAAATAAGTTAAATTGAAAACCAATTAATTCAGTTTTATGGTATTTTCAATTTCGGCCAAATAGTGCACACCCCTTTATAGTGGCCTTTACCATTGAAGAAAAGTTGGTTGTCAGCAAAGGCCAGACCCATGCGATGGCTCAGTAGATTAACAACCTGATATTGGCTCATAATGGGCTAGAGCAAAAGCTGACCTAGCAGCAAACTACCTGGGCCACCTCAACAAAAGTCGAGGGACTAGAAGGCAACCTTGGAGTTGCTATAAAATCTTGTGGACGAGTAGCAACCAAGCTTCACGAAGTCGTTGATGCCACCAAAAAGCAATTGGAAAAGGTGAAGGCGGACAAGGAATAGATAGGCTTCTTGAAGGCCTAACTAGGGGCCTTAAAAAAATTGTCCGATATTGAGTTGGGCCTTTAGCTAAAGGAATAAGGCCCTAATGTTGAAGCAGGGACTGGCACTTGTCTTGGCCCAGTCACTCTCACTAATTGGGCTACTAGAATTAAGGGGCCATAAAGGATTTGAAGACTCCTCACATCACCTAGTTTGAGGATCTTTGCCAGATGGTCAACTGGCATGTAAATAAACTCTTTATGGTTAATCGGAGGCTAGAGAAAGGGATCATAACGAGGCATTTCAGAAGTACTATGATAGCTTATTGTCTTGCTATTTCTAGGTTGAAAAGCACCAACTTGACCTGGATCTTTCCTTCGTAATAGCCTACGAGGACCAATGCAAAGCCTTTGTTGGCTTGCCCAAATAATGCAAGCTTGGTGTACCTCTTCCTATCGAAGAACTTTTGCCAAAATTCGATGCCAATGAGCAAGTGTGGCGAGATGAGTTTTAAGCCTTGTTTGTTTTTTATATTCTTCTTGTATTCTTCTTTTACCATCTGTAATTTCATGCATTTTGTACTTACTATGTATTTTTGTACTTATTTTTCATGCATTGTTTAGTCATGCCTTCAATGTTGTTTTTCATAAATTTTAATTCTAATCCTTTATCTGGCATTGTAAAAATTGATCTTTTGAAGGTTGAGTTGAGTGATGAGTACTATGTAGAATTTGGCTATAGCGATGTAGGGCCCGTAACCTAAAGGTCTATCTTCCCATTAGATGTTTTTGTAAGATTTGCTAGGCAAGCCCATCATGATCCATTACCTTAGAATTCTCACTTAGAGTAATCAAGGTCCTCTAAGTCTTTCCTTCTAAGGATCATATGTTTTTATAAGTTAGATATGTGACTCATCAGCTTTTGAGCGTTTGGCTATTTAAAAGGTCATAGCCGCTATTGGGTTAGTCTCTTATGGCCTTGCTTAAGATATTTGGTTGATTCAAGCATTTAGCTCTTATACGATCAACCTACCCTTGTAATCACCAGTTCAACAGTCCATGGATTTTTGGAAGGTCATAGCCCTCGAACATACAATAGCCTTTGTTTACGGGGGGAAGGGTGTTGCCCTCATTTAGTGGTAATAAGGTCCTTTAAACTAAGCCTTATATGTGAATAATTGATGGAGAAAAAAACATTTGTAAATTTAGGACTAACAAAGTAAGGTCCGAGGTCATCCTAGTGATAAGTTCTAAGAACAATCTTCCCATAGGCATCAGACAACTCATAGACACCTTGCCTGCATAAGCATTTAACAATAAAGGGGCCTTCCCAGTTAGATCCAAGCAAAAGACAAAAAATAAAAATAATGTGATTATATTTAACACACGGAAAAAATAAAAATAATGTGATTATATTTAACACACGATCTCAAGTTATTTAATTACTTAAAATTCATCATTTATTTATCAAGTTTTCACTAAAAACCTGCGTTGGATCGGGTTCTGCGTTGGATCGGGTGAACCCAGTACACCACCATTCCCGGTTGTTCTTCTTAGATGAAGCCTCCATCTAAAGAGCTTTACCAGCCTCCGTCCCAGCCAAAAGACTCTACATTTGTTCTTTTTTATCGTTTCTAATTTTGGTTTTGTTGTCAAAACAATCACCTAGGCTATTGTGACATGACACCACAAATGTAAGTTTTATAAAAATGCTCGTGCTAGTTTATGAGGTGAGTTTTGTTGGATTTGAGCACAAAATCAAGGTTTTGTTTCTAGAGAATTGTGTAAATTTAAATTAGAACTGAGTGTAAATAAGGTAGCCAAATAATGCATGAAAACTTGGATATGAAGCTCGACAAGCTCCTATGAATTGACAATTTCATATTCCCAATTTGATTCTAGCCTCAATTTGTTGCCATAAACTATCTAAAGATAAAGGTTTACTGGTGAAAGAATTTATTTATAAAAATAAAAAAAATTGAAGGGGTGCAAGAAAGAAAAAAAATGAAAAGAACTGAAATCTAGAATAGAGAAAAGTTTTAGGACTCAAACATAAAAGTTTACTAAATTTTAGCACTAACCATTTACTTTTTTCCCTTAATTCCGTCACTTCTTAACAGTCTTACTAATGGTATGGCATTATTCCAACAAATTCATAGTTAGCGGACAACCTGTGTACCAATTAGTAGTTTTGGGATGATTAATTAACATGATATTTATTTAGAAATGATGGGTGCCATTTACCTGAATATATATACCAAGGACATGGTGAACATAAGTTTAATTAGATACTGGAGATGATTTATAAATTTGTCCTTCACCCTAAATTCCATACTCTTCCATGCTTCTTTTTCGTGCTGATCCTCTCTATCTCTACTTCAAAGAGCTCGCCATTGTTGCTCCATTGTCAGACTCTGTCCAAGAGCTCCGTTATGAACACATCGTCCTAGGATTCTTCACCATTAGCTACCTCTAAAAGCTCTTATTCGGCACTAAGATTAAGTCGGCAGTGTGGAGATCACGCATCTAGATCTGAGAAGCGGAGTCGATGATCTGCAGTGATGAGCAACGGAAGGCGAAGGAAATGATGAGATGACGATTGCTGAGAAATGAAGCCAATGATCGGCCAAGATTAAAGGCAAACAAAGGCAAAGCCTTCCTCAATTCTCGCTCCAACTGCCTAAGAATTGGTGATCTGAGCGGACGAATGGTGGAGATTCAAGAGGAGGTGATGATCGGCGGTGCTGAGTGATGGGAGGCGATTGGAGACCATGAGACTGACAAAAAGGAAGGCGATGGAAGATGATGAGATGACGATCATTAAGAAACAAAGCCAACAATAGGCGGAGATCCAAGGCAAAACAAGGCAAAGCCTTCCTTGATTCTCGCTCCAGCTGCTTGAGAATTGGTGATCCAAGCGGATGATTAGTGGAGATTCGAGGCAAGGCAATGATCGGCGATGATGAGTGCTAGGAGGCGATGGAAGACCATGAGACTAGACAAGAAGAAAGATTGGAGCATGCCTTCTCTCTGCAAAGAAAGAAATAAAAGGAACTTTTATATTTTCTTTGCAATATAGGCTTTGGAGATTTTTATATTTTGCTTTAGACACTTTTAAATATTTATTTTAAAATTTTTTTTATTAGTTTGCATACGTTTAGTTATAAGATAAATAAATTATCTGCATATTGTTTTAGACATTTTCAGATCTTCATTTAGATACTTTTACACATTCATTTAGACATTGTTTTTGTTATTTCAGATAGTTATTTTTTAAATAGAACAAATTATTTACGTATTAGTTCAGACACTTTAAATATTTCTTTCAACACTTTTTTATATTCATTCAAACACTTTTTATCACTTGGGATACTTTTTATTTTCTAATAATAATAAATTGTTTGTAAATTACTCTAGATACTTTCAAATACTGCATTAGACATTTTAACATATTATTTGGAACAAGTTTTGTATATTAACTTCAGACACTTCTACATTGATGCATCTTCCAACGGTGGTAGTAGTTGCGATCAGAAGGTTGACGATGAAATTGTGGAGGCGTGTAACAATCGACATGATCTAGGGCATATGAGTGGCGGTGAGATCCAAATGAAGAGTGACAATGGTGATGCAATCCAGGAAGAGCGACGACGCACGAGATCCTACGGTATAGCGATTGAGCAGTGCTGATGGTGTCAACGAAGGCAATAGTCGCAAGGTAGGATTTTTGTAAGGAGAGGAAGATTTTGGCTATGTGTAATTTTTTCAATTTTTAGATGGTTAATATCTTATATATGAAAGATTAAAAGCTAGGTCAGTGTATTTAATTAGATATAGTTGCACAATAAAATATCTAAAATAGATATACATATTAAAACTATATAATATGATTGAGCCCTGTTTTTTGATACTTTGATTATTATTACTATTAGTTTTCTTATGACATTTGTGTCAATCATATTTTATATACCATTTAAATATATACTAAATTCTGAGGTTTAAAAGAAAAGGAAGTCCGATCGAAACATGTAACTTAGTTAATGAAATCGTTGAAGCGGGGAACAAAAGGGTAAATTACAAAAGACCCCTATGGTTTGACCTAACCTACATTTTGTTCCCTCTATTTTAAAAAATCTACACTTTACACCTACTTCTTTTATAGTGTCTAACAACAACTTCTGAAACCCTAAATTAAACTATCTTATGATCATGTTCTAATAATTTTAAAATTTTTGATATTTTTTTCATAGCTAACTAACTTTTAAAAAATACTGATATATATTTATAAGAAGAAAAATGCATTTACAAAAAAGAAAAATTTATAATCTAAAATGTCTATTAACTATAACAAAAAGTATTTGGGAGACTAAAATTACTAGAAGATGACTATCATATAATTTAAATTACAGTTTCAGATGTTGTTATTGGATAGTATAAAAGAATCAGGGGCAAAGTGAAGGTCTCTAAAATAAAGGGGTAAACTGTAAGCTAGAAGTAACCTTTCGGGGGTAATTGCAACTTTCCCAAAAAAAAATCAACCAAAATCAGCTCCAAGCCAAATAATTTTAATTTAAGATAGATTAATTCAATATTTATATCTCGTTTACTCATTGGATTTTCAATAATCCAATCTTGTGTTCTATGTTAAAACGAATCTTCATCTTGGTCTCTCGGAAACAGCGAATCCGTTCATCAGCGAGAGAGAGAGAGAGAGACTGAGAGCAAATCAACCAAGATTAGCTCCTCCAGCTCCTCTCCTACCTTGCTCCATTCCCAGCTCTTTTATCCTTCTTCTTTCTCTGGAACGCCGATTACTGGCTATCATCGGCGGTGAAATTTGATTAGGCGATGAAGGACGACGATAGCCTCCCGACGACTACGGCGGCGGCATCGGCTCCCATAACCAAGGAGAAGACGTCGGAATCTGGTATATTCGGGAGAGGACGATACAAGTTCTGGGCACTAGCGGCCATTTTGCTGCTGGCTTTTTGGTCCATGTTCACTGGGACCGTAACCCTCCGCTGGTCCGCTGGAAATCTCAACCGAATGTTGGACGATCTCGGCCCCCCGGCCCACGAAGATCTTGACGTCCTTGTGAGCATCTCTTATTATGTTTCGATTTTGCTTCTTCTTCGTTTTTCTCTGTTCTGCGACATTCTTTCTCTGGCCGGAGGGTTAAATGGAATTTGTACCGTTGAAGGAAATGGAGGAGAGAGAGAAGGTGGTGAAGCATATGTGGGATGTCTATACCAACAGCCGCCGGATCAGATTGCCGAGATTTTGGCGGGAGGCCTTCGAGGCTGCCTACGGAGAGCTGACAAGTGATGATGCCGGTGTGAGAGAGGCTGCAATCTCTGAGATCGCTAAGATGTCCCTTAGCTCTGTTAATCTTGATCCCCCACTAATCCGATCAATGGTGCGCTTCAGATTTCCTTTTTTTTTTTTTTTCCCTTTCTGAGAAATGTTTGCTAGTTTATTGCTTCATCCTAGGTAAATCAATTTGGTGCTGGATTTGAAATCAAAGCCCGTTTAGGTTGCCTCCTTTCCAGTGTTATTTGACATACACCGATAGTCTACACGTGGGCTGACAAAGAAATTGTGCAATTTCGCCAGAAGTTTGATCTCAAGTAGAAGTAACTAGTGGTGCTTTGATCTCTTCTGCTGTTGTTTCCGAGCTGCACCTATCTGTATGGCCGAGCTTAATAAAACATCAAGCACGTGCATATTTTTTGCTGCTGCCCGTTTCATAGTTTTTCTGTGGAAATCATCTGATATTGGGTGATAGTAACTTGTTTCTGATTTCTACGCTCAGATACAATTTTTGACTCCTGAATTTGGCTTCATGATCATAAGTTTGGATCTTTTAGCATTTCTCTAGGACAGGTTTCTCTAAGACCTACTCTGCTACTTTCAGCAGAGCTGTGCTGTTCAATTGCATATCGGCCAATGATATCTGTTGGCTAGTTATACCTGAATGCATTTAGGAGAAAATTTTCTTTCTACAAATGTATATTGGCAAGAATCAAGTACAAGCTGAACCCATCTCAAATGCTTTGGATTACACCAGATAACAGTAATCAAAATTGTACTTTGGGTTACTAAATCAAATGATTCTGGAGTCCTGGTTGATCAAGAATGATTTTAGTCCATGTTGGATTGCATGGTGGACATAATGATTTTTGAATCGCAATTTGAGTTGTATGATTGTCTGGAGTGCAAGAAATTTTACTCCTTTGACCACTGGAGTTTCCTTCAGTTTGTTTGTCCATTTAACTAGACTTCATTAGTAGCTGGATCTTATTACTGACGCCTGTTTCAGCCATGGATATTTATACTGTATGTGGTGTTACTGTTTTTGTTTATTTTTCTCTGGAACCTGGAAAACTAAAGATAAACATGGGGATCGAACTGGGGAAAAACATTTGGATGAGCTGCCATTATGGCAGAATGGCATGGCACTATCACGTATTTTTTTTTTCCTTTTGTTCTGCAGAGGCTTTCTTTGCTCTCGTCTTCCCCTAATATTGGATATTACAGCTTCCAATCCAGTGCCAGTTTGCGATGATCAAAGAGGCCTCACCACAATATAAAGCCTAGCTAATGCCTTGAAATAAAGCATGTGGGATTTTCCCACTTAAGACACTCCCTCATGTGCAAGCTAGTGAGAATGAAATGTGCCTGTCACGTGGACTGTGACAACAGTTGGGGCATTCAACTGACAAACAGGCAGTGACAAACCTTGGGCTCTGGTACAATGCTGAAGAAGATAAGAGGATTTAATTGGATCAACCTTCAATAGAATACATAGTTCTAATTAGTCTGGTAGTACTTTTCACGTGGGCAGCAGCAAGTAGCAATATATCCTTCAATGTGGAAGTTCCTACTTCATGTTTCAGTTTGTTTTAAGTGATCAGGATGAATATCCAGTTGATAGGGTTTTGAATTTTTGCAGGAAATAAAATTACACCTAATCAGTGTGTTCGAATTTCTGCTAGTGATATTATTAGCATTAGGAAAGAGAACTTCATTTGAGATATTTTATTGTCATTGGTCATATTAATATGGTCTTTTAAACATAATCATGGGGCACCAAAGACAATTCATGGTTGGATACTCATTTGTATCAATGTTGCATCATATTGCAGGGTGTTTATCTACTGCAATGAAATGCATTTTTGCAGTTATGCTTGATTAGCCATGTAGTTCGATGGACTTCGTTAGGTTGTGGGATGCTTCATAATGAGCTGCTATTAATCTGTGCTTTTTTAGCAATATATATTTTGTTTGGATTCAACGCTTACCATTGTCAATAAAGTATGTCAGGTATATAGTTAGATTTGAGGTGTGGTTGGTTGATGGGTGACTGATCTCTTGCTGTGTTCACCTCTAGCATTCGAGATTGAATCAAACTGCATTCTATGGATTTTTTAGATGAAGCCATGAGCTTATAAATGTAACTACCTCATTTATATGTGTCAGTGTTGCTAAGCTGCAACTCGTCAACAGGCTAAATACATAGACTGGCATCCTTGTGAATTCTTCTTTGTCTCTTTAAAATTGTAAGCGCAAATTGTTATTTAATTGAGTCAGTAAGCAAGCATGTCAATCGTTGCATATAAAATGGAGAAATTGTTATTTTTAGATGTAGTTCAAGTCCTGCAAAGGGTTTGATAGTGGAGCACATTTAAATAGGAACATGAATTCTTCGTCAGGCTAGGTTATGTACTTGCTTGTGAAAGGAATAAAGCTAGTTGAGCTTGTTCCAGTACTCGACTCTCAGTTCTTTGGACATAAATTTTGGCTGTAGACCTGTTTACATGTTTTGTAACCTGTCTTCTTTCTAGTTGCTAAGCTATTCTGATTTGTTGCACTCTATCCTCATGTATTGAAATGCTTTTCAGCAGTCCTATTTCAGTTTGTTTTCTTTGTAGGTATTACTGTGTCATCCTAGGTATGTGGACGATCATGCTATTGTGGATTGTTTCATCCACGCTGTAACTTTATATATTTTTACTGCTTGTAGTGCTAAAGCTCCATAAGTTTGTTGCAAAACTAATTCTACGAAGATGGTGTGGTAGATAGTGTTTGGGGTTAACTTGTTTGTAAGGCCTGCTTAAATTTGAATTGTCCAATATAGACATGAAACCTAAGTCTATCGGCTTGAAGTTTTACAAAATTCTTTGCAGGTGTAGCATTACTTAGTTTATCATTAGTACTTGGAGACCTTGTTGTCAAACTTGGCTCCTATTGTTTTGATTTGCAAGATCATCTTCACTCCCAACGACTGAGCATGACTGTAAATTGATGGGAATTTTGCTATTTTCAGAATGTACGGGAACTGAACAAGAGTTTGAGGCTGGCTCATAGGGGCAGTGATAAGCTAAGCTGAGCCTGGAGTGGCTCTATAATGTGAAGGATACTTAAAGAGGTTTCAAAGTTTTTAGTTGCCCAAGTGCAATGAAAGCTTGACTTGGAGGTGGCAATGGGTAAAACCATACTTGGTTCTTTTCTTTCTTATTCTTCTTTTTAAATATATAATTATTTTTTCTGTTTACGTTGTTTTCCTCCAGAGAATAGGCAGAAACTATGTATTCAGTTAGGATGTCAAATTCTTCCAAAATTTTGATTTCACAACCTTCTCATATAGATTTTTTAATGTTGTTTATGTTTTATATCAAATTCAAAGGAAATAGTATTTTCCCCATCTGATGAATTTCATTTGGGAATGCTGTACAATTATAGAGCAGCATACAAGTGTGCTATAGATGATACACTATTAACTAGAATCCAGTCCCCAAACCCCCCCCCCCCCCCCCCCCCCCCCCCCCCCCCCCTTTTTTTTTTTTTTTCTAAAATTGAGAATCAGGTATACAAGTATAGAGTTTGAAAGAGTTATTTGCATGGTATTGGGGACAGAGGAAATGCCTGCTATTTTTTAGAGCCAAAGGTAACTGAACTAGCATTTAATGACATTGTTTGAGATTGGAGGAGAGGTTGGAATTTGAACCCTGGCCATTGCCACTCCGAGTGTCCCGAGTGTCATTCTGTTTCTTTCTTTTCTGGTTTTTGTTTTTCTTTTTCAGTTCTTTTGGTTCTTTTGTGTCGGGGGTTAGTTCTGTAGGTGAAGTTCGAATTCTTCCACTTCAAATGGCGGGCAGCCTGTGGGTGACGGTGGTTGTTCATTACCCTGCAATTTTCCTTTCTCAAGCAAAGTGCTGTGTAAAGGCTGTTCATCAACTGTCAATACAGTACCCACCAAGAACTGCTAGTATATTATGAGTTATCATGGACTCATCTTCCAACATGAAAAACCAGGAAGTAGTGATAATCTTAATTAACCACCCCTTCCTGATGGCACAAAAAAAGGAAGAAGAAACTGATTATATGGCAAGAAAGCTGGCTGAAAAGAAGAAGGTAGTAGATAATAAATTGCAACAAAGCATATCATGGCTGGCTCATTCTACTGCCAATGATTTGGTCGAAGTTATATTTGGCTTGAGTTGAGGTAGGGTCGACTCTAGTTAAGCCAGCTGTGCATATATTCTATCTTGAACCTATGTTTACAAGGTAAAATTTATATATGATCCTCTTAAAGTCATCCTAGTGTAATCTCTTACTTTAGTTGATGTCGTCTTAAAGTTCTTCAACTCATATACCATGTCTTACGTAAATTCATTCAATTAGTTTTTCCGTTATTTTCGATGAAAATTGTTTATGTGGCACTTCCTACACCCATGGTGGGTCTTAAATTGTCACATGGATGATTATATTAAAAGAAAATAAACTTTAAGTTAAAATTTGACACAAATAAATAGTTAAGGACTTAAAATGTAATATTTCATTCTTCCCCAATTCTTCTCCCTCTCCTCCGATTCGCCCCAGCTGTGCTCATCCGCCCTTTGGTCCAACGCCTTCTGCAGCATTTTTTTCCTCTCTAGGCAAAAGCACCCAAACCCACCTCTGTCCCCGACGCAACAAAAAGCCTGAGTCCTCTGACTTCCTCCTCAACATTGTCTTCCTCTTTGGGTAGTAGCAATGGCTGCGGCAGCGCTGCCTCAACGGACACCTGCAGTAACAACAACAACAATCAGTTCCCGTTAGACGTTGGGATGGAAAAATGTGGCATGGGCATGGAAGATTTAGCGCGGTGGATCAAGGCTTTGGGTTTTATTCCATCAATAGTACTAGCGGGCTTCTCGCCAACATTGACTCATCTTCCTCCAAATTGCTCAGTTTCGGCCCCATAAATCCGGCCCTTTCCACGGTTCTCTTGTCTGCTTCCATCGTTCTTGGTGTTTTCCCGCCACAATAGAGGGCGTCGAAGGGGAAGGCATAGAGCGTAGTTGGGGCGGCGAATCAAAGGAGAGGGAGAAGATTTGGGGAAGAATGAAAAATCATATTTTAAGTCCTTAATTATTTGTTTGTATGAAATTTTAAGTTAAAGTTTCTTTTCCTTTAGTATAATCATTCACTTGGCAGTTTAGCACCCACTATGAGGATAAAAAAGTCATATAAACAATTTTCATCTAAAATAGTGGAAAAAACTAATGGAATAGACTTACATAAGGCACAATATATGAGTTAGGGAACTTTAAGATAGTACCAACTGAGGCAAGGGACCACATGGATTTTACCCTATGTTCACATGGTCATGATGTTTTTCTTCCAAAATTTTCCTTGTCCTTTTCAACCTTTAAACTTTATGCAATTTTTCAAATAAGGATTTTAGTATTAAAACATGTAGATTTTTGTGTAAACTATTAACACATTGCTAACATTGCTAACATGGCTTTAACACCAAAATGCCCACGTAACATCAAATATAAACAATTGCAAACATATAAAGAATTAAGGGTAAAATTCAGTATGGCTCACCTAGCTTTTTTTCTTGTCCTAAATGAGTACCTAAACTTTATTTTGTCCTAGTGATGTACCTTTTTTAATATTATGCAACCATTCAAATACTTTCCATCAATTTTATTGTTAAACCTGATGAAAAATGTTGATGTAACATAAAATAATACTAAAATAAATTTAAAATATCACATTTAGTCCTCAAACTTTTCCAATAACTAATTCTAACTCATGTAAATGTAGAAACTATCAACAATCCCCTATATTTGTTGTTTGACCAAAATCACCAACAAAACCAAAATCATTTAAGATATAATGAAAAGCAGATTCAAACAAAAAACCAAACAAAAGCTAGAACAAAATGTGTGGAAGCTTCAGATATCTTGGAGGAAGGGCTGCTATGGTGGTATGAACTGGCACTGGTGGCTGAAGACGAGGAAAGACAATCGGCGACAGCTTGACGTAAAGGCTTTAACATCTTCTTGAGTGATGAAGATATGCTATGAGATAGCTTGAAGCTTGTGCTGATTGCATGCAATAGTAACCCAAAGAAAGAAAAAAAAAAGCATCTAAAATCAATTTGCATGGAATTGGAACCAACAAGTGACAGAATGGCTGTCACACCAAAATTAATTGCATCGCAATTCCTCTTTTGGGCTGTCAGGATCTCTTATGGGTGAACCCACCGGGTCTTTACCTGTCGCCTTGCTTTTGCCGTTGTCAAAATTGCAATGCAATTTGTCTTCTGGGCTGTCACCCAGCTGTGCCGACAATTGGGTTAGGTTGACCACTGCAGCGAATCAAGGTTGCACGGATTGAATTGGTATGACTATGATGGCAGCAAATCGAGGCTAGGCTGGGTTGACTAGGCATCGAATTGAGGCTTCCCCAGCCATCTCTCCCGATTGCATCCCTTGGTCCCACTCCTCATACTTGACAACAGCTTGAGATTACGAAATAGGTAGCACTGGAGAAAGTATGGTCTAACGACTTTGGAAAGGACAAATTAACAGTGATGCTACTTTGGCTAGGGTTGCAGGGGTAGTGGCCGGCATCTGACCCCCATCATCGGTGCTCAAATCGGTTGAAGAAAGAGAGGCTAAGATGTAGGCCTGAACTTGATTTGGAGGGTCTAAATTGTATATTTAGAAATTTAAGTCTTAGAATTGTTGATGATAAATGTTTAAGGACTAAACTTGTTATTTAAGATATATTTTAATATTAATTAATGCCACATTAGCTATGTCCGTCAGACTTAACAATGGAATTAACAAAAAGTACCCAATTGAAACGTGAAATAAGAGAAAAAGTACCTCGCTATGACAACTTAAAAATGAGGTACCCGATTAGGATAAAAAAATAAGCTAGGTGATCCCTGGTAAATTTTACCCAAAGTAGTTAACACAGATATAAACTAAGAATGCACATATATAATTTATTAACTTACAGTAAACTAGAAAATACTAGTTTAAACACACACCTAGAAGATGAAGAATGGAATGATTGCAATTTTGTATTATTGAAGCACCACACTAGGCCTAAATAATACTCTTATTGCTATGGTGTACACACAACAAAATGACTTGAAAACAAAGTGAAACGATACTGATTCCATCATCTGTCCTTCGTTACTTGCAGCAAATAACACTTGAATAAGTCATTTCATAACTGGTGATGAGCTCTGTTTAGAGATGCACAGTGGGCCATGTCGGGACCGGCATGCGTCAAACCCGGCCCAGGACCGGTCAACCCCGGCTCAGTACGGGCCCGTGTTAAATTCGGCCAATAGATGGACGGTTATGGGCCTGAAGGAGGAGAAGGAGAGAAGTGGGCTCAGCATGGCCCAAGGCGAAATTGGGCCCCGCATGCAGCAGGCCCAGCACAGAGACCAAACACCGGCACGGGACCAACTCGAGCCCGGCCTCGCACGGCCGGTTCTAACTATCGGCAGTGGCGCTCCACTACTATATATTAAAAAAAAAAAGGAAAAATTACACATTTGGTCCCTGTAATAGCCTACAGACTTTTTTTGACCCCCAAAATTACTTTTTTGCCCCCCCTCCCCAACAACTATATTCTAAGGGTTTTTTAGTAAAAAAAAAAATGGCCTTCGCTATAAATAGGGAGGCCATTTCCACCATTTCTTCACACCAATATTAGCAATCTCTCCTTTTCTACTAATACATTCTCTCATTTCTTTGAAGCTCTCAATCTTATTTTCTTCATTTTTTCTTAATTATTCCTTAATTACTTTCGAAGCTTATGATCTTCTCAATTTATTGTCACACAAATGGCATTAAGAGGAAAGGGAAGTACCTCAAGCTCTTCATCCCACACTGGTTTGAGGTTTTTTTTCGTGACCTTTCCCGACCGGCGACTCGTGGGGCTCATATCCAACAAACTGACGATGACGAGCAATTCAATATGAGTCAATACGACTTGGGGCTCGATGATCAACTTTCTGATGATGACGTTGAGGAGGTGGAGTCAATGGTATCAGAGAATGTTGGTGGAGGAGATGGTTCTCAATAGACCTTGACAAGCCATCAACCCGAACTTCCACTACAAGGTAAGATGTTGAGGCTCACCGCATGGGTTTGGGAGCATTTTGACCAAGTTTTCGAGAAGGATGCTCATGGAAACGATGTGAGGTTCGTAAATTACAAACATTGCAAGATAAAGCTTGCGCACAAGAAGAACTCTAGCACAGGAACACTGAAACGGCACATGGAACATAAGCATCCAAATTTATGTCCAGATGCAGCTGCTAGTACCAGCGGTCAGACACAGCTTGCAAGTACTGCCGGCGGATCAGGTATTTTTAGATTTAATCAAAAAGATTGTAGAGAAGACATGGTAGAGTGAATGATGTTAACTGAAAAACCATTTACACAATCGGAAGATAGGCACATAGAAAATGGATTAAATCACAATTAAACTTTACTTTTAAAAGAACATCTAGGACTACTGCTAGGAGTGAGACATTTAAAATTTATGAAGCTGATAAATCAAACTTACAAGCTGGTAAATCAAACTTACAAGCATACTTCTCTATTTTTTATCATTCTATCTCATTCATTAGTGACATGTGGACTTCACCACTAGGACAAGATTATTGTTGTATCACTGCACATTGGATTGATGATAGTTGGGTCGTTCAAAAGGGTATCATTACATTTAAGTGGATGGAGGTCGACTATACTGGTTGGAACATACTCCAAGTTATTTCATAAAGTTTTAAAGAATTTTTTTGTCATGACGAGGTTTTTAACATAATATTTGATAATGCATCAAATAATGATGTCGCGGCTGAGACATTGAAGGAATCACTCGAACCTGTCCGTGATGCCGCATTTTTTCATATTAGATGTGTATGTCATACTTAACTGTCCAAACAGGTCTTCAAGTTTTGAGTACTGAAATTACTCCAATCAGGTGGGCAATCCATTATTTTAAGTCAAGGACCAAAGTTTTCAAAGAGTTTAAGCAATAGTATTTGGAAAATGGCCTCAATTTTAGTTGGAAACATTTTAAACTTGATTGCCCTACCCGATGGAACTCGACTTACGATATGTTGATGGATGTGATACCATTTGTTGCACACATGACATGTTTTATAAATGTTAAAGAAAATAAAACAATTTTGAAACAAGAGATGTGGGATAAACTGTCAAAATTGGCTGCTGTGCTACGATATTTTTATGATGCCACTATTTTTTGCTCCGGTGTATACTATCCCACATCGCACAAAGTTTTAATGCATATGGTCAACATTGCATGGGTTTTTAACCAATACAAAGATGATGAGTTCTTAAAAGACACAATTAAGGCCATGAAAGACAAATGAATTTTATATTTCAGTACTATACCCCCGATCTATTTACTTGCATCTGCACTAGACGCGACCATCAGAATGACGAGTACACAGCAACTACTTGAGGCTTATTATAGTTTCTTAGAAATGGCACATATTTTTGTTCATGCTATAACTGCCACTATTGATGAGCACTTGCGAGAGTTATTTAAGATTTATGTCGACCGGCATAAGGATAAGGTTGCGAACACTACTTCCTCTACCATTGGGTGTTCATCATTGTCGGGCTCATCATCATTCAATCCGGCGGAACAACTCCTCAAACAGCCACATGCTGCAGCATCCGGCTTTAATGAAGTGGACGCATACCTCAACTTGGTTTGGGAGAATAGTGATACCGACATTCTAGAATGGTGGAAAGCAAGAAGTAACAAATTTCCAATACTCATCGTAATTGCCAAAGAAGTTCTAGCTGTTCCCGTCTCAACCGTTGCATTTGAGTCTGCTTTCAGTGCTGGGAAACGTGTAATTTCAAAGAAACACGCAAGGTTATTAGCAGATGCAGTTGAAGTTTGTATATGCAATTGTGATTGGGATCTTGCAGCTTTAAGATTACAAGACCACAAGAGTTCCGACGAGGAAAACCCTGATGAGATAGATGCTTAAATCCACATCTTGCTCATTATTTTCTTACTTTGTATTTGATCTGATTTTGCTGTTTAACACAGATCGTAACTTTTATTTTACATTTACTTTTATGGAACATTTTGTTATTGACTAATGTAAAGGCCGTTTCATGTTATGTAAGTGCTGTTTGACTTTAAAATTAATAAAATTTCACACCGGTGGTAGTGTTTTACTCTTACAACAAGTAGTTTTAAAAAATTTTGTTTTAAAATCAATTTTTAAAAATATAAAATGAAAATAAAAGTTAAAATTAAAATTTTAAAATAAAATTAAAAATTAAAAATTACGGGCCTAGGCCCGGATTCAACCCAGCTCGGCCTAGGACCGGGTCAGGCCCGGCACGGACCCGGCACGCCTCAACCCGGGTCATGCCTGGGCCCAATAAACGCAGGACCGGACCCAGCTGGTCCGGGCCGGTCCCTAGCCGGGTCGGCCCATTGTGCCTCATTAGCTTTGTTTTCTCTGAATTTCAGATATTTGAAACTCATTGCTCAATTTCCTTAGAGGCTAAGTACACAACTGGCCCTGTAACTTACTTAAATTGCACGAAGTGTTCCATGACGCAGAAATCAGTAAATATGAGTCTCTAAACTTTGAAAAACTTAACAATTTGTCATAGAACACAATCAATAACATTGATTCCTAGCAAAACTAGGAGCTTTGAGCATTCATGTTTTCAGTTTCAATACCCAAAATCTGATGCAAAAATGCGAACATCGCCCTAAAAGATGCCATTTGACTTTGCTGTCGTGCATTATCAATTATATGTCCACAAGTTTCACGCTTGATGTCCCAGACGTGCAAGTCATGTCAACTGTTGGAAGTTTCAATTCCCTTTGGCTTAGCCTTTTTCCAATCAAAGGAGGTAAGAGGCGTCGTAGAACACTCTGTTCTTGCTTCCAGTAAGGAGGGACTTGAAGTTTACGTGGGAGTGGTTATCCGAAATTTGCCAGATGCAGACGAAGGCAGACGACATGTGAAGGAGGCCGAGCTTTTGGCACTCTTTATTGGGGATGAAGTTTGTCTTAGTTTTACAGGTAAAGGATGCTCAGAAGAGAGATCCGGGTGGGGGCAAAACTTGCCTTATGTTGGAGTCATCAAGCTGCTGGATGATCTTAACCTGATTTCCACATTGCTCTAGGAGCTTGGAGATGGCGAGTCGGTACTTCTCCGCACAGTTCAGTCATAGATGTGCCAGTGAGTGCTTCTACAACTCTCTGGGGCCTTCCAGATTTCAGTTCATCTTCATTTCTTTGCAGAACCAGAAAGCATCTTAGCAAGTTGACGAGAAGTCATTAAATGCGTTTCATGAGCATGGACTAACTCATTAAGTTTTTCAAAGTTTTAGGACTTGTATTTACTGTGAGTCCCGAGTCATGGACGTGCTTCTACTTATGCGAGTTGGAGTAAGTTGGAGGACCTTTTCTACTGTTAGGCCTTTCGTTTATTAGCAAAATTTTAGGACTAAAAACGAGTTGAGCCGAGCTGAGTAGCAGGCTAATGATGTTTGGCTTGAATAATTTATTGAGTTTGCATGTTTAGATTGAAAATAATATGAATGAGCTGTAAATGTTCTTTTATTCGATTGAGCTCAAGCTGTTTACTTAAATTAAGGAAAAAAAAATCTAAAATTAGACCGAGTTGAGCCAAGTAGTATGCAAATTGAGCTTTGTTTGAATTGTATATTGAGCTTTAAATTTTGTTCAGACTTAACTTAATAACTTTTCAAATGAATCACAGACGAGCTTTAAACCGAGCCAAACTCGAGCTGTTTGTTCATTTTTCACACCTACAAAGTTTTAACTTTCATATTCCAAAAGTATTTCTCATAAAAACATTTATAAATATTTTCTTACTTCTTCTTTTTCCTTCAAAAAATGACAGTCTTGAATTCACCTTATTAACCATTACTGAATTTAAGAGAATTACAAAACTTTCTTGAGATTTTCCCTAATCTATAGTTGCTCGATTACAGTTTGAGAAATATATTATTGCTTCACTTAAGTTTTTTGGAACCTAGTTACACCCTCACTGTTCATGTTGAACATTAAAAACTTGCTAAATAATTCTTTAAATATCAAACCAAAAAAAAAATATTGACCCAACAGGCAACGTAGATGATACAGTATGATAATTTAGCAAATATAGAGGACTGAATAGGATGTCAACATGCCAAGTCTGGGAAGGGTAAAGTGATTCCCAAACCCTAATTATAATACAAAAGTTCTACCCAAACCTTCCCCACGTTAGGGTAGGTAGGGTCAGATATTATAACTGCAATACCTGAACAGGTAATTACATAACAAAAAACTGAAACTAAAGAGAATAGGACATGCTTGAATAATAAAACATAACCAAAAACAAAATTGTCTAGTCATAAAACTGTGAATTTTAGGGTTTTCTATCTTAGAATTATACTCCCTCTATTCCAATTTAGATGAAATGCATTCCTTTTTAGGATGTCCCAAAAAGGTTAAAACGTTTCCCTTTTTAGAAAATTTTAAACAATCAGTTTACTCTCTTACCCTCATTTAAACTCTCACTACACAAAACCCAATAAAGAATCTTTTTTTAATCTTCACTCAATCTCTCACTGCACAAAGCCAAAAAAAAAAAATCTTTTCTTTTTTAATCATTATTTAAACTCTCACTACACAAAATCCAAAAAAAATTAATTTTAGTCCCATGGGTAAAATTGGAAAAAATAACATAAATTACATACACCTTAATCTCCGTGCCCATAGAAACGTTTCATCTATTTTGGGACGGAGAGAGTATTATATATCTAGGTTGTATAGTACTAGGATTAGATATGTATATATAATATATGTAATATTTTATATACTTATATACTATATATAATATGTGAGTAGGGTATGAGCTAGGTTCAAGGAGGATGAACCCCTAAACCCGTACCCTCCCTATGCCCGATGAGTACAAAAATAAAACATACTCAAACTCAACCCAAACGTGCCCAATTGAAAAGACAATAACCTACCCAACGGTAAGGGTGCAAATTGACATCCCTATAAAACTAAATATGACAATTTACTAAAGAATTATTTTTTGTGATTTTGAAAAGAATGTCATATTTAATCCTCAATGGTTGGCTAAATGCTCTTTCCTAACAATATTTTATGTTTGGTATTGTAAAAATTGATTTGTGATATATTTCTAACATTTAGTATATATATATATATATATATATATATATATATATATATATATAATTGTAGGTTATGAAAATGTGAGGGTAATAATATCTCTTTATAAACAGGAGGGGCTGTCAGAAGCATTTACAAGGTAGGGAATTAGGGAGCATTTAGAAAGTTAGAGGTTGAAGTACATGTTTTCTGAAATCTGGAAGACTTGTGCTTGCTATTACAATGCAAGCTGGGGGCTGATGTTGAACCCGGGCTACTGCTAGGGCCTTATGTTATCAATACCATTTTCCCAAGTACTTTGGACTACTTAGGGGTTTGGATTTTGTAATATTCCTTGAACGTGAAGTGCTTGTTTTTAATAATCAGAAGTATTTACAAGATAGGGTATTAGGGTTTCAACTGTTTTAATAATATGAAGTATTTAGAAAGTTAGGGTTTAAAGTGTTTGCTCTACAATATAGGGTATTAGGGTTTCAAGAGTTTTAATAATATGAAGTATTTAGAGAGTTAGGGTTTCAAGTGTTTGCTTTCTAAAACCTGGAGGACCTATGCTTGCCATTACAATGCAAGCTGAGGCCAGGTGGTGTTGAACCTGAGCTGCTGTCCGGGCCTTGCATCCTTAGCACCATTTTTCTAGGTGATTTGGACTGTTAAAGGGTTTGGATTTTGTAATATTCCTTGAACATGAAGTGTTTTGATTGGGAGATTCTACATTGCTTGCCGCAGCAACTATTGAAAAAAATGACAAAAAATAAAACAGTAGCATGTAAAAGGTTTTTATCGATTCCTGCTTGTTTCGGTTGTAAATGTAAATGAGTTTAGTTTATAAATGGAATAATGTGTAAAAGATAAAATAATGTGTAATATTATATTTAAAAAATTTAGTAAATATAATTGTTAACATGTTAGTGGTAAATAATTTAGATAAAAGTAAGAAAAATGGTATTAAATAGTGGTAAATACTTTGAGAAAAAGAGAGTTAATGTGATGAGTTTAATTTAAGGTAAGATAAAAATAAAAAAAATTGTATTAAATAATTTGAGAGAAATAGCAGTATGTATTAACAAAATAAGAAGATGGTGGGTGGAATGAAAAAAAGGAATGAGAATTAATGTGAGAAATTTGATTTAATATGGAGAAGTGAATTAATGTAGTAGTAGTAGCTGTTGTGTTTGTTGGGAAGATGGAGTTAATACAGCAAATGAGGGTAAATTAAACCATCTGATAACCACATTTTACAGTATTTTTAAGATTTTTCATATTTTTTTCGTAGCTAATTGAACTTTTAAAAAATACTAATATACTTGGTTTTCATTATTTTTAACCACTTTTTTAGGAATTTTATTAATTTTTTTCTGTTTATCACCTTTTTCTTACTGTAAATCACTTGTTTTTTGTTTTTATCGCTTTTATTAAACTGTTATCACCTTTAAAATAATATTATAGCCTCTTTAAAAATTTTATCTCTTTTTAAATTTTATCCATTTTTAAAATTTTATCGTGTTTTAAATAATATTATCTCATTTTTAAAAAATTTTATCGTATTTTACTAAATTTAATAGATTTTTAAATTTTATCCCTTTTTAGAATGTTTTAAATAATGTTATCACCTTTTTTAAAAAAATTTCACCTTTTCATAAATTTTAGAGTTTTTCCTAAATTTTCATCATTTTTAAAAAATATTTATAATTTTTTTAAAATTTTTATCATTTTGGACCTTTTTTTCAAATTTTTCTCATTTTTTTTAAACTATTGGCTCCTTTTATAGATGTTTATCACCTTTTCATATCTTTAAAGGTTAATGACAACATCCCCCTATGGTCTAATGTAATTTACACTTTACCCCATATCTTTAAAAACTACTCCTTCCGTCCCATATTCTTTGCACCATTTGACTTTTTGGGCTAGTTTGACTTAAATTTTTTTCTATTATTGATTGTTAGAAAAAAATTAAAAAATATATATTTAGAAACTATAGGTCTTGATTTATCATTCACATATAAAATTTTTTCATTTATATGTTAAAATGTCTAAAACAAAAAATCATAGATTAACGTGAATGGTGCAAAGAATTTGGGACGGAGGGAGTAATACTTTACCCCGACTTCATTTGTAGCGTTTTACAACAACTCCTGACATTCAAAATTAAAACATCTGATAACTAAATTTTATTAATTTTAAGATTTTTCATATTTGTTTGGTAGCTAATTGAGCTTCAAAAAATATTAAAATGATTTTAAACGAAAAAAATGGATATACAAGAATGAATAAGTCAACCACTAATTTTGCGAGTAGTTTTCTGGGGAATATGGTTCACAAAGTGGACCCTAAATACATACCAGTGGTATAAATTCTAGATAAAGCGGTTACAAAACTGGCCCCTAACCATGTACCAGTGATTTCGACTTAGACCCTTAAAATTGAACCACAAAATCATACAATTTGTACCACAGTTCATATTATGGCATCCAAAAAGCTCACCACAAATGTAGCGGTTGTATAAAGTGGCCCCTCAAATTAAACCATAAGGGTCCAGAAAGTGCACCACATAAAAGCGATTAACATTATAGCCCCGAAAAATCAACCATTAATTTAGTAGTTTATTTTCTAGGAAATATGGTTCACAAAGTAGCCTCTAAATATATACCAGCGGTATAAATTTTGGGTAAATCAGTTAAAAAACTGGCCCCTAACTGTGTACTAGCGGTTCCAACTCAAGACCCTAAAATTGAACCACAAAACCTCATAGTTTGCCGCGGTTCATATTATGGCTCCCAAAAAGCTCACCACAAATACAGTTGTCGCATAAAGTGGCCCATCAAATTAAACCACAAGGGCCTAGAAAGTACACCATAGAAAAGCAGTTAATATTCTAGCCCCTGAAATTCTAACCACTAATTTAGCGGTTTATTTTCTGGGGAATGTGGTCCACAAAGCAGTCCTTAAATACATAATAGTGGTATAAATTCTGGGTAAAGCGGTTAAAAAACTTGTCTCTAATTGTGTACCAGCGATTTCGACTCAAAACTCTAAAATTGAACCACAAAACCTCACAGTTTATACCATGGTTCATATTATGGCCCCCAAAAAGCTCACCACAAATGCAGCAGTTACATAAAGTGGCTCCTCAAATTAAACCATAAGAGCCCAGAAAGTGGACCACAGAAAAGCGGTTAACATTCTAGCCCTGAAAAGTCAACCATTAATTTAGCGGTTTATTTCCTGTAGAATATGGTTCACAAAGTAGCCTCTAAATACATACCAGTGGTATGAATTCTAGATAAAGTGATTAAAAAACTGTCACCTAACTGTATACAAGCAGTTTGTATTTAGGAGCCACTTTGACAAAAATATTATAAAAAAGGGATAAATAATTCAAAAATGAAATAAATATTTTAAAAAAGTGATTAAATCTAAAAAAGGTGTTAAATAATTCAAAAATGAAATAAATATTTTAAAAAAGTGATTAAATCTAAAAAAGGTGTTAAATAATTCAAAAATGATATAAATATTTTTAAAAAGTGATAAATAATTCAAAAATACAATAAATATTTTTTAAAAAGTGATTAAAAACTAAAAAAAGCAATAATTTGAAAAAAGGCGATAATACTTATTATAAGGATTTTTAAAATTTAAAAACGCGATAAATATTTAAAAAATGATAAATATTTTTAAAAACTGAATAAAAACAAAAAAAACTATGATAATAATTATTAAATGGTGACTAAAAATAAAAAAAGGTGATAATAAATTAAATAAGTGACAAGTATTTTTTAAAAGCTATTAAATATAAAACAAGTGATAAATAATTATAAAATGAAATAAATATTTTAAAAAAGTGATTAAATATAAAAAAAAAAAGTGATAAATAATTCAAAAATGTAATAAATATTTTTCAAAAATGATTAAAAACAAAAAAATTGATAATACTTATTAAAATTAAAAAACATGATAAATATTTTTAAAAAGTGATTAAAAACCAATAAAAGTGATATAATTTGTAAAAAAGTGATAATAATTATTAAAAGGTGATTTAAAATTAAAAAATTGATAATAATTTAAAAAATTGTTAAAATAAAAAATTTCTAAGACACATTAATATTATTTAAAAAAGAAAAAGAAAAGTAGAAAATGGTTAAAGAATTTTAAAAAGGTGATAAAAATGGTAAATAGTCGATAATAATTATTAGTGATTTAAAATCACGGGTCTGCTGTTCTATATAAAATAAATAAATGTAAAAGGTGACAAGTTAGGATAAAAAGTGTTTAAAAACCAATAAAGGTGATGATAAATTTAAGGCGAACAGCAATTTTTCAAAAATAAAAAAAATGATAATGAGCTAGAAAAAATGATTACTTTTACGTGAAAATGCATGATTATTAGTTTATCGAATTTTTACTTATGTTATTGCCTTTTTTCTGTTAATTGTCATTTATACAGCTTTCCATCGCTTTTCTTATAAATTAATAAATTTTTCTTGTTCATCACCTTTATATCTAACATAACGCTAACTCATCATCGCCTTTTTATTATTAATAAAAACATCTCATTCACGAAAAAAATGACTTAGTAAAAACAAAAGCAATTTAGTCCAAACAAATGCGATTTGGTTAAAAACAAAAGTGATTTAGTCCAAACAAATGCATTTTAGTTAGAAACACTCTTATTTTTAACTCTTCTACTACACACTTAGCAAATCTTCAAAATTAAACATTCACAAATAAATTAACTATCACTATTGAGCTAATCCTTCACAAACTCTTTCTAATTTACACATCCTCCCTTTATGATTTTACCTATAATTGATACTTACATTCTCTTCTTACATGTCTACATTAATCTTATATATGTTGAGATACACTTAAAACTTTTGAACTTCTACTTCCACACTTACTCCCATCCACCTATCTCCCTTCATTAGTTGTATTAACTCCCTCTTTCTAACAAACATAAACTACTACTCCTACATTAATTCACTTCTCCATATTAATTCAAATTTCTCACATTAATCATCATTCCTTTTTCATTTCACCCACCTTTTTCTTATTCTATTAATACATGATGCTCCTTCTCTTAACTTCTTTAAAACTGTTTTTTTTAACTTTTATCTCACATTAAATCAAACTCATGACATTTCCTCTCTTTCTCTCAAACTATTTAATACAATTTTTCTTATTTCTATCTAAATTATTTACCACTAATAAATTTTTTTATATAATACTACAAATTATTTTATCTGCCTAATCTTTATTCCCTTTATAAACAAAACTTATCATTACATTTATAACCGAAACAAACCAATTAACGGGCAACACTCTTTCATAACTTAATTTTTACTTTTAAAAACCATATTACTATATATGTAATACTAGTACATAAAATGGAAAATACGATGATAAATAAATTTTAAAAAATAGGAAATAAGTTGCAACCATTTTGATATATATCATTAAATAATTTATTGACTGTTGAAATTAAAAAATAATTAAATTTGGTGAACTAATAATTACATTTATTAAAAAGTGTTTCAAAAATAGAAAAAGCGTTTAGGGGGGAACAACAGTGTTTGTTAGAGAAAAAAAAAGCGTTTTGTTAGAGAACAAAATGTTACCACCAACCATTTGGGCTAAAATGACACTTTCAGGAGTAAAATTTTTAGTGTTTTATTAACTTAGTCCAAAAACTTATGAAGTTTCTAATTGAGTCCTAAAAAATGTTTGGTAGGACAAAATTAATAGTTGACTTTTCGGGGCCAGAATATTAACCGTTTTTTTGTAGTGCACTTTTATGGGTCCTTGTAGTTTAATTTGAAGGGCCACTTTACGCAACAGCAACATTTGTGGTGAGCTTTTTGGGGGCCATAACATAAACCGCATTTTTTTTGTGATACAAATTGTGGGGTTTTGTAGTTGAATTTTAGGGACATGAGTCGAAACCGCTGGTACATGGTTAGGGGCCAGTTTTTTAACCGCTTTACCCAGAATTTATACTGCTACTATGTATTTATGGGCCACTTTGTAAACCACATTCCCAAAAAAATAAACTGCTAAATTAGTGGTTTACTTTTCGATAGTAGAATGTTGACCGTTTTTCTGTGGTGCACTTTCTAGGCCTTTTCTGGGCCTTTGTGGTTTAATTTGGGGTGTCACTTTATGTAACTGCTACATTTATAGTGAGCTTTTTGGGGGCCATAATATGAACCGCAGTACAAATTGTGAGGTATTGTGGTTCAATTTTAGGGGCTTGAGTCGAAATCATTCGTACACGGTTAGGAGTCGGTATTTTAACCACTTTACCCAGAATTTATACTGTTGATATGTATTTAGGGGCCACTTTGTGAACCACATTCCCCAGAAAACTACCCGCTAATTTAGTGGTTGACTTATTCATTCTTATATATCCATTTTTTTCTTGTAAAATCATTCTAATATTTTTTGAAGCTTAATTAGCTACGAAAAAAATATGAAAAATCTTAAAATTAATGAATTTAGTTATCAGATGTTTCAATTTTGGATGTCAGGAGTTGTTGTAAAACACTACAAATGAAGTCAAGGTAAAGTATTAGTTTTTAAAGATAGGGGGTAAAGTGTACGTTACATTAGACAATAGGGGTATATTGTCATTAACCCTTAAAGATATGAAAAGGCGATAAATACCTATAAAAGGCAACAATGGTTTTAAAAAAATGATAAAAATTTGAAAAAATCGTCAAAAATGATTAAAAAAATTGATAAAAATTTACGAAAAGACACTAAAATTTATGAAAATGTGAATTTTTTTTAAAAAGGTGAAAACATTATTTAAAAAATTTTAAAAATGGATAAAATTTAAAAAGCTATTAAATTTAGCAAAAGGCGATAAAAATTTTTAAAAAGTCAATAATATTATTTAAAACAAGATAAAATTTTAAAAATGGATAAAATTTTAAAAGCGATAAAATTTTTAAAAAGTCTATAATATTATTTTAAAGGCAATAACTGTTCAATAAAAGTGATAAAAACAAAAAAACAAGCGATTTACAGTAAAAAAATGCAATAAATAGAAATTTTTTTGATAAAAGTCCTAAAAAAGTGATTAATAAAATAAAAAACCGAGTATATCAGTATTTTTTTAAGTTCGATTAGCTACAAAAAAAATATGAAAAATCTTAAAAGTATTGTGAAATGTGGTTGTCGGATGGTTTAATTTACCCATTTGCTGTATTAACTCCCTCTTACCAATAAACACAACTACTACTCCTACATTAATTCACTTCTCCATATTAAATCAAATTTCTCACATTAATTCTCATTCCTTTTTTTCATTCCTCCTACCATCTTCTTATTCTGTTAATACATACTACTATTTCTCTCAAATTATTTAATACTATTTTTTTTTTACTTTTATCTCATCTTAAATCAAACTCATCACATTAACTCTCTTTCTCTCAAAGTATTTACCACTATTTAATACTATTTTTCTTACTTCTATCTAAATTATTTACCACTAACATATTAACAACTATATTTACTGAATTTTTTAAATATAATATTACACATTATTTTATCTTTTTACACATTATTCCCTTTATAAACTAAACTCATTTACATTTACAACTGAAACAAGCAGGTAACCGGTAAAAATCTTTTACACGCTACTGTTTTATTTTTTGTCATTTTCTTCAATAGTTGCCTCAGTTGCAATGCAGAATCTCCCGTCTTGATTCCCTATTTAAGTTCATGATGAAATTTGATTCGTGTAAACATGGAAGCATCTTAAGAAATTTTAAACCTTATAAATATGATGTTGATTATCAAATCAAATATTATAGAGATATTGGGAAGAAAGGATAATATATTAATCATTTAAAGATGCCCACGTGATGAAAATCTATCCCATGATTGATGCACCTAAGAATCATCCTTAAACATTTTTAGGTTCATGTTCAAGCTTTCCCTTGGCCGGTATAGGAAGAAGCATCCGGCAGCGTGGGCGTTGCCGCTCGGGTCCTGCGAGAGCCCCTGCGAGAGCCGCCGCAGTCCACAGAAGCCCGACCCTGAGACATTCCCGGTGCTGGCCGCCCTGTTACCCGCCACATCTTCACCGATTTATCCAAACTCCCACTATACAATATCCAAGTCCCCTCCATTTCCCGGTCTCTCTCCACGGCTAGACACTTCACCGGTCCGGTATGCCCCGAAAAAACCGACAGACACATATGTTCGCTCTCGTTCCTCTTCCACACGTAAATCCCCATGTCCGCCGACCCACTGAACACCAGATCCGCCACCGTGGCCAGGCAGAGCACTGCCAGCTTGTGTCCCCTCAAAACGCCGCCGTCTTGGAAGTTCTTCTCTCGCTCCCAGAAATTCACCACCCCGTCCGACGACCCGCAGTAGACAACGCTCGATTCCCCGTTCACGGACAATGCCGTCACTGCGCAGTCTTGCTTGAGCAGCGTCTGGGAGAAGAAATGCTTCGTGCCTTTCCCCTGCATTTCCCTCCTCCATATCTTCACCGCCCCGTCCGCCGACCCCGTAAAGACCAGCCCGTCGAACCCCGAAACAACGGAGTTCACGGCGTCATCGTGAGCCGGCACAGATTCGAGGCATTTGGAATCGGAGATCCTCCAGACCTTGAAGGTCTTGTCCCAGGAGGCGGAATAAACCAGGGATTTGTCTTCGCTTAAACAGAGGCAAGAAATGGCGTCAATGTGTTTCAGCCAGAGACCGGTTCGGTTTTTTCTTACTTCTACGTAGCTGCTGGGTTTCATAGAGTGCTTGACGTAGTCCCGGAACGTCGGCAGGGTTCCGTAACGGCGATACTGGCTCTCGCTTTTCGTCGAAGCTCGCCAGACCCGAATCTTGCCGTCCTGATGACCGGAAAAGATTTTGTCCCCGGCGATCACGATGGCCTTCACCAATCCACTGTGGGACTTAAACCCAGAGAACTCCTGGTGATTCTTCCACACGCGAATGTTCTTGCTGTCGGAACCCGTGTAGAGCAAGTCGCCGGAGGCTGCCAGGGAATATATATGGCCTTCCTCTCGAACCAGCGATCCCAGAAGAGCGTTTTGATTGTCATCACCCCCAGCGGTGGAGGACGGCCGAGGAGCCATGTGAGTGGACCATGGTGATTTCTGGTACGGCGAGAGAGGTTCGTCGGGACCGACGTCGTAGTTCATCAGTGAGCCTCGGGAAACGTTCTCAGGGGAGCTTTCAGAGCTTTCGTCGTAGGATTTCTCGAGCCTGCCGAATTTTCGGCTGCCGGAGCTGGGATTGTTGGAGAAAACACGCGCGCCTCTTGATGATCCTCGAACGTGTACTCTCATCCTACCGAGGATTATCTCCGGGTTTGGAGGCGACCATGGGGGCGACAAAACCGAGCTCTGGTTCTGCTTATATTTGATTCTAAAACGTGTTAGCGAAGGTTTTGCTTTGGTTACGTGTTTTTTTTATGTTCTTGTTTTTGTTTTCCTTAGTTGGTTGCGCAGGGAAAAAAAAGAAAGAAAAAGAAATCATGAAATATTAATGCTTATGTGCCACGTAAGCTTTCTTTAACTCTCTTATTTTGTCTTTGACATGGTCATAACACGAGAAATTATTTGCTTAATTATCTACGCACAGGCTTGAAGCAAGGAAAATTTCTGAGGCATTTTCTTCATATTTGGAGAGTTGCAATACCCAGATAGCTACATTTGTCCCGCCACCACAGTTGGAGTGGGAATGGACATAGATCCCCTCCTTTTTCAGTATTTTCATAAAACCTTAATATTGATTTCAGTTACTTTTTGGTATGAACAAGTTGATGTACTTCTACTATGATTATAACTCTTTAAATCTTACACATTGTATTACTGATTATGTGTAACAAAAAAATAGCTACGTTTTTTACCATGGCATAGTGGACAAAAACTTTTGAGCAAAAAAAATGTGGGCAAAAAGTTGGAGAATGAAGAGAAAATGAATGGATAACGGTGCAAGCGTTGGTCTGGTCCTTTTTTGGATGTTGTTCAACTCTCTCTCATCTTTATAGCTAGAGAAACATTTTTCTCTCTTTTTTTACTTACTTATATACGAAAGGCATGGTCAACTCTTTCTTTTACTGAAGATAACAAGCTATTCTTAGAAATCCATCACTAACATAGATCAACGGAAATAATTAACCAAGGTAATTTTGTCTTATATTCTGAAGGTGCATTAATTAATGAAATGTTGCTCTTAATGAATTGAGCGCAATGACACAAGCTATTAAGTATGAGTTGACTTGGAAAAGTCTAAAGGTGAGGTGGAAATGTAAAGAATATGAAAAAAATCTACTAAGGACTTTCTAGAAGGCTTTTAACGGCCGAATGGCCTAACTGTGAATGTTGAAGAAATCGGGGTCTAAAATGAATAAATGGAGAAATTTGAAAGACTGAAGTTGTGATTTTCTCAGTGGTAAAATGGACAGCTTTGAAAGTTTAGGCACTAAAAAATTGATAAAGATAAAAAATAAAAAAGGAAAAGAAAGTTGAGTTGGTTGTGTAGGGAGTAAAGAACTATAAGTTGGCGGATAGTGAAGGATTTAGAGGTGTGGGAGGCTCAGTAAAGAAAGATAAAAGCAGGAGATTGTGTTTATGGTTGACGATTTTGACATCGTAACTATCAAATATGATGACACGGAGAGATCCTCGCAGTTGGAAAGAAAACTTTTCCAATCCTCCTGACGAATTTGGGGGGCTTCAGTCTGTGTGCCCGATGAGCACCTCTAATGATCCAGTCAAGGAACAATCTAAGTGTAGAAAGTAACAATCCCGGGAATATAAATAACACCAACCCTTCCAAAAATACGGGGTAGATGTCCTGCATTTGTTGGATTTTACTTGAGAATGCCTAAATTCTTGGATTGAGGTGCCGGCCAACAAAGACTTTATTATTGCTTTATTTGGATAATTTATTAAGAAAATGGGATAGAAGAGTAAAGCGTAAAAAATAAAATGAGTCATATGGAACAATAAGAGTGGTCTTCTCTCCTCCATCCCTTAAATTTTGTATCTAACCAAAAAAAGAGAGTAGGTAATTATCCCTCCCCTTTCTACTATTCCCCTCAATCCAAACAAGCTGTATAGGTGCCATTTAGATCCCCGGTTTTGAAAAATGGGGTAGAAAAAGGAGAAAGATGTTGGAGCATTAACTCCATGCCTACCCACATAAGTGAAACACCTCCACCAACGTTTCCTTCCACCTTACTTTCTAAAATGCCAAGAAAAAAAATCCCTTTTTGTTTTCCAAAAGATTGCTTTCATTGTTACGAGTCCTAGTTGATCCCAACCTTCTATAAATTGTTTGCATAAGTTGATCTCCAATTTCCTTCACCCCACCAAGCCATTCCACCTAATGGGTTTGATATTGCCCTAAGAAGATTTTGGCACCATTTATACCAAGCACAATTTACTTTACCACACCTATTCATAATCCAAATAAATGAAATAGACTGGATTGGATCTAAAAATTAACTCATTTCTCCACTTCCAAATTGCCCAAGCCGTGATGTTAAGAGTGGCTGCCAAGTATCAATCTGAACTTTCTTTAGAAATTACCTGGTTTGGAAGTTAAAATTTTTAATAAGTCTAAGCCTACTAGTACCTTACTAATGAATGGGCATGGAGCGGATTGACCCACTCCATAGAGCGATTCACCTTTACTCCACTTCTTTATGGATCAATCCACAACCTACTTCACTCATTTATGGATTGATCCACTACCCGCCCCACTTAACTTGTGGATATCCAATCCAAGATATTTTGATAAATAATTTAAAAAAATTGTAGCTATTTCAAATATTTTGTAGCAATTTTTTTCTTGTTTAGTTTACTGTTGTTTAGGAAAACAACATACCTATTTTTTTGTGAAAGAAGAGAATAAAAAAAAATGTAATATGAAAACAATCAGTACAATATTAACAACAATACCACACAAAGGTAAATCAAAACACCAACTAAGAGCCATCAACACATAGTTCCAAAACAAGAATGAATTGTGCCAAACTTTGTCACCAAAGCAAGCAACCAACTAATCCGCCTAACAAATCAAAAATATAGCCAGCGATGAAACAACAAAATTCTCAGCTAAACACACCTATATAGTTCAACAAATGCAACTACCAAAAGCATGTATTAAATACCAAATCATTTTTGTATCAAGCCAATGCAACCTTTTGTGCAAGTCTTGAAATCACAAACATAAAACCCAAGTCTTGAAATTAGTTGGTACCTATCTTTAACATTTGCTTTCTAGATGACAAATAACATGATCATGTTAATATTAAACAAACAATACACATAACACAAACTACAAAAAGGGAATTAAAAGTAACAAATAAAAATTACCTATTAATTATCTACAACATTCTAATCCTCATTATCACTATTATCAAATTTATCACATTCTTCAATATCTTTCAGAAAAATTTGGAGAGAAGAGAGTATTTTTTTCAATAGAACTACAAATTAAAAAAAAATTATTTGTACATAATAAAACAAAAAATTTTCAAATTAACCTAGCCAAAAAAATAATGAATAAAAAAAAATATTTATATACCCTTGTTCTTTGCTTGCAACCAATTTTGAATGTATGTCAATGCTTCAACCATAATAGGTTGCAGCTTATTACGGTGAGGACTAACCAATCTCCTACCTGTACTAAATGTGGACTCTAAAGCAACAATAGAAACAGGTATAACATAAATATCCCTAGCAATCTTTTGTAAGATAAGAAATGTTGGACCAATGATTTTTCATCCAAAAACATTGCAACTTTGACCTTTCTCCACTTCTACCTCGCCTATTCATTAAGGCATAATTATCATAGTCCAATAGAACATCCTCAATATTCTCTTCTTCATCAGCCAATCTAATAGATGAAGTGCTAGCAACAGGTGATTGAAACACATTCATTTCATACTCTCTTAACAAATTGCTACATATTTATACAATATTTTCAACTTCTTCATCAACATTTTCTTTTTCATATAACTTCTCACAGTAATATCTAAGCAAAACTATCTTATACCTAGGATCCAACAATGTAGCAACACCCATAATTCCTTATACATCTACTCCATACTTTTCATATTTGCCCAACATATTTTTTGTCATCTCAAAAATTAAACGACTTGAGTCCAAAATCCATCATCTTAAAACCAACCAAATCTTACAAAGAGTTGGAAAATATAAGTTGATTGTAGGATATTTTGTACTAGAGAATTTCTTTATAACTAGATGAAATAATTTTAATTTTTCTGAAATCAAAGCAGCTCTATCCCAATCAACTTCCGATATTGCAATTTTGTACCCCGGCTCAATGTTACGTTTTTCACATCTTTCAAAAACCTTCTTGTAGTTTATCACTATCACAAGCATCAAGTAGGTTGAATTCCAATGTATTTTATAATCAATCAACAACTTTTTATTCATTGGAATTTTTAATTGACGAGCTATCTCCTCAAATTTCTCTACTTTTTTTGAAGCAGTCCAAAACAAGACACCATCACATATCTTTTCTATAGAATCTTCAATAACATCCAAGTCACTATTGACAATAAGGTTCAATATATGTGCACAACATCTTATATGAAAAAAGTTTGCACAACATCTTATATGAAAAAAGTTTCTATTCAATGATAAAAAAACCATCACTAATTTTGCCAACCAAGTCTCTAACAACACCATCATTCATAGAAAAATTGTCAATAGTAATTGTAGAGAGCTTTCTATCAATATTCCAATCAACCAAGCAATCCATATCAAATGCTTCACAATCACATCTTTTGTATGTAGAGCAAGAACATATTCAAGTCTACATACAAAATATTTAATATACAATTCATAAGAAACATGCATATAAACAACCAGCTAATTAAACAAACTATTTAATATATTTACATGATGATGCGCTTTTTGTATGCTTTAAGTATTGTTTATGAAATGGGCAGTAACTACCATATACCTTTTTTTGTGATAGTCTAATGTCCACATGTCCGTTATGATAGCAATTCTCCCTTCATTGGTATCCAAAAAGTTGATAACATGCTTCTCAAAATCCTTGTGGAGTCTTAGAATGTCATGCCTTATTATTCTTCTAGAAGGCACCTTAAATAGTGGTTGCAAAGTGCTAAATTACTTCTTGAATCCAACATGATCAAAAATGGGCAATGGATACTCGTGTAGAACTATCATTTGAGTTAAATCTTTTCTTGTTGTCTTCTCATCAAAAGTGTAGTTCCCAATAGTCATTTTCCCATCAACTTTGGCTTAATTGTTGGACCTCATAACTTGATTCATATTAGTTTTGAATTTTTTATTTGGGCACCTATTCATATGGTTTTTTAAATGAGATGTCTCACTTTTTAGCCCATCGGCAAGTGATCTCTTGCAACCATTGCATATTGCTTAGCAATTTCTACCAACTTGTTTTGTAAAGAACTACCAAACATGAGACTTAAGTTTACTTTTACCAGTAGTATGCGTATCACTTGCACTCCCTATTGTAGTTGATGCTAATATCTCTTTTTCACCAATTGGGATTTGTGAGGTCAGATTCATATCATTGTCATTTGTTTGAGATGTGGAGTCCAAATCCATCTCCATTTCACCTGAAACAAAAAATGCTTGCTTCAAATAAATATAAAATAAAACATTCTCCTTATTACCCTATTATAAATAATAGGCAACGAACAACAACCAAAGTCAACATCTATCAATGAACACAAAATAAAAGACTTTTGTGTTTTAATCAATTTAGATGTATAGTTTGCTCACTCAGTCACTAGAAGTATAATTTTAGCTTTGCATTTAGATATGAATACTCATGCACTATTACTAGTAAAGTTTTAGATGCATATATCACCAATCAAAAAGTTGAAATATGTCATAGATGACAATCTGTTGAAACTAACGCAAACTTTATGCATGAACTATGAAATCTTTAGATGAATATATCATTAATCTAAACAGCATGTTGGGAAAATTATGATAAATAGGTTTAAGTCAATGCTTGAAGGCTAATGTTGCAGTCGACGAGTGATTCAACAACCAACTGCTACTTGCAAGCCAAAATCAGAAACTAAGACAACATATCATACAACAAACACAATGATCAAAGACTTGTCTTCTTTTTAATAGACCATAAAATCATAACCTACAAGAGGAAAAAGACTAATTTGGTTGAGAGAAATGATAGAAAGATATCCGTAGATGGCACAACAACAAGGCATATGAGGCATGCACTTTATCCATAAAGGCAGACAACTAACCTTACAAACCAAATAGAGAGAAGCAAAGGAAACAAGCCTAGTTTAAACCAAAAGTTGCAACGCGAATAACATGAACTATTGCAAATAAAATTAAGTAGACATTGACAACAAAGAAGCTATACAACTTATCTCTCTAACTCTCTAGTTGAAATATCAATGTTCTATAAGAAAAAGAAAGTCCATGATGAAAACAAAATTGTTTTGATTCCACTACAACAACTATCCAACAATAAGAAATGAAAAACTTACTCATTGAAGACAACTTTGTTAAGAACAAAAAATTGATGCACTATACCAAAAGAAGTAACATACATTAAATCAACACCAATGCAATGCCTTATTGTCAATGCCAAAGAGAAAGAAAAAAGAATATGTTCAATAGATTAAGACTGACCCACACAAAAAACATATTTTTTAACAACATTAATCTATCGAAAACAAAGATTCACTCAAGAAGCTAAGCGATCATACAATACTTACCACAAAAAATTATTTAATTTAGGAGGAAACTTCAATTCCCAAAACTCCTTACCAAAATCTATATATGCACTTCCATTTATTCACCCCCATTCCCATCCAGAAAAGAAAAAGTAATATAATATCCGGACTTCACCAAGTAAAACCTCAATCTATGCTTGGCACCAAGTAAATTTAACTTTAATATATCTTCAATAAAATATATATGAGATAAAGTACTAAGAACCTTATACTACCAAATTTTATGAGTGAAATAATAAATTTTTTTATAAAAAAAAAAACTAACTCAACTTGGCTTTGAAATAGTGAGCACCCAATGTAACCATTTGACTGATTATAAAATATAGACAAAAAGATTTAACAAAATATTAATTTGTATAATCATCCAACTCATAAACAATGATACAGTGGCAACAGTAATGCCAGCACTTAGATGTCCAAATGAGAGACGCAAAAAAGGCCCTAGACTAGAGAGCACACAAATTCCCTGCCTTAAATTTGGCCTCCCCTGCTGCCCCTGGCCGTCTCAGTCACTTGGGAATTAATTTTGTCCTTTTCGGCAATAACTGGCCTGCCTGTCTGCCCCATTAAACATTCCTACGCATTATCTAATTGGCACTTAGCTCTCGACTTTACTTTTTCACTTGTGCCTATGTTTTGCCTTTTGTTCCCTACCTTTCATGTATTTTCATCTTCTTCTCTCAAATCTACTTTTTTTTCTTCATATCAATTTTCTCTCAAATCCACTATTCTCTTTAGTCTCCACAAACTTCATTCTCTCCATAATTAAAACTAATCCTGAACAAAATAAAAGATGAAGCCCAGTAAGGCATAGATGGCAGATTCTCTGGTGAATTAAAGGAGGCATACAATGAGAGAACTTTAGTGAGATACATTGAAGATAAATCTTGGTGGCTTTCCGCCTTTCACTACTTTACACAAAACATTGTTCTTTAGTTATAGGAAAATCAGAAAGCTTTCTTTAGCAAACCTTAAACTCTATATATAATGGATTAAACCCAAAAACAGAATGAGAAAAACAAAACACCAAATCTTGAAATTACCCGGTGGAACTGTGGAAAAGTGGAAGTGTTGGTGGATTCACTAAAAGACGAGTCGACACAGCAACGAGATAGAGTTGGGCAACAAATTGGCGAATCGGCAAACACAACGAATCAACGAGGGGAAATGACCCAGGATTAGCGGCTCGCCTGAATAAACAATGGGAGAAGACAGAGGATCAGCAGCTAAAAGCCATAGCGATCTTGACCTTAAGATTCACTAAAAGATGAGTCGACAACAATGAGACAGAGTTAGGTAACGAATTGGCGAATTGGTGAACATAATGAATCAATAAGGGGAAAAGATCGAGGATTAGTGGCTTGTTTGAATTGGCCAAACACAAAAGTGGCGAACTAGCAAGTGAAACACACCAGTGAAATGATGGACTATTACTCAACCAGTGCTCCATGGAGCTCCAAACTCAACCAATTTCTTAAAACATCATAAATGGACCATGATCTGACCCGCTTCAAAATTGGTGGTTCATTTAAAAACCCTGCTCCATTAAAGCGGGTCAAATTGGAGCTTCATTAATGCAAATCTCCATGCCCATCCCTACCCCCGTTTGCCACCAGCCAAATATTATCTCTATTCCTTCTCAACCCTACAAAAGATTGCAAAATTCCCCATGCTCTCTCCCTCTTAGATCCCTTCTCCAACTCCAAACCCATCTTCATTCATCCCCTTCCCAAATGCCTATCTCACAAATTTTACTCTGTTTGTTTAATTAAAGCTAAAATAGCCCAAGAAATCTAGTTTTAAATGTTTCACACCTCTCCAAAATAACCTTCAAGAAATCTATCTTTCGACCACTACCTAGTTCCTAGTAAAAGCCCCTACAAAAAGAGGAGACAAATTTTATCTTTCTTCTTATAACACTTAACAGTACCCCCCCCCCCCAAACCTGACCAACTTTATTATTACCCAAAATCCCATCTAGCCTTCTTGACACCATACAAACTAACTATAATTTTCCTCCAATAAGTTTTTCCCTCATTATAAAACCCCCACTACCACTTTCCCAGGATGGCTAGATTTTTTAAGTTAAGGCTACCCACACTCAACCCTTTGACTCTTGTTTCGTGATTAATTTGTTACAAGCTACTCAAGTTATTTTCTACCTATCACATTAACCTAAATTTTTCCAAGCAACTCACAACACCTGATGGAGCTCAAAACATAGAGAAAAAGAATAGAGGGAGGCTAGACAAAACCAACTTTATTAAGGTTAACCTTCCACCCATAAAAAGTATGTTTGACTTCCACACACCTAACTTTGCTTTGCATTTTTCTACTGGAGGCTTCTAGGAATCCACTATTTTCAAATTTGAACTTACAAGGATATCAAGGTATTTAAATGGGGGTTTCCTTATGCACAATAGAGTAAATCTGCCACCTCACTCAACTCCACATCACTTGCTCCAACTCCATATATTCTGCTTTTGGACATATTGGCTTTAGAACCATGCAAGTTCAAAACATTAAGGAGTTCTTTCTAAATTAGTCATATTTGCACAACTCTGCCCTCTAATAAATAGTGTACCTTTTGCAAACTAAAGATGAGTCAAGTAAAGATGTTCCCTGGGCTTGACTGACCTGGGACAAGCTCGGCTTGGCCCACTAGGCCTGGCTAGGTCAAGCTCAGACACATCACACATAATTTGAAAAAAGAAATAATAATTTTTAAAAGGAAAACACTACCAATGGTGCAAATTTTATTAATATAAAAGTCTAATGAAACTTACAAAAAAGATGGAAAAAGCCTTACAACTGGAATGAGAAAATGTTCTAAAAATAACCTAAAATAAAACCTAAGATTTGTACTACACAGCATAAAAAAATCAAATACAATCTAAGAGTTGTATCGAAAAACCTAGGATCTAATCTATGTTTCTTCATTGTCTTAGACCTTCTCATCGAAACTCTTCTGATCTTACTTTTAGAAGACAGTAAGACCCCAATCACGGTTGCACACACAAGCCTCTATTCTGTCTAGTGTCAACATTGCCTATTTCTCTAAAATAACTCATTTGTTAGTGCTGAAAGCGGACTTGGATGTGATGATGGAGACTAGTACCGCTAGAAGCTCCTTGGCAATGATGGAGAGAATAAAAAATCTGTTGCTTTTCACTTTCCAACATTCAAAAATATCATCCTCACTTGTCTTAAATGATAAATGAAGGTAATCATCTCCTTCCGACAGGTCAGAGGATGAAGATCGAGGATGCTTGAACAGCCATTTCGCCAGGTTGAATGGTGTTCATAAAGAGGAGGAAAAAGCACCAAGAGAAAAAAAGTAGTGGTTCTTACTTTATCTTTATGATGGGATGAATACTCCTTATATAGCTTACGTAGGTGCTCGTTTGTTACCACCTCATAAAATGAGAGAATTACAAGTGTGTCATAATGGCTACAAACCATTATATTGTGTAATTCTCACCATAGTGATTGAAGTGTGGGGGGTAAAAGGCATGATCAACACCTCCTTAAAAGTGTTAGTGTGGGGGGTAAAAGGCATGATCAACACCTCCTTAAAATTGTTCCAAGTTGGTAACTTGGCCCCCAAGAAAAGCCTAAAGGATTGTTTGTTTGTCAAGCAACCTATGGACTTTTTTGTAAAGTTTTGGAAATTCGGGTACTCAATTGCAAAACTCTCAAGAAAGAGACTTGGAGAGTTATGGGAAGGATATAAATGGTATGAAAGTGCTATTGGAGGACCAAATTACTCATGGAAGACAAGTTTGGACAAAGGAAACACTAAAGGCAATAAGGACCTAAATGTCCTAGTGTAAACCTTAAGGTGTTCAAGCTTTTGACTTAAGTCTAAGGGTAGAATTTTGGGGTTATCCCACCATGGGGGAGGCAGCCATGACTTGATAATTAGTCAAAAATGTTGGGCACATGTGTACCAATGATTTTAAGAGAAAGAAACCATAATTAGTGAGAAGGAAAATGACATAAAGCAAGGTTAAGCTTGTTAAGTGTGTTTTGGTGCCCTTAAGCTCATTTAAGGCCATTTAAGTGGCCAAATTACTTATCCCTCTCTCATTTTCGTCCTCCCCCAGCCGAAGAACACATCCATACTTCCTCCACAGCCACCATACCTTCAAACTTGCAATTGATTGAAATTGAAGGCAAAAGAAAGCAATTGGAAGCAAACTAGAGCTATTTCTTGCATACTTCAAGGATCAAGCTTGATTTTCGGCCTACCCACTTTGGTAAGGGTTCTCTTGCTCTCATGGACTGTTTTCTTCAATTTTCAAACATCCATGGAGCTAGGGCTAAGCTTGGAAGAGAGCCATGAGCTTGATGAACCAAGCTTAGTGAGGGGAGTGCACTTATTGAAGGTTTTGTGACCTAGTGTCAAGTGCACAGTGATGGCAGTGAAGTGAGGGTTTCTAGAGCCCAAAGTTAGTACTAACTACTGTTAAAATCCTCCTAAGACCAAGCATTAGCTTGAGGAGGGATTCCATAGTGATTTGGTTATGTTTATTATGTGTTTTATGGACTAACCTATGGTATATGCCGCTGCCACATTTCATGTGTTTGTTGTTTGTGTTTGGCTGCTGCATTTGGTAGCTATATCTTGCATATATGCATTGTGGTTTTTGTGTTTTAGTGTCTTTGGATGCAGGTTTTAATGAGGATCACATTACCTTAAGAAACCAAGTGTTACCCTTACTAAGTTTCTCAATGAAACTTACTCCCCTCAATTCTGTCACTTCAGGTCCAGCAGAAAGATTACCTTCAAAATAACCTTTTTGGTTTGAGTTTTGATCTGAAATTTCAGGTACATGAACTTCCATATGTCTAGTTGTGATCTGGAAATTTTTGTGATTTTAGGAGCACATTTGGTATTTTTAATGGTAGTACTTATTGTGTTGTGCAGCAGCTGTCCAGCATACTATTTTTGGAGTCCATTGTGTCTCAGGACCTCCTGTAACCTAGGGTGCGTATTTAGCTGAGTTAAGACCATATTGTAGTGAATGTATGCATGTACATGTAGTGTATGTAAAATGAGACAAGTATGAGAACATTTGAGTAATGTTTTGGCTATGTAAGTGATGTGGTGCAAAGCTGCCTAGTGTGAATGATGGGCTGCTTACTTGTAAATTCTGTTTTGACCACATAAAGTTGTTAAAAGAAAGGGAATGTAATTCATATGTGTAATGGACATATATGGGATAGACTTGGAGGCCTTTCCCCTTGTGAATGAAGTGTTTGCATGGTTTGGAAAAATTGTATGGGCAAAATGGTCCAAAAGTTACCAGAATTTTGACTCTGGACCTAAAGTTTAATATCTCTCTGTGTAGAATGAATCTTGGTATGAAATTTTGGACACACCTAGAGGACATCTAGAGGGTTAACTGGGATTTGGAATTTATGGATTTAGATCCGTGTAGCCAAATATATGATGTTGCAAAGTTGGCTGAGTTACTGTTCATTTGGTCAGAATTTTGTAACCAACTTCAAAAATCCATAACTTGGTCCATAGGTGGGCTATTGATGTAAAAAAAAATTATTTGGTTTTCTATAAGTCTATACTTGATAATGGAGCAAATAAAACAGGGGGTTATGAGGCTAGAATGATATAGTTTATTAGTGGAAGTTACAGGTCCAGTGGCTGGTCACTAGAATTTAACAAGATTGCCTAATGTGTGGTAGTCAAGATTAAGACTTGTGCTACTGTTTTCCTTCTTTGCTGCCATGGTGTGCATGAAATGTGAATATGTGTGTGATGGTTGGACCAATATGCATGTGTTTACATAGTGCCCAAGAGGGCCACTTGGGTATGCACATTAAGGGTAGTGTTCTGATGGCCTACAGAACATTACCAATCCTGGGAGTATAAATACACAATTTTGGCACCATAATTGGATTACCCCAGAGTGGGTAACATCGTTAGCCTTAACAATAATAACTAAAACACTTATATCTTCATTTTTAAGAAGTTTAGTATCCCTCAAGTAAAAACTGTGTACCCAAAATTTTAACAGTCGGGTCAAGTGCAAAAGCAATTTAAAAGATGGAGGAATGTCAACAAAATATGTAATCCACTTATCTCTCATGGCTTGGATGGTGTCTTTTAAAAACTCATTGTCTTTGTGTTGTTTGAAACATAGATGATGTTTTACATCAAAACCTTGTGGACTGTGAGATAGTAAACACCGAAAAGAGAAAAAAAGTTGCCTCATAAAAATACATAGCAATTGGCTAAGTTTAAAACACTTTTGCCACATCTCGGCCGTGAAAACTTCATTACTAGATTTTAGGTTAAAAAATATTGCCAACAGAGCTGCATATGAGTATGCATCTATCAACATCTCATATGTGAAATTCCATAGTGTCAAGTAGTCAAGTTCAAACCGTTTTCAAGAAAAAAAGTTTGGTTATTTTCAAGATTTGAGAAAATTTGGGCCTAAACATCAAATAATGTAATTTAGAATGAATTACAATGATTTTCGTCTGCAAAACCTCTAGCCCTTTTAGGACACATAGATTCAAAATGTGACACAGATATCTAACATGGAAAAAAACATCGTTTTGAGAGGGTTTCAAAAAATTACTACATAGTTCACAGGCGGAAAAATCATTATTTGATGCATTATCAACACTAACGCAAAAAACTTTGTTAGCACAGTAAAAGTCATGTAGTACACCTAAAATACATTAATAAATATTGTAGTCAGTATGGTCAAATCCCATGCACTTAAATGCAATACAATAATACATTTTTCTATTACCTAATCTAAATCAATCCAATGGGCAACAACACAAAAATAGTCCTTAGGAAAAGTCCACATAGCACTAGTGGAACCAACACAATGATTGTGTGCAAAAAAATCTGCTTGCAAATTCAACTTTCTAGCTTCATACATCTTAAATGCTTCTCTTCTAGCAATTGTCCTAGATGTCTTTTTAAAAGTCATGTTTAAGTTACATCTAATCCAATTTTTCAAATAGATATCCTACAAGTGGAAATGAGCTGAGCCAAGTCCTAAAACTATCAGGCTTAAAGCTCGGCTCGGTAAGGAATGGCTTAGCTCAAGCTTGGACTTGAGTTCAACGAGCTTGAAAAAAGTGGTTCAAAGCTTGGCTCAACAAAGTTCAGGCTTGGCTCAGTAGCTTGATAAGCTCAATGCTCAAATTAAGATTTGAGCTCGATTTGAGGAATTTATCAAAATTTTCATAACAAACAAAAAATTAAAAAAACACATACAACGTACATAGTTATATAATCAAGTCTAACTAAACATAAAGTTAACTAGGTGTATTTAAGTTCAACGATCAACATAATTAAGTCCAACTAAACATAATGTTAGCTAGGTGTATCCAAGTTCAACGATCAACATAAACAATATCAAAAGTAATAGAGTATAAATGGCAAATTTATGATCGATTTGCTCTTGTTTGAACCTATTTGTCAAGCTCCATTCTCATCAGACAATTGATTGCCCTGCACAAATAAAACACATTTAAGACAAAAAAAAATCTATTTCTTTTGTGGGAAGTAGGAACAACCTAATTTCTAACCATGAAAAATAAATACGTATCTTTGACATCATGTTTGTTGATCCATTAGCAATACATTGACCGTTTTAGCACGAGATGTATTACCAAAAAAATCTAAGCTGCAAAAATGTGTTGTATTTTCAAGAATCAGGCACTTTATACTCAATAAAATTGACCCTAACATGAAAATGATGCTACTAGTAAATCAAATAACACTCAAACATAGGCACTGAACCCAATTCTTTGGCTCTTAATTAAAGAAGTGAAATTGTTCATTAAAACCCAACTTTATTGCATTCCAGGAGCCAAAAAACACTGAATATAGTCAACATTGCATAAGAGCTTCAAGAATTGCAAAATTAGCAAAAGAAAACACAACCAATAAAGATCCAAATGGAAATGTTTTAGCACAATATGACACTCAAACACAGGCATATAATTCCTTCATCCTCAAATATAGCAAGTACCTCTTGGATGTCACATACATAAATAATTAGCATGTATAAGCACAGGCACATAATTTAGCATATATATAAATAACAAGCTTGAAAAAGTCACCTTTTGGATGTCATATACATAAATAACTAGCATTACATTTTAGATTGGTGGATTGATTACCACTGATTGTTTCACTCCTAGAAAAAATAATAAAATTAAAAGCACATTAAACAACATAATGGTATATAATTAGTTTACTCACTTTATTTTTTTCCTCACACCGCAGAGGTTTCTAAGCCAATCTCGTTCACAAAGTAATACTTGCACGATTTTAATTGAAAGCGATGTACAATATAAGTTGATCAGCTAACTTATAGCACTAAATGATGCCTCAAAAGCTACTGTAGTTCTTTGGATTGCCAAAATGTCACATCCCATCTTCAACAAAACATGATATTTTGTTGTATTTCCTTTCCACCATTCTAATACATTAAATGAATCATCTCACCCTTTTACACAAATTTCACACATATTTGAAAAACACAACTCCAAATCAATACTTTTGGGCTATTCTGTCTCCTCTTGCTTCACGTATTCTTTAATTTCTCTAAAATCTTAATCCAGAAGAAATAGTGGTCATGGAAGACTAAGGAGAAATAGCTGCTTCATGTCCCTAATGATTCCTTTTATGCACTTCTACACACTCAATTTAAAGCTCTTACAAAATATTATTCACCTTTTCAATATTAGCATGTGCCTCTGCAGGAGAGTATATATTAGGAAAACAATAGTCTACAACCCTCATCTTTACTCTTGGATCCAAAATAGTAGCAATAGCAATTAGTATATTATACTTTCCCAATATTTGTTAAGCTTCTTCTTCATCTAGGCAACCATTTCCATTATAAAGGTATTTTCATCATTTGCCCAAACATCCAAGAGCTGTTTTACTTTATAAATTTCATAAAGGAACAAATTTGATAAAGGATAGTCACTTCTAGATATGATACTTGTAATATTGGAGAACACCTCAAAAATTTCCAAAATGATCTTAACCTTATCCCAACCCTTTTTTGTTGGACAAGAACTATAAACAGATTTTTTATGTTGAAATTTTAATAACACATTTTTTAACTTGTAGGCACAAGCCAACATGTCATATGTTGAATTCTAATAAGTTTTGTAATCAAGTACAAGCTTCTTAGTTGGTAATTGCAATTGTTGAAAAATTTTAAAAAAGGTTTTCAACTGTGCTTCACTATAATTAAAAAAGAAACATTATCCCTTATATCCTAGATTGCAAATTTAATCTTGGCCAAATCATCTTGGATAATCAAAGTCAGTATATGTATACAACACCACACATGAAATAATTTTCTATCATACAACTTCTTATTGGCTTCAAAATTTTCCTTCAAATTCTTGATAGCAATGTCATTTGCTAAAGCATTATCAATTGAAATTATATAGATTTTGTTCTCAATGCCCCACTCATTTAAAAACTTGGAAGATGTATCTAAAATGACATCATTAATATGTGAATGAGAAATATTAACAAAATTTAGCACTCATTTATTCAACTTCTTGCTCAAGGTTGACAAAATGGGTAGGGATTACCATATACCCAATCTTTTGCTTCTTTGATTCCCATAAGCCTGTTGTCAAACTAATTTTTGAAACTTTTCTTACATGGCCTTCACCTTCTTCTTTTCATACTTATATACATTCTTGCAATCACTCTTCAAAGCAGCACAAGCAATTTTTTTAAAATAAGGAATTCCTACTTTATTATGAAATTAAACCGTTCTTCATCAACAACTGAGGAAGAATGTTCATGCATCAACATTCAATAACAAATGACTTCTCTCATCTTCATGGGATCATATTTTTCATCTGCTATAGTTGGTGCAAAGGCTAGATGGTTAGCATTAACCTTTGTATTACTTGGTTAAAAATTAAAAAGTCCTTGTTTTTTCAAATGCAACTTCCATATAACATAACTATTCATATTGATGGCCTGGGGCCTCATCGTTGTGAGTCATGATGACTGTTGAAGAGACTTCTAGGAGGAAGAACGCCTGGAAGGTGGATCGCCCCAAGGAGAGTACCTGAAAAGCTGGTAAACAGGGTTAGGAGGCCCCCGGAGTGTTTTTCCGAGGGGGAGCCTCCGATGCCCAAGTCAGTGGTGGCCGGAAAAAGGAGAAAGTCACTAGCTCAAAGAGAAAGGCAGAAAAGTCTCGCCTGGTATTTTCTCAGAGTGTGGGAGCTGTATCTCCGGCCTACCAACCTCCTGTCAAGTATTTATTTCCTGTATATATAGGAATACCTAGCCCGTTCAGATCATGACACGTGTGCGGTCGGATGCTCCTGAACTTCTGGGCGTAGGGGACAGATAGTTGGTAACCAGCTCGCCTCAAGCCTTGTGCTGAGACGGGCCATGATGTGATTCTGATGGCGTCTGCGCGTCAGGGCGGCTTTTTACGTCTGTGGTGGGACGTGTCAGAGGCTTCCTTAAATGCTTCCTTAAATGCTCCTGCCGTACTCCCGAGGTCCCTGGGCGAGGTCGTCCTCTAGTTCGGACAGAGCCTCTTCGGGAAGGATACCCTCAGTTCGGGGGTTCCCAGTTCCAGGGGGTTCCGCCTTCGGGGATATCATGTTCGGGCAGCAATGTCTGGTGCCACTTTTCCGAAGGCGCGCTGTTCACAACCTTGGGGGGCGAATAGAGTCCTCAAGTTTTACTGGCGTGCCGAGGCTCAGAGCTCTCCGGCTATCTCCCGAGGTGCATGATTCCACCTGTTCCCGGGAAGCGCCAGTTCTTCTGGCCATTGTTGTGGCAGGGTGTCCGGCCAGATTGAGGCGATAGCCTTTGGCTATCACATGCCCCCCTCTGGAAAGCCGAAGTGAAGACTTCGGTTTGCATCTCTTTCCGAGGTTGTCGTTGGGAGTCTTGTTGGGAAGCATAACCTGTTCCGAGGTCGCACCTTTTGCCCGAGGGTCTGGGCTGTTCGGCCTTGGCCTATTCTTTGGTGTCTCCGAGGCAAAGCCTGTACCGAAGATACACCTCTTGCCCAAAAGTCATGGGCTGTTCAGCCATAGCCTGTCTGTTGGTGTCCTCGAGGTGGCCTGCTTTTTATTTCTGCAGGTCTGATGGCCAAGCGTGTCAGACTGAGTGGCGCGTCTCCACTTTTCAGGGATGTCAAACGACGTGTCCCAATCAGGAGGTGTGTCCCGGTTTTCCAGGGACGTTTGGGGAGGCATGTCCCCTATTTCTGCGCAGCGGTTGACACGCGGCTTCTTGCCATTGGAAGAGAGACGCGTCATTTACAGAGGGCGCGCCTTTTCGGGTGCAGCGGGTAGTTACGGCGACGATTCACCTCCAATGGGTACTTATGATCTCTTTTCGGCTACCCACCTTTTGGCCTATAAATAGCCCATCCCATCATAAGTCCCACTTACTGTTTTTCTGCTCTCTCTCTGCTTTGCCCTCTGTTCTTGCGTTTTATCTTGCTTTCTGTGGCGAAGCTTCTTTAATCAGAGCTTTTCCTACCAACTTTCACGACGGCGTCCTCAGGCAAATCTTTTGGTGGGTTTTGATTTCCAGAGTACTCTGATTCCTCTGTTTTTCTGAGTTTTTCTAGAAAACTATTGTTTTTTTCCAAACTCGTCTTCTGTGTTTTTTCTGGAAACTATTTTCTTTTCCATCTCAAACTCTTTTTCATGTCTACGATGCCTGTTCCCGAGAGCTGGAAACCTCTTCTGGCCCATCCTTGCTGTACCACCCCCGAAAAACTAGAGAGGTGGAAGAAAAACTTCTTTCTTCCTTCTTACGCTGTGACCAGGCTGCCTCGTTCTAGCCATTTTGCTTTTTCAAACCGCGGCGACGAGGTTACCGTCTTCCGAGCCCAACTGAAGGCCGGACTTCGGTATCCTCCCCCGAAGGTGGTTTGCGAGTTTTGCCAATTCTATGGCATTGCTGTGAACCAGCTTCCCCCGAACGCGTACTGCTATTTTAACGCCTACCTCTGCATGTGTGGCGTGTTCGGGATAGAGCCCCACTTCATCATTTTCATGCAGTACTACAAGCTCTACGTGGTCCCGAAGGGTGGCTTCTATTTCCTGCTGCCTCGGGGATCCGGGAGCAAAAAATTCACCTTCACCTTCGACACGAAGGATAGCTGGCGGGGGTGGCAGCCTAAGTTCTTTTTCCTGAAGGTGGATAAGAGCTGGTCTGATGTCCCGACCAGATGGGCTCAGGGAGTGCTGAACGCGGACGTCGTTGATCCGAGGATGCTGCTGACCCCACCGTTGGCTTCCGTGTTCGCGGATTTCGACGCCCGCATTCGGGCAGTCGCTGACTGGGTTCCCGAGGTCTCTCCTCGTGCTCTTTACCCCTTTCCTATCAACTGGAGGTTGATGACCGAAGAAGTCCTTCAGGAGCTGAAAGTGGTTAAGGAGCACAAGACTGACCTCAATATGCCCGCTCCCGCCATCGCCGGGAAGGACTCCTGGCTGGTCAAGCTCCTTAAGGGGGAGACTTCTTTCGAATCTTTTGCCGAAAGTGAGTAATCTTCCACCCCTTTATATCTTTTCCTCGGACTTACGCTGATATTTCTTCTCTTTTTCAGAGATGGGCAATGGGGCTGCCGCCTATTACAAGGCGCTCTTTTCTGGCCAAGTGGAGAAGGGGGAGCAGACTAAGAAGGCGGCTTCCCGAAGAAGGAAGTCGACAGGGGCGGGGCCCTCGGCGAAGCGAGCTGGGAAGGCTGTCCAGCCTCCTCAGCCAGAGTTTTCGGAAGAAGAAGCTGGCGAAGAGGCTGGTCTTGTTGAAATTTCACCGGCCGAGGTCCCCGCTACTTCCGCCGAGGTGCCTCCTCCCGACCTCGAGGCCCCCAGAAACACTGTAGTGGTAGAAGTACCTACTGCCGAGGAGCGGTATCGGCAGAAGGGTAAGGGTCTTTCTTCCGAGGGGCCCGAGGATCTCGAGGACACTGTCTCCGAGGTTCCTCCAGGTATGCCTTCAGTCGAAGTTCAACTCCTTTGCTTTTCGTGAATTTTTCTTCTACTCCTAACTTCCTTCTCACTTTCAGAGGAGCCTCTTACTGCTGGCTGGAGGGCCATTCATGAGAGGAAACGGGCCCTTCGCGATGCCAAAATCCCTGAAGGGAAGATCCCCTTGGAGCCCTTTTGGACAATCACGGAGAATATGAATTTGTTCTCCGACGATTGTCCAAAAATGACAAAGGAGATTTGGAAGGGGATGACCACTGACGCCTCCTTCCGGGCCATTGCGGCGGCTCACCCGAGGGATAATACCCTCGCCGCAAAAGTCACCGAGCATGCTGCTCAGGTATAGTCTTTACACTCTTTTTCCTCAATTTTCTAAGTGTTTAGACTTGTACTAACCTGGACTTTTGCCTTGCCGTAGCTGCTGGAATACGCTGGTTACCTCCGACCTCGGGTGGCCAGAGAGGCTGCCTCCAAGGATGCGACTTCGCGGGAACTCAGTGAAGCGAAGGCTTCGCTTGCGAAGGTGGTCGCCAGCAACCAGCGGCTGACAGCGGATTGTTCTCAGCAAATCGCCGCCGTTCGGGAGGAGTTCTCGAAGAAGAGAGAAGAACTTGAAAAGGACTCCTCCCGGAAGATTGCCGACCTCGGCGACCAAGTAAAGGGGCTGCTCGCCGCCAACGGAGATCTTGTCAAGGACAAGGCTGTTTCTGATAGTCTTGCGGCGGGGTTGACGGATGAGAACAATGCTCTTCGAGCCGAGGTCAAGGCTCTGAAGAAGGAGTCCGGAGGGACGCTGGGGATAAGCGAGCTGGAGGAGGAGATTGCTGAGCTGAGGGACGAGCTCAACGTCCTTGGCGTTCAAAAACATACTTCTGATCAAATGGCCAAGGTCGCCTTTCAGGACGGCTTCTGCCTTGCTCGGCACCAAGTCCTGCAGAGGTTCCCAGATTTGGACCTCTCTTTTCTGGAGGGCCTAAATATTCCTGAGGGACCTCGGTGGCAGTGGTCCAAGGTCGAGCATCTGAAGCTTCCTGGTCTTCGTCCACCCGGCTCTCCCTAGTCTGCTTTAGGGCTCCTCTTATTTTTCTCCTTTGTGCTCATTCTTTGGGCACTTCTTTTGTAAGGCAGCGTTTGCTCTAAATGAACAATCTTTTGGCTAAGTCCTTTCTTGCAAGTTTCTTCATTTCCACTGTCCCGAACACGTTTGCTCAAGAGACTTTCGGAAAACCTGCAACCAAAGAAACTTTTTACCTTCCTTTGTCCCGAGTGTGCTCGCTCAAGAGACTTTCTGGAAAGTTTGTAAAAATTTGGCTAAGTCTTTTGCAGGCTTTTTGTTCCCTTTTATCCCGAACATGTTTGCTCAAGGGACTTCGGAAAACCTTCAGCCAAATTTTTCTGTCTTCCTATTGTCCCGAGCATATTTGCTCAAGGGACTTAGGAAAATTTTCACGAGATTGCTCATTTCCCTTTTTCCCGAGCACGTTAGCTCAAGGGTGTTCGGAAATTACCTCTGCTTTTGTTTTGGTGTGTACCTTTGCGAGATTCTTGCTTTCCCTTTTTCCCGAGCATGTTCGCTCAAGGGTGTTCTGAAAATTTTCTCTGCACTAATTATGCCGAGTACCTTTGCAAGATTCTTGTTTCCCATTTTTCCCGAGCATAGTGGCTCAAGGGACTTCGGGAAGTCACATCTGCTTTTTTCGTGGCGAGCACCTTCGCGGAATTCTGTCTTGGACAATTTGGTATACTTAAAAATTTTTCTCAAGACCATTCTTCTCCAGACCATTCTGTACTTAGAATATTTCTTGTACAATATATCTCCTCCGCTCAACCTTAGGCGTAGAATTTTTTCAAGGCGTCTGAATGCCAAGTGTTTTTCAATTCTACGCCTTTGGCGTCGCCAAGCTTGTACACGCCTTTTCGTACTTCGGCGAGAACCAGATAAGGTCCTTCCCAATTTGCGCGAAGTACTCCGTGAGATGGCCTTCGGGGTGCAAAGTCGGCCTTTCGGAGAACGAGGTCTCCTTTTTTGATTTCTTTTGGCCTGGCTTTTAAGTTGATAGCCGCGGCCACTCTTTGCTGGAAAGCTTTTCTTCTCAGCTCGGCTATTTCTCTGTGTTCGGCCACAAGGTCGAGCTTAGTTCTCAGACCGAGGTCGTTTCCGCCTTCATCAAATACTTGCACCCGTAATGAAGGCTGAACTATCTCTATTGGGATAATGGCCTCTGTTCCGAAGACGAGTGAGAAGGGAGTTTCCCCTGTGGCTCTTCGTGGCGTCGTTCGGTAGCTCCACAATACACTTTGGAGTTCTCCTGGCCATTTCCCCTTAGCTTCCCCAAGTCTCTTTTTCAGGCCATCTTTTATGGTCCTGTTTGATACTTCCACCTGCCCATTGCTTTGGGGGTGAGCTACTGGGGCGAAGTGCATCTTTATTCCGAGGTCGCTGATGAATTCCTGGAATCCTTTGTCTATGAACTGGGATCCATTATCAGCTACTAGTACCCTCGGTATGCCAAATCTGCATACGATGTTCTTCCATACGAACTTCTGCACTTCTTTTGCCGAGATAGTTGCTAGTGGTTCTGCCTCTACCCACTTTGAGAAATAGTCCACTGCTACCACGCAGAATTTCACGCCTCCGGGCACTGTGGGGAGTGGCCCAATAAGGTCTATACCGCAGACTGCGAAGGGCCAAGGATAGTCTGCCGACGTTACCATTTCCGAGGGTATCCTCTGGATTTTTGCATGTCTCTGGCAACTACCGCACTTCTGGACGAACTGCCTTGCGTCCTTTCTCAGGGTAGGCCAGAAGTATCCTTGGCGGAGTATCACTGCTGCAAGGGCGTCAGTTCCAATGTGCGAGCCGCACATGCCTTCGTGAACTTCTTCGAGGACCATCTCAGTATCCTCTTCGCCCACACATCTCTGCAGCGGATTTGCATATCCTTGCCGATATAACTCTTCACCAATCAGGAAGAATCTTCCGGCGCGTCTTCGCAGTCTTGCAGCATTGCCGGCATCTTCGGGAAGCTCATTCTCTGCGAGGTATCTCTTTATGGGGTCCTTCCACCCTGTTCCCGAGGTCGTTACGCTTAGCACGGAGATGCTTGGATGGTCTAGCACCTCAGTGTATTTTTGGACTTCGCTAAGCAATCTGCCTCAGTGTTATTCCGCCGGGGTACATTTTCGATCCGCACGGCGTCAAACTCTTGGATGAGTTTTGTTACCAGCTCGTGGTATTTTGCCAAGATTGGGTCCTTCGCCCCATAATCTCCTGCCGTCTGCCGAACTACCAGCTGGGAATCGCTGTGAGCCCTTAAGTTTCTCACGCCAATCTTTCTGGCCAAGCGTAATCCCGCTATGAGGGCTTCATACTCAGCCACATTATTGGTGACCTTGAAGCTGAACTTGATAGCCTTCATCACCTCTAGGCCTTCGGGTCCTCTGATAACTATTCCAGCTCCCTGGTGTTCGGACCCCGAGGCTCCGTCAACATGCAAGGTCCATTCTGGCTCACCTTCTTTCGGATCTGAGTGGTTCTCCTCAGTGGTGGGTATTTCGGCGATAAAATCTGCCAATGCTTGGGCTTTTATGGCCTTCCGAGGCTCATACGTGATTTCGTGTTCGCCAAGCTCTATGCACCACTTGGAGAGCCTTCCCGAATGATCAACTCTCTTCATAACATCCCGTAGTGGTAGACTACTTCGGACGATGATGGGGTGAGCCTGGAAATATGGTCGCAGTCTTCTTCCTGCAAGCACCAAGGCGTATATAGCTTTTTGAAGCAAGGGGTACCTGACTTCGGCGCCATGCAGGGACTTGCTGGCGTAGTAGACCGACCATTGTTTCGGCCCTTCTTCTTTCACTAGGACCGAGCTCACGGCCTTTTCTGTGACGGCGAGGTACAGTACGAGGGGTTCTCCCTCCCGAGGTTGTCGCAGAGTCGGCAGGCTGGCCAGGTAGACTTTGAGTTCTTCCCAGGCCTTTTGGCAATCTTTGCCCCAAGGATAATTGTTTCTTCCGAGGTCGCCTTCCATCTTTGCTGCCTTTGTGAGGACTTTGAAGAAAGGTCTACACCTATCTCCGTACCTGGAAATAAACCTGCTCAGAGAGGTTATTCTTCCGGTTAGTCTCTGCACGTCTTTGACTGTGGCAGGAGTTCGGAACTCAAGCAGAGCCTTAATCTTCTCAGGATTGGCGTCGATGCCTCTTTCGGATACCATGTACCCAAGGAATTTTCCCGAGGTCACGCCGAAGATACACTTCTCGGGATTAAGGCGAATCCCGAAGGCTCTGAGCTTTTGGAAGGTTTCCTCCAAATCTGCAACGTGGTAGCCGGGCAGCTTGCTTTTGACTATCATATCATCAACATATACCTCCATGTTTCTCCCCATTTGGTCCTTGAAGACCTTGTTCATCAGTCTCTGGTAGGTGGCTCCTGCATTTTTGAGCCCGAAGGGCATTCTGACATAGCAGTACGTTCCTCCCTCGGTGATGAAGGCAGTTTTCTCTTCATCTTCGGGGTCCATCCTTATCTGATGGTAGCCGCTGAAGGCATCTAGGAAGCTCAGGAGCCCGTATTCGGCCGTTGAATCTACCAGTTGATCTATTGGGGGGAGGGGAAATGAGTCTTTCGGGCAAGCATCGTTCAAGTTTCTGAAATCAATGCACATCCGGAGTTTGCTGCTACCTTCTTTTGTGGCGATGACCACGTTGCTTAACCATTCGGGGTATTTTACCTCCCTGATAACTTCAGCATCCAATAGGCGCTGGACTTCGGTTTTCACGAAGTTGCTTTTGTGGGCTGAGATGCTTCGTTTCTTTTGCCTGATAGGTTTTGCTTCCGGGCTTACTTTGAGGCTGTGCTGTATTATGCCAGGGTTCACTCCTGGCATGTCTTTCGGCGAGTAGGCAAACAGATCTTTATTTTTCAGCAGAAAGGATACAAGATTTTCCTTGTCACCTTTGGCCAAGCTCTTCCCTATTCGGGTAGATTGTCCTGGGACAAGATCTACTGCTTCCGTTTCTGCTTCTGCGGGGTCTCCTTCTTTGCCTTTCTCCTGCGCCTTTGCCTCCACCGTTTGTGTAGAGTTGTTTGCCGGAGCCTTTCGTGCTTTTACAAACACCTTTCTTACCTCGGCTTGGTCGATGAAGACCTCTGCATCTCCATCCTTGGTGGCGAATGTGACAGTCAAGTACTTCACATCGGGGCGAATGTGCAGGTTCCCTTGAGTCTGCCTTCCAAGGATGGCGTTGTACGAAGACGGGACATCCATGACGATAAATCTTGCCATTGTGGACGCGTACAACTCAGCTGCTCCGTCTACCGAAGTGCCTTTCATCATCAAGGGGAGGTCGATCCATCCGAGGACGGGTAGTTCGGATGGCCCAACGCCGAAGGTGGGCGTGGTGACAGTTTTAAGCTCGCTGCTGGAGATGCCCAAGCTCGGCAGTAAGTGCGAGAATAGGACGTCAGCATTTGAGCCATCATCAAGCAACACTCTCTTGACGTCCCAGTTCCCTATTCTCGCCATTATCAGCAGCGGGTCATCGTGGGGGAAGACGACGGTGGAGCCATTTTTGCGAGCCAGTTTCTTTGATGGACTTTGATACTCCATAACTGCAATTTCTCTGGCCTTCCGCTTTCTTTCCGAGGATGGGAGCCCCGTGGTGATGGTTTGGATGACCCCTACTGGAGGTGGAAGGCGCCTTTTTGGACTTATGTTTCTCCGCCTGTCGGAGTCATAGTCCTCGTTTTCGGCCCTCTCTTCCTCCTCTTTTCTGCCTTTTGGGGAGGGCATCCGCAGGTATTTGCGAAGTTGGCCCTGTTTGATCAACGACTCTATGTACTTCTTCAGCTGGAAGCAGTCTTCGGTGTCATGACCGTGGTCGCGATGAAACTGGCAGAACTTCTTGGCATTCTTCTTATTATCGGCGGCCATGGCCTTTGGCCGCCGAATCTGCGTCCCTTGCCTTTCCAGCGCCATGAGAATGTTGGTCCGTGTCGTGCTCAAGGGCGTGAAACTTTGAGGTTTCCTTCCTCGCATTCGTCGTGGTCGGCCTGTGTGTTCAGAAAGATGCCGAGCTTGCTGACTGGACCCTTCGGCGCGGTGATGATCAGACTTCGGCCCCGCCATCCTCAATTCCTCGGCTGTCATGTGCTGCTCTGCCCTTCGGTAAAATTCTCCGAGGGTCTCCGGGGGGTCCTTTGAGAACTCGTAGAACAGCTGTGAGTCACGCCGAAGGCCCCGTGTCATAGCGAGGATGCGGATTTCGGGCCGGAAGTCCGGGACGCTGAGTGCTTCCCTGTTGAATCGTTCGACATAGTCTCGGATTGTCTCTCCGTTTCTCTGCTCTATGTCGAACATCTGTACAGGCATTTTGGCCGTCGGCCTGCTCCCAATGAACTGCTGGGTGAAGGCTGTGGACAACTCCTGGAAGTCAGTGATAGTCCTTGGGGGCAAGGAATTGTACCATGCTGTTGCTGGGCCCGTGAAGGTGACTTCGAAGCATTTGCACATGGTAGCGTCATCAGCTCCGTGCATTATCATGCTCCGTCTGTACTTCGTCAGATGGGCCTGTGGATCAGTCCGGCCATCATAGATCTCCAGCCTAGGCACTCTGAAGTCGCCTGGCATAGCTGCCTCAACGACGGCGCGAATAAACGGGGAGTCATCTTCGCATAATGCCCCCGACAGCCTGTCCCAAACGGGTTTTCTGGCCACTTGCTTCTCCACTCTGTCCAGCCGTGCCAATATCCTTTCCATAAGCGTAGTGGCGCTAGGACCATTTTCGCGGGAGGGAGATCGACGGCGCCTCTTCGGGGAGCGAGTTCGGCGCGGAGGGGTCAGGGACCTCGCCTCGGGCGACGAACTGCTTCGCTGTGAGACTCTCGGTCGCTTGGACCCGGTTTGTCCCACAGGCCGTTTCCCGAGGGCTATATCTTCTGTGGATGATTCTCCGCGAGGCTCTCCACTTCCTGAACTGCGGTATGTAGACTTGGGGCTTCTCTCCCGAGGGCGTGCTGATGAGGAGGGTTTCTGGGCCTGTGACTGCTGTGGCCATCTTCGGTCGATCTGCTGAGTCATTTCAGCAACGACCGAGCGCTGAAAGTCCCTCAAGAAGCTCATGGTGATTACCAGAGGGCGGTCTTCCTCGGGCGTAGAAGTCTCTGGGAATGTCTGCTCAGCGGCCGGTTGTATCTCAGGCGCGGACGAGGACCTTGGGAGTCCCTTGTCCTTAGAACGCCGAGTCTCAACGACGGCGATTTGCGAGCGGTTTCCCTCAGACGGCGCCAAATGATGGCCTGGGGCCTCATCGTTGTGAGTCATGATGACAGTTGAAGAGACTTCTAGGAGGAAGAACGCCTGGAAGGTGGATCGCCCCAAGGAGAGTACCTGAAAAGCTGGTAAACAGGGTTAGGAGGCCCCCGGAGTGTTTTTCCGGGGGGGGAGCCTCCGACGCCCAAGTCAGTGGTGGCCGGAAAAAGGAGAAAGTCACTAGCTCAAAGAGAAAGGCAGAAAAGTCTTGCCTGGTATTTTCTCAGAGTGTGGGAGCTGTATCTCCGGCCTACCAACCTCTTGTCAAGTATTTATTTCCTGTATATATAGGAATACCTAGCCCGTTCAGATCATGACACGTGTGCGGTCGGATGCTCCTGAACTTCTGGGCGTAGGGGACAGATAGTTGGTAACCAGCTCGCCTCGAGCCTTGTGCTGAGACAGGCCATGATGTGATTCTGATGGCGTCTGCGCGTCAGGGCGGCTTTTTACGTCTGTGGTGGGACGTGTCAGAGGCTTCCTTAAATGCTTCCTTAAATGCTCCTGCCGTACTCCCGAGGTCCCTGGGCGAGGTCGTCCTCTAGTTCGGACAAAGCCTCTTCGGGAAGCATACCCTCAGTTCGGGGGTTCCCAGTTCCAGGGGGTTCCGCCTTCGGGGATATCATGTTCGGGCAGCAATGTCTGGTGCCACTTTTCCGAAGGCGCGCTGTTCACAACCTTGGGGGGCGAATAGAGTCCTCAAGTTTTACTGGCGTGCCGAGGCTCGGAGCTCTCTGGCTATCTCCCGAGGTGCATGATTCCACCTGTTCCTGGGAAGCGCCAGTTCTTCTGGCCATTGTTGTGGCAGGGTGTTCGGCCAGATTGAGGCGATAGCCTTTGGCTATCACATATGTCGACCAACAAGTGATGCGGTTCCACCTTTCTGTCAACAATAAGATAAACCACAAAAATTGCATTTAACAGACGTAGCCCCTTTTGGATTTATTGCTTTTGTAAATGTTATCCAAATTTTGGATTTGGCAACTCTTTTATTTTTATCAAGTGCTTCATCAAAGCCTTTACCCTTATTACCTTGCTCATCATTTTTATCAGTAATTGATTTATCTTCAGGAATATCTATCATTTCCTCTATATGAGCTTGATCAATATCAATAGTTGTATCAATTTGATCAACATCTCCAAGAAAAGTCAGTGAGTTTGAATCTTTAACAGATGGATACTCACTTGCTGAAGATGACTTACTGTAACATAAAGTAGCATTGTCAAACAATAGAATAAAATTTGTCCAAGTAATTAGCAACAAATAAGCACAAATCCAAGACAAACAACATTATCGAAAGTTGGTTATTTATTATGTGTTAAAGTTTTTTGTCCGAGTGTCAACCAATATTCAAAAAAATAATCTTGCAGCTGGAGTTCATCCAAGAGACCTTGAAAAGTAAAAAAGCCAGATGTCTCATATTCTAAGGCTAGTTCTTATCCATCTTTGTGAGTGGTATCTTAAAAAGTTAAATGAAAATGTTTGTTAATCTTCTCACAGCAATGTGCTATCCTTTACACGTTTTATTTCCTGTGCCTCTTTCCTTTCTTAATTATTGTTCTCTATCAATATATAACATTATGGTTTGCTTTCTCCAACACAAGTTCGTACAATAGAAAATGATTGATAAGAACTAAAAGGGTCAATTTATTCTTGTCTTATTGGATGATGCATCACTAAATGAGAAATTATTTCAACTTCTCTTGAGGGAGAATATTATTCCCATCCTCCCTCTATAATCTTCATTTAACACATAAAAAACATCAAAGTTTTTTTTCCAAGATACTTATGGCTATTGGTTAGTCTTGTTGAAAGAATTTGTGTTGTTGACATTTTTCCAATATTAGGTCTCAGTAAATAGAAAAACAGAAAGTAGTATTAATTTTAGAATATAAATATTTGAGGTTGCAATTGTTAGAAATTCAACCCAAGCTCTTAGGCCACAAGTAGTCTCAACCCTCACAAATTGAAATTAAGCAATTATGAGTACATTATCAAACAAAATGATGAATGCCAATGAAATTAGGGAATGATTTAAATCTAACCTGATTATAAAAGCTTGCAAAGTAGGTGGGAATATGACTAAATGGCATAGAAGAGTGACGGAGCAATGGAGCAATGGAGTTATGAAACAATAGTGGAGCGTCAGAGTTTCAAAGCAGCAGCAAGCATCTCTCGATTAGTGGTGATAGAGTTTTAAAGCAACGATGAGTCTCTTGATTGACGGAGTTTCAAAAATATGGTAGAGCAATGAAGTTCCGGAGTGGCGGCTAGCGTTTCTCAATTGACAGTAATGATGACACAACGAACATAGGTAAAGTAAAAAGCCAAGATATTGGGGTGGGGTGGGACTAGGATGACAATAGAATTGGGATAGGATTTTAGGTTTAGCTATATTAAAAATAAACTTAATATGTTTTTATATTAAAATAACACTAAGCTCGTTAGGTTTGATAAGAGTCCGAGTCAAACATACCCAGGCTTAAAGCTCGGGTTGTTACAAGTTTGAGCCTAAAGCTTGGGTCAAAGCCCGACTCAAGGCTTGTTAGGCTAAGCTCAATAACAAAAGAATTGAACTCAAGCCCAAACTGTTTGATACATGGCTCAACTAAGTTACATGTCTAGGATATCCTTAGCTTATCTAAACGATTTTTCAATTAGTATCATCCAATTAACCATGCTTTCCCTACAATCTTGATGGTTAAATTTAAAAATACCTGAATTGTCAGTCATGCTTTCAAGCTAAGTTTGTCCTCAAGAACTGGCCTGGGCGCCTGGGTAATGCATCTGATGGTTGTTCCTAATATGTCATTGTTGTGTCTCGGTCCTAAAGTTGACCTTGTGCGCCAATTTCGTTTCACAATGCAAACACTTTACAAACCTCACATCTTTTTACCAAACCATCTTGAAATGCTCCTACATAAATGATTGGAGATAAAATATACCTTCTATCTCCTCAGGGAGTTAGCTTTGAGGTGTCGATTGTGACCCATCACCTCCTTGTGGATCCACGGTTATGGGACAGTCTCTTGGACCTCCACATCATCATCAGCCACTTTCTTCTTGAACTCCAAATCAATATTTTTCCTATCAACGTTGGCAGCTTCATCAACCTCTTGGATGTTGTCATGAAGCATGGTCACAGTGTCCTAAATTTCTTAACTTGTAGGCTCTTAGGGACTATGATTCCACTTAGTTACTATCGGCTAAACATTACTTGTAGGTAAATTAAAATAATTTACGTGCACCTAGGTTCTTTTCCTACCTTGCAAGAAGATATGCATGCGTTTACCCTAACGATGCGAATAAATAAGTAAACCATTTGTCAAAACATCCATTGAGCGTTCATTTAAAACAAACTTAAAACATTCCAAGACAACAAAATACTAGTTACTTCAACTTCAATTAATAGTTTTTGTATACTCTAGAACACTAGCAACCACCTAAAAGTAACAAAATGGTTTAACACCACAATGTATCCTAATAGAAGCAACATCTTAGTACACAAGGCACTTTACATATACAAGACAAAAACCCTTAACTAAGATCCTTTACTTGAGCCCCACCTTCGAGCTATTAAGCTTCAAGTACAAGCTCTTTCCTTATCCTTGTGCACCACCTATCCTTTGTACCGTAAAGGCATAACACTTAGTTAGTACAAAGCTTAACTCACAAGTAAACTTAGAATCTCAAGGATTCTGAGGAATAAGTTCCTACAAAAAGAGAAAACTTAGCTCACAACTATCCATTAGTTGTTAAGCCCGGTGTTAGAACCTGTACAACAAACTTAAGGGAGTGAGTACATGAATATACTCAGTAAGGGTCCCTTAGGGTACCTATAAAGAAAATAGTAAGCAAGCATGCAATATGGCATACAAACAAACAAGCAACCAACCACCAACCAGCACAAGACCAACATAAAAGATATGCAATGCATTAATGTATGATATGTGACATATACAATCCTCGGGACTTCTTACACCTTGTATGTCTTATTCTTGCCATGAGCTTAAATGGTGAAGGTACTTGAGACACTGGCTCTCGTATCCCGAATCCTTTACCTCCCTTAAGTCCCACTTACGGGTCCTAATGTAAGCCCTCGCCTACTCTAAAAACTTACCCACCTTATACTTAACTTATTGTTCAAGGTAGTCAACTAATGTCGTCCAACTTGCCAAGCCTTTAGAGCTTAACTTAGAGCTCCTTAATGGCTTACTTACCAAACAACGTGGTTTGTTTGGGATCCCCTTAGGTTTCTTCCTTATCCCCCCAAAGGTCTAAGACCTAACTCTTGAGCCAATGAAGACTATGAAACCTGACTTAATCCCTCTAGTGCCCCTTTGACAACTTGAGCACTTATGCCCTCTTGCCACCCCCTTGCCACCCTACTTAGCTCTACCTTAACCACACCATTTAGCTACCACTTAAATAATGCATAATTCGCAACTTAGGAATGAGTCTTAGACCCAACTGATGCTATGAAACATCTTAGAATAGCCTAGGAATGATAACCAAGAGATTGAGACACTCTTAGGATGCCCTGAGCTTGAGGGACTTATGCCTTGGCAATGCCATCGGTGATACATCACCAACGGCATCAATTCTGGAGTTTCTTGGAAAATCGTCAATGATGCATCACCAAATCGCATCAACATAGAGATGCATCGCCATCAAGCATTGCCATGGTGACACGTCGCCAATGCTATTCTAGCATTACGCAACTGCGTGTGAACTTGCACGAAACTTGCTCACACTTTCAATCCCCAAGGCCAATTCACATGGGTCTTATTTCTATTTTATTTCCACATGTAATGCAACATTTATATACATTATTTGAGCTAAATTAATTTGAACATTTACCTCAAATTCATCTACAAAGCAAGAACAAAGCACAAGCACACTTGAGCTCAACTTAGCTCTCTTGAGTTCAGACCTAAAACCAAAATGATATGGCACCAAGAACCTCAAATCAAGACCATCTCTAGCTACTCAAACAACTTACAACTAGCTCAAAAAAAACCAAGAAGCTTACCTTCGGTTTCAAGCTCAAAACAAGCATCAAAGAGCTAGATTGAAGCTAATACACCAAAAACAAGTTGGAGGCTTCTTGGATTTACCTTGGGACCTTCAAATTTGATGGAAACTTGAGAAATTGAGGTGCCTTGAAGCAAGAAATCTAGTGGGGAGAGGGAGCTACGAAAATGGGAAAGAAACAAATGGGTAAAGGAAGTCAAACTTACCTAAAATATCCTAACCACCTCACTAAGGCATATTTCTTGATTTCTTACCTCTTAGGCCTCAACTTCCCCTTTGTTTCACTTTGGACACTAAACTCACACCCAAAACCCTCCCTCATTGGTCCCAAAAAAATCCTTTTGGACACTTAAGCCACTTAAGACATAAATGGCTCATTTGAGCACTCAATGCAATTTTTGCACTTTTCTTTCAAATGATGGTTCTAATGGCTAGGATAACTTATGGTCTGGACTTAATTAGTTAAAATTCTGTACATGAACCTAATTTCATCAAAATTACAGTCAAGTCACTCACTTGGGTCAAAATTACTATTTTGCCCTTTTAACTTTTAAGTGTTAAATTATACTTAGGAACTCACCCTTACTTAAACTTAGCTTGTCTTTCTTGCTTAGTAAGATGCTAACTTAAGGTACTTAGGTGAAAACACTTAAACAAACATACTTACCCAGTCAAAATCCATCATTGACTAGGAGAGTCACAACATCCTCCCCTTCTTCAGAAATTTGGTCCCTCAAATTTTGACTTAATAGGGTGAACTCACTTAGATATTGCCTTTGCATATCTTGCTCGGTCTCCCAAGTGGCCTCTTCCTCCCCATGGTTAGACCATAGTACCTTGACCTTTGCGATCCACTTTGTTCTTAGTTTCTGGACTTGACGGTCAAGAAACTTGATGGGTTATTTTTCATAACTTAAGTCCTCTCTTATTGGAATAGCGGATGAGGTTAACACTTACTCAAGGTTCATAATGCATTTACTTAAGGAACTCACATGAAAGACATTATAAAAATAGGCCAAACTTGGTGGCAAAGCGAACCAATAAGCCACTTTCCCTACCCCTTCAAGGATTTCAAAAGGACCAATATTTCTTGGAGCCAATTTACGCCTTTGGCCAAACTTAGCCATCCCCTTCATCGAGGAAACTTTAAGGAGTACCTTGTCTCCTACATCAAACTCCAAATCATTCCTTCCTACATTGGCGTACTTGGCCTGCCGGTCTGAGGCAGCCTTGATCCTTGATTAGATCAACTAAATCTTTGCTGTGGTCTCGGCAATGATTTTCGGGCCAACAACTGCTTTGTCTGCCTTATCTGCCCAACAATGAGGTGTCACACACTTACACCCATACAATGCTTCATAGGGCGCCATCTTAATAGCTTCTTGATAGCTATTACTATAAGCAAACTCAATCAATGGCAGGTGTTGGTTGTAATCCCCTCTAAATCCATCACACAACTTTGCAACATATCTTCCAAGGTTTAGATCATCTGCTCAGTTTGCCCATCAGTCTAAAGGTGATAAACAATACTTAGGCTCACAGTGGAACCCATAGCCTTTCGAAAGACATTCCAAAACCGTAAGACAAAACAAGGATCTCTATCTAATACAATCCGATCAGGGATTTCATAGAGTCTCACCATTTCCCGGATATGCAACTAGGCCAACTTCTCCATGGTATAAGTAATCTTAATGGGGATAAAATGTATAGACTTTGTTAACCTATCTACCAACACCCAAATTGAGTCATGCTAACTTCTTATGTTGGGCAACCTGACACAAAAGTCCATGATGATGGATCCCCATTTCCTTTCTGGGAAGGGTAAATGTTGCAACATTTCTGATAGCTTTTGGTGCTCTACCTTCACCATTTGACAAGTAAAGCACTTAGACACATATTCATATATGTCTCTCTTAAACTTTGGCTACTAAAAATGAGTTCTAAGGTCATTGTACATCTTATTCACACCACGGTGAACACTAAGCTTACTCGTATGTTCCTCTTAGAACACTTGTTGACTTAGATTACTTAGCACATAGAGCCGGTCCCCAAAGTAAAGCAACTCATCCTTGTACTAAAATCCTTTCAGTACAATACCATGTCTTTCCTTCCCTAAAACTTTCTTCAAGTTTGGGTCATTTTCCTGAGCTTTCTTAACCTTAGTTAGCCATGCTGACTAAATCTCAAGGACTACAACTTGAGTCATTTCCCAGTCTTGCCATGTTTCAAACAAGACTAAAAACTATTCCATAACAAAACTTTCTAAGGTAGTAGCTACTTAATCTATGGAAAAAATCACCCTAAAATACTTACGACTCAAGGCATTGGCAATCACATTGCCTTTACTAGAACAATAGTCTTTCTAGCAATCGTAATCATTGATATACTCGATCCACCTTCTTTGCCTCATGTTCAGGTCCTTTTGAGTAAACAAATACTTTAGACTTTTATGGTCCGTAAAGATCTTGAAAGACCTGCCCATAAAGTAGTGTCTCCAAAGCTTCAAGACAAACACAACAACTCCCAACTCAAGATCATACACCGGGTAGTTCAACTCGTTAGGCCTTAACTGCCTAGACCCATATACAATCACTTGCTTATCCTGTATTAACACACATCCTAATCCTGTCCTAAACGCATCAGTATACACCACAAAAGTTTTATGCAGATCTGGTAGGATCAAGATGAGAGTAGAAATTAACCTCTTCTTAAGCTCTTGGAAACTTTCCTCACACTTAGAAGTGCAAGTGAACTTCTGTACCTTCTTAGTCAAGGCATTCAATAATGAGGCTATCACAGAAAATTACTTAATGAACCTTCGGTAATAGCCTGCCAACCCAAGAAACTTTGAATTTCAATTATAATTGTTAAGCATTTCCTTTCCACCACTGCCTTTACCTTTTCTAGGTCAACACTTAGTCCTTGAGCATTTATGATATGCCCAAGGAAAGGAATTTCACTTGCCCAGAATTGGCACTTACATAGTTTTGCATAATGTTGGTTATCCTTAAACACTTGCAAAGCCATCTTTAAATGTTCCTCATGTTTGTGGGGAGTCTTAGAGTACATCTATATATCATCAATGAACACCTCAACAAACTAATTTAGGTAGGGTCTAAAAATCTGATTCATGGCATCCATGAAAACTGCTGGAGCATTGGTCACTTCAAAAGGCATAACTTTATACTCATAATACCCATACCTAGTCCTGAATGCAGTCTTTGGGACATCCTCATCCCTTACTCTTATCTAGAAATATCCAGACCTTAAGTCTATTTTGGAAAAGACCTTTGCCCTCTTAACCTATCAAATAAGTCATCGATCCTGGGCAATGGGTATTTGTTCTTTACAGCCACTGCATTCAGTTTCCTGTAATCTATATGCAACCATAAGGTTACAAGCAGCACTGAAGCACCCTATGAGGAAACACTTGGCCTTATAAAGCCCTTATCAAGCAGCTTTTCTAACTACTTTTTTAGCCCATCCATTTCAAGTGCTGATATCCGATATTGGGGAATGGAAATCGATTTTACCCCAGGCTGTATGTGTGTGAAGAATTTAATCTCCTTAATTAGAGGTAATCTTGGGAGGTCTACAACAAAAACTTCTAAAAATAGATTAGTTATTGAAATTCCCTTAAGTTGCTCCTTGGCTACTACCCCATTCAGTGAGTAAGATATTTCCTCACTCACAATGGGAATGGACTCCATCAACTTAAGGTGCAACCTCTTGGCACTACTTGCCAAACTGCCCGTGCAAGTCACACTTACCCTTGAGGTAACTTTACAACCTGCACAGTCAATCTAGGACTTATACCTACTTAACCAATCCATTCGAAGGACAACATTATAAGGGATTGAGGTCAAAACCCAAAGGCCACACAAAAACCTATAACCCCCTAACTTCAAATAATACCCCTTAACCATTTCATTGGTGAAAATGATATTCCTCCCAATAGTCTTGATAAACCTCATCTCATCCATCAAATTCCTTTGCAATTCTAACTTGACAACCATGCCCAAGGAAATGAAAAAAATAGTAGCACCAGTATCAAACAGAATCTTAATACTATCATCTTATACATTAAAGTTACCTTGCATTAGTCTCCTCCTGGGTTAGGCCTTTTGCCCGACAACCTTGAGTGTACTGGGACCCTTGGCTCAACGGCCTTATCCTTGGTTTTTGCCTCCACCAACTCCTTTTCCAATGCCAAGGCCTTTTGAACGACCTCATGATAGGTCAAACTCCAATAACAATCAAGAAACTCCTCAACTCCACCTTAAGTCCATGAATGAACTTCTTTGCCTTAAGTTCATCCTTCCCAGCCAAGTGAGAAGCATACCAGAAAAAGAGAACTAAACTTTCTCTTATACTCATGGACCATCAAGCTTTCTTGAACAAACTCATTAAACTCTATCCTCTTTTGATCTTGGGCCACCTAACTATTGAACTCATTCCTGAATTCCTTCTCAAATTTGGTCCATTCTAGCTCTTTGGGCCTTTGCCCGGGTCTACCTTCATTATAAGACTTAAGTCTCTCCATGACATCTTTCCACCACAAGGAAACCTTGCCTTCCAAGAAGAAAAGCACCAAATTCATGTTAACCTTGTGATCCAACTTCATGTTTTCAAAAATTTCATTAATTTGGTACAACCATCCTTCGACAACATCGGAATCACCCACACCATTGAACCTTAGAGTGTTGATCTCACGGCATATCGAAATGCCCATATGGACCTGAATAATAGGTCTCCTCCTCCTTCTATAAGGATGGATATCCTCCTTATCCTCTTCTTCACTATCCTCTTTGAAGTTCACTTGAGCATGTTCATTCACTTGCTCTTAACCTTGCACTTGCCCTTGGGGTAGGGGATTTCTCCCCTAACCTTGGTGCACTGTTGGGCCTTGGTGCACTTCTGCCCTTACCTCATTAGGGTCCTCCATGGTCTCATGTCTGTTTGGAGGTTGAGCACGCTCCTGAAGTAGGATAGTCATGCCATGTAGCATCTGGCCCATAGACTCATTGAGCCTCTAAAACAAAGAAACACCACTTTTTTCATGTCTGCCCTATTAAAATCACTAGTTCCCATACCAAGAGTCTGAGCCTTAGCAGCACCACCTGATGTAGTATTAATCATGATACCTGCAACCAAAGCCAGAAGACCACAACCAAACCCAAAGCAACTTATAAGCAATACTAACTACACTTAGCAAAAAGAACACTTAGATCTTAGTTCACTTATTGCCTTTACTAGTGATGCCCAGCGGCATCTTCGTAGGGTGACATTGAGACTTGTGGAGGGACCTCTTGAGAGGGAGACCGCCGGGAGGCCAGATTGCCCAGGGGGGCGTGCCTGAAAAGCTTAGGAAACGAAGGTTAGGAGGTCCCCGGGGTGTGTTTCCGGGGAGGAGCCTCCGACGCCCAAGTCAGTGATGCTGAGAGAAAATGGAGGAATAGCACTAAGAGGCTTGGTGGGCTTGCCTGTTTGTATTTTCTCAGAGAGGGAGAGCTGGATTGTTTGCCAAATGTTTGTCTGCCGTTTGCCAGGGCTTGTTTCCTGGTATTTATAGGAATGTCCAGCCCGTTCAGATCGTGACACGTGTTCGGTCTGATGTTCTCTGAATTTTTGGGCGTAGGGGACAATTAGCCGGTGGCAAGCTCCTTGAGCCTTGAACCGAGACAGGCCGTGATGTGACCTGGATGGCGTCGGCGTGTGAGACCGCCGTTTGAGGCGATCTGTAGCGTCTGTGGTCGACACGTCAGAGGCTCCTTAAATGCTCCCGCCGTACTCCCGAGGTCCTTGGCCGAGGTCGTCCTCTAGTACGGACGATGCCCCTTCGGGAAATATGCCCGCAGTTTGGGGGGTTCCCTAATTCAGGGGTTCCGCCTTCGGGGGATCTTCTTCGGCTTGCACTAGCGGGTGTTTCTTTTCCGAAGGCGATCTGTTTAGTACCTCGGGGGGGCTAATAGTATCCTCAAGTCTCCTGACGTCCCGAGCTCGGGATCTTCGGCTTTGCTTCCGGGGTGCGTAATTCCACCTTTCCTTGGGTAACGCCAGGTTTTCAGGCCGTTCTCCCGGCAGGGAGTTCGGCCAGATAGAGGCGACAGCCCTTCGGCTATCACATGCCCCCCTCTGGAAAGCCGAAGTGATAACTTCGATTTTGCGGTCTTTCCGAGGATGTTCTTTGGGAGTTTTTCAGGGAGCACAACCTGTTCCGAAGATGCACCTTTTGCCCGAGGTTATGGGCTGTTCGGCCATAGCCTGTCTTTTGGTGTCTTCGAGGTAACCTGTTCATTTCTTTTTGCAGGTCTGTGTAACGTCGCATCTTATGACTAGGCGTGTCAATCTAAGCGGCGCGTCCCAGCTTTTTAGGGATGTCAGAGGGCGCGTCCCCTATTTTGGAGCGGCGGCTGACACGTGGTACACTGTCATTTGAGGGGAGTCGTGTCGGTCACAGAGAGCGCGTCTTTTCGGGTGCAGAGAGCAGTTATGGCGACGGTTCGCCTTCAAATGGTACTTATGACGCCGATTTGACTAGCCACTTTCGACCTATATATAGCCCATTCCATCATAAGTTCCCTTTTTGCTTTTGCTTCTGCTCTTTTCCCTGTTTGCCACTGCTTTTGTGCTTTCTCTTGCTTTTTGCGGTGGAGCTGTTTTAATAGAGTTTTTCTGGCAACCTTTCACGACGGCGACTTCAAACCCAGATTTTGGCAAGTCTTTTGGTGGGTTTTTGTTTTCCAGACTCTTCTGATTTTCAGAGTTTTTTTCGGAACTTGTTTTCTTGCCTTTTTCCGAACCCATTTTTCTGCAAATATGCCTATTCCCGAGAGCTGGCAGCCTCTTTTATCTCATCCTTGCTGCACCACCCCCAAAAAACTGGCAAGATGGAAGAAAAAGTTCTTTCTTCCTTCGTATGCCGTTACGAGGTTGCCTCGTTCTGACCAATTTTGCTTTTCAAACCGTAGTAATGAGGTTACCATTTTCCGAGCCCAACTGAAGGCCGGACTTTGGTACCCTCCTCCGAAGATGATTTGCGAGTTCTGCCAATTTCATGACATTGCCGTAAATCAACTTCCGCCGAACTCGTACTGCTATTTTAACGCCTTCATCTGCATGTGTGGCATCTTCGGGATAGAACCCCACGTTGTTATTTTTATGCAGTACTACAAGCTCTTTGTGGTCCCGAAGGGTGGCATTTACTTCATGCTACCTCGGGGATCTGGGAGCAAGAAATATATGTTCACCTTCGCCACCAAGGACAGCTGGCGAGGGTGGCAACAAAAATTTTTCTTTCTGAAGATGGAGGAGGCCTGGTCGCATGTTCCGACCAAATGGGCTCAGGGAAATCTGGAGATGGACGTCGTGGATCCGAGGATACTGCTAACTCCGGAGTTGGCTCCTATCTTTGCGGACTTCGATGGCCGTATCTGTGCTGTCTCGGACTAGGGTCCCGAGGTCCCTTCGCACTCTCTCTACCCCTGCCCAATCAATTGGAGGTTGATGACCGAAGAGGTTCTTCGGGAGTTAGGGGTAGTGAAGGAGCACAAGACGGACCTCAAGATGCCAGCTCCTTCCATCGCCGGGAAGGATTCCTGGTTGGTGCAGCTCCTTCGGGAGGAAGTTTCTTATGAAACTTTTTATGAGAGTAAGTTATCTCTGACTCCCGTTATTATAGCTTTCATCTCGGACTTACACTGATGCTTTCTTTCCTTTTCAGAGATGGGCGACAGCACTGCTGCCTTCTACAAGTCCCTCTTCTCCGGCCAAGTTGAGAAGGGCGAGCAGACGAAGAAGGCGGCTTCCCGAAGGCGGAAAACCACTGGTGCTGGACCTTCGGCTAAACGGGCGAAGAAGACTATTCTTCCTCCCTCTTTGGAAAGTATTGGGGAGGAAAGCGAGGAGCCCGAGCTCGCTGCCATTCCGCCTCCCGAGGTTGCTGCCGACGTCCCTCCTCAGAGCCCCACTCCGTCGCAGGCTCTTCTGGATGCCGTGGTGAAGGCTCCTTCTGCCGAGGAGCGGCGTAAACGCAAGGGTAAAGGGATCTCTACCGATGAGGCCCCGGCTTCTGACGATGACGCCGTCGAGGTGCCGCCAGGTTTGTTTTTTCCGCCGAAGTGTAATGCCTTTATTTTTCGAAGTTCTTTTTGTTCTCACCAGCTGCTCGTTTTGCCATGCAGAGGAGTCTCTTACTCCAAGTTGGGCGGCCGAACACGCCCAGAAGCGAGCCCTCCATGATGCCAAAGTCCCGAAATGGAAGATCCCAAAGGAGCCTTTCTGGACGTTTACGGAGGACATGAATTTGTTCTCCGGAGACTGCCCCCAAATGGCTAAGGAAATCTCGAAGGGGGTGCTTACTGAGGCCTCCTTCAAGGCTATTGCGGCGGCTCATCCGGGCGATGACACCCTCGCAGCGAAGGTTACCGAGCATGCTGCCCAGGTATGCTGGTTTGCCCTTGAAGAATTTTTTCTAAGTGTTTGGCTCTTGCTGACCTCGCCTTCATCTTTTTGCAGCTGCTGGCGTACACTGGCTACCTCAGAGTTCGGGTGGCCAAGCAGACACAGTTCTGAAACTCGGTCTTAGAGACCTTAGAGAAAACGAAGGCCATGTGTTCGGAACTGGCCGTTAAGAACCTGCAGCTGGCTGATGCTGCGGAGAAGGAGGTTGTCGCCCTTCGGGAGGAAAAAGAGAAGATTTTGAAAGACTCCTCCCATAAGATTTCTGACCTCGGCTCCGAGGTGGCGGGACTGCTTTCGGCCAACGAAGCGCTTCTAAAGTCGAAATCAGAGTCTGAAGAACTCCTGGCGAGGTTGCTGATTAAGAAGAATGCGCTTCATGCCGAGGTCGATTCCTTGAAGAAGGAGCCTGAGAAGAAGAAGAGGATAAAGGCGTTGAAGAAGGAGGTCGCGGACCTAAAGGATGAGCTCGAAGACCTGGAGGTCGAGAAGGATAAATCCGACCAGATGACTAAGGTCGCTTTCCAGGACGGGTTTTGCCTCGCTCGGCACCAAGTCCTTCAGAGGTTCCCAGATCTGGACTTCTCTTTTTTGGAGGCTTTGAAGATTCCTAAGGGGCCTCGGTGGTCCTAGTCCAAGATCGAGCATCTGAACCTGCCTTCTTCTTTCCCGGCGCCCAACGTGGTGGAGAAGGATGCAGGGGCTGGTAGCTCTCGGGACGCCGATAACCTTTAGTCTGTTCTAGGGCCCTTCGCCTTTTCCTCGTTCTTTTTTCTGTGCTTCTTCTTTCTGGCAATCCTTCTTCTTTGTAAGCTGATTTATCTTTAATGAAGATTTTTTGGCTAAGTCTTTTTGCAAGTTTTTTTATTACCCTTTGTCCCGAACACATTCGCTCAAAAGACTTCGGGAAACGGCACCTGCATTTGTTATGGCGAGTATCTTTGTGCGGTTCGTTATTTCCCCTTTTTCCCGAACATGATTGCTCAAGGGACTTCGGGAAATCATCTGCGCTTTTTTCGGCGAGCATCTTTGCGGAATTCTGGTTTTGTACTTCAAGAATTTCTCTAAGAAACTTTTGTACTTAGAATATTTCTCTAATTTGTACAACACAATTCTTCCACGAAGACTTAACCATAGAATTTTTTCAAGGCATCTGAATGCCAAGTATTTTTTAATTCTATGCCATCAGCGTCGCCGAGTCTGTACACGCCTTTTTGTACTTCAGCAAGAACCAGATAAGGTCCTTCCCAATTCGCACGAAGTACTCCGTGGGATGGCCTTCGGGGTGCGAAGTCAGCCTTTCGGAGAACGAGGTCTCCCTTCATGATCCCTTTTGGCCTGGCTCGTAAGTTTATGGCCGCGGCCACTATTTGCTGAAAAGCTTTTCTTCTCAGCTCAGCTATTTCTCTGTGTTCGCCGACGAGGTCAAGCTTTGTTCTTAGGCCGAGGTCGTTTCCACTTTCATCGAACACTTGCACCCGTACTGATGGTCGTACTACCTCGATTGGAATGATGGCCTCTGTACCGAAGACTAGCGAAAAAGGCGTTTCCCCTGTGGCTCTTCGGGGTGTTGTTCGGTAGCTCCATAATACGCTTTGGAGTTCTCCTGGCCATTTCCCTTTTGCTTCCCCCAGTCTCTTTTTTAGACCATCTTTCATGGTCCTATTAGATACTTCTACCTGCCCATTGCTTTGGGGGTGAACTACTGGGGCGAAGTGCATCTTTATCCCGAGGTCGCTGATAAATTTCCGGAATCCTTTGTCTATGAACTGGGATCCATTGTCAGCTACTAGCACCCTCGGTATACCAAATCTGCATACGATGTTCTTCCACACGAACTTCTGCACTTCTTTTGCCGAGATAGTTGCTAGTGGTTCCGCCTCAACCCATTTGGAGAAATAGTCTACTGCTACCACGCAGAATTTCACGCCTCCAAGCGCTGTGGAGAGCAGCCCAATGAGGTCTATGCCCCAGACTGCGAAGGGCCAGGGATAGTCAGCCGAAGTTACCATTTCCGAGGGTGTCCTCTGGATATTTGCGTGTCTCTGGCAACTACCGCATTTCCGGACGAACTGCCTTGCATCCTTTCTCAGGGTAGGCCAGAAGTATCCTTGGCGAAGTATTACTGCTGCAAGGGCGTCGGTTCCGATGTGCGAACCACAAATGCCTTCGTGGACTTCTTCGAGGATCATTTCAGTATCCTCCTCGTCCACACATCTTTGCAACGGATTTGCATATCCCTGCCGATATAACTCTTCACCGATTAGGAAGAATCGACCTGAGTGTCTTCGCAACTTTGCAGCGTTGCCGGGGTCTTCGGGGAGCACATTTTCTACGAGATACCATTTTATTGGGTCTTTCCAACCTTTTCCCAAGATTACTATGCTCAACACTGTAATGCTCGGATGGTCCAGCACCTCGGTGTATGTTTTTTATTTTGCCAAGCAATCTGCCTCGGTGTTATTTCTCCGGGGTATGTTCTCAATCCGTACGGCGTCAAACTCTTGGATGAGTTTTGCTACCAGCTCGTGGTATTTTGCCAAGGTTGGGTCCTTTGCCCCATAGTCTCTTGCCGTCTGTCGGACCATTAGCTGGGAATCGCTGTGGGCCTTTAAGTTTCTTACGCCGATTTTTCTTGCTAGGCGCAATCCCGCTATGAGGGCTTCATACTCAGCCACATTATTAGTGACGTTGAAGCTGAACTTGATGGCCTTCATTACCTCTAGGCCTTCGGGGCCTTTGATAATTACCCCAGCTCCCTGGTGTTCGGACGCCGAGGCTCCGTCAACATGCAAGGTCCATTCTGGCTCGCCTTTGTCTAGGTCTGGGTGGTTATCCTCTGTGGTGGGTACTTCGGCAATGAAGTCTGCCAGTGCTTGAGCTTTTATGGCCTTCCGAGGTTCATAGGCGATGTCGTGCTCGCCAAGTTCTATACACCACTTAGAGAGTCTTCCAGAATGATCAACTTTCCTCATGACGTCCCGTAGTTGTAGACTACTTCGGACGATGATGGGGTGAGCCTGAAAGTATGGTCGTAGTCTTCTCCCTGCTAGCACCAAGGCATATATAGCTTTTTGCAACAAAGGATACCTGACTTCGGCACCATGCAGGGATTTGCTCACGTAATAGACCGGCCATTGCTTTGGCCCCTCTTCTTTTACAAGGACCGAACTCACAGCTTTTTCTGTGACAGCGAGGTATAGTACGAGAGGCTCTCCTTCGTGAGGTTGTCGCAGAGTAGGCAGGCTGGCCAAGTAGATTTTCAGTTCTTCCCAAGCCTTTTGGCAATCTTCACCCCAGGGATGGTCATCACCTATGAGGTTGTCCTCCTTTTTTGCTGCCTTTGTGAGGACTTTGAAGAATGGCCGACACCGATCTCCATATCTGGAAATAAACCTGCTGAGGGAGGTTATCCTTCCAGTGAGTCTCTGCACATCTTTTATTGTGGCGGGAGTTCGAAACTCGAGCAGAACCTTAATTTTTTCTGGGTTGGCATCAATGCCTCTTTCGGATACCATGTACCCCAGGAATTTTCCCGAGGTCACACTGAAGATGCATTTTTCGGGATTGAGATGGATCCCGAAGGCTCTGAGCTGGTGAAAAGTCTCCTTAAGATCCATGACGTGTTTGTCAGGCAGCTTGCTTTTGACTATCATGTCGTCGACATACACTTCCATGTTTCTCCCTATTTGGTCTTTAAAGACCTTGTTCATCAACCTTTGGTAGGTGGCTCCTGCGTTTTTGAGCCCGAAGGGCATCCTGACGTAACAGTATGTTCCCCCCTCAGTGATGAAGGCGGTTTTTTCCTCATCTTCGGGGTCTATCCTTATTTGATGGTAACCACTGAAGGCGTCTAGAAAGCTTAGGAGTCCGTATTCGGCAGTCGAGTCTACCAATTAGTCTATTGGTGGGAGGGGGTATGAGTCTTTCGGGCAAGCATCGTTCAAGTTTCTGAAGTTGATGCACATTCGGAGCTTACTACTGCCTTCTTTTGTGGCAATGACCACGTTGCTTAAGCATTTGGGTTACTTGACCTCCCTGATAACCTCAGCGTCTAGCAGGCGCTGGACTTCGGTTTTGACGAAGTTATTTTTATGGGCTGAGATGCCCCGTTTCTTTTGCCGGACAGGCTTTGCTTCCGGACTTACTTTGAGGCTATGCTGTATTACGCCAGGGTTCACCCCTGGCATATCTTTCGGCGAGTAGGCAAAGAGATCTTTATTTTCCAGTAGAAAAGATACAAGTTTTTTCTTGTCACCTTCGGCCAAGCTCTTCCCTACTTGGGTAGATTAACCTGCGACCAGTTCTACTGTTTCCATTTCCGCTTTCGCGAGATCTTCTTCCTTGCCTTTCTCTGGTGCCTTTGCCTCCATTATTTGTGCGAAGTTGTTTGCTGGAGCTTTTCGTGCTTTGACGAACACCCTCCTTACTTCGCCTTGATCTATGAAGATCTCTGCATCTCTATCCTTAGTGGCAAAAGTGATAGTCAAGTACTTCACATTAGGGCGAATGTGCAGATTTCCTTGTGTCTGCCTTCCGAGGATGGCGTTGTAAGATGAAGGGACATCCATGACAATGAACCTTGCCATCGTGGAGGCGTATAATTCAGCAGTCCGATCCACCGAAGTGCCTTTCATCATCAAGGGGAGATCGATCCATCCGAGGACAGGTAGTTCGGACGGTCCGACCCTGAAGGTAGGCGAGGTGACGGGCTTAAGCTCGCTGCTGGATATGCCCAAGTTCGGTAGTAGGTGTGAAAACAGGACGTCAGCGTTCGATCCATCATCGAGCAGCACTCTATTGACGTCCCAGTTTCCTATCCTTGCCATGATCAGCAGCGGATCGTCATGGGGAAAGATGACGGTGGATCCGTCCTTTCGGGCCAGTTTCTTTCCCGGACTCTGATATCCCATGACTGTTATCTCTCTGACCTTTCTTTTTCTTTCCGAGGATGGGATCCCTGTCGTGATTGTCTGAATTACCCCGGGCGGAGGTGGAGGACGCCTTTTGGGACTTCGGTTCCTCCGCCTATCGGAGTCGTAATCCTCATCCTCGGCCTTTTCTTCCTCATCTCTTCTTCCTTTCGAAGAAGGCATCCGCAGATATCGTCGAAGTTGGCCCAGTTTTATTAGCGACTCAATGTACTTCTTCAGTTGGAAGCAATCTTCGATGTCGTGGCTGTGGTCGCGATGAAACTGGCAGAACTTCTTTATGTTTTTCTTGTTGTCAGCGGTCATGGCCCTTGGCCGCCGAATATGTGTCCCCTGCCTTTCCATCGTCATGAGGATGTTTGTCCGTGTGGTGTTCAGGGGTGTGAAAATTGGGAGTTTCCTTCCCCTCAGTCTCCAACCTCGGCCTGTCTGTTCAGTCGGATACCGAGTTTGCTGGCTGGAGCCTTCGACGCGGGCGTGATCGGACTTCGGCCCACCCATTCTGAGCTCCTCGGCAGTCATGTGCTGTTCGGCCCTTCGATAAAATTCACCAAGGGTGTCCGGGGGGTCCTTAGAGAACTTGTAAAACAGTTGTGAGTCCCTCCGTAAGCCCCGCGTCATGGCGAGGATGCGTATTTTGGGCCGGAAGTCCGGGACGCTCAAAGCTTCCCTGTTGAACCTTTCGACATAGTCACGTATGGTCTCTCCGTTCTTTTGCTCTATGTCGAACATTTGGACAGGCATCTTCGCCATCGGCCGGCTTCCAATAAACTGCTGCGTGAAAGCCGTGGACAACTCCTGGAACTCAGCGATGGTTCCTGGAGGCAATGAATTGTACCACGCAGTTGCCGGTCCCGTGAGGGTGACTTCGAAGCATTTGCACATGGTAGCGTCGTCAGCACCGTGCATTATCATGCTGCGTCTGTACTTGGTCAGATGGGCCTGTGGATCAGTGCGGCCATCATAAATCTCCAGCCGAGGTACTCTGAAGTCGCCTGGCATGGCTGCCTCGACTACAGCCTGGATGAATGGCGACTCATCTTCACAGAAGGTTCCCGACAGTCTAGCCCAGACGGGTTTGCGAGCTACCTATTTTTCCACCCTGTCCAGCCTTGCTAGTATCCTCTCCATAAGAACCGTAGCGTTAGGCTCTTGCTCTGGGAAGGGAGATTGCCGCCGCCTCTTCGGGGAGCGAGTTCGGGGTCGAGGGGACAGGGACCTCGCCTCAGGCGACGAACTTCTTCGTTGTGAGACTTTGGGTCGCCTGGACCCTGTTTGTCCCACAGGCCATTTCCCGAGGGGTATGTTTTCCATAGAGGATTCTTCACGCGGGTCTCCACTTCCCGAACTGCGATGAGTCGATTTTGGGCTTTTCTCCCGAGGGCGTGTTGGTGAGGGAGGTCTTTGGGCCTGAGTTTGTTGTGGCCATCTTCGGTCTATCTACTGTGTCATCTCAGTCACGACCGAACGCTGAAAGTCCCGTAGAAAGCTCATCATAATGACTAGAGGGCGGTCTTCCTCGGGAACAAAAGTCCCTGGGAATGTTTGCTCAGCAGCCGGTTGGTTCTCAGGCGCGGACGGGGACCTCGGGAGTCCCTTGTCCTTAGAACGCCGAGTTTCAACGACGGCGACCTCAGAGCGGGTTCCCACAGACGGCGCCAAATGATGCCCAGCGGCATCTTCGTAGGTTGACATTGAGACTTGTGGAGGGACCTCTTGAGAGGGAGACCGCCGGGAGGCCAGATTGCCCAGGGGGGCATGCCTGAAAAGCTTAGGAAAATAGGGTTAGGAGGTCCCCGGGGTGTGTTTCCGGGGAGGAGCCTCCGACGCCCAAGTCAGTGATGCTGAGAGAAAATGGAGGAATAGCACTAAGAGGCTTGGTGGGCTTGCCTGTTTGTATTTTCTCAGAGAGGGAGAGCTGGATTATTTGCCAAACGTTTGTCTGCCGTTTGCCAGGGCTTGTTTCCTGGTATTTATAGGAATGTCCAGCCCGTTCAGATCGTGACACGTGTTGGGTCTGATGTTCTCTGAATTTTTGGGCGTAGGGGACAAGTAGCCGGTGGCAAGCTCCTTGAGCCTTGAACCGAGACAGGCCGTGATGTGACCTGGATGGCGTCGGCGTGTGAGACCGCCGTTTGAGGCGATCTGTAGCGTCTGTGGTCGACACGTCAGAGGCTTCTTAAATGCTCCCGCCGTACTCCCGAGGTCCCTGGCCGAGGTCGTCCTCTGGTACGGACGATGCCCCTTCGGGAAATATGCCCGCAGTTCGGGGGTTCCCTAATTCAGGGGTTCCGCCTTCGGGGGATCTTCTTCGGCTTGCACTAGCGGGTGTTTCTTTTCCGAAGGCGATCTGTTTAGTACCTCGGGGGGGCTAATAGTATCCTCAAGTCTCCTGACGTCCCGAGCTCGGGATCTTCGGCTTTGCTTCCGGGGTGCGTAATTCCACCTTTCCTTGGGTAACGCCAGGTTTTCAGGCCGTTCTCCCGGCAGGGAGTTGGGCCAGATAGAGGCGACAGCCCTTCGGCTATCAACTAGGACCATTGACCTACTATGATACCAAACTGTCACGGAGCGGGATCCCAGTGCCCTAAATTTGTTACCTTGTAAGTTCTTTAAGACTGTGATCCTACTTAATTACTATTGGCTAACCATTACTTGTAGGTAAATTAAAACAATTTACGTGCAACTAGTTTCTTAGCCTATCCCACAAAAAGATATGCATGCATTTGCCCTGGCGATGTAAACAAAAACATTTTATTTAGTTTTAAGAAAATGCTTAAGTTTAATAAACTAATAATTTTAAGAAAACACTTAAGTTTAATAAACTAAGTCATTAGTTCAGTGCGGGTTAAAGAAACATGAATAAAATATATGCGGTAGCATAAGCAAAACATTTTAATGTTCATGCATACATGAGTAATATATCATGTCAAACCATAGATGAAAATTACATTCATAAATAGTAAATCTTAACACAATATCTAAGTGTTTTGCCTATTAACTTGAGTAAGTAGTGTCATAGGTTGATAAGCATAACCAGAAGTAAATAATACATGCCACAGTATGTACTAAGTCAAAATCAATACCAGTATACCCTCTACTAGCCACTACTACCATGATAAAAAAATGATCTGAAGCCCTATTTTTCCCAAGAGAGTAAAACCTAAGGGAGGGTGGCTTCTAAAGTCCTTTGCCCAACTACCTTACTATATAAGGCAATGAGTTTGGAGTTAGACTATAATCATAAGTACATAAAATATACAAAGATAAATGACATGCAATGCATGCAGTATGTTCCTATAAGAGCTGACAAAAAACTATCAAATAATCACGATGGATTGCTCATCTCCTGCATAATATTATTTGCACATTAACAATAAGGGCAAACAAATAAAATACTTGGTAAGACATATCACACATTATTACATTCGTAACTACTCAAACATGCACACAAAAGCATAAAAGCCCAATTCATTCAGAAAGTTACTAAATTCCAAATCAAAACCCAACTTTATTTTTAAAGCTTTAGTACACTAAGTACTTACACATATGTGTAACCAGTACAAACCTAGTATATTTTCCAGGAAATGTATGAGTTTCCTTATAAATAGGACACACACACACACACACACAACTATGCTACAGTTAGTAAGGTTTATTTACCCAATAAAATACTACTATCATGTGGACATTTCAAGTTGCCCATTAAACTTGAGATCACATACATTGTTTACAAAAAAAAGAAAAAAAATAGTTAAATAGATAAAACAAGGACTTGGGCTTTGAAACTAGTTCTAATGATTCTTTTTAGTGTTGTGCCCAAAAGCCAATCATTAAATGATTGCATTTTGCACATTGAATTATGATATTTTATTAAGGCATTAATCCAGTAATTGTGTTTGTTATATGTTTTCTGTGTGGCATAATCAAACGTAATTATAACCCTAGAATAATAGTATTCTTAAATGTCCCTGGTCTAATATTATTATAGAGTGGGTTGCATTAATACATAACGACTAGCATATGTGGAAACTAATATGAGATATGTAGTCTACATATGGGTACAAGTCGGAGAACTTATGTACTGGACCGACCCACCATGAGAGCGCTATATGGATCGTTATATGAGTGTCATAAGTGATTCTCATAGTGATCATGTATATGTAGTCCTTTGACCTAAGGTCATCAAGGTTCCTTACATGTGAGTCATATGCTTTGATACTTCCCTTTGTTGCTCATAACTTAGTGAACTTGAAGGAGGCATTAGGTATATCACATATCATACAGAGCATTTTGTATGATCAAGATGAGATTTTTCCCTCCTATGTAACTGGAGTGATATCTTTAGGCCCCTTGACAGAACGTGACTTAGAAAATGCATGGTCATACTCGGATGACTTGATATACGATATCAATGTTATCATTTTAAGTTCTTCTACTCGGGAACCAAGAAACCATAGATTAGGCTATACGAGAGTGACACATTCCATGTCTCGTGCTTGGTCTTGATATTTTGTACAAAGGGACAGTGGCATATATGGATAATGATCATAAAGATTTAGTTGAATCACCGACAATCTTGTCACTTGGGTAGCAATGATGTGTTACTAGACACCACTCATTGTTTATGATAATAAACGTGATTTATAATCATTACCAACATGGTAAAAGCCTATTTGGTCACACCCATAAAGCCTATTTGGATTATTTGAGTGCATAGGCTAATTTATTTGGATTATGATTTCATGATAATTTTGTATTAATAATTGGCCCAAAAGTTGAGCCATTATTAAGCCTGAAATTAAACCTAATTGGATTAGGGCTTTGAAACGCATTAGACATGGGAGTTGAGTCTCACTATAAATACATCATATAATTAGAAATTCACAGCTCTTGCCCTAGCCTCCCAAAAGGACGACATCACAAGAGTTCTGAAAACCAACCACATTTTTCTCTTGCCATTCCTTAAAGGACGCAATCTAACACTGTGGGCGCAAGAGTAACGCATCTGCCACGACGTGGTGGAGGCGTGATGATCCCAAAAGGCTTGTGTGGATACCGTAAAGAGCTTGAACACGACAACTATTTAGGTTTTTTAATTTGACTGAATAGTTAGGTGAAAGATCTCAATCAAATTAAGCATGAAAATTTTGAACACCCGGTTTACCCTATTTCGTTTGAATCCTAGAGGGTTTCGGCGACATTCTATTGCGCTTGTTTGGCTTCTGAAACCCTACAGTGGTATTAGAGTTACTTGTGAAACCCTAAATCGAAATTGAATGTCGAATTGCATGACATGTTGTGTGTTCTAATGTTTTTATCATGATTAATTAGATTGATTCATGATGCATGAAGCCGAAACTCGTAATACATATATGAGATATATAAAGAAATGACATAAATTGGTTAATAAGATTAACCCTAAATTGATTGGTATGAGATACCTATACGGATTAGGATTCTTGCAATAGTTGCAAAACCCTAGCATGGATCGGATTAGGGCTGTTTGGGCATCGAAAGCATAGTACTTTTGGTGGCTCAAATGGAGGTTGTCTCAGGTGCTTAGTTGCTTGAAATAGAAGATGTTCTTGGGTTTTGGGAGCCAAACAACGCAGCAGAATTTAACCGAAACCCTCCAGGATCCAAGTGAAAATGGGTATACCGGGTGTTCGAAAATTTTCATACCTAATTTTCAGTTGAGATCTCTCACCCAACTGTAGAGTCGAATCACAGAACCTAAACAGTTGACGTGTTCAAGCTCTCTATGGTATCCACACGAGCCTATCGGGATCACCACGCTTCCACTACATCCCGGCAAATGCGTTTCTCTTGCGTTCACAGTGCTAGCTTGCGTCCTCCAAGGAATTCTAAGAGAAGAGTGCGACTGTCCTTTTGGGAGGCTAGGGCAAGAAACTTAAATTTCTCACTAAATGTTATATTTATAGTGAGACTCAACTTCTAGGCCTAATGGGTTTCAATGCCCTAATCCAATTAGGCTTCAATTTCAAATCCCTCCGCATGATATGTGACATACCCAATGACCTCCTTCAAGTTCACTTAGTTGTGAGCAGCAAAGGAAAATATCAAAGTATGTGACTCACATGTAGGGAACCTTGATGACCTTAGGTTAAAGGACTACACATACCATGATCACTATGAGAATCACTTATGAAACTCATATAACGATCCGTGTAGTGTTCTCATGGTGGGTCGGTCCAGTACACAAGTTCTCCAACTTGTACCCATATGTAGACTACATATCTCATATTAGTCTCTACATATGCTAGTCGTTATGCATTATTGCAACCCACTCCACAATAATACTAGACCAGGGACATTTAAGAATATAATTATTCTAGGGTTACAATTATATTTATTACGTCACGTAGAAACAAAACAACAAACATAATTGCTAAATTAATGCCTTAATAAAATATTATGACTCAATATGCAAAAAATACAATCATAATGCCTTAATAAAATATTATGACTCAATATGCAAAAAATACAATCATCTCATGATTGGCTTTTGGGCACAACACTAATAAATCTCGAGCAATATAATTGTAAGACAAGTTTTTGTGTCGGGAGGCAGCAGCAACCCCCTGTAAGGGTGGCTCCTCTTAACCCCTACCGACAGCAGGATTGCCATACGGGAAGCGACACATTAATAAAAACTGATTAATCAACACGCATTAATTGGCATGCATTTTTTTTGAATGAGATTTGACATGATATGCTAATTAGTGGTTGAAGCATGGTGCATGGTTAAAGCCCTTGTTGGTTGTACTTGTAAATACGGCCTGCGAGTCAGGTCTTTTCTTGTTGCTCTCATTGTACATTTTCTTCTCACCTTACTTTCCTCGAATGTAACTCAAGGTTTCTATTATTGATGTGATTGTACAATATGGGATCGTCCAAGGTGGTGTGTCCAAAGAGGTGACAACAAAAGGGCAACCAAGCAAGGAAAAGAATGAGCTTGTGAAGACTCTTTTCTTTTCTTGGGCTTTTATGATATTCTCATTGGCTTGAGAATATCGCATAGTTTGGGCTATAACAATGTCAAATTTACTTTGTTGTTAGCATGAGATGCATGTTTTATATTTGTATATGATGCACGGATAAGACAACCGGAGATAATAATTGGTGAGATCAAAAGGAAAAATCCCTTAAACAAAATATTAAGTCATTAAATGTGATGCCTTACAAATGTTGGCACTCATCAAGACTTTGATCAACATTGGGTGGGTTTACCAAAGCAAAGCACCTATGTTCATCTTAGTAGGGCGCAATAGGATAATAGTGATATCCAAATTGCTAACTTTGGGTCCAACTTAACTGAGTTATCCCAATAAGATTGGGGACTTAGAGGTATAAGGTTGAGCTTAAGTTCACGAGATTAGCTTGGCTAAGTGTTGTTCACCTAACTATCCAAGAGTTGCCTACGATGCAATTGGCAAAGAGTTGCCTACCTAAATAACTACAACTTGAGAAAAAAGCTAAAGCTGACTCAGGTTATGGTGAAATATGGATCTTGGCACACTAGAATATCTTAGTGTTGAAGAGTTCCGAAATAATATCGATGGTTATTATTTTGAGTAAAATAGAGGGAGCATCATTTAAAAAAAGTCCTTATTAAATGAATTAAAATGCATGACTCTTACATTGCATGTTTACTGTTGTAGAATACCATGGCACAAAACACATCGACACTTTCATTACGATCAATCCTTGAGAAGGAAAAACTAAATGGGACCAACTTTCTCAAATAGTACCGAAATTTGAGAATAGTTCTCAAGCAAGAAAGAAAGGCTTATGTCCTAAAGCAGCCCATTCCGAATAAGCCTACTGTCAATGCTTCAAGAACTAAAAAGAATGCTCACAAGAGGCATTTTGATGATGCTTTGGATGTTGCTTGCCTCATGCTTATTACCATGGAATCTGAGCTTCAGAAGCAACATGAGAACATGGGGGCGTTTGATATGATCGAACATCTTAAAATGCTCTTCCAAGTACAAGCTAGGCATGAGAGGTTTGAGACCTCCACGGCAATGTTTTAGTGCAAAATGCCTGAGGGAAGTCCCGTGGGTCCTCATGTGCTCAAGATGATTAGGTACATTAAGAATCTTGAGAGTTTGGGATTTGCTCTTCAGAAAGAGTTGGCTGTTGATGTAGTCCTGCAATCATTTCCAAAAAGCTACAGTCAATTCGTCATGAACTATAACATGAACAATCTTAACAAGTCCTTCCCTGAATTGCTTAACATGCTGAGAACTACTGAACAAAACCTTAAGAAGGCTAAGCCCATTATGATGCTACAAAAGGGCAAAGGAAAGGGAAAAGCCAACAAGAAGAAGGATAAAGCTAAAGAAAAGTTCAATGCTAATTCTTCTTCAGCTACACTGAAACCATCTGGTGGTGTGGCTAAGGAAGGGAAGTGCTTCTATTGTAAGCAACCTGGACACTGGAAGCATAACTACAAGCTCTATCTTGAAGAACTTACTAAGGAGAATAGAAGTAAGACTTTCACTTCATCTATTTTTATTATAGAAACTAACTTTTTTGCTTCCTCATCTTGGGTATTGGACACTGGATGTGGATCTCACATTTGTGCAAATGTGTAGGATCTAAGTAGGAGTAGAAAATTGGCCCGAGATGGAGTCGACCTATGTGTTGGAAATGGAGCAAGGGTTGCCGCCTTAGTCGTAGAGACTTATGCTCTTACTTTACCTAGTGGATTAGTTTTAGAATTAGACAACTGCTACTTTGTGCTTACTATTAGTAGAAATTTTATTTCTGTTTCTTATTTGGACAAAAAGGTTTTTCATTTATAATAAAGGACAAATGTTGTTCTATTTATTTGAATAAAATATTTTATGGTAGTGCTCGACTTAGCAATGGTTTGTATGTTCTAGAACTCGAAAATCCAATCTATAATGTGAATACCAAGAATGTCAAATTAAATGAGTCGAACCCAATCTATCTCTGGCATTGTCGTCTGGGCCATATAAATGAGACCCGCATATCCAAGCTCCATAAGGATGAACTTTTGGACTCATTTCATTTTGAATCATATGAGACATGTGAGTCATGTTTATTGGGCAAGATGACCAAAACCCCTTTCACTGGGCAAAGTGAAAGGGTTAATGACTTATTAGGACTTATACATAGTGATGTATGTGGCCCTATGTCTACACAAGCTAAAGGAGGCTTTCAATACTTCATTACCTTTACTAATGACTTCAGTAGATATGGCTATGTGTATCTCATGAAGCACAAGTCATAATCCTTTGAAAAGTTCAAAGAATTCAAGAATGAAGTAGAGAATCAACTCGGGAAGAGTATCGAAGTACTTTGATCAGATCGAGGTAGAGAATACTTGGATCGAGAATTCCTTGACTATCTAAAGGAGTTTGGCATAGTATCATAACTCACTCCACCTGGTACACCTCAATGGAATGGTGTATCTAAAAGAAGAAATCAAACTCTGTTAGACATGGTTCGATCTATGATGAGTCAAGCTGACCTTCCAAACTCCTTTTAAGGACATTCTCTAGAGACAGCTGCTTTTACAAAAAACTAAGTTCTATCTAAATCGGTTCAAAATACACCATATGAGATATGGAGTGGGAGGCATCGCAGTCTGTCTTCTATGAAGATTTAGGGCTGTGACGCTTATGTGAAACGTCAATCTTCTGACAAGCTAGGGCCCAAATCTCATAAATGCCTCTGATAGCCGAAGGACTATCGCCTCCACCTGGCCAAAATCCTGCCACCAAAATGGCCAGGAGATCTGGCGCTACCCGAAAAAAGGTAGGATCACACACCTCGGAGAAAAGCCAAAGAGCCCGAGCTCGGCACGCCAGGGAACTTGAGGACACTATTAGCCCCCCGAGGTAGTAAACAGACCGCCTTCGGAAAAGTGGCACCAGCTAGTGCGGGCCGAACATGATCTTCCCGAAGGCGGAACTCCCTGAATCTGGGAACCCCCGAACTGGGGGCATGTTTCCCGAAGTGGCACGGTCCGTACTAGAGGACAACCTCACCCAGGAACCTCGGGAGTACCGCAGGAGCATTTAAGGAAGCCTCTGACATGTCGCCCATAGACGTCACAAGCCGCCTCAAACGGCGCTCTGACACGCCGACGCCATCAAAGTCACATCATGGCCCGTCTCGGCTCAAGGCTCAAGGAAGCCTGCCACCAGCTACTTGTCCTCTACGCCCAGACATTCAGAGAACATCCGACCGAACACGTGTCACGATCTGAACGGGCTGGACACCTCTATAAATACCAGGGAATACACCCTGGCAAACGGTTGGCAAATATTCCGACTCCTCACTCTGAGAAAATACGACCAGGCGAGTTCACTGAACCCCCCAGTGCTATTTCCCCCGCCTTCTCTCAGCACCACTGACTTGGGCGTCGGAGGCTCCTCCCCGGAACAACACTCCGGGGACCTCCTAACCCACTTTTTCTGAACATCTCAGGCACTCTCCCTTGGGCAAACCGGCCACCAGGCGTTCTTCCTCTCCGGGAGTCCCTCCATCAGTCACCATGACTACCAACGATGAAGCCCCTGGGCATCATTTGGCACCGTCTGTGGGAGACCGCTTTGAGATCGCCGTTGTTGGAACTCGGCGTTCTAAGGACAGGGGACTCCCGAGGTCTCCGTCCGCGCCTGAGACACAACCGGCTACTAAGCAAACACTCCCAGGGACTTCTGCGCCTGAGGAAGACCGCTCTCTAGTAATCACTATGAGCTTTATGAGGGAGTTTCAGCGTTCGGTCGTGGCTGAAATGACACGGCAGATCGACCGAAGGTGGCCACAGCAAACGCAGACCCAAAGACCTCCCTCACCTGCACGCCTTCGGGAGAAAAGCCCGAGGTCGACTCATCGCAGTTTGGGAAGCGGAGACCCGCGCGAAGAGTCGTCTACGGATAATATACCCCTCGGGAAACGACCTGTGGGACAAGCTAGGTCCAAGCGACCGAAAGTCTCACAGCGAAGGAGGTCGTCGCCTGAGGCGAGGTCCCCGTCCCCTCAGCGCCAAACTCGCTCCCTGAAGAGGCGCCGACGGTCTCCCTTCCCAGAGGAAGAGCCTAATGCCACAGTTCTCATAGAAAGGATACTAGTGCGGCTGGACAGGGTGGAAAAGCAAGTAGCTCGCAAACCCATCTGGGACAGGTTGACAGGATTCTTCTGCGAAGATAGGTCCCCATTCACCCGAGCCGTGGCCGAGGCAGTCATGCCAGGCGACTTCAGGGTACCTCGGCTGGAGATTTATGATGGCCGCACTGATCCGCAGGCCCATCTAACCAAGTACAAACGCAGCATGATAATGCATGGTGCTGCCGACGCAACCATGTGTAAATGCTTCGAGGTCACCCTCACGGGACCAGCAACTGCGTGGTACAACTCATTGCCCCCAGGAACTATCACTGAATTCCAGGAGTTGTCTACGGCCTTCGCGCAACAATTTATTGGTAGCAAGCCAACGGCAAAGATGCCTGTTTAGATGTTCGACATAGAGCAGAGAAATGGAGAAACCATCCGAGACTATGTCGAAAGATTCAACAGGGAAGCTCTAAGCGTCCCGGACTTCCGACCTGAAATACGCATCCTCGCCATGACACGGGGCCTTCGGCGAGACTCACAGCTGTTTTATGAGTTCTCAAAGGACCCCCCGGACACCCTCGGAGAATTTTACCGAAGGGCCGAATAGCACATGACCGCCGAGGAGCTGAGAATGGCTGGGCCGAAGTCCGATCACAACCGTGCCGAAGGGTCCAATCAGCAAACCCGGCATCCAACTGAACAGGCAGGCCGACCTCGGAGGATGCGGGGAAGGAAACTTCAAAGCTTCACACCCCTGAGCACTACACGGACAAACATCCTGATGGCGCTGGAAAGACAGGGGACGCAGATTCGGCGGCCAAGGGCCATGACCGCTGATAACAAGAAAAACATCAAGAAGTTCTGCCAGTTTCACCGCGACCATGGCCACGACACCGAAGACTGCTTCCAACTGAAGAAGTACATTGAGTCACTGATAAAACTCGGCCAACTTCAGAAATATCTGTGGATGCCTTCCTCAAAAGGAAGAAAAGATAAGGAAGAAAGGGCCGAAGATGAGGACTACAACTCGGATAGGCGGAGAAACAGAAGTCTGAAAAAGCACCCTCCTCCTCCTGCAGGGGTGATACAAACCATCACCACGGGGCTCCCATCCTCGGAAAGAAAGCGGAAGGCCAGAGAGATTGCGGTCATGGAATATCAGAGTCCGGCAAAGAAACTGGCTCGCAAGGATGGATCCACCGTTATCTTCCCCCATGACGATCCGCTGCTAATCATGGCAAGGATAGGGAACTGGGACGTCAAAAGAGTGTTGCTTGATGATGGATCAAATACTGACGTCCTATTCTCGCATTTACTGCCGAATTTGGACATCTCCAGCAGCAAGCTCAAGCCTGTCACCTCGCCCACCTTCGGGGTTGGACCGTCCGAACTACCTGTCCTCAGATGGATTGATCTCCCCCTGATGATGAAAGGAACTTCGGTCGACGGAACAGCTGAGTTGTACGCCTCCACAATGGCGAGATTTATCGTCATGGACGTTCCTTCTTCGTACAACGCCATCCTTGGAAGGCAGACACAGGGAAACCTGCACATTCGCCCTGACGTGAAGTACTTGACTATCACATTCGCCACCAAGGATGAGGATGCAGAGGTCTTCATAGATCAAGCCGAGGTAAGGAAGGTGTTTGTAAAAGCGCGAAAAGCTCCGGCAAATAACCCCGCACAAGCAATGGAGGCAAAGGCGCCAGAGAAGGGCAAAGAAGGAGATCCCACGAGAGCGGAAACGGAAACAGTAGAACTTGTCCCAGGACAATCTACCCGAATAGGGAAGAGCTTGCCCGAAGGTGACAAGAAAAACCTTGTATCTTTTCTACTAGGAAATAAAGATCTCTTTGCCTACTCGCCGAAGGACATGCCAAGGGTGCACCCTGGCATAATACAGCATAGCCTCAAAGTAAGCCTGGAAGCAAAGCCCGTCCGGCAAAATAAGCGAAGCATCTCAGCCCATAAGAGCAACTTTGTGAAAACCGAAGTCCAACGCCTGCTAGACGCTGAAGTCATCAGGGAGGTCAAATACCCCGAATGGTTAAGTAACGTGGTCATTGCCACAAAAGAAGGCAGCAGCAAACTCCGGATGTGCATCGACTTCAGAAACTTGAACGATGCTTGCCCGAAAGACTCATACCCTCTTCCGCCAATAGACCAACTAGTAGACTCAACTGCCGAATACGGGCTCCTAAGTTTCCTAGACGCCTTCAGCGGCTACCATCAAATAAGGATGGACCCTGAAGATGAAGAAAAAACCACCTTCATCACCGAGGGAGGAACATACTGCTACGTCAGGATGCCCTTCGGGCTTAAAAATGCAGGAACCACCTACCAAAGGTTGATGAACAAGGTCTTTAAAGACCAAATGGGGAGAAACATAGAGGTGTATGTTGACGATATGATAGTCAAAAGCAAGCTCCCTCGCAATCACGTTGCAGATCTAGAGGAAACCTTCCAAAAGCTCAGAGCCTTCGGGATTCGTCTCAATCCTGAAAAATGCATGTTCGGGGTGACCTCGGGAAAGTTCCTTGGGTACATGGTATCCGAAAGAGGCATCGATGCTAACCCCAAAAAAATTAAGGCTCTGCTCGAGTTCCGAACTCCTGCCACAGTAAAAGATGTGCAGAGACTCACCGGAAGAATAACCTCTCTTAGCAAGTTCATTTCCAGGTACGGAGATAGGTGTCGGCCTTTCTTCAAAGTCCTCACTAAGGCAGCAAAAAAGGAAGGCAACTTCGGAAGGGATGATCATCCTTGGGATCAAGACTGCCAAAAAGCCTAGGAAGAACTCAAAATCTACCTAGCCAGCCTGCCGACTCTGCGACAACCTCACGAGGGAAAGCCCCTCGTATTATACCTCGCCGTCACGGAAAAAGCTGTGAGCTCGGTCCTCGTGAAAGAAGAAGGGCCAAAACAATGGCCGGTCTACTATGTAAGCAAATCCCTGCATGGCGCCGAAGTCAGGTACCCTCTGCTGCAAAAAGCTATATACGCCTTGGTGCTTGCAGGGAGAAGGCTACGACCATACTTTCAGGCTCACCTCATCATCGTCCGAAGTAGCCTACCACTACGGAACGTTATGAGGAAAGTGGATCATTCGGGAAGGCTCTCCAAGTGGTGTATAGAGCTTGGCGAACACAATATCACCTATGAACCTCGGAAGGCCATAAAAGCTCAAGCACTGGCAGAATTCATTGCCGAAATACCCACCACTGAGGACAGTCATCCGGATCTGAACGAAGGTGAGCCAGAATGGACCTTACATGTTGACGGAGCCTCGGGGTCCGAACACCAGGGAGCTGGGGTAATTATCAGAGGCCCCGAAGGCCTAGAGGTAATGAAGGCTATCAAGTTTAGCTTCAACGTCACTAACAATGGGGCTGAGTATGAGGCCCTTATAGCGGGATTACGACTGGCCAGAAAAATTGGCGTGAGAAACTTAAAGGCTCACAGCGATTCCTAGCTAATAGTTCGGCAGACGGCAGGAGACTATGGGGCGAAGTACCCAACCTTGGCAAAATACCACGAGCTGGTAGCAAAACTCATTCAAGAGTTTGACGCCGTACGGATCGAAAACGTACCTCGGTTGAAAAACACCGAAGCAGATTGCTTGGCGAAGTCAAAGACCTACACCGAGGTGCTAGACCATCCGAGCATCTTAGTACTGAGCATAGCGACCTCGGGAAAAGGATGGAGGGATCCAATAAAAAGGAACCTCGCGGAAAATGTGCTCCCCGAAGACCCCGGTGATGCTGCAAAACTACGAAGGCGCTCCGGCCGTTTCTTCCTAATCGGTGAAGAACTATACCGACAGGGATACGCGAATCCCCTGCAAAGATGTGTGAACGAAGAGGATACTGAAATGATCCTTGAAGAAGTCCACAAAGGCATGTGTGGTTCACACATTGGAACCGATGCCCTAGCGGCAGTAATACTACGCCAGGGATACTTCTGGCCTACCCTAAGAAAGGACGCAAGGCAGTTCGTCCGGAAATGCGGTAGTTGCCAGAGACACGCGAACATCCAGAGGGCACCCTCGGAAGTGGTAACTTCGGCTGACTATCCCTGGCCCTTCGTAGTCTGGGGTATAGACCTTATTGGGCCACTCCCCGCAGCTCCCGGAGGCGTGAAATTCTACGTGGTAGCAGTAGACTATTTCTCCAAATGGGTCGAGGCAGAACCGCTAGCAACTATCTCGGCGAAAGAAGCGCAGAAGTTTGTATGGAAGAACATCGTATGCAGATTCGGCATACCGAGGGTGCTAGTGGCTGATAATGAATCCTAATTCATAGACAAAGGATTACAGGAATTTATCAGCGACCTCGGAATAAAGATGCACTTCGCCCCAGTAGCTCACCCCCAAAGCAACGGGCAGGTGGAAGTATCTAATAGGACCATAAAAGATGGCCTGAAAAAAAGGCTGGGGGAAGCAAAAGGGAAATGGCCAGGAGAACTCCAAAGCGTATCATGGAGTTACCGAACGACGCCCCGAAGAGCCACAGGGGAGACTCCCTTCTCACTCGTCTTCGGAACAGAGGCCATCATCCCTATCGAGATAGTTAGACCATCAGTACGGGTGCAAGTATTTGATGAAGGTGGAAACGACCTCGGCCTAAGAACGAAGCTCGACCTCGTCGGCGAACACAGAGAAATAGCTGAGCTGAGAAGAAAAGCTTTCCAGCAAACAGTGGCCGCGGCTATAAATTTACGAGCCAGGCCAAAAGAAATCAAGAAAGGGGACCTCGTTCTCCGAAAGGCTGACTTTGCACCCCGAAAGCCATCCCACGGAGTACTTCGCGCGAACTGGGAAGGACCTTATCTGGTTCTTGCCTAAGTACGAAAAGGCGTGTACAAACTTGGCGACACCGAAGGCGTAGAATTGAAAAACACTTGGCACTCAGACGCCCTGAAGAAATTCTACGCTTAAGATGGAGCGGAAATGATGGCCCAGGGCCTCATCGTTGTGAGTCATGATGACTGTTGAGGAGACTTCTAGGAGGAAGAACGCCTGGAAGGTGGATCGCCTCTAGGAGAGTACCTGGAAAACTGGTAAACAGGGTTAGGAGGCCCCCGGAGTGTTTTTCCGGGGGGGGAGCCTCCGACGCCCAAGTCAGTGGTGGCCGGAAGAAGGAGAAAGTCACTAGCTCAAAGAGAAAGGCCGAAAAGTCTCGCCTGGTATTTTCTCAGAGTATGGGAGCTGTATCTCCGGCCTGCCAACCTCCTGTCAAGTATTTATTTCCTGTATATATAGGAATACCTAGCCCGTTCAGATCATGACACGTGTGCGGTCGGATGCTCCTGAACGTCTGGGCGTAGGGGACAGATAGTTGGTAACTAGATGGCCTCGAGCCTTGTGCTGAGACGGGCCATGATATGATTCTGATGGCGTCTGCGCGTCAGGGCGACTTTTTACGTCTGTGGTGGGACGTGTCAGAGGCTTCCTTAAATGCTTCCTTAAATGCGCCTGCCGTACTCCCGGGGTCCCTGGGCGAGGTCGTCCTCTAGTTCGGACAGAGCCTCTTCGGGAAGCCTACCCTCAGTTCGGGGGTTCCCAGTTCCAGGGGGTTCCGCCTTCGGGGATATCATATTCGGGCAGCAATGTCTGGTGCCACTTTTCCGAAGGCGCGTTGTTCACAACCTTGGGGGGCGAATGGAGTCCTCAAGTTTTACTGGCGTGCCGAGGCTCGGAGCTCTCAGGCTATCTCCCGAGGTGCATGATTCCACCTATTCCCGGGAAGCGCCAGTTCTTCTGGCCGTTGTTATGGCAGGGTATTCGGCCAGATTGAGGCGACAGCCTTTGGCTATCACATGCCCCCCTCTGGAAAGCCGAAGTGAAGACTTCGGTTTGCATCTCTTTCCGAGGTTGCCGTTGGGAGTCTTGTTGGGAAGCATAACCTGTTCCGAGGTCGCACCTTTTGCCCGAGGGTCTGGGCTGTTCGGCCTTGGCCTATTCTTTGGTGTCTCCGAGGCAAAGCCTGTACCGAAGATACACCTCTTGCCCAAAAGTCATGGGCTGTTCAGCCATAGCCTGTCTCTTGGTGTCCTCGAGGCGGCCTGCTTTTTTATTTCTGCAGGTCTGATGGCCAAGCGTGTCAGACTGAGCGGCGCGTCTCCATTTCTCAGGGATGTCAAACGACGTGTCCCAATCAGGAGGCGTGTCCCGGTTTTCCAGGCACGTTTGGGGAGGCACGTCCCCCATTTCTGCGCAGCGGTTGACACGTGGCTTCTTGCCATTGGAGGAGAGGCGCGTCATTTACAGAGGGCGCGCCTTTTCGGGTGCAGCGGGCAGTTACGGCGACGGTTCGCCTCCAATGGGTACTTATGATGTTCTTTCGGTTACCCACCTTTGGCCTATAAATAGCCCATTCTATCATAAGTCCCACTTACTGTTTTTCTGCTCTTTTTCTGCTCTGCCCTCTGTTCTTGCGTTTTATCTTGCTTTCTGTGGCGGAGCTTCTTTAATCAGAGCTTTTTCCTACCAACTTTCACGACGGCGTCCTCCGGCAAATCTTTTGGTGGGTTTTGATTTCCAGAGTACTTGATTCCTCTGTTTTTCTGAGTTTTTCTGGAAAACTGTTGTTTTTTCCAAACTCGTCTTCTGAGTTTTTTCTGGAAACTATTTTCTTTTCCATCTCAAACTCTTTTTCATGTCTGCGATGCCTGTTCCCGAGAGCTGGAAACCTCTTCTGGCCCATCCTTGCTGTACCACCCCCGAAAAACTAGAGAGGTGGAAGAAAAAATTCTTTCTTCCGTCTTACGCTGTGACCAGACTGCCTCGTTCTAGCCATTTTGCTTTTTCAAACCGTGGCGACGAGGTTACCGTCTTCCGAGCCCAACTGAAGGCCGGTCTTCGGTATCCTCCCCCGAAGGTGGTTTGCGAGTTCTGCCAATTCCATGGCATTGCTGTGAACCAGCTTCCCCCGAACGCGTACTGCTACTTTAACGCCTACCTCTGCATGTGTGGCATGTTCGGGATAGAGCCCCACTTCATCATTTTCATGCAGTACTACAAGCTCTATGTGGTCCCGAAGGGTGGCTTCTATTTCCTGCTACCTCGGGGATCCGGGAGCAAAAAATTCACCTTCACCTTCGACACGAAGGACAGCTGGCGGGGGTGGCAGCCTAAGTTCTTTTTCCTCAAGGTGGATAAGAACTGGTCTGATGTCCCGACCAGGTGGGCTCAGGGAGTGCTGAACGCAGACGTCGTCGATCCGAGGATGCTGCTGACCCCACAGTTGGCTTCCGTGTTCGCGGATTTCGACGCCCGCATTCGGGCAGTCGCTGACTGGGCTCCCGAGGTCTCTCCTCGTGCTCTTTACCCCTTCCCTATCAACTGGAGGTTGATGACCGAAGAAGTCCTTCGGGAGCTGAAAGTGGTTAAGGAGCACGTGACTGACCTCAATATGCCCGCTCCCGCCATCGCCGGGAAAGACTCCTGGCTGGTCAAGCTCCTTAAGGGGGAGACTTCTTTCGAAACTTTTGCCGAAAGTGAGTAATCTTCCATCCCTTTATACTTTTTCCTCGGACTTACGCTGATATTTCTTCTCTTTTTCAGAGATGGGCGATGGGGCTGCCGCTTATTACAAGGCCCTCTTTTCTGGCCAAGTGGAGAAGGGGGAGCAGACAAAGAAGGCGGCTTCCCGAAGAAGGAAGACGACAGGGGCGGGACCTTCGGCGAAGCGAGTTCGGAGGGCTCTCCAGCCTTCTCAGCCAGAGCTTTTGGAGGAAGAAGCTGGCGAAGACGCTGGTCTTGTTGAAATTCCACCGGCCGAGGTCCCCGCTACTTCCGCCGAGGTGCCTCTTCCCGACCTCGAGGCCCCCAGAAACACTGTAGTGGTAGAAGTACCCACCGCCGAGGAGCGGTACCGGCAGAAGGGTAAGGGTCTTTCTTCCGAGGGGCCCGAGGATCCCGAGGACACTGTCTCCGAGGTTCCTCCAGGTATGTCTTTAGGCGAAGTTCAGCTCCTTTTCCTTTCGCGAATTTTTCTTTTGCTCCTAACTTCCTTCTCACTTTCAGGGGAGCCTCTTACTGTTGGCTGGAGGGCCATTCATGAGAGGAAACGGGCCCTGCGTGATGCCACAATCCCTGAGGGGAAGATCCCCTTGGAGCCCTTTTGGACAATTACGGAGGATATGAATCTGTTCTCCGACGATTGTCCGAAGATGACCAAAGAGATTTGGAAGGGGATGACCACTGATGCCTCCTTCCGGGCCATTGCGGCGGCTCACCCGGGGGATAATACCCTCGCCGCAAAAGTCACCGAGCATGCTGCTCAGGTATAGTCTTTACACTTTTTTCCTCAATTTTCTAAGTGTTTAGACTTGTACTAACCTGGACTTTTGCCTTGCCGTAGCTGCTGGAGTACGCTGGTTATCTCCGAGTTCGGGTGGCCAGACAGGCTGCCTCCAAGGATGCGACTTCGCGGGAACTCACTGAAGCGAAGGCTTCGCTTGCGAAGGTGATCGCCAGCAACCAGCAGCTGACAGCGGATTGTTCTCAGCAACTTGCTGCCGTTCGGGAGGAGTTCTCGAAGAAAAGAGAAGAACTTGAAAAGGACTCCTCCCGGAAGATTTCCGACCTCGGCGACCAAGTAAAGGAGCTGCTTGCCGCCAATGAAGATCTTGTCAAGGACAAGGCTGTTTCCGACAGTCTTGCGTCGATTTTGACGGACGAGAACACTGCTCTTCAAGCCGAGGTCGAGGCTCTGAAGAAGGAGTCCGGAGAGATGCTGGGGATAAGCGAGCTCGAGGAGGAGGTTGCTGAGCTGAGGGACGAGGTCAATGTCCTTGGCATTCAAAAACGTACTTCTGACGACATGGCCAAGGTCGCCTTTCAGGACGGCTTCTGCCTCGCTCGGCACCAGGTGCTGCAGAGGTTCCCAGATTTGGACCTCTCTTTTCTGGAGGGCCTAAATATTCCTGAGGGACCTCGGTGGCAGTGGTCCAGGGTCGAGCATCTGAAGCTTCCTGGTCTTCGTCCACCCGGCTCTCCCTAGTTTGCTTTAGGGCTCCTCTTATTTTTCTCCTTCGTGCTCCTTCTTTGGACACTTCTTTTGTAAGGCAGCATTTGCTCTAAATGAACAATCTTTTCGGCTAAGTCCTTTCTTGCAAGTTTCTTCATTTCCACTGTCCCGAACACGTTCGCTTCAAGAGACTTTCGGAAAACCTGCAACCAAAGAAACTTTTTACCTTCCTTTGTCCCGAGCGTGCTCGCTCAAGAGACTTTCTGGAAAATTTGCAAAAATTTGGCTAAGTCTTTTGCAGGCTTTTTGTTTCCTTTTATCCCGAACATGTTCGCTCAAGGGCCTTCGGAAAATCTTTAGCCAAATTTTTCTGTCTTCCTATTGTCCCGAGCATATTTGCTCAAGGGACTTAGGAAAATCTTCACGAGATTGCTCATTCCCTTTTTCCTGAGCACGTTCGCTCAAGGGTGTTCGGAAATTACCTCTGCTTTTGTTTTGGCGTGTATTTTTGCGAGATTCTTGCTTTCCCTTTCTCCCGAGCATGTTCGCTCAAGGGTGTTCGGAAAATTTTCTCTGCACTGATTATGCTGAGTACCTTTGCAAGATTCTTGTTTCCCATTTTTCCCGAGCATAGTGGCTCAAGGGGCTTCGGGAAGTCACAACCGCTTTTTTCGTGGCGAGCACCTTCGCAGAAATCTGTCTTGGACAATTTTGGTATACTTGAAAATTTTTCTCAAGACCATTCTTCTCTAGACCATTCTGTACTTAGAATATTTCTTGTACAACATACTTCTTCCGCTCAACCTTAGGCGTAGAATTTTTTCAAGGCATCTGAATGCCAAGTGTTTTTCAATTCTACGCCTTCGGCGTCGCCAAGCTTGTACACGCCTTTTCGTACTTCGGCGAGAACCAGATAAGGTCCTTCCCAATTTGCGCGAAGTACTCCGTGAGATGGCCTTCGGGGTGCAAAGTCGGCCTTTCGGAGAACGAGGTCTCCTTTTTTGATTTCTTTTGGCCTGGCTTTTAAGTTGATAGCCGCGGCCACTCTTTGCTGGAAAGCTTTTCTTCTCAGCTCGGCTATTTCTCTGTGTTCGGCCACAAGGTCGAGCTTGGTTCTCAGGCCGAGGTCGTTTCCGCCTTCATCAAATACTTGCACCCGTATTGAAGGCTGAACTATCTCTATTGGGATAATGGCCTCTGTTCCGAAGACGAGTGAGAAGGGAGTTTCCCCTGTGGCTCTTCGTGGCGTCGTTCGGTAGCTCCACAATACACTTTGGAGTTCTCCTGGCCATTTCCCCTTGGCTTCCCCAAGTCTCTTTTTCAGGCCGTCTTTTATGGTCCTGTTTGATACTTCCACCTGCCCATTGCTTTGGGGGTGAGCTACTGGGGCGAAGTGCATCTTTATTCCGAGGTCGCTGATGAATTCCTGGAATCCTTTGTCTATGAACTGGGATCCATTATTAGCTACTAGTACCCTCGGTATGCCAAATCTGCATACGATGTTTTTCCACACGAACTTCTGCACTTCTTTTGCCGAGATAGTTGCTAGTGGTTCTGCCTCTACCCACTTTGAGAAATAGTCCACTGCTACCACGCAGAATTTCACGCCTCCGGGCGCTGTGGGGAGTGGCCCAATGAGGTCTATACCCCAGACTGCGAAGGGCCAAGGATAGTCTGCCGACGTTACCATTTCCGAGGGTATCCTCTGGATTTTTGCATGTCTCTGGCAACTACCGCACTTCTGGACGAACTGCCTTGCGTCCTTTCTCAGGGTAGGCCAGAAGTATCCTTGGCGGAGTATCACTGCTGCAAGGGCATCAGTTCCAACGTGCGAGCCGCACATGCCTTCGTGGACTTCTTCGAGGACCATCTCAGTATCCTCTTCGCCCACACATCTCTGCAGCAGATTTGCATATCCTTGCCGATATAACTCTTCACCAATCAGGAAGAATCTTCCGGCACGTCTTCGCAGTCTTGCAGCATTGCCGGCGTCTTCGGGAAGCTCATTCTCTGCGAGGTATCTCTTTATGGGGTCCTTCCACCCCATTCCCGAGGTCGTTACGCTTAGCACGGAGATGCTTGGATGGTCTAGCACCTCGGTGTATGTTTTGGACTTCGCTAAGCAATCTGCCTCAGTGTTATTCCGCCGGGGTACATTTTCGATCCGTACGGCGTCAAACTCTTGGATGAGTTTTCTTACCAGCTCGTGGTATTTTGCCAAGATGGGGTCCTTCGCCCCATAATCTCCTGCCGTCTGCCGAACTACCAGCTGGGAATCGCTGTGAGCCCTTAAGCTTCTCACGCCAATCTTTCTGGCCAAGCGTAATCCCGCTATGAGGGCTTCATACTCAGCCACATTATTGGTGACGTTGAAGCTGAACTTGATAGCCTTCATCACCTCTAGGCCTTCGGGTCCTCTTATAACTATTCCAGCTCCCTGGTGTTCGGACCCCGAGGCTCCGTCAACATGCAAGGTCCATTCTGGCTCACCTTCTTTCGGATCTGAGTGGTTCTCCTCAGTGGTGGGTATTTCGGCGATAAAATCTGCCAATGCTTGGGCTTTTATGGCCTTTCGAGGCTCATACGTGATTTCGTGTTCGCCAAGCTCTATGCACCACTTGGAGAGCCTTCCCGAATGGTCAACTCTCTTCATAACATCCCGTAGTGGTAGACTACTTCGGACGATGATGGGGTGAGCCTGGAAATATGGTCGTAGTCTTCTTCCTGCAAGCACCAAGGCGTATATAGCTTTTTGAAGCAAAGGGTACCTGACTTCGGCGCCATGCAGGGACTTGCTGACATAGTAGACCGGCCATTGTTTCGGCCCTTCTTCTTTTATCAGGACCGAGCTCACGGCCTTTTCTGTGACGGCGAGGTATAGTACGAGGGGTTCTCCCACCCGAGGTTGCCGCAGAGTCGGCAGGCTGGCGAGGTAGACTTTGAGTTCTTCCCAGGCCTTTTGGCAATCTCCTTCCCAGAGATGATTGTTTCTTCCGAGGTCGCCTTCCATCTTTGCTGCCTTTGTGAGGACTTTGAAGAAAGGTCGACACCTATCTCCGTACCTGGAAATAAACCTGCTCAGAGAGGTTATTCTTCCGGTTAGTCTCTGCACGTCTTTCACTGTGGCAGGAGTTCGGAACTCAAGTAGAGCCTTAATCTTCTCAGGATTGGCGTCGATGCCTCTTTCGGATACCATGTACCCAAGGAATTTTCCCGACGTCACCCCGAAGATACACTTCTCGGGGTTAAGGCGAATCCCGAAGGCTCTGAGTTTTTGGAAGGTTTCCTCCAAATCTGCAACGTGGTAGCCGGGCAGCTTGCTTTTTACTATCATATCGTCAACATATACTTCCATGTTTCTCCCCATTTGGTCTTTAAAGACCTTGTTCATCAGTCTCTGGTAGGTGGCTCCTGCATTTTTCAGCCCGAAGGGCATTCTTATATAGCAGTACGTTCCTCCCTCGGTGATGAAGGCAGTTTTCTCTTCATCTTCCGGGTCCATCCTTATCTGATGGTAGCCGCTGAAGGCATCTAGGAAGCTCAGGAGCCCGTATTCGGCCGTTGAATCTACCAGTTGATCTATTGGCGGGAGGGGAAATGAGTCTTTCGGGCAAGCATCGTTCAAGTTTCTGAAATCAATGCACATCCGGAGTTTGCTGCTACCTTCTTTTGTGGCGATGACCACGTTGCTTAACCATTCGGGGTATTTGACCTCCCTGATAACTTCAGCATCCAATAGGCGCTGGACTTCGGTTTTCACAAAGTTGCTTTTGTGGGCTGAGATGCTTCGTTTCTTTTGCCTGATAGGTTTTGCTTCCGGGCTTACTTTGAGGCTGTGCTGTATTATGCCAGGGTTCACTCCTGGCATGTCTTTCGGCGAGTAGGCAAACAGATCTTTATTTTTTAGCAGAAAGGATACAAGATTTTCCTTATCACCTTTGGGCAAGCTCTTCCCTATTCGGGTAGATTGTCCTGGGACAAGATCTACTGCTTCCGTTTCTTCTTCTGCGGGATCTCCTTCTTTGCCTTTCTCCTGCGCCTTTGCCTCCACCGTTTGTGTAGAGCTGTTTGCCGGAGCCTTTCGTGTTTTTACAAACACCTTTCTTACCTCGGCTTGGTCGATGAAGACCTCTGCATCTCCATCCTTGGTGGCGAATGTGACAGTCAAGTACTTCACATCGGGGCGAATGTGCAGGTTCCCCTGAGTCTGCCTTCCAAGGATGGCGTTGTACGAAGACGGGACATCCATGACGATGAATCTTGTCATTGTGGATGCGTACAACTCAGCTGCTCCGTCTACCGAAGTGCCTTTCATCATCAAAGGGAGGTCGATCCATCCGAGGACGGGTAGTTCGGATGGCCCAACGCCGAAGGTGGGCGTGGTGACAGGTTTCAGCTCGCTGCTGGTGATGCCCAGGCTCGGCAGTAAGTGCGAGAATAGGACGTCAGCATTTGAGCCATCATCAAGCAACACTCTCTTGACGTCCCAGTTCCCTATTCTCGCCATTATCAGCAGCGGGTCGTCGTGGGGGAAGACGACAGTGGAGCCATCTTTGCGAGCCAATTTCTTTGATGGACTTTGATACTCCATAACAGCAATTTCTCTGGCCTTCCGCTTTCTTTCCGAGGATGGGAGCCCCGTGGTGATGGTTTGGATGACCCCTACTGGAGGTGGGAGGCGCCTTTTTAGACTTCTGTTTCTCCGCCTGTCGGAGTCATAGTCCTCGTTTTCGGCCCTCTCTTCCTCCTCTTTTCTGCCTTTAGGGGAGGGCATCCGCAGATACTTGCGAAGTTGGCCCTGTTTGATCAGCGACTCTATGTACTTCTTCAGCTGGAAGCAGTCTTCGGTGTCATGACCGTGGTCGCGATGAAACTGGCAGAACTTCTTGGCATTCTTCTTATTATCGGCGGCCATGGCCTTTGGCCGCCGAATCTGCGTCCCTTGCCTTTCCAGCGCCATGAGAATGTTGGTCCGTGTCGTGCTCAAGGGTGTGAAACTTTGAGGTTTCTTTCCTCGCATTCGCCGTGGTCGACCTGTGTGTTCAGAAAGATACCGGGCTTGCTGGCTGGACCCTTCGGCGCGGTGATGATCAGACTTCGGCCCCGCCATCCTCAATTCCTCGGCTGTCATGTGCTGCTCTGCCCTTCGGTAAAATTCTCCGAGGGTCTCCGGGGGGTCCTTTGAGAACTCGTAGAACAGCTGTGAGTCACGCCGAAGGCCCCGTGTCATAGCGAGGATGCGGATTTCGGGCCGGAAGTCCGGGACGCTGAGTGCTTCCCTGTTGAATCGTTCGACATAGTCTCGGATCGTCTCTCCGTTTCTCTGCTCTATGTCGAACATCTGTACAGGCATTTTGGCCGTCGGCCTGCTCCCAATGAACTGCTGGGTAAAGGCTGTGGACAACTCCTGAAACTCAGTGATAGTCCCTGGGGGCAACGAATTGTACCATGCTGTTGCTGGGCCCGTGAGGGTGACTTCAAAGCATTTGCACATGGTAGCGTCATCAGCTCCGTGCATTATCATGCTCCGCCTGTACTTCGTCAGATGGGCCTGTGGATCAGTCCGGCCATCATAGATCTCCAGCCTAGGCACTCTGAAGTCGCCTGGCATAGCTGCCTCAACGACGGTGCGAATAAACGGGGAGCCATCTTCGCATAACGCCCCCGACAGCCTGTCCCAAACGGGTTTTCTGGTCACTTGCTTTTCCACTCTGTCCAGCCGTGCCAATATCCTTTCCATAAGCGCAGTGGCGCTAGGACCATTTTCGCGGGAGGGTGATCGACGGCGCCTTTTCGGGGAGCGAGTTCGGCGCGGAGGGGTCAGGGCCCTCGCCTCAGGCGACGAACTGCTTCGCTGTGAGACTCTCGGTCGCTTGGACCCGGTTTGTCCCACAGGCCGTTTCCCGAGGGCTATATCTTCTGTGGATGATTCTCCGCGAGGATCTCCACTTTCTGAACTGCGGTGTGTAGACTTGGGGCTTCTCTCCCGAGGGCGTGTTGATGAGGAGGGTTTCTGGGCCTGCGACTGCTGTGGCCATCTTCGGTCGATCTGCTGAGTCATTTCAGCAACGACCGAGCGCTGAAAGTCCCTCAAGAAGCTCATGGTGATTACCAGAGGGCGGTCCTCCTCGGGCGTAGAAGTCTCTGGGAGTGTCTGCTCAGCAGCCGGTTGTATCTCAGGCGCGGACGAGGACCTTGGGAGTCCCTTGTCCTTAGAACGCCGAGTCTCAACGACGGCAATCTGCGAGCGGGTTCCCACAGACGGCGCCAAATGATGGCCCAGGGCCTCATCGTTGTGAGTCATGATGACTGTTGAGGAGACTTCTAGGAGGAAGAACGCCTGGAAGGTGGATCGCCTCTAGGAGAGTACCTGGAAAACTGGTAAACAGGGTTAGGAGGCCCCCGGAGTGTTTTTCCGGGGGGGGAGCCTCCGACGCCCAAGTCAGTGGTGGCCGGAAGAAGGAGAAAGTCACTAGCTCAAAGAGAAAGGCCGAAAAGTCTCGCCTGGTATTTTCTCAGAGTATGGGAGCTGTATCTCCGGCCTGCCAACCTCCTGTCAAGTATTTATTTCCTGTATATATAGGAATACCTAGCCCGTTCAGATCATGACACGTGTGCGGTCGGATGCTCCTGAACGTCTGGGCGTAGGGGACAGATAGTTGGTAACTAGATGGCCTCGAGCCTTGTGCTGAGACGGGCCATGATATGATTCTGATGGCGTCTGCGCGTCAGGGTGACTTTTTACGTCTGTGGTGGGACGTGTCAGAGGCTTCCTTAAATGCTTCCTTAAATGCGCCTGCCGTACTCCCGGGGTCCCTGGGCGAGGTCGTCCTCTAGTTCGGACAGAGCCTCTTCGGGAAGCCTACCCTCAGTTCGGGGGTTCCCAGTTCCAGGGGGTTCCGCCTTCGGGGATATCATATTCGGGCAGCAATGTCTGGTGCCACTTTTCCGAAGGCGCGTTGTTCACAACCTTGGGGGGCGAATGGAGTCCTCAAGTTTTACTGGCGTGCCGAGGCTCGGAGCTCTCAGGCTATCTCCCGAGGTGCATGATTCCACCTATTCCCGGGAAGCGCCAGTTCTTCTGGCCGTTGTTATGGCAGGGTATTCGGCCAGATTGAGGCGACAGCCTTTGGCTATCAGGAAGGATTGTGTTGTACAAAAAATATCCTAAGTACAGAATGTCCTTGAGAAAAATTCTTAAGTGTACAAAATGGTGCAAGACAGAATTCTGCGAAGGTGTTCGCCGTGATAAAGCGCAGATGTGATTTTTCGAAGTCCCTTGAGCCATCACGCTCAGAAAAATGGAAAAAATCTCATGAAAGTACACGCCGCAACAAGCGCAGAATAGTTTTTCGAAGTCTCTTGAGCGAACGCGTTCGGGACGAATGGAAATGCAAAATGTTGCAAAAAGAGTTAGTCAAATTTTTCTGACTTTCTGAAAAGTCTCTTGAGCGACCTTGTTCGGGACGATGGAAATGCAAAATCTTGCAAAAAAGTCTTAGCCAAAAAATATTCATTGAGAATGATCAGGCCTACAAAGAAGAAGTGCCCAAAGAAGGAGCACAAAAATGAAGAGGAAAAAAATGAAAAGGCCCATAAAACAGCCTAAGAGTTCTCGGTGTCCCGAGAGCCACCAGCCTCTGTGCCCTTTTCCACCACCTTCGGCGCCGGAATTATGGAAGGCAGGTTCAGGTGCTCAATTTTTGACCAGGACCACCGAGGCCCCTCGGGAATGTTCAGAGCTTCCAAAAAAGAGAGGTCCAGACCTGGGAACCTCTGAAGGACTTGGTGCCGAGCAAGGCAGAACCCGTCCTGGAAGGCGACCTTGGTCATTTGGTCGGATTTGTCCTTCTCAACCTCAAGGTCCTCGAGCTCGTCCTTCAAATCTGCAACCTCCTTCTTCAACGCCTTCATCCTCTTCTTCACGTCGGGCTCCTTCTTCAAAGACTTGACCTCGGCTTCAAGAGCGTTTTTCTCAGCCACCAACGTGTTGGGTTTCGGGAGCCAAACAGCGCAGCGGAATTTAACCGAAACCCTCCAGGATCCAAGTGAAACGGGGTAAACCGGGTGTTCAAAAATTTCATACCTAATTTTCGGTTGAGATCTCTCACTCAACTGTAGAGTCGAATCACAAAACCTGAACAGTTGACGTGTTCAGGCTCTCTATGGTATCCACACGAGCCTCTCGGGATCACCACGCTTCCACCACGTCCCGGCAGATGCGTTTCTCTTGCGCTCGCAGTGCTAGCTTGCGTCCTCCAAGGAATTGCAAGAGAAGAGTGTGGCTGTCCTTTTGGGAGGCTAGGGCAAGGAGACCTGCGAATTTCTCACTTAAAAGTTGTATTTATAGTGAGACTCAGCTTCCAGGCCTAATGGGTTTCAAGGCCCTAATCCAATTAGGATTTAATTTCGGGCTTAATAATGGCTCAACTCCTTGGCCCATTATTAATACGAAATTAAAGTGAAACCATAACCCAAATAATTAGCCCATGCACTCTAATGATCCAAATAGCTCTACGTGTGCGACCCAATAGGCTCTTGCCATGTTGGCAATGATCATAAATCACATTTATGATCATAAGCAGTGAGCGGTGTCTAGCAACACATCATTGCTACCCAAGTGACAAGATTGTCGGTGAATCGACTAAACCTTTATGATCATCACCGATATATGCCATTGTCCCTTTGTCCAAGATATCAAGACTAAGCACGAGACATGGAATGTGTCACTCTCGTATAGCCCAATCTTTGGTTTCTTAATTACCGAGTAGACCAACTTAAACTGACAACATTGATATCATATATCAACTCATCGGAGCATGGCCATGCATTTTCTAAGTCTCACTCTATCAAGGGGCCCAAAGATATCACTCCCGTTACATAGGAGGGACAAATCCCATCTTGATCATACAAATCCCTCTGCATGATATGTGACATACCCAATGACCTCCTTCAAGTTCACTCAGTTACGAGCAACAAAGGAAAGTATCAAAGTATGTGACTCACATGTAGGGAACCTTGCTGATCTTAGGTCGAAGGACTACATATACCATGATCACTATGAGAATCACTTATGACACTCATATAACGATCCATGAAGTGTTCTCATGGTGGGTCGGTCCAGTACACAAGTTCTCCAACTTGTACCCATATGTAGACTACATATCTCATATTAGTCTCCACATATGCTAGTCATTATGTATTATTGCAACCCGCTCCACAATAGTACTAGACTAGGGACGTTTAAGAATATCATTATTCTAGGGTTACAATTATGTTTATTACGTTACGCAGAAACAAAACAACAAACAAAATTGCTGGATTAATGCCTCAATAAAATATCATGACTCAATGTGCAAAAATACAATCATCTCATGATTGGCTTTTTGGGCACAATACTAACAATCTCCCACTTGCACTAAAAGCCAATCATCCATGTATCTAATACCGATGGACCTAGAATGGCTATCATGCTTCTGCTGCGTAAGGGGCTTTGTCAGTGGATCAGCAATGTTGTTGTCTGTCGAAGTCCTGCATATCCTTACATCACCCCTCTCGATGATCTCCCTGATGAGATGATAGCGTCGGAGTATGTTTTTGGATCACTGGTGAGATCGAGGTTCCTTAGCCTGTGCGATTGCTCCATTGTTGTCACAATAGAGCTCTATCGGGTCAACAATGCTTGGAACCACTCCAAGTTCAGTGATGAACTTCTTGATCCAAACTGCCTCCTTCGCAGCATCAGAGGTGGCAATGTACTCAGATTCTGTTGTAGAGTCAGCTACTGTCTCTTGCTTTGAACTCTTCCAGCTTACAGCACCACCACCAATACAAAACACATAACCAGATTGCGATCTAAAATCATCCTTATCGGATTGGAAGCTTGCATCGGTGTAACCCCTTACAACGAGTTGATCTTCACCTCCAAAGACCAAGAATGCATCCTTAGTCCTTCGTAAGTACTTAAGGATGTTCTTAACAGCTGTCCAGTGACTTTCACCGGGGTTCGATTGGTACCTACTCGTCATGCTCAAAGCATATGAGACATCGGGACGAGTACATATCATGGCATACATGATAGATCCAATTGCTGAGGCATATGGAATCTTACTCATGCGCTCTCTCTCCTCGGTTGTACTCGGACACTGAGATCTAGAAAGAGTGATACCATGTGACATGGGCAAGAATCCTTTCTTGGAATCTTGCATGCTAAACCTCTTTAGCACCTTGTCAATATATGTACTTTGACTTAGACCAAGAAGCTTTCTAGATCTATCTCTATAGATCCTGATGCCTAACACATAGGCTGCTTCACCCAAGTCCTTCATAGAGAAACATTTCCCTAGCCAAGTCTTCACAGACTGTAGCTCAGGAATGTCATTCCCGATGAGTAGTATGTCATCTACATACAACACCAAGAAGACAATAACGCTCCCACTAACCTTCTTGTAGACACAAGGTTCATCTTCATTTTTGATAAAACCAAACTCTTTGATTGCATCATCAAAACGAAGATTCCAACTTCGAGAAGCTTGCTTCAGTCCATAAATGGACCTTTGCAATTTGCACACTTTATTGGCATTCCCAGGAATGACAAAACCCTCAGGTTGTGTCATGTACACATCCTCAAGTAGCTTTCCATTTAGGAATGCAGTTTTGACATCCATTTGCCATATCTCATAATCATAGTGTGCAGCAATAGCAAACAAAATTCGAATGGATTTAAGCATAGCAACTGGTGAAAAAGTTTCATCATAGTCAATACCATGAATTTGCTTGAAACCTTTTGCGACCAATCGTCCCTTAAAGGTAATCACATTACCATCCATGTCAGTTTTCTTCTTGAAAACCCATTTGCACCCTATGGGTTTTACCCCTTCAGGTGGGTCAACCAAAGTCCATACTTGGTTTTCATACATGGATTCCATCTCGGATTTCATGGCCACTAGCCACTTCTCAGAGTCAGGCCCCGACATAGCTTGTTGGTAGGTTGTGGGCTCATCTTGATCCATGAGCATCACATCACCGGTGTGAGTCACGAGAAATCCATATCTCTCGGGCTCACGCCGAATCCTACCAGTCCTACGTGGGCTTTGTGCTACAGGAACAGACTCTTGAACCACAACATCTTGTGGTGTCTGTTCAGGTTCCATTTCAGGTTCGATGTCTTCTTGTTGTTCTTGAATTTCTTCAAGTTCTACTTTCCTCCCACTAGTTCCTTTAGAGATAAACTCTTTCTCCAAAAAGACACCAGTTCGAGCAACAAACACTTTTTGCTCAGAGGGATTGTAGAAATAGTAACCCTTTGTTTCTTTGGGATACCCAACAAAAAGACATTTTTGAGATTTGGGCCCTAGTTTGTTAGAGGATTGACGTTTTACATAAGCGTCACAGCCCCAAATCTTCATAAAAGACAAATTGGGACGCCTCCCACTCCATATCTCATATGGTGTCTTTTGAACCGATTTAGATGGAACTCGGTTTAGTGTAAAAGCGGCCGTCTCTAGAGCATGTCCCCAAAAGGAGTTTGGAAGGTCAGCTTGACTCATCATGGAGCGAACCATGTCTAACAGAGTTCGATTTCTCCTTTCAGAAACACCATTCCATTGAGGTGTACCTGGTGGAGTGAGTTGTGATACTATACCACACTCCTTCAGATAGTCAAGGAATTCTCGATCCAAGTACTCTCCACCTCGATCTGATCGAAGCACTTTGATACTCTTCCCGAGTTGATTCTCTACTTCATTCTTGAATTCTTTGAACTTTTCAAAGGATTCTGACTTGTGTCTCATAAGATACACATAGCCATATCTGCTGAAGTCATCAGTGAAAGTAATGAAGTATTGGGAACCTCCTCTAGCTTGTGTAGACATAGGGCCACATACATCACTATGTATGAGTCCTAGTAGGTCATTAGCCCTTTCACTTTGCCCTGTGAATGGGGCTTTGGTCATCTTGCCCAACAAACATGACTCACATGTCTCATATGATTCAAAATCAAATGAGTCCAAGAGTCCATCCTTATGGAGCTTGGATATGCGGGTCTCATTTATATGGCCCAAGCGACAATGCCAGAGATAGGTCAAGTTTGAATCATTTAATCTGACCTTCTTGGTATTCACATTATAGATTGGATCTTCAAGGTCTAGAACATACAACCCATTGCTAAGTTGAGCACTACCATAAAAGATTTCATTCAAATAAATAGAACAACATTTGTCCTTTATTATAAATGAAAAACCTTTCTTGTCCAAACAAGAAACAGAAATCAAATTTCTACTAATAGTAGGCACAAAGTAGCAGTTGTCTAATTCTAAAACTAATCCACTAGGTAAAGTGAGAACATAAGTCCCTATGGCTAAGGCAGCAACCCTTGCTCCATTTCCAACACGTAGGTCCACTTCACCTCGGGCCAATCTTCTACTTCTACTTAGATCCTGCACATTTGAACAAATGTGAGATCCACATCCAGTATCCAATACCCAAGATGAGGAAGTAGAAAAGTTAGCCTCTATAACAAAAATACCTGAAGTGGAAGTCTTACTTCCCTTTTCCTTAGCAAGTTCTTCAAGATAGAGCTTGCAGTTGCGCTTCCAGTGTCCAGGTTGCTTACAATGGAAGCACTCCCCTTCCTTTGCCACACCACCCTTTGGTTTCAGTGCAGCTGAAGAAGAACTAGCATTGGACTTTCCATTAGCTTTATCCTTCTTCTTGTTGGCTTTTCCCTTTCCCTTGCCCTTTTGAACCATCAAAATGGGCTTAGCCTTCTTAAGGTTTTGCTCAGCAGTTCTCAACATGTTGAGCAATTCAGGGAGGGACTTGTCAAGGTCGTTCATGTTATAGTTCATGACGAACTGACTGTAGCTTTCAGGCAACGATTGCAATACTACATCAATAGCCAACTCTTTCTGAAGAGCAAATCCCAAATTCTCAAGATTCTCAATGTACCCAATCATCTTGAGCACATGAGGACCCACGGGACTTCCCTCAGACATCTTGCACTGAAACAATGCCTTAGAGGTCTCAAACCTCTCATGCCTAGCTTGCTCTTGGAAAAGCATTTTGAGATGTTCGATCATATCGAACGCCCCCATGTTCTCATGTTGCTTCTGAAGCTCAGATTCCATGGTAATAAGCATGAGGCATGCAACATCCAAAGCATCATCAGAATGCCTCTTGTGAGCATCCCTTTCAGCTCTTGGAGCAGTGGCAGCATGCTCATTCGGAATGGGCTGCTCTAGGACATATGCCTTTCTCTCTTGTTTGAGGACTATCCTCAAGTTTCGGTACCATTTGAGAAAGTTGGTCCCATTCAGTTTTTCCTTCTCAAGGATCGATCGCAACGAAAGTGTCGATGTGTTTTGTGCCATGGTTATCTACAACATTAAATATGCAGTGTAAGAGTCATGTATTTTAATTCATTTAATAAGGACTTTTATTAAACGATACTCCCACTATTTTCCTCAAATTAATAACCCTCGGTATTATTTTGGAACACCTCGGCGCTAAGGTATTCTAGTGGGCCAAGATCCATATTTGACCACAACCTGAGTCAGCTTTGGCTTTTCTCTCAAGTTACAGCTATTTAGGTAGGCAACTCCTTGCCAATTGCATCTTATGCAACTCTTGGATAGTTGGGTGAACAACACTTGTCCAAGCTCATCTCATGAACTTAAGCCCAACTCTATGCCTCTAAGTCCCTAATCCTATTAGGATGACTTAGTTAAGTCGAACCCAAAGTTAGCAGTTTGGATATCACTATTATCCCATCGCGCCTTACCAAGATGAACATAGGTGCTTTGCTTTGGCAAACCCACCTAATGTTGATCAAAGTCTTGACGAGTGCCAACATTTGGAAGGCATCACATTTAATGACTTAATATTTGTTTGAGGGATTTTTCTTTTGATCTCACCAATTTGTTATCTCCGGTTGTTTTATACATGCATCACATACAAATATAAAACATGCATCTCATGCTTACAAGAAATAAACGTGACATGGTTATAGCCCAAACTATGCGATATTCTCAAGCCAATGAGAATATCATAAAAGCCTAAGAAAAGAAAAGAGTCTTCACAAGCTCCTTCTCTTCCTTTCTTGGCTGCCTTTTTGTTGTCACCTCCTTGGACATACCACCTTGGACGATCCCATAATGCACCATTACATCAATAATAGAAACCTCGAGTTACATTCGAGGGGAGTAAGGTGAGAAGAGAATGTACAATGAGAGTGATAAGAAAAGGCACGACTCGCAGGCCGTATTTACAAGTACAACCAATCAAGGGCTATAACCATGCACCATGCTTCAAACACCAATCAGCATATCATGTCAAATCTCATTCAACAAAGATGCATGCCAATTTTCGCGTGTTGATTAACCAGTTTTTATTTATGTGGCACTTCGCATAAGGCGGTCCCGCTGGCCGGTCAGCGGGCGGTGGTTCCGCTGACCGGTCAGCGGACGGGGTCAAGGGGAGCCGCCCTTGCGGGGGGCGTGGGGGGCAGCGCCCCCCGGCGCAAAAAATTGTCTTACAATTGCTTAGCCCGAAATCTTCTATTTCGAGAAAGTAGGCACCCGAGACTCCTCCATTCGAGCCACCAAAAATACCTTACTTTCGGTGCCCGAACAGGCCGAATCCGAACAAACCTAGGGTTTTTGCAACTATTGCAACAATCCTAATCCATATAGGTATCTCATACCTATCAATTTCGGTTAATCTCATTAACCAATTTGTGTCGTTTCTTCATATATCTCATATGTTCATTACGAATTCCGGTTTCATGCATCATGAATCAATCTAATTAATCATGGCCGAAAACCAATCGAAGACATAGCATCATGCGATTCAACACTCAATCCCGATTTAGGGTTTCACCAGTAGCTCTGATACCACTGTTGGGTTTCGGGAGCCAAACAGCGCAGCGGAATTTAACCGAAACCCTCCAGGATCCAAGTGAAACGGCGTAAACCGGGTGTTCGAAAATTTCATACCTAATTTTCGGTTGAGATCTCTCACTCAACTGTAGAGTCGAATCACAAAACCTGAACAGTTGACGTGTTCAGGCTCTCTATGGTATCCACACGAGCCTCTCGGGATCACCACGCTTCCACCACGTCCCGGCAGATGCGTTTCTCTTGCGCTCGCAGTGCTAGCTTGCGTCCTCCAAGGAATTGCAAGAGAAGAGTGTGGCTGTCCTTTTGGGAGGCTAGGGCAAGGAGACCTGCGAATTTCTCACTTAAAAGTTGTATTTATAGTGAGACTCAACTTCCAGGCCTAATGGGTTTCAAAGCCCTAATCCAATTAGGATTTAATTTCGGGCTTAATAATGGCTCAACTCCTTGGCCCATTATTAATACGAAATTAAAGTGAAACCATAACCCAAATAATTAGCCCATGCACTCTAATGATCCAAATAGCTCTACGTGTGCGACCCAATAGGCTCTTGCCATGTTGGCAATGATCATAAATCACATTTATGATCATAAGCAGTGAGCGGTGTCTAGCAACACATCATTGCTACCCAAGTGACAAGATTGTCGGTGAATCGACTAAACCTTTATGATCATCACCGATATATGCCATTGTCCCTTTGTCCAAGATATCAAGACTAAGCATGAGACATGGAATGTGTCACTCTCGTATAGCCCAATCTTTGGTTTCTTGATTACCGAGTAGACCAACTTAAACTGACAACATTGATATCATATATCAACTCATCGGAGCATGGCCATGCATTTTCTAAGTCTCACTCTATCAAGGGGCCCAAAGATATCACTCCCGTTACATAGGAGGGACAAATCCCATCTTGATCATACAAATCCCTCTGCATGATATGTGACATACCCAATGACCTCCTTCAAGTTCACTCAGTTACGAGCAACAAAGGAAAGTATCAAAGTATGTGACTCACATGTAGGGAACCTTGCTGATCTTAGGTCGAAGGACTACATATACCATGATCACTATGAGAATCACTTATGACACTCATATAACGATCCATGAAGTGTTCTCATGGTGGGTCGGTCCAGTACACAAGTTCTCCAACTTGTACCCATATGTAGACTACATATCTCATATTAGTCTCCACATATGCTAGTCATTATGTATTATTGCAACCCGCTCCACAATAGTACTAGACTAGGGACGTTTAAGAATATCATTATTCTAGGGTTACAATTATGTTTATTACGTTACGCAGAAACAAAACAACAAACAAAATTGCTGGATTAATGCCTCAATAAAATATCATGACTCAATGTGCAAAAATACAATCATCTCATGATTGGCTTTTTGGGCACAATACTAACACAACGACAGTATGAGATTGTCAGAATCTGACTTATCCTTGAGAAGGTCTTGGTTAGCAGCGAGCATCCCCGCCACCTGATTGCTGAGGTCAGCAATCTTCTGGGAGGAGTCCTTCTCAAGGTCTTCCTTTTCCTTCCGGAACTCCTCCCGAAGGGCAGCAACTTCTTTCTTCGCAGCATCTGCCAGCTGCTGGTTCTTGGTGGTCAATTCCGAGCACGTGACTTTCACTTTTTCTAAGGCCTCTAAGGCCGAAGCTCGGAACGCCGTCTGCCTGGCTACCCGAACTCGGAGAAAGCCGGCGTACCCCAGCAGCTGCAAAAAGATGAACGCAAGGTCAGTAAAAGCCAAGCACTTAGGAAAAATTGAAGGGAAAAGGGTGTGAAGAGCATACCTGAGCAGCATGCTCGGTAACTTTCGCGGCAAGGGTGTCATCGCCCGGATGGGCCACCACAATAGCCTTGAAGGAGGCCTCTGTAAGCACCCCCTTCGAAATATGCTTCGCCATTTGAGGACAGTCCTCGGAGTACAAGTTCATGTCCTCCGTGAATGTCCAGAAAGGCTCTTTGGGTATCTTCCCTTGCGGGACTTTGGCATCACGAAGGGCCCGCTTCTTCGCGTGTTCGGCTGCCCAGTTCGGAGTAAGCAACTCCCCTGCATGGCGAAAACGAAAAGCAGGTCAGAGACAAAGGAAATTTCAGAAAAACAAAATAGCCATACTTGTTCTGAAAACAACAAACCTAGCGGCACTTCAACCACGATGTCCTCGGAATCCTAAGACTCCTCGGTCGAAATCCCCTTGCCTTTCTTCCTGCGCCGCTCCTCGGCAGAAGGAGCCTCTACCACGGCCTCCAGAAGGGCCTGCGGCGCGGAAGGGCTCTGGGGAGGGACGTCGGCGGAAGGAACCTCGGCAGCGGCAGGGACCTCGGCAGCAGCCTCGGGCGGCGGAATCTCGGCTGCCCCAAGCTTCTCGGCAGCCTCCTCGGTAATTTCTTGCTGAGGAAGCTAGGCAGTTTTCTTTGCCCGTTTCACCGAAGGACCAGCGCCAGTAGACTTCCGCCTTCGGGAAGGCGCCTTCTTTGTCTGGTCACCCTTCTCCACCTGGTCGGAAAAAAGGGACTTGTAGAATGCAGTAGTCCCGTCCCCCATCTCTGAAAAAGAAAAAAGACATCAGCGTAAGTCCGAGGGAAAAACTGCAAGGGAGTAGAAGATAACTTACTTTCGAAAAGCGTTTCGAAAGACACTTCCTCCCGAAGGAGCTGCACCAACCAGGAGTCCTTCCCGACGATAGCAGGAGCTGGCATCTCGAGGTCAGTCTCATGCTCCTTGACCACCCCTAACTCCCGAAGGACTTCTTCGATCATCAACCTCCAGTTAATGGGGAAGGGGTACAGGGAGCGCGGAGCGACCTCAGGAGCCCAGTCGGAGACGGCGCGAATACGTCCATCGAAGTCCTCAAACACGGGAGCCAACTCTGGAGTCAGCAGTATCCTCGGATCAACGACGTCCACATCCAGCTTTCCCCGAGCCCATTTGGTTGGAACATATGACCAGGCCTCATCTATCTTCAGGAAGAAGAATTTCTGTTGCCACCCTCGCCAACTGTCCTCAGTGGCAAAAGTGAACATGAATTTTTTGCTCCCGGATCGCCGAGGTAGCATGAAATAGAAGCCACCCTTCGGGACCACGAAGAGCTTGTAGTACTGCATGAAAATTACAAAATAGGGTTTTATCCTGAAGACGCCACACATACAGAGGAAGGCGTTAAAATAGCAGTACGAGTTCAGGGGAAGCTGATTCACAGCAATGCCATGAAATTGGCAGAACCCGCAAACCATCTTCGGGGGAGGATACCGAAGTCCGGCCTTCAGCTAGGCTCGGAAAATGGTAACCTCGTTACTATGGTTTGAAAAAGCATAGTGGTCAGAGCGTGGCAGCCGGGTAATGGCGTAAGAGGGAAGAAAGAACTTCTTCTTCCACCTCTCTAGTTTTTTAGGGGTGGTGCAACAAGGATGAGATAAAAGAGGCTGCCAGCTCTCAGGGATAGGCATTTTGGGCAGAAAAACGAGTTCGGAAAAAGGCAAGAAAACAACTTCCGGCAAAAAATCGAAAAAACAGAGGTATTAAAAAACTCTGGAAAGAAAAAACCCACCAAAAGACTTGCCAAAATCGAAGGTCGCCGTCATAAAAGGTTACCGGAAAAAGCTCTGTTAAAACAGCTCCACCGCAAAAGCAAGAGAAAGCGCAAAGAAAAGGGCAAGCAGGGAAAGAGCAGAAGCAAAAGCAAAAGGGGCTTATGACGGAATGGGCTATTTATAGGCCAAGGGTGGGTAACCGAAACGACGTCATAAGTGCCCTTTGAAGGCGAACCGTCACCGTAACTGAACTCTGCACCTGAAAAGACGCGCTCTCTGTAAACGACGCGACCCTCCTCGAATGACAGTGTGCCACGTGTCAACCGCCGCGCCAAAATAGGGGACATGTCTTCTGACATCCCTAGAAAACTGGGACGCGTCGCTCAGACTGACGCGCTTGGCCATCAGACGCGACGCTGTACAGACCTGCAAAAGCAAAGAAGCAGGTTGCCTCGAAGACACCAAAAGACGGGCTATGGCCGAACAGCCCATACCTTCGAGCAAGAGGTGTATCTTCCGCACAGGCTTTGCCTCGGAGACACCAAAAAACAAGCCAAGGCCGAGCAGCCCACACCTTTGGGCAAGAGGTGTACCTTCAACACAGGTGTTACTCTCTATAAACACCCAAAGAACATCCTCGGAAAGAAAACAAAAACGAAGTCATCACTTCGGCTTTCCGAAGGGGGGCATGTGATAGCCGAAGGACTATCGCCTCCACCTGGCCGAACTCCTGCCACCAGAATGGCCAGGAGATCTGGCGCTACCCGAAAAAAGGTGGGATCACACACCTTGGAGAAAAGCTGAAGAGCCCGAGCTCGGCACGCCAGGGAACTTGAGGACACTATTAGCCCCCTAAGGTAGTAAACAGACCGCCTTCGGAAAAGTGGCACCAGCTAGTGCGGGCCGAACATGATCTTCCCGAAGGCGGAACTCCCTGAATCTGGGAACCCCCGAACTGGGGGCATGTTTGCCGAAGTGGCACGGTCCGTACTAGAGGACGACCTCACCCAGGAACCTCGGGAGTACAGCAGGAGCATTTAAGGAAGCCTCTGACATGTCGCCCACATACGTCACAAGCCGCCTCAAACGGCGCTCTGACACGTCGACGCCATCAAAGTCACATCATGGCCCGTCTCGGCTCAAGGCTCAAGGAAGCCTACCACTAGCTACTTGTCCTCTACGCCCAGACATTCAGAGAACATCCGACCGAACACGTGTCATGATCTGAACGGGCTGGACACCTCTATAAATACCAGGGAATACACCCTGGCAAACGGTTGGCAAATATTCCGACTCCTCACTCTGAGAAAATACGACTAGGCGAGTTCACTGAACCCCCCAGTGATATTTCCTCCGCCTTCTCTCAGCACCACTGACTTGGGTGTCGGAGGCTCCTCCCCGGAACAACACCCCGGGGACCTCCTAACCCACTTTTTCTGAACATCTCAGGCACTCTCCCTTGGGCAAACTGGCCACCGGGCGTTCTTCCTCTCCGGGAATCCCTCCATCAGTCACCATGACTACCAACGATGAAGCCCCTGGGCATCAGCCTCTTTGTTGGGTATCCCAAAGAAACAAAGGGTTACTATTTCTACAATCCTTCAGAGCAAAAAGTGTTTGTTGCTCAAACTGGTGTATTTCTAGAGGAAGAGTTTATCTTTAAAGAAACCAGTGGGAGGAAAGTAGAACTTGAAAAACTTCAAGAACAACAAGGGGACATTGAACTTGAAATGGAATCTAAACAGACACCACAAGATGTTGTGATTCAGGAGTCTGTTCCTATAGTACAAACCCCACATAGGTTTGGTAGGATTCAGCGTGAGCTAGAGAGATATAGATTTCTTGTGACTCACACTAGTGATGTGATTCTCATGGATCAAGATGAGCTCACAACCTACCAACAAGCTATGTTGGGGCCTGACTTTGAGAAGTGGCTAGAGGCCATAAAGTCCAAGATGGAATCCATGTATGAAAACAAGTATGGACTTTGGTTAATCCACCTGAAGGTGTAAAACCTATAGGGTGTATATGGGTTTTCAAGAAAAAAACTAACATGGATGGTAATGTGATTACCTTTAAGGGACGATTGATTGCAAAAGGTTTCAAGTAAATTCATGGTATTGACTATGATGAAACTTTTTCACCAGTTGCCATGCTTAAATCCATCCGAATTTTATTGGTTATTACTGCACACTATGATTATGAGATATGGCAAATGGATGTCAAAACTGCTTTCCTTAATGGAAAGCTACTTGAGGATATTTACATGACATAGCCTGAGGGTTTTATCACTCCTGATAATGCCAATAAAGTGTGCAAGTTGCAAAGGTCCATTTATGGACTAAAGCAAGCTTCTCGAAGCTAGAATCTTTGTTTTGATAAAGCAATCAAAGAGTTTGGTTTTATCAAAAATGAAGATGAACCTTATGTCCACAAGAATGTTAGTGGGAGCACTATTGTTTTCTTGGTGTTTTATGTAGATGACATACTACTCATCGAGAATGACGTTCCCAAGCTACAGTCTGTGAAGACTTGGCTAGGGAAATGTTTCTCTATAAAGGACTTAGGTAAAGCAGCCTATGTGTTAGGCATCAGGATCTATAGAGATAGATCTAAAAAATTGTTTGACCTAAGTTGAAGTACATACATTGACAAGGTGCTAAAGAGGTTTAGCATGCAAGACTCCAAGAAAGGATTCTTGCCCATGTCATATGGTATAACTCTTTCTAGATCTTAGTGTCCGAGTAAATCTCAGGAAAGAAAGCACATGAGCAAGATTCCATATGCCTCGGCAATTGGATTTATCATGTATGCCATGATATGTACTCATCCCAATGTCTTGTATGCCTTGAGCATGACGAGAAGGTACCAATCAAACCCCAGTGAAAGTCACTGGACAACTATTAAGAACATCCTTAAGTACTTACAAAGGACTAAGGATGCATTCTTGGTATTTGGAGGCAAATATGAGCTCATTGTAAGGGATTACACCAATGCTAGCTTTCAATTCAATAAGGATGATTTTAGGTCACAATCTGGTTATGTGTTTTGCATTGGTGGTGGTGCTGTAAGTTGGAAGAGTTCAAAGCAAGAAACAGTAGTCGACTCTAGAATAGAATCTAAGTATATTGCTGCCTCTGATGCTGTGAAGGAGGTAGTTTAGATCAAAAAGTTCATCACAGAACTTGGAGTGGTTCTAAACATTACCAACCCGATAAAGCTATAATGTGACAACAATTGAGCAATCGCACAGGCTAAGGAACCTCGATCTCACCAGTAATCCATATACATACTCTGATGCTATCATCTCATTAGGGAGATCATCAAAGGGGTAATGTGAGGATATGCAAGACTTCGACAGACAGCAACATTGGTAATCCGTTAACAAAACCTCTTATGCAGCAGAAGCATGATAGCCATTCTAGGTCTATCGGTATTAGATACATGGATATCTTGGACAAAAGGACAATGGCATATACGGATAATTATCATAAAGGTTTAGTCAAATCACCGACAATCTTGCCACTTGGGTAGTAATGATGTGTTGCTAGACACTACTCATTGTTTATGATCATAAATATGATTTATGATAATTACCAGCGTGATAAGAACCTATTGGATCGCACACATAAAGCTTATTTGAATTATTGGAGCGCATGGGCTAATTTATTTAGGTTATGGTTTCATGGTAATTTTGTATTAATAATTGGCCCAAAAGTTGAGCTATTATTAAGCCCAAAATTAAACCTAATTGAATTAGGACTTTGAAACCCATTAGGCTTGGGAGTTGAGTCTTACTATAAATACATCATATAGTGAGAAATTCGCACTTTTGCCCTAGCCTCCTAAAAGGAAGAAATCACAAGAGTTCTGAAAACCAACCGCGCTCTTCACTTGCCATTCCTTGGAAAACGCAAGCTAGCACTGCGAACGTAAGAGAAACGCATCTACCGAGACGTGGTAGAGGTATAGTGATCTCGAGAGGCTCATGTGGATACCCTAGAGAGCTTGAACACGTCAACTGTTCAGGTTTTGTGATTTGACTCAACAGTTGGGTGAAAGATCTCAACCGAATTAGGTATGAAAATTTTGAACACCCGGTTTACCCCGTTTTGCTTGGATCCTAGTGTTAGTTTTGTGCCAAAAAGCCAATCATAAGATGATTGTATTTTCATGATATTTTATTAAGGCATTAATCCAGCAATTATGTTCGTTGTTTTTGTTTCTACGTAACATAATAAACATAATTGTAACCCTAGAATAATGATATTCTTAAACGTTCCCGGTCTAGTATTATTGTGGAGTGGGTTGCAATAATACATAACGACTAGCATATGTAGAGACTAATATGATATATGTAGTCTACATATGGGTACAAGTTGGAGAACTTGTGTACTGGACCGACCCACCATGAGAACACTTCATGGATCGTTATATGAGTGTCATAAGTGATTCTCATAGTGATCATGGTATATGTAGTCCTTCGACCTAAGATCATCAATGTTCCCTACATATGAGTCACATACTTTGATACTTTTCTTTGTTGCTCGTAACTGAGTGAACTTGAAGGAGGTCATTGGGTATGTCACATATCATGCGGAGGGATTTGTATGATCAAGATGGGATTTGTCCCTCCTTTATAACGAGAGTGATATCTTCGGGCCTCTTGATAGAATAAGACTTAGAAAAATGCATGGCCATGCTCGGATGAGTTGATATACGATATCAATGTCATCAGTTGAAGTCGGTCTACTCGGTAATCAAAAAACCAAATATTGGGCTATACGAGAGTGACACATTCCATGTCTCGTGCTTAGTCTTGATATCTTGGACAAAGGGACAATGGCATATATCAGTGATGATCATAAAGGTTTAGTCGAATCACCGACAATCTTGTCACTTGGGTAGCAATGATGTGTTGCTAGACACCGTTCATTGCTTATGATCATAAATGTGATTTATGATCATTGCCAATGTGGCAAGAGCCTATTGGGTCGCACACATAGAGCTATTTGGATCATTAGCGTGCATGGGCTAATTATTTGGGTTATGGTTTCACTTTAATTTCGTATTAATAATGGGCCCAATAGTTGAGCCATTATTAAGCCCGAAATTAAAGCCTAATTGGATTAGGGCTTTGAAACCCATTAGGCCTGGAAGTTGAGTCTCACTATAAATACTACTTTTAGTGAGAAATTCGCAGGTCTCCTTGCCCTAGCCTCCCAAAAGGACAGCCACACTCTTCTCTTGCAATTCCTTGGAGGACGCAAGCTAGCACTGCGAGCGCAAAAGAAACGCATCTGCCGGGACGTGGTGGAAGCGTGGTAATCCCGAGAGGCTCGTGTGGATACCATAGAAAGCCTGAACACGTCAACTGTTCAGGTTTTGTGATTTGACCCTATAGTTGAGTGAGAGATCTCAACCGAAAATTAGGTATGAAAATTTTCGAACACCCGATTTACCCCATTTTCACTTGAATCTTGGAAAGTTTCGGTTAAATTCCGCTGCGCTGTTTGGCTCCCGAAACCCAACACCTAGAGGGTTGCAGTTATATTCCACTGCACTTGTTTGGCTCCTGAAACCCTACAATTCTAACAAGTTTCAAATGTAAAATTGTACTTGTAAACCAAATTTCATGTTAGAATTTCATCTCTTCCAAAAATTCAACTTGAAAGTCAAATTTTATAGCTTAAAATAAATTTTCTGCAGAAAATACTATAACCTAGTTCAATAAGAACAAAAGAATTGTTTTTACCAAATTCCAAGTATTGCAAACACTTATAGTAACATAACTTGTATGCTTTCATAAACCCACGACAAATTAGTCTAAAAAACAGTACAATGACAGTAGTTATGATTTATAATCTATGGTCCACACTTCTAACTATTGGAACTGAGGCTTAAAAGTCTATGTCTAGGACTTGAATTCCTACAAACATATCCAAAAGAGAGTTCAAATCTTCATCCATCCATCTACCTAGAATACCTACTAAAACCATAAATTCACACCAATTTGCATTAGCTTCAATTTAGTTTAGCAGTGATAAAAAATCGATGTATTAACTAATATACCATAGTTATGCTAACTTGTATGTAGTAGACATAGCTTATAAAACCAATAAGTTAAAAAATTAGAGTAGTGGACATAGCTTATAAAACCAGTAAGTTGATAAATTAAATCAGCACTTAATCAACCTACAAAACAATAACAATGGGGAATGAGATTTTGAAGAAAACTTAATAATAAACACTACTAATTATCAGTAGCTCAATATAATCAATTTATACTTACAAAATAAAATGCAAAGAAAAAAAATACAAACAATACAGCACTACTTGAAAATTTCATCAACCAAATCAGCAACAACCACCGCAACAACATGACAAGAAGACAATAAAAAGAACAAAATAAACAGAAATATAACCAAATGCATAAATGTTTGAATGCTTAATACAACAAAAAATATATAGATATAGTAAGTTGGACTATAACAACTACTAAAGCAGATGGATCCTTATTTGCCAAAAATCAACAAGAAATCAATAGTACAATGAACTCATTTAAGGGTTCAGAATCATAATGGTCATTACTGTTCAGTGCCCAACTGAAGGTATCTCCCTAAGTTGTTTGTTAAGTATAAGAACCCAATTATGGTTCCTTATGTTTATTTCAAAAATTCCAACTTACTAAGTAGTGTTTCCCCTTATTCAAGAATCCACAATCATCCAATATCAACATTGTCTCATGGTTCCCTAATTTTTTGATGTACATACAACAATTTCAAGCAAAATTATACCTAGGAAATCATGTTTCTTACCTACTACATGAACCAAATTTGACCATACTGCTATATCGGAGTTTGCTGCCTTGCTGTTGAAGAAACTATGCTCGCTATTGTAATTCTAGCAAAAAATTGAGCTTAAACCCGCTTAAAGTAATATCTCTTTTAATATGCTCATAAGATTTACTCAAAACTAAATTTATGAGGATCCGAGATAAAGAAAAGTAGTGTTTGAGTATTCTAACTAAGATAGCAACATATAAACTTTCCCATGCATGAATAGGGTGGGGGTTTATTCCCACTTCACCTTCCATCTTCTTAATTTGTTTTAATCAAGCCCTTAATCCATAAATTGTGAACTTATCTTCATGCACATTATTAACACATCTCTTTTTCATATTGTTCAATTCAAATCTCATCAACTAGTCAATTTTAGCCTTCATTTTCTTTACTGTGCAATTAAGTTACCATAACCTCAGTCTTGTCTAAGACATTTGAGTCTCTTATAATTAAGTCCTTCATCCTCTTTAAACAATTAAACAAATCACCTTTCCCAATTTTGTCAACACTCAAATAAAAATAAGTTTGTTAAGGATTGACCTTATTAAGAAATTTCACAGACAAGGGTAAAACATGTAATAGACTATATGCACACATAGCCATGCATGCATTAAATTTGCTCATAAATTGTATATGAGCAAGCTGTGAGTTCTTATTGCATGGAGTATTATATAATAATCATCATATCATATCATATCCTGTTTGGTACATGACTCCTCATACTTCAAAAACAAATGCACAAAATTCATATTGGTCCATTTTTCCCTTAAGCATGAAACTGAGCATTTGCCCTTGAGCTTGCAAGCTTTTACTAGCTAAAAATCACTTATTACATGCAGCGAGTTTGACCAAATTGATCTAGGTCGTAAGTGCCTTTGTGTGTGTGTGCCTTGCTCCCTTTGAGCCCATTGGCCCACCCATGTGCACACTTACAAGTGACCTAAGCCACCATTTGGGCCCATGGGGGTTCCCTTCATATCCCTTTTATGGGGCATGCCCAAAAGTGAAACTCGTGGGTTGTGTGTCCATGCCATGCCCCTAGTAAGGCTTGAGACCATAATTACCAAACATCGACTATTCTTAGTAAAATATCGAACCATCCTTGGCACTCGGCCAAACATGGAAAACACATACACTCATAGGCCCAAGCACCCATTTCATGTCCGTAACCCCTTAAACATATACACCATTTGCCCTTGGGCACTAAACCCACATGAACTTAGGGACCTAAGTCTACACATGCACATTAGTAAGCCTCCTAGACTTGGCCACACCATAAGCACATGCACCCATATTCAATACCTCTTGCCCTCATTGAACCATGCCTAGCCCTTAAGACCAGCCCTTAGGCTCCTTAGCCATTGTGGTTTACCTTGTATCCTTATACCCTATCACTTGCCCTAGCTTTCTTTAATATATAGCATGTCTAAGTTTCTCCAAGAAAGAGAATGTCTTAAACACCAAATTGGCTAATACTATCCATTTGCAGACTTACAAGCATATGTACATAGACCAATTCATTTTAACTTAATCCAAGATTACTTATTTTTATCATTCTGTCCTTTTGGCCTTGAATCAATTTTATTTGAGAACTAATATTACGTAGATGTAATAATCCATTGAAAATATAATTTTTATGCTGTTATCAAATTTTCATGAAATTTCTTTTTTAATGCTTAAAAATAAAAATTATAAAAATTTAATAACATGATAAAATTCACTTTCAAATTGATTATTACACCTAAATAATATTTTCTTTCAAAAAAAATTGATTCTAGGTGAAGAAGGATGTAAAAAAAAAATAAGTCATTTTAAAAAAAAAAAAACAAGCAGATTTCACAAACAAATATTATATACAAAAAAATACGACCTCTTTTCTTTGCATAAATTCCACAAAGGGTCCTTACCTTAATATTGTCCAATCAAAGTCCCTTACCTTATGTTGTGCATTCAAATGAGTCCCTTACCTCATATTGTGCATTCAAATTGCTGATGTGACATTAATAAAGATTAAAATAATCTTAAAATAACAATTCTAATCCTCTAACTTTTCAAATCAATAACTTTAAACCAAAACTTCTAAATCTAACTTTTCCACTAACTTGAAAAATTTCTAAACCCAATCTTCATTGATTCTGCCTCCTTCACGCCACCTCCATAATCTTCATCAACACTACTTCCACTCCCGTGATCTTCTGTCACCCAGAAGCATATCACGCCAAGTCAATCCAATCTTCTCCCTCACCACACCCATTTCTTTGTCGTGTAACCCAGTGATCGATGTCATAAAGAGAACGCAAAAATGTTGAGGCCACAAGAAGAGGGTTTGCAATGATAGATATTTCAACAGGGGTGACAGCGGTTCTTTCAATGTCAAATCTGTCTCCCCCTACCCCACCATGTTTGAGGCTTGCCATATTTGGAAATAGAGCCCAAGGATTCCCTGTTTTTCCACTGCCTCCTATGGTCTTCCTCTCTCTCAGCTCCTCCATCTCCAAGATCTACAATGCCTATGTTTCCCTACCCTCCCTATAATCTGCCGCCATAGTAGTTTCCAAGACTCTTATGGCACAACTGACTATTGGTCCACCAACAGTAGGGGGTCAATTATTCTGCCACATGAGTTTCTGGCATGGAAAAGTGATGAAATTGATGTTGAAGGTCCACGAGTTTGAGATATAAGCTAATTTTTTACTGTGACCTAGGGTTTGTTTTTTGGTTTGGTTGTATTTTATTGAATTCAGTTATAGGTTTCACACTTCATTATTATGATTTAAGCATCTTCAAATAAGTTTGCTGCCAATATTTTTGTTGGTGGCTTTACCTAACCTTTGATTTTGAAAATTAAAGAGATTTTATATTGGTTTTTGGAGAAAATTAGAATAATTTTTAGGTTTCAATTATTTTTTCAAACACAAAGATGAAGAGTCATATTCGATGGTTGGCAGATGGTGGAAAGGCAGAGGAAAGAGCTAGACATGGAATTGCCGACCCTTGGGGAGCTTGGTTATTTTTTTTTTCTTTCAATTTTGTTTTTTTTTTCTGTTTTTGCTGGAAGATGTGCCAAAGGGTGGGAGGCTATGGATGATGAAGGAGGGACAATAAGGTGGGTGGTGGTTTGAAGGTGATGGATGGGGCAAGAGGTTCGTGGGTTATTGTGGTAAAATATATAAGTTTAAGGCTTCAAATTGTTGAGAGTAAAAGTTAAAGAATCAAAAGTGTTGTTTTACACTTATTTTAATATTAATTAATGTCACCTTTGAAATTTTCATCTAATTTAACAGTCTAATTGACAGAAAAGACTTAATTGAACTCGCAATATGAGGTAATGACCTTCGATATGACAATATTAAGGTAAGGTACCAATTTAGAACAAAAATTACACTAAGGAAATCCCAGTGGATTTTACCCTATTTTCTTTCCATATAGGGTAAATTACAAAAGCCCCCCTATCATTTGATCTAACCTACACTTTGCCCCATCTATTGTCAAAAACCTACACTTTACCCTACTTTCTCTATAGTATCTGACAACTTTTAAAATCCTAAATTAAACCATTTGATAACTATGTTTAAGTAATTTTAATATTTTTTATATTTTTTTTGTAGCTAACGACCTTTAAAAAATATTGATATGCATTTACAAGATAATTTACAAAAAGGAAAAACTGATAATTTAATATGTATATTAACTATAAAAAAAATATTGGAGAGATTGATTTTACTAAAAGATGAGTATCAAACAGTTTAAATTACAGTTTCATAAGTTGTTATCGGACAGTATAAACAAACCAAGGGACAAAGTGTATGTTTTTTAAAATAAATTAGGCAAACTGTAGGTTAGTGTAAACTTCATGATGATAATTGTAACTTTCCCTTCCTTATATCACCTAGACCCTAAACACTTTTTCTTCCGTTTAAGTTTGAAAGCCAGCACATAACGAATGGCGTGTTGAATGGTGAAAGAAAGTTTGGGGGCATGTACATGGTCATAGTTTAGCTTTAGTGACCATAGAGGTATTTTGCCACAAAAGTAATACTGAAGCACTCAAACGTCACATATGTGACCCTTTTTTATGTTTAAAGTCCTAATATTAATGTAACTTTGACAATTTCCATTTTAATCGGGTTCCAATGGAAGAGGAATCTAAAAATTTAGGGGGAAAAGTGTGTGTGAATAAAAGAGGCAAAATAAAATCTGGAGAGATATCATGAAAAAAGTATAAATGATAGGTAACTAACAAAAAAATCTAAGCAGTTAACCATGTGTTTGATCAAATTTATATAATTTATAAGCAATGTTGGTGCTTGTTAAGAAAAAGATTAAGGTCATCTATTATAAAATATTTATCATGTCAATTTTTAAAATATATACTCTTTTCATCCCATTGTATTTGTATTTCCAAATCTTTTGTATCCAAAGTATATGTCAATTTCCCGTGTTTATGCACCCTTTGTCTTGAAAGCTCCTATTTTTATTTAATAAACGCGTTGTCTATTTTTTAGGAAAAAAAATTATATCCTTTCAAGTGTACCATTCTTATATTATATAGCCTATGAATGCTTTAGTAAACAATGAATTGGGAGAAACATATCGAATATGCTTGTGGTACAACATCCATATTATTTATAAAAACGTCAAAGATAACAAATATTATATGATATGGATGAAGTAATTTTATACCAAGAAATAACTATAAGAAACTTTAACTTAAACTTTACCATACTTAAATTAATAATTGAAATAAAATATTTAGATTGTAAAGGTATTTGGATATATATGCTCACGGGCTTTTGTAGTAGTAAGAGAATTTATAGGCACGTTTCTTGTAAAATTTAAACTTAACTATTGACCTAGGCAAATTTTTTATATTAATGTAAGTAAAGCACAGAAAAAATTTCAAGCAAAGTGTCTGATTACTCCCTTCGTCCCAAGATTTATAATACTATTGTAGCTTAATTGCAAAGAATGTAAAATTTTATGCACTGAATGAGAGTATATTGGCCTATTCTAAGATAATTGAAAGAAAAAGGACGATGCCATTTGTAGTGGACCTTTCTATAAGGGTACCCCCAATCTTGACCATTGATCTTGGTTTCTGAGAGCATGGGGACAGCAGGTGAGGGAGGGGAAAGAAATAAAAAAGAGAGAGGAGGGTGGAGAGAGAAATAAATAGAGAGGAAAATAAAAAAGAAAAAAGCGTAGAAAGGTAACCGGAGAAAGGGGAAAAAGCATAGGAAAAAGAAAATACGATGAGAGGAGAAACTAAGAGAAAAAATATGAAAGAAAGTATTTTATTGAATAAAAATTTTTAAAAAGAAGGAAAATAATTTTTAATATATTAAAGGTGTAAAAAAATTAATTATGAAATAATACACTTAATAAAATATTATTTTATATGCCAATGGAACTCAAATTATAAAATATGTGTATATTGATCAACTTAATAAAGAAAATGAAAAATATTTTACAAAGTAATTGTAGCATAGCAAGAATAATAATAATATATTTTACCAATGACCATTTTTTCAATTTTTGCGATGTAAAAAATTAATAATTTAAAATGAGATACCTAAATATGAGAGAGGTCATAAATTCAAGGATTTAATGGGGTAAGTGAATTTCAATCTCAGTTAGTTTTGGACCAGATTCAGGTTGATAGCTAGTTTTGCTTGGGTTACTAACTTAAATGACTAATAGATAACCTTTTTGTATGATTTTTTAAAAAATTTAAATTAAAGAATTCAATTTTTATGTGATTTATTTTGGATTAATTTTCAATATTTTAGTATGTTTAACTAAAAATATTTATAAAAAATTATTAAAATTACTTTTTAGACTTATTGCCATGTGAATTATTAATAAAACTATAATTTAGGTGAATAATCACTTCATATAAGAATAATATGCAATAATATATTAAAACCCTCAACCCTCAACCCTTAATCACTTCATATAAGAATAATATACAATTTTTTTATCATCTCAAGACTTAATTTTTTGTAAAATAGTTATTTTTTAAATAAAATGGTTCACTGTTTTGTGTCAAATATTTGTTTAAATTTTAAAATATTTATTATTTGGGCCGATTTGGCCAAGTTACTTCAATAATTTTTCTTATCTAGTCCAACTGACTATCGCCCATAGTACTAAATTGTTGAATTTCAAAATTTTGGGTGAAAAGGTAAAAGTTTTGAATTTTTTAAATTTTAGGTATTTTATTGCATTGCACTTAAAAGTTTGGATATCAATGTTATAATATTGACATTTTCCGATCAAAATCATTAAAGTTCCAACATATGGAAGGTTACTTATGTTGGAAGAACCCATAAATCTAAAATTTAACCTTATCCCTATACCCAACCCTAACTTTAAAATGGGGAAAGTCCAAAAAAATTTGTCAACACTTTTCAAGAGAATAAAATATTCCTTTCTAATTCTTATCCTTTTGGTTTAGTTAAGTTAAGAAAAGAAAATAGGTAGAGACGAGAGAAGAGAGACAAAAAAAAATAGAGGAAAAGCAGTAGGGAGAAAATATAAGAGAAAAAAAATAAAAGAATGTATTTTACTAGATACCAATTATTTTTTTGGTGCACACTTAAATAATTAATGGGCCAATCCTTCAGATGTAAATTTATTAAAAATGAGAAAAATACTTTTTAAAATATTAAAGGTATAAAAAATAATTTTTGAATATACTCTTATTAAAATATTATTTTATAAATACACCAATGATACTCAAAAGATAAAATTCATGTATACTGATCAACTTACTAAAGCAAATGAAAATTAATTTACAAAGTAATAGTAACATAGGAAGGAATTTAAAATACAGTTTGTTATGTAGGAATTTTAATTTATTATCATACAGTAATTTTATATACAATAATTATTTAGAAAAATAATCAATTTATTGAGATTTTAAACTTAAAAAAGTCCAAAAAATTATTTACACTTTCTATGAAAATAAAATATTTGTAAAATTTTTTATCATTTTAATTTATTTAAGTGAAAAATTTACAAAAAATAATTAATTTGGACAAAAAAATATGTAAAAATTACTTTTTAGACTTGTTAAAGTGCAAATTATCAATAAAATTATAACTTGGGCAAATAATCTCCTCCTATAAAAATAATATACAATAATACACTAAATTAATGCTAAATGTCTAAAACCCAAGACTAAGCAATAATAGTGTAACCAAGTATACATGTATCTTGTATATGCTTCCGTGTATAATAATAATAATAACCCAACAATATCTTTTCTTTATGTACTTACAAAGCAGAGTAGTAAGCAACAACAATTTTCATTGCTTATATGGTTCTTTTTCCTTCCTTCAGGTACATTATTCCTATCTGTTACTTTTATTGATTGTGCATCTCTCCCCAAGTGGCCTTATTTTAATTTTCTTTTTCTTTTTTTCTCTCTCTTCTATTTCACTTTTTTTTGTTTCTCTTTTGCATAGCTGTATTAACCTCTAAACAATTATAATCATATTTCATTTACATTCCTTGAATCGTATTATGAATAGGTCACATTGAAGGTAATAACCTAAAAAAGTAACCGAGTCACCATAAAGGTACACAGACACATAATTAGGCTTTGTATTTAGGGCTTAGGTTTTAGGGTTAATGGTAGTTAGGTTTAGGGTTTAGGGTTTGTTTTTAGGGTTTAGAGTTTAGGATTAATGGTAGTTAGGGTTAAGGTTTAGGGTTTAATTAATAGGGTTTGTATTTAGGGTTTAGGTTTAATGGTAGTTAGGTTTAGGGTTTAGGTTTTAATTAGGGTTTGCATTTAGGGTTTATGGTTTATATTTAGGGTTTAGAGTTTAGGATTAATGGTAGTTAGGGTTAGTGTTTAGGGTTTAATTACTAGGGTTTGTATTTAGGGTTTAGGGTTAATGGTAATGGGGTTTACGGTTTACAGTTTAATTAGGGTTTAGGTTTTAATTATGGTTTGTATTAAGTGTTTAGGGTTTAATAATGGTTTTGGATTTAGGGTTTAAGGTTTTTGTATATGTATCTAGCTAGGGTTTGCATCTATTTTAGGGTATGGTTTAGGATTTAGGGCTTAGGGTTTTAGGGTTTAAAGATAAGGGTTAATCGTATATAATTAGGTTTAATGTTTACAATTTAGGGATATAGAATTAGGGTGTTTGGGATATAGGGTTTTATGTCTTAGGGTTTAATTTAGGGTTTGCATGTTTAAAGTCTACTTAATTATTAATATATGAGAAGTGTTGTTATGGTTCTTACTTCCCTTTATATGATATAATTTCTTTATTGACTTTAACATTTAAAATTATGTATATGGAGAAAATTTCATGAGCTTTATATATTTATGACTGTACCACATTTGTAATTATATTCATGTATGTACACGGACGCATGTTTGGTATGTATGTTGACTTTCATATTAATCTAATTATATTTTATTTAAATTCTAATTTCATTATTTGAATATTTGGTTATTAATGATAATTTAAATAAGTTAATATTCATACAAATTTAATGTAACCATCAATTAAATAAAAAATGAAATAAATAATCAAATAGATTATATAATATTAATTAAATAAACATTATATTAATTAAAATATATTCAATTGCAAAATTTATGTCCCCTATAAGTTTCTCGACTGATTATTGACTAAAAGTTTCAATTACTTATTACAATCAAAATTCAATCACAAATAAATTGCAACTTGGAAAAATGCGACTACAATTCTCAGTCGCGAAATAGTCACAAGGTTATTAAGTTGCGTCACTATAAGTTTAACTTTTACATTGGAGCAGATATTTCTACCTATTCAAGTAATTGTAACATAGGGGCAATTTAAAATCAAGTTTTTTATGCAGTAATTTTAATTCATTATCATACATTATTCTTATATAAAATAATTATTTAAAAAATATCAATTTAATAAGATTTTAAACCTAAAAAAGTCCAAAAAAATTATTTATACTTTATATTAAAATAAAATATTTTTAATGTTTTTATCATTTTAATTTATTTAAGTTAAAAATTTACCAAAAAACAATTAATTTGGACAAAAAAATATCAATTTGTTCAGATTTTAAACTTAAACAAGTTTAAAAAATTATTTAAAATTTCTATGAAAATAAACTATTTTTTATTAATTTCTATCATCTCAATTTATTTAACTTAAAAAATTACAACAAAATTACTTTGGATAGAAAACATCTTAAAAATTACTTTTTAGACTTCTTGAAGTGCAAATTACCAATAAATTTATAATTTGGGTGAATAATCACTTCTTATAAGAATGATATACAATAACACACTAAATTAATGCTAAATGTTGTAATCCCTAAATTGAGCACTAGTAATAATCCTATGTCTCGTACCCTAACCCAACCCCAAACCCTAATTCAAACCACAATCCTAAATTCTATACACTAAAGCATAACTTGAAACCCTAAACGTAAATCCCTAACCCTAACCTTAAAATAACCCTAAACCTTAAACTTCGTACCCTAAACCTTGTCCCTAAACCTAAAACATAAACTTAATCCTTAAATTTTTAGTACCCTAATTTAAAAAAATTTAAACTTTAACCCTAAACCTAGTCACAACCTTGAAAGGTACACTTAGCCTTAACCATAAACTTAGCCTTAACTGTAACCCTAGGCCCTTAACCAATCTTAAAACTTAAACAATAAACCTTACCTAAACCTTAAACTTAAACCTTAATCCCAAAATTTAACTATAAAATAAATCCTAACCCTAACCTTCAGCCTTAAATATAACTTAAACCATAACCTCAAACCTTAAACTCCAACTAAACCTTCAACCTACCTTAAACTTTAAACCTTAAACCTAACCCTAACCATAAGCTTAAACCTTAACCATAACCTAAACCCTAACACTAACCCCAACCTTAAACCTTAAATCTTAAACAAAACCTTGAACCATAAAACGTAAACCATAAACCTTTAACCTTAAATCATAACCTTACCTTGAACCTTAAAACTTAAACCATAAACCTTAAAGCTAACTTAAACCATAAGCCTTAAACCTAACCCTAAACCGTAACCATAACCTTAACATTAACCTTATATCTAACATTAACCTCTACCTTAAAGGTAACCTAAAACAGTGACTGGGCCACCTTAAAGATAACCTTAAAGAACACCTTAAAGGTACCGAAAGTGTAACCTGATCATATTGAAGGTACCGAAAGTGTGACCATGTTACATTGAAAGTAACCTTAAAGGTCACCTTAAAGGTACCGAAAGTGTAATTGGGTCATATCGAAGGTCCCGAAAGTGTGACCGGGTCACATTGAAGATAACCTAAAAAAAGTGACCGGGTCACATTGAAGGTAACCTTAAAAGGTGACCAGGTCACGTTGAAGGTAACTTAAATGTGACCGGATCACATTGCAAGTAATCTAAAAAGCTGACCAGGCAATGTTAAAGATACCTAAAGTGTGACCAGGTCACATTGAAGGTACCTAAAGTGTGACCGGGTCACATTGAAGGTAACCTAAAAAGGTGACCGGGTCACGTTTAAGGTACCTAACGTGTGACCGGGTCACATTAAAGGTAATCTAAAAAGGTGATCGGGTCATGTTAAAGGTATCTTAAGTGTGACTGGATCACATTTAAGGTAACCTTAACATGTGACTGGGTCACGTTGAAGATATTTAAAGTGTGACCAGGTCACATTAAAAGTAACCTAAAAAAAGATGACCAGGTAATGTTGAAGGTACCTAAAGTGTGACCGGGTCACAGTGAAAGTAACCTTAACAAGTGACCGGGTCATGTTGAAGGTACCTAAAGTATGACCGGGTCACAAGGAAGGTAACCGGGTCACGTTGAAGGAACCTAAAGTGTGACCGGGTCACACTAAACGTAATCTTAACGTGTGACTAGGTCATCTTGAAGGTACCTAAACTATGACCGAGGCACACTAAAGGTAACCTAAAAAGGTGACCGGGTCACGATGAAATGTAATAGCTCTCCAAAAACTCTAATCATAATTACTGAGGTAACGTTAGTTATTTTAGTAATTTAATATACTTAGAATATTTAATGTAAGCAAATTCTCAGTTTAATAAAGTATAGTAGCTTCAAGATGACAAAATTGGTCATTTAAGAAAATCGGACCAAGAAGGGCATTTTAGTCATTTCATATAGTGACCCATTTTTATTTCACGGTTCAGTAGAGGATGGAAAAATATTAAATTTAAGGTATCATGATTTTTTGTGATTCCCGCTCTACCTTTGTGAAATTGTGACTTGATTAAATTGTCTATGAATGGTTTATATGTAACCTTCAAAAGTATCTAACCTAAATTGCACGTCTTTGAAAGCTAAGGACTAGTCGTGTAATTAAGGTAAAGAAGGATTCAGGCACCGCATAATGCTAGTTTTGGTCCTAATTTTTCTCTATGGTACTATATAAGTCTCCAATGTACTATTATGTACAAACAAGGGACCAGGTGCATGGCATGTGCTATTTAAGCCTACATAAGTTGACTTCCAATGTTTTGCTCAACCATCTTCTTCCTCCAGCTCCAGACTACCTGAAACCTCTCTGCCCCCTTCGAAACTCCATAGCTAAACCATATCCAAGCTCCAATCCATCAAATTCAAGCACAATTAAGCAAATTTTTGAAGGAAAATCAAGTATGGAACCATCCTAGGCTTGAATTTCAAGTTACTTGTTCAAGTAAGTATTTTTTTGTTCTTCCCCTATTTTTGAGCTTCATAAGGCTCTGTAGATGCTGAATTTACTAATTTGAGCTTAGTTCTTGTTTGTTTATTAAGGGAAAAATAACAAGAAAAGCTTGGGAATTAAGCTTAAGTAAGAAAGGTAAGAACTAATTCAATTTTTTCTTATTTTTGATTAATTTCAGAATTTTTGTGGGTTTATAAATCTGGAATTAAGTTTGTTATAATCAGTTTATGTTAGCTTGTGAAGGCAAGAATACATTTAAAACCCATTTGAACCAAGTTATTAAAAGAAGGTTAAAGGCCTAGTTATATGTTGATTCAGTTCGGATGTGTCTAAATTTTTTTGGTTATTTGTGCTGAAAAATGGTTGGATTTAATGTGTTTATATTGGTTCCTAGTTGATTATAAGAGAAATAAATAGAACCTAGATTTTTCAATTTTGGAGTTGAAAGGATACAACACCGAAACCAGTGTTGTTGTGTGTTGAGTAAAGGGCCGATTAGTTGGAATCTAATGAGAAGGTTATTCCTAACCATTTAAACCATAAGGAATGTTATAATATTCTCCTAATTATGGTTTATTTATATAGCTAAATGATCAATTAGAAGAGAAATACTCAAGCTATTATAAAAGGTACAAAGAATGATACAAAAAACAAGATCATAAGGACATTGAAGTTGGTGCTTGCTTGCATTAATTATTCAAAGTAAAAGATTTTAAGTTCAAGTTTAAATTGATGTATTATGAGTTTTACAATGCATTAATTAAGGGAGTAAGAGATGGACAAGAAATGACTTAAGGACTAAAGAATTAAATAGACCTTAAGCAAGTATACAGGGTACTAAGTATTCAAGATGAGCTTTGATGCTCAAGAGTATCATAGCTAAGCTACCAAGCTTCATAAGAATGAGCCACTAAGAACTCCTGTACAGTGTGAGTAAGGGTAAGTAATGGCAAGCCAAGCTTGCTAAGGCAAGAGTTAAGCTCTTGTAAGAAGGACTAAGTCGAGGATGGGTTCCCCGCCATAGAACCCGTACTAGTGGCCATTAGTCAAGACCTCATAACGTTTTGAGCTCACGTTAAGATGTGTATATATGTTATATATGCTAGGTCCTAAAGTTTATTTTGCAGGTATTTCATTCCTTACTGAGAATTTATGATTCCCACTCCCTTAAGTATCACATTGTGCAGATACTAGTAATGTGAAGCCTAACACCCACTGAAGGGTTGTTAAGCAAGGTTTTGGTGCAGCCTTAATAGATACGGGCAAAGTACACAAGGAAAAAGTTGGATTTCTCATTTCTGGAGCTTCTGTGCTCAGGTGGGAGTTATTTTAATAGTCTCAGACTATGTATATATTGGGTACTTAGGTACCAAGAAAATGCCTCTAGTTTGACTAGTGTGTAAGGACTTATTTAGTGTATATATTTGTATATGCACTATGGTTGCTTATGGATGTACATAAGTTAGGTGTTATGTGTACATAAGTTAATGCTTGCAGTTTAAATAAATATGTTTATATGACTTTGGTATATGTTTCAAGTGTTTTATGAATACCATGGAAACTGTTTTGAAAAGTTTTATTTATTAGTTCTTTCCAAATGCTGAAGTTAAACACGCATGGATTCATTTCATAAGAAAATCAAGTAGTATAAAATTTTAAACAACGCAAGTATTAGCTTAGCCATTTACAACTAAGAGCAAGAATACTAAATCCTGATTATCCTAAAATCCTGGGAACACCCTATATCAGGATAAGCGAGAAGGTTCCCCCACATGAAAGTACCTAAAGTGTGATTGGGTCACACTAAAGGTAACCTTAAAATGTGACCGTGTTATCTTGAAGGTACCTAAAGTGTAACCGGGATACACTGAAAGTAACCTAAAAAGGTGATCGGGTCACGTTGAAAGTACCTAAAGTGTGACCGGGTCACATTGAAGGTAACCTTAAAATACGACCGGGTCACGTTGAAAATACCTAAGTGATCGGGTCACATTGAAGGTGACCTAAAAAGGTGACTGGCTCACGTTGAAGGTACTGAAAGTGTGATCAGGCCACATTGAAGGTAACAAAAAAAGGTGATCGGGTCACGTTGAAGGTACCTAAAGTGTGACCGGGTCACATTGAAGGTAACCTTAAAATGTGACCGAGTCACGTTGAAGGTACCTTAAGTGTGACCGGGTCACATTGAAGGTAACCTAAAAAGGTGACCGGGTCACCTCGAAGGTACCTTAAGTATGACCGGGTCACATTTTAGTTAACCTAAAAATGTGATCGGGTCACATTGAAGGTACCTAAAATGTGACCGAGTCCATTGAAAGTAACCTAAAAAGGTGACCGGGTCACATTGAAAATACCTAAAGTGTGACTGGGTTACATTAAAGATAACCTTAAAATGTGACCAGGTCACGTTGAAGGTACATAAAATCTGACCAGGTCACATTGAAAGTAACCTAGAAATATGACCGGGTCACGTTGAAGGTACCTAAAGTGTGACCCAATAACCTAAAAAGATGACCGGGCCACACTTAAAGTACCTTTAATGTGACCGGGTCACTTGTTTAGGTTATCTTCAATATGACCCGGTCACACTTTAGGCACCTTTGACGTGACCTGGTCACCTTCTTAGGTTACCTTCAATGTGACCCAACTATACTTTAGGTACTTTCCATGTGACCCGGTCACCTTTTAGGTTACATTCAATGTGACATGGTCACACTTTAGGTACCTTCGACGTGACCCAGTCACCTTTTTAGGTTACCTTCAATGTGACCCGGTAGCACTTAAGGCACCTTCAACGTAACCTGGTCACATTTTAAGGTTACCTTCAATGTGACCCGGTCACACTTTAGGTGCCTTCAACATGACCCAGTCACCTTTAATGTGACCCGGTCACACTTAAAGTACCTTCAAAGTGATCCGGTCACATTAAGGTTACTTTCAAAGTGACCCGGTCACACTTTAGGTACCTTCAATGTGACCCGGTCACCTTTTTAGGTTACCTTCAATGTGACCCGATCACCTTTTTAGTTTACCTTCAATGTGACCCGATGACACTTTAGGTACCTTAAATGTGACCCGGTCACCTTTTTAGGTTATCTTTAATGTGACCGGGTCACGCTTTAGGTACCTTCAACATGACCCGGGCACATTTTAAGGTTACCTTCAATGTGACCCGGTCACACTTTAGGTACCTTCAACGTAACCCGGTCACTTTTTTATGTTACCTTCAATGTAACCCGGTTACGGTCACACTTTAAGTACCTTTTGACATGATCAAGTCACCTTTTTAGGTTACCTTCAACGTGACCCAGTCATACTTTAGGTACCTTGAATGTGACCCGGTCACCTTTTTAGGTTACGTTCAACGTGACCCGGTTACCCTTTTAGGTTACCTTCAATGTGACCCGATCACACTTAAAGTACCTGCAACATGAACCAATTATCTTTTTAGGTTACCTGCAATGTGACCCGGTCACACTTAAGGTTCCTTCAACGTGACCCGATCACCTTTTTAGGTTACTTCCAATGTGACCCGGTCACACTTTAGGTACCTTCAACGTGTCCCGGTCACTTTGTTAGGTTACCTCCAATGTGACCCGGTCACACTTTCACTTTAGGTACCTTTAACGTGACCCAGTCACCTTTTTATGTTACCTTCAATGTGACCTGGTCACATTTTAGGTACCTTTAACGTGACCCGGTCACCTTTTTAGGTTACCTTCAATATGACCTGGTCACACTATAGGTACCTTTAATATGACCCGGTCACCTTTTTAGGTTAACTTCAATGTGACACGGTTACATTTTCAGTACCTTTAATGTGACTCGGTCATCTCTTTAGGTTACCTTCACCGTAACCCAGTCATATTTTAGATACCTTTAAGGTGACCCGGTCACTTTTTTAGGTTACCTTCATTATGACCCGGTCACACTTTATGTACCTTTGAGGTGACCCGATCACCGTTTTAGGTAACTTTTGATGTGACCCGGTTACACTTTAGGTACCTTCAATTTGACCTAGTCACAATTTAAAATTTACCGTCTAATAGCAAGTAATAATAAACTTTATGAGTGATGTCTGTTATTACATTATATTCTAAGTACCTTCAATGTGACCCGGTCATAATTTAAGTATGTAAATTCCTTTACAAATTATACATCAAATTCAAATAGAAGAAAAAACAATTTAGGCTTCCCAAGTTTTTTAATGAATCATACATTAAATGTAAAATTTTGAAATATAACAATTTAGTATTATGGACAATAGTGAGTTGGATTCATAGTAAAAGTTTCAAATTATAATAAATTCATCGGAACATAATTAATAATTTTTTCATGAAAATTTTTAGTTAAACATACTAAAAGAAGAAAAACTAACCTAAATTAAATCACATAAAAATTGAATTCTTTAATTTAAATTTTAACAAAAATCATACGAAAAATAGAATCAATTCAATCATTTAAGCTTATGCAATAGTAACATAAGTAAACTCGTCTATCAACTCGAATCTAGCTCAAAACGAACAAAGATTGAAATTTACCTAACATATTAGATCATTGAATTTACAACTTGTCTCATATTTAGGTATCTGATTTTCAATTATTATTTTTTTACATCACATAAATTACAAAACTGGTAATTAGTAAAATTTATTATTCTTTTAACATTTCACATCAATCATATATACTATTAGGTGCTCAATTTTAAATTCCTTGCTATGCTACAATTACTTTGTAAAATACTTTTCATTTGCTTTAATAAGTTGATCAATATATATAGATTTTATATTTTGAGAATCATTGAAATATATACAAAAAAATATTTTATTAAGTGTATTATTCAACAATTAATATTTTTTTACACCTCTAATATTTTAAAAATTATTTTTGTTCTTTTTAAAAATTTGTATCCAATAAAATACATTATCTTATTTGTTTTTCCTCTCATTTTCTCCTCTTTCCCCATTTTTTATTTTTCCTATTTTTTCTTCTCTCTCCTCCCTCCTCTCTACGCTTTTTCTCTTTTTTTTTCCATTCTATTTTATTCTCTCTCCTCTCTCCTCTATCTTTTTTCTTTTATTTCTCTCTCCCCTAGCCCGGCTGGTCTTCCTCTCTATATTCTTCTCTCTCCTATCTCTTTTTTCTATTTTCTTTTTCTTTCCCCTAACCAACTAGCCTTGTCCAGCCCTTTCCCATATGTTCCATCAACCATGATCAATGGTCAAGATTGGGGGAAGGGGGGTTAGCATTACCCCCTTTTCTTGGGTAGGTATTATAGTTTCTCCCCCATTTGTAGGCCTAGTATCGTGGTTGGAACAGGGTGCTCCTTAATCACAACTTAGAGATTTTGGACAAACAGTGCAAAGTGCAAAAAATTCAGGGATTAAATGAGAGGGTTTTACCTCTTCAAAGTTCAAAGGAAAAACAATATAAATAAAGCACATAACTCCAAGATTTTCTACAAATCTAAATATTTTTATCTACAACTACTAAGATAAGTGAATGTCTTCTACTAGCAAGGGCTAAATCTATTATTATATAAACATTAAAGTGGGAAAGAAGAAGGACGGTGCGACACGTGTCCCTTTGTTGATGGGTTAATGACAATGTTAGTCCTCCATCTTTTGTAGCTATGGTGGAGTAGTACCTAATGTCTAGCGGTTTACATTTAGACTTGTAGTACAATGAGGAAATCTGTTCTTATGAAGGTGGATTAATTAGTCGGGAACCTTCCATTTGTGCTGATTTTCTAGTTAAGTCATTTATCCTTTAATTGTTGCAATATTACTCCTATTAAAACTCACTACCTTTGGGGTTGTTTTTTCTCGTCCGTCTCGATGTTGGAGTTATAAGGGGTTAGTATTATGGTATAGAAGGATATGTTCATAGTTGCTTCTCTTTTATTGTGTTGCTGTTGTGTGATTTGATATCGATATTTTTGTAACAGAGGAAAATTTTGGGAGTGATGATATGTCAAATATCTCTTTATTAGAGTAATTTAGATTAAGACTTTCATAAATTTATCTGCTATCAGTTGAGGTTCTCAATGTGTAAATTATGTAGGGCGAAGACCATCGAGTCTATGTTACAAGGAACAAAAGAGATTAGATGGCAAATTCTTATTTCATCGAGACATAATTATTAGGCTTGAATTATCATTACTATGAATGCTCTTTTCTTATTCACATTATTTTTCTTAAGGTATATATGTCGTGAATATGTTACATCTTTAGGGATAAGATTTGTTTATGGAAAGTACTAAAACACTACTAAAATAATGGAGTTTACCAACACGCATTTCCAACGGCTGTGCATTGGTAAATTTGAATTTCCAACACGTAGCCGTTGGTAAATACGCGTTGGTAAACCATATGTTGGAAATTCAGTTACCAACGTGCAAAATATTACTCGTTGGTAATTTCCAACTCACGCGCATTGGTAAAACACATGTTGGTAATTACCAACGGTCATGCACCAGCTTTATTTTTCAACAGGCGACAAAATTACCAACGTGCAAGCGCGTTAGTAATTACCAACGTGTCAAGCGCATTGGTAATTACCAACGTGCAAGCATGTTGGTGTTTACCAACGTGCGTGCACGTTGGTAAATATCAAGGTTTCCAATGAGAAGCTGTCACACCCCACACAGGCCCCAGTCTGTGCACTTTCAGTGCCACTCACCATTTCTACCCAAGAGTTATTTAAACACTTTTATGTTCAGGTGTTATTAACTACCTTTTATTTTGGTCATTGTTTGTTAGGTAGTTTTAAGTCTTATTTTCTTAAGCTAAGGGCCTGGGAGGTGCTCCATGAGGCTTATGAACTGATTATAACAATTACTTGTAGCTTAAGTAAGGCCCAACCACTAACTTGCAACACAAGGCAAGGCTGTAAATCAGTAACTTGTAATACATTACAAGCAAGGCATACACTTAGTCTTCTAAGTGTCTAGGATGTGTGCTCATCAAGTATGCTACTCCAATGCATGTCAACCAAGAAGCCCATCTTATCAAGTTTGGAAATCAATTTTTTTCATGTTCATGAACATTTGGTCAAGTAAGGAACATAAGAGATTCCATACATCAAAACTCATCCTTCCATATAACATAGCATAACTTGGCATTCAAGCATCCAAAATACTTACACAAAACCATAATTCAATCGAGGCTAATATACACAAAAGTAGCCTACATACAAGTACTACTAACTTGGCAACATACCAGGAGTACCTATGGTCCAAAATCAGCCAAAGTTATGCATTACATTCAAGTTTACCTATAGTACCCAAGAAGGATCTTAAAGACTACATACATGACCATAGTCTGAAGTACTAAACCTATGAACAAGTTCATAGTCATAAAGGCAAACCACCACACTAGAGCCCAAGAACACACATCCATCTCCTCTGCTAGACAAGTCCCACAATTTACTCAAAGCCTGCAAAACTTGTACCTTAAGTTTTGGGCACAAACCATAAACATAAGACTTGTAAGTATAATTCAATTAAGCCAAGTTTTAGTTGGCACACATACCTCAAGCAATATGTGAACTACTTGATTCACAAGCAAGCAAACCAAGCACTAATCACTCAAGCTCTAAATCCTTGCCTGAAACACAAATATAATGGGCATGAGTATTATTACTCAGTAGGATTCACAACTGACCATATTTGGTCTATTTAGTTAAGTCTAAGACTTAACCTCCACTAGCTTAACTTGTCCTGCAAAACACAGAACACAATATACACATATAGTAACCGAGGCATAATGAGCATAATTAAGCTACCTACAAGTGGTTAGCACACACAAACAAACAATCAAGCACACAACTCACACACACACCACAAGTTCACAATAGGCCGAAACCACTAATATGTGTTCATGGGTGTCTTTGTACACCTAACTTCACCATTCCAATCCTCCTTCCACTAGAGCTCCGAAACATTAGTAAGTTGGCCTCCCTCACTAAAGTTTCTAATACATACCATTAACTTGACTAGCTAGCCAAAACAATAAGAACTCAAAAGTTCTTCCATAAACCCATCAAACAACTAAGATCACATAGCACACATTGACTATCACTTAGCTACTCATACTACTTGTTCATGGAATATTTACCAAGCAAACAAGTAGAACATGAATCCTACCTCAACAAAACAAAGCTTGAGTTCTCGGTTGAGCTTGTGTCTCTAAGGCCGAAATCAACTTCCAAATCAAAGTTGCCTAACACAACAAGGCCTTCATTTAATCATTATAATCACTTGATCATGGAAATTTACCAAGGAATCCAAGTGAGCTATGAATCTTACCTCCAATTTTGAGCTTGAGCAACTCTCGGCTAACCTTCTACTCTTCAAATTCAAGCTTTAAACTTGAACTTCTAAGTCACCTATTGCCGAAAATGAACAACCAAGCTTGATTATGTCTTCAAGCTTTAATTTCCTTTTAAAATGGCATGGAATCGGCAACCAACTCTTCATGAACTCCTAAGAACACTCAAAGCTCTCAAGAACACAAGCCAAACTCGGTCAAGCACTCCAAGAAAGTTTTGACCGAAAATGATGGCTTAATGGCTTAATAGGCACATGTGTTAGTGTTGTGCCCAAAAAGCCAATCATGAGATGATTGTATTTTTGCACATTGAGTCATGATATTTTATTGAGGCATTAATCCAGCAATTATGTTTGTTGTTTTGTTTCTGCGTAACTTAACAAACATAATTGTAACCCTAGAATAATGATATTCTCAAACGTCCATAATCAAGTATTATTGTGGAGTGGGTTGCAATAATACATAACGACTAGCATATGTGGAGACTAATATGAAATATGTAGTCTGCATATGGGTACAAGTTAGAGAACTTGTGTACTGGACCGACCCACCATGAGAACACTACATGGATCGTTATATGAGTGTCATAAGTGATTCTCATAGTGATCATGGTATATGTAGTCCTTCGACCTATGATCATCAAGGTTCCCTACATATGAGTCACATACTTTGATACTTTTCTTTGTTGCTCGTAACTGAGTGAACTTGAAGGAGGTCATTGGGTATGTCACATATCATGCGGAGTGATTTGTATGATCAAGATGGGATTTGTCCCTCCTATGTAATGGAAGTGATATCTTCGGGCCCCTTGATAGAGTTAGACTTAGAAAAATGCATGGCCATGCTTGGATGAGTTGATATACGATATCAATGTCATCAATTTAAGTTGGTTTACTCGGGAATCAAGAAATCAAAGATTGGGCTATACGAGAGTGACACATTCCATGTCTCGTACTTAGTCTTGATATCGTGGACAAAGGGACAATGGCATATATCGGTGATGATCATAAAGGTTTAGTCGAATCATCGACAATCTTGTCACTTGGGCAGCAATGATGTGTTGCTAGACACCGCTCATTGCTTATGATCATAAATGTGATTTATGATCATTGCCAACATGGCAAGAGCCTATTAAGTCGTACACATAGAGCTATTTGGATCATTAGAGTGCATGGGCTAATTATTTGGGTTATGGTTTCACTTTAATTTCGTATTAATAATGGGCCAATGAGTTGAGCCATTATTAAGCCCGAAATTAAATCCTAATTGGATTAGGGCTTTGAAACCCATTAGGCCTGGAAGTTGAGTCTCACTATAAATACAACTTTTAAGTGAGAAATTCGCAGGTCTCCTTGCCCTAGCCTCCCAAAAGGACAGCCGCACTCTTCTCTTGCAATTCCTTGGAGGACGCAAGCTAGCACTGTGAGCGCAAGAAAAACGCATCTGCCGGGACGTGGTGGAAGCGTGGTGATCCCGAGAGGCTCGTGTGGATACCATAGAGAGCCTGAACACGTCAACTGTTCAAGTTTTGTGATTCGACTCTACAGTTGAGTGAGAGATCTCAACCGAAAATTAGGTATGAAATTTTCGAACACCCAGTTTACCCCGTTTCACTTGGATCCTGGAGGGTTTCGGTTAAATTCTGCTGCGCTGTTTGGCTCCCGAAACCCAACAACATGCACATCCGGTTATGGCCACATGGACTCATTAATGGGTTAATGCCATTCTCGGCCTTGAACTAATTTGCATGGTTCATTTAGCCCTTCGAGGATCCATGGCTCCATTTTAGTCACTAAAACACATGTTCATTTCGGCATTAACATTGTTTCATGGCCTACATTGCCAAGCATTATTTAAAATGGCCGAAAATGGCCATTATCCCATGCACGTTTCAGCCAAGTACTTATTGAACATGCCAAGAACAAGGCAAATGCAAGGAATATACTAAGTGTGAGTGGCCAGCCAATATTCCAACATAAACCCATTAAACTATGCATTCCACCAACACATAAAACAATGGCATAAGACATAATGGAGACAAAGGCAACCGACCATGGACAAGTGTCCAAAAGTTTGGCCAAAAGTGGTATAATATTCCACTAGTCCCCATACAAATTTGCATGGCCGAAAGTTCTCATTCATGGTTTGTAGTTTCACTTGCATCACTAGTTCAAGTGTGCATTGTAGTCCTCCAACTTTATTTCATGCCAAAGACATCATAGTCTAGTTTTCCATGTACATTTTGAACCCAGATTTTACTGGTTTTGCACATACACCCTCATTCAAATTATCAATCAAGTCCCTCATTTTTAATTGGTGTTTTCTCTATATTCTTGGCCTAAGCCAAGTACTAAGGGATGGTCCTAACAAAAGCCGTTGGTAGTTAAATTATTTTTTAAAAAAATTAAAGCATTTTTCAATGAGGAGCCGTTGGAAACTTCCAATTTTTTTAAAAAATAATAAAATAATAATTATTAAATTATACATTATATTAACTAAAAATTATATTTAGTGAACTTTTATAACTAAGATTTTATTAGTACACAAAAATTTTAATAATGCAATAAAATTAAAAAAATATATAATTTCAAAAAAAGTAACTAAAAATTCCCATAATTGAAAAATTTTTATTGAAACTCATACGAGCTTATCAAAAATTAAAAAAAAAATGAACAAAAAATTTCAGAAAATTCGGTATAAATTCAAAACTTGAAAAATAAAAAAATCACAAAAAGTAATTAAAAATTCACAAATTTTAAGAAATTGCTGAAATTCATAAATATTTGCCCTAAATCAACAATCAAACAATATATCTGCAAAATCAAACAAACAAATCAGGTAATCGTACAACAGATCTAATAAATCAAACAACTAAATGTACAAATTCAGAAAACAACAAAATCAACAGAATCAAAACCGAAATTAGGGAGTCGGGGTGGCGAGGAGACGGGGACGTGGACGCAAGGAGGAGATCCGGCGTCAGGCGCAGGCGGCGAGGCACGGAGGTTGAGAGATTAGAGAGGTATGGAGGAATTAGTTAGAAATTCATTAGAAGGAGAGCAGATGGTTGAACGGCCGATAGCCCCTGCGCCCCGATTCGACTAGGGACTTCCATGGTGAAGGTTGCTGAGGCCGAGATCTACTTGCCTTATGTGGCGATCGGTCCTCTTGCTGGAGGAAAACGAGGACTGAGGA